>CAJQZJ010003694.1:6403516-6433031 GCA_907164525.1 Lophiomys imhausi | reverse complement strand
TAGCTATTCTGGGTTTTTTGTTGTTCCATATGAAATTGAGAATAGCTTTTTCCAGGTCTATAAAGAATTGTGTTGGTACTTTGATAGGAATTGCATTGAATCTGTATATTGCTTTTGGCAGGATGACCAATTTTATTATGTTGATCCTCCCTATCCATGAGCATGGGAGATCTTTCCATTTTTTCTGATGTCCTCTTCAATTTCTTTCTTCAAGGACTTGAAGTTCTTGACACACAGGTCTTTCACTTGCTTGGTTAGAGTTACCCCCAGGTATGTTATATTGTTTGTGGCTATTGTGAAGGGTGTTGTTTCCCTAATTTCTTTCTCAGCCCATTTATTTTTGTATAAAGAAGGGCTTCTGATTTTTTTGAATTAATTTTTTATCCATCCATGTTGCTGAAGGTGTTTATCAGCTGTAAGAATTCTCTGGTGGAATTTTTGGGGTCGCTTATGTATACTATCATATCATCTGCAAATAGGGATAATTTGACTTCTTCATTTCCAATTTGTATCCCCTTGATCTCCTTTAGTTGTCTTATTGTTCTAGTAAGAACTTCAAGTACTATGTTGAAGAGATATGGCGAAAGTGGGCATCCTTGCCTTGTCCTTGAGTTTAGAGGAAATACTTTAAGTTTCTTTCCATTTAATTTGATGCTGGTTGCTGGCTTGCTGTATATCGCCTTCATTATTTCTAGGTATGGTCGTTGTATGCCCGTTCTTTCTAGGACTTTTACCATGAAGGGGTGTTGGATTTTGTCAAATGCTTTTTCAGCATCTAGTGAGACGATCATGTGGTTTTTTCTTTTAGCTTGTCTATGTGGAGAATTACATTGATGGATTTTCTAGGTTGAACCATCCTTGCATTCCTGGGATGAAGCCTACTTGATCATGATGTATGATACTTTTGATGTGTTCTTGGATTCGGTTTGCCAGTATTTTATTAAGTATTTTTGCATCTATGTTCATGAGGGAAATTGGTCTGAAGTTCTCTTTATTTGTTGGGTCTTTGTGTGGTTTAGGAATAAGTATGACTGTGGCCTCATAGAATGAGTTTGGCAGTGTTCCTTCCCTTTCTATTTTGTGGAAGAGTTTGAAGAGTATTGGTATTAGCTCTTCTGTGAAGGTCTGGTAGAATTCTGTGCTGAAACCATTTGGTGCTGGGCTTTTTTTGGTAGGTAGATTTTTAATGACTGTTTCTATTTCCTTAGGGGTTATAGGGCTCTTTAATCTGTTAATCTGATCTTAGTTTAAATTTGGTAGGTGGAATCTATCAAAAAAAATTGTCCATTTCACTTAGGTTTTCAAATTTGGTGGAGTACAGATTTTTAAAGTAGGACCTAAATATTCTCAGATTTCCTCAATGTCTGTTGTTATTTCTCCCTTTTCATTTCTGATTTTGTTGATTTGAGTTTTTTTCCCCTCTGTCTTTTAGTTAATTTGGCTAAGGGTTTGTCTATTTTGTTGATTTTCACAAAGAACCAACTCTTGGTTTCACTGATTCTTTGTATTGTTCTTTGTTTCTAAGTTGTTGATTTCAGCCCTAAGTTTGATGATTTCCTGCCTTCTGCTCCTCTTAGGAGTGTTTGCTTCTTCTTTCTTCTTCTTCTTCCTTCTTCTTTTCTTCCTCCTCCTCCTCCTTCTCTTCTTCTTCTTCTTCTTCTTCTCCTCCTCCTCCTCCTCCTCCTCCTTCTTCTTCTCTAGTTCTGTTGTTATTCATTAATATGAGCTGTCATAATTTTCTTTTTGAAGGCACTTAGTTCTATGAACTTTCTTTGTAGCACTGTTTTTGTTGTATCCCATAGGTTTGGGTATGTTGTGCCTTCATTGTCATTGGATTTTAAGACGTCTTTGATTTCCTTCTTTATTTCTTCCCTGACCCAGTAGTCATTCAGTAGAGAGTTGTTCAGTTTCCATGAATGTGTAGGCTTTCTATTATTTCTGTTGTTGTTGAAGTCCAGCTTTATTCCATGGTGGTCATTTCAATTTTCTTGTATCTGTTGCTTGCTGTGTGTCCAATTATATGGCCAGTTTTGGAGTAGGTTCCATGCAGTGCTGAAAAGAAGGTGTATCCTTTTGTGTTTGAGTGAAACATTCTGTAGATATCTGTTAGGTTCATGAACTCTGTTAGACTCATTATTTCTCTGTTTGGTTTCTGTCTCAATGACCTGTCCATTGTTGTGAGTTGGGTTTTGAAGTCTCCCACTACTAATGTGTTGGGATCAATGTGAATTTTAAGCTTTAGAAATGTGGGTGCCCTTATATTTGAGCATAGATATTCAGTATTGAGATGTTGTCTTGATGAATTTTTCCTTTAACGAGTATGTAGTGCCCTTCCCTATCTTTTTTGATTAACTTCAGTTGAAAGTCTATTTGATATTAAAATGGCTACTCCAGCTTGCTTCCTGGGCCCATTTGTTTGGAAAACCTTTTTCCAGCCCTTTAGTCTGAGGTAGTGTCTATCGTTGTTAGTGAGATGCATTTCTTTTTTTTTTATATTCAAAACACATTTATTTATGAAATCATTTGAAGTTGACATGCATAATTTCAACAAATAAGAGTGTTCATTGAAAAAAAGTGACATACAATTAATTTGTCATTAGAAAAGTATTATTTACACATTGAAGAACAAAGGGTTTTTTTCTTTTTAAATGCAGATCTCAGCAGAACATTCATCAAGCAGTCCTAGCATTCTAAGAACACTAAATGTTCTGCAAGGGAAGCCTATCCTTCTCAATCATATTCAGAGAATCGAATGTGCTGGAGATGCATTTCTTATATGCAGCAAAATGTTGGGACTTGTTTATGGACCCATTGTGTAAGCCTGTCTTTTTACTGGGGAGTTGAGTCCATTGATGTTGATGGATATTAATGACCACAGGTTGTTATTTCCTGTTATTTTGATGTAGGTGGTAGTTGTGTGTTTCTTTTGGTTTAGCTACAGTGGAGTTTTTTGCTTCCTCTGTTTTCTTGGGTGTAGTTATCTTCTCTGGGTTGGAATTTTCCTTCTAGGATATTCTGTAGGGCTGGATTTGTGGGTAGATACTGTTTAAATTTGATTTTGTCATGGAATATCATGTTTTCTCCATCTATGTTGATAGAGAATTTTGCTTCATATAGTAGTCTGGCCAGGCACCTATGTTCTCTTAGGGCTTGTAGGACATCTGCCCTGGCCCTTTGGGCTTTTAAAGTTTCTTAGGAGAAGTCAGGTGTAATTTTGATGGGTCTGCCCTTAAATGTTACTTGACCTTTTTCTCTTACAGCTTTTAATATTCTTTCTTTGTTCTGTACATTTGGAGTTTCATTTATGTGGCGAGAGGAATTTCTTTTCTGTTCTATTCTGTTTGGTGTTTTGTATGCCTCTTGGAATTTTATCAACATCTCTTTAGGTTTGGGAAGTTTTCTTCTATGATTTTGTTGAAGATGTTTGCTGGACCTTGAAGTCGGGAGTCTTCTCTTTCCTCTATGCCAATAATTCTTAGGTTCCATCTTTTCATTGAGTCCTTGATTTCTTGGATGTGGTGGGTGAGAATTTTTTTAGATTTCTCATTTTCTTTGGTTTTTGTACTGATTTTTTCAATCGAATCTTCCACGCCTGAGATTCTGTCTTCTATCTCTTGTATCCTATTTTTGATACTCATGTCTGTAGTTCTTATTCTCTTCCCTTGATTTTCCACCTCCAGGATGATCTCTGCTTGTGTGTGTTTTTTTTTAATTGCATCCACTTCCAATTTCTGGTCTTGAACAATTTTATTCATTTTAGACATTTCCTGCTCCAATTTGTTTGCCTTTGACTGCAAATATTTCAAATCTTTTAAATATTTCATTGCCTTGTCTCTTTCCCATTCATGTTGAACCACATTGGCTTGGAGGTCTCTAATGATATTCTTCATTTCTTTTGTTTGTAAAATTGAGGAATCTTTACATTCTTTCAAAGATTTAATTTCTTCTTGTAAGGACTCTATCACTTTCCAAAGTATAGATTTGTCATCATTTTCATGTGTTCCAGCTGTGGTGGGATGGTCAGAGCTTCCTGTACTAGCATAGCTGCATTTTGTTGGAGTCAAATTTCCCTGACTTTTGTCAGATCTATTCTTTCGCTGACTTTTAGCCATCTGGTTGTCCTTAACTGATTGTTCCTGATGTCTTCTTGATGTTGTGCTGAGGAGGGAGCTTTGGTGTATAGTCTGTATATTCTTGGTGGACTGTGGATTAACACAAGGTGGGGTCCTGAGCTGGGTGCTGGGTCTCAGTGGCCCCCCCCCACCCGAAGCTCACCCCTACCGGTTGTGTCCCAACTGGGAACTCATGTTGGGGATTGGATGAGATGCGCTATTGCAGCTTGCAGAGTCTCGGGTTCTAGCAGATCTTCCTTGTGATGTCGGTGGGGCTCAGAGGACCACAGATTATAGGATAGAGTAATAGATCTCCTGTCGCTCATGTGTCTGGCCAAAGGGTCAGGTCTGTGGTCGTGATCCCCCTAGGCGGCTTCTTCTAGGTTGTCCCCAGGGTACCTCTGTGCCTCTCGGCCCTAAGCAGTAAACCCTTGTAGTCTGAATCACTCAGGTGGTGCACAAAGGCCAAGAAGGCCAAGGACTTGCTGCTCCCATGCTGGGGCTATAGATATTGAAGACAGGGTATCCCACCGAGAAAGGGCAAGGTGCACTGGCTCCGATATGAACACCACATCCTGTCCTTCACTGGGCTTGGTCTCAGTGGAGTTCTGTAGCCTTTTAACCTCACCATCTACCTTTCAGCCTGCTCCGTTCTTACTGTTTCTGTGGCACCACTGCTATCTCTTGGGTGCTGGAACAATCAAGTGGAAGCTGGGCACTCAGGAGGCCGACAGGAACCTCTATCTGGCGGCTGGGGGTGCCTGCCAAGGCCCTGCAGTGATGAGACCCATGCACCGGTGCAGCAAGAGCAGTCTTCTGCTCTGTCTGGGTGCAATGTTCTTTCTCGTGATTGTATATCCAATAGAGACACCTGTATGTCCAACACCTTTCTGGGCAAGCCCAGCTATGCTTGCTCCTCCCAGATCGCCGCTCTGCTGGAGATAAATCAAGGTGGTCCCACAGTTCTTCTGTAGCTCTGAATGCTCTGTGGATCACCACCATAAAGATTCTGCCCAGAATATACCTTTCAATACATTTTCAATGAATGATTGTCTGTTATGACAATTAAACACCAGTGGGTACAATTTAGAGGAAGGTAGGATCTTTACTTACCCCCACCCCTTTTTTTTCTTTTGGTTTTTCGAGACAGGGTTTCTCTGTTTATCCTTGGCTGTTCTGGACTCACTTTTGTAGAGCAGGCTAGGCATGAACTCACAGAGATCCATCTGCCTCTGCCTCCCGTGTGCCGGGATTAAAGGCGTGTGCCAGCATGCCCGGCAATTAGACAGCTCTGAACTGCCAGATAGTTGCTGGGATTTGAACCCGGGTCCTTTGGAAGAACAGCCAGTGCTCTTAACTTCTAAGCTATCTCTCCAGCCCCTTTACTTGCCTTTTAAAAACTCAAACTATTAAAAAACTTAAGGCTCAGTCAGGGTCCTGGTGTTCACCACTATCACCATCACCAAGAAAAAAAAAAAAAAGCAGAGTACACTTTAAAGACAGTGAGATTACCACCAGAAGAGAAACATGAGCTAAAGGTCAGTTTTAAGGGTGGGTTAGAGAGGCTCCACTTGCTAGGTATTAAACCACATGACTTAAGATCTCTGAAGCCTTAGACACTACTGTTCAGATGCTAAATTCAAAGGTGTTTATGCACAGGCTTGGGACAAGTATACCAATGCTCCTGTTCCCAGCGAAGTCTTCAATGGCGTGTTTATTAAACAAATGCTCATGACAGACTCTTCACGACAGCAATACATGTTATTCCACGACATCAAACCTACCTTTCTAAGGAAAGAAAGACAATCACAACATTGATGGATTTGGATTACTGTTTCATGTTTTCTGGGGGGTAAACCTGTGGCCTCACTTGTTTTCCTCTCCTTTCTCCTGTTCATCTTTATCTGACTTCATTTTCTTTACTTCTTCCCTGGCCACATGTCCCCGGAAGACTGATTGGATTTTGAGAGCAGCACACTCTTCCGTTTCTCTGTCTTCCTCAGTGGACTCCTCCTTCATTGAAAGGAGAGAAAGTGAGAGATTTTTCCAGAATGTGTATTTTGATGCTGCAGAAATGAATGTATAGATTTACCCAATTTACAGATGCAACTATTTGAGGTCTGTTGCTTCCTGAGGGGATTTTATATATTGTCACATTGTGTCAAAAGAGCAAGGATTCGGCTTACCACTCTTTAATATGTTTTAATAAAAGATCATTGCCAACTTTTTTTTTCTCTTGTTGTTCCCAGATCGAACCTACTTTACCGTTTCCTGGGAAATCATATTTGTTTAGGGTGTGGAAGCAAGAAAGAATCCTTGAAACACAGCATCTGTGTTAACATCAGTAGATGAGCTGTTTTGAAATAATCATGATTCTATAAGATGGATTAAAATGTTAAATTCTAATTTCTAGATGTGTAGGCAACTAAAGTCAAACATTCAGAGGTGGAGTATCAAAGAGAAAGTCAGTCACTCTTCTACTGTCGGGCTTATTATCAAGGTTGGCTGAGCAGTCACATATAGTTTCTTTTAAATTTTGGTATAACTGACAGATGGCAAAATTCATGGATCCTAAATGTAGAATTGAAAATATATATGGCCCTTAATTTATTATTTTTAAACTTCAAAGATATTAAGCATACATTAAAAAAATACTCACGTTGTCACTTGTAGTAAAAAGCTGAAACATTTTCACCTCCCCAAATCTTGTTCCTAAGAAGTAACCATTATTGAAGGTTGTGCGTGTCTGTGTGTATTTGCATATGTTTTTGTTGGTTTGTTTGTTTTTGGTTTCTCGAGACAGGGTTTCTCTGTGTAATAGCCCTGGCTGTCGTGGACTCACTTTGAAGACCAGTCTGGATTCGAACTCACAGAGATCCACCTTGTATTTGTGTATGTTTATACATCCTTCCAAATTTTCTCTACAAATGAGTTCGTTTTCATGAAGACATATTTGTTTTTCATTTTAAAACAAGACCATGCTAACTGCAGTGTTCTACAGCTATTTTCCCCATGGAACAACGTGTCTCAGTGGTCATATCTACATTTTGTATGTAATTTTTCTCAGTTTTAACGGAAGGACATGACTATTATGTTCCATTTTACTGACACCACTCACTAGAGATGTAGGTATCTAGTCATCTACTGACAGAAGGTTGAGCTGTTCGATCCCCTCCATGACAAACACTGAAGTAAATTTAGCTCTTAAACTTTTAAATATAAATAGACCAGCATAAAATTCTTTGAAATAATTCTCCAATATGGGCAAGTGAATTAATTACCCTTAAGTTAAAAATCAATGAGACTAACACAACTCATAACAGCTTATAAAAGAGGATGTATAAAAGTATAAAAACGACTTTGTCGTTCTATACTTCCTGAATTTCTATTACATCTGATGCTAGGGTTAGGCTAATTGGGTTGTATCACTATTTTAGAATAATAATGTAAAAAAAGTTGTGCCTCAGTGGGTAGGAAGTAAGTTACTACTTGAGGGGCATATTCATTTTAGGTATCAAATATTGCTGAGATAATAGGAACTTGTAGGTTTGAACTCTGACATTGTACATAATGAATTCTTTTACCCAAAGCCCAATCTTTCTTGGTTTGGACTACAAAGAATACAAGCAGTGACGTGCTGTATTTGTTTATGTTTTAAGATAATGTGCTGTGTATTTATAAATGTTTAACTGGCTCTACAGAGAAATAATAGAACAAAACAACATTGCCCTCCTAAAATCCCACTAAAGCTCTGGCTTACAGTGTTTCCCTTAGTCTCACTCCTCATGGGTGGCTCATTTTAAGTTATCAAAATTATGTTGCATTGTGCACATTTATCTCCAAGTGATGGCTTTATCATGCCACTGAATCTCTGAGCTAGGTAGTATCTTTGAGGGTAGACTTCCCTATTTCTGGGTGGCTTCGGTGTAGAGTATCAAGGCAGACAAGCATTTCTATTGAAGATCTTGCATGGAACCTAAGAAAGCCATACTGTGTAAAGCCATTTTATTTGGTGGTATGTAACTGTTTTCCTTTTGTTATCTCTAACCTTTGCCTTTGTGTGGTGGTAACGCAAGTAGTGCAGAAATTCCCAAAGTGGAATATGAGTTGAGAGGAGGATCCGAGTTCATCTGTCTGCCTCTTTCCCATGGAAAGATTTCTGATCTAGATTTTTAAAGGGAAGAATGAGGTTTTGAAAATAATCTGCCAGTTTATCACTGATGTTAATTATCTAGAAAGCAAAATTCTAATTTCAATAACTGATATGTTGATATATATTTTGTGCTCAACTTTAAACTTGGTGAGGCTTCTGTATGTAGGAATACAACAGTAAATGAAAAGTACCACGTACAAAGGTAGTAACTGGTGTTTCTTCTCTCTGAGATGACTTGGCCATTTCTTGTTCACATTTCACAGATTGTTCTTGGTCCTAGAGAGAGAAGGGGGTCACATAGGCACTGTTTTGAAGATAGGAAACTCTTGGACATGCTGCTTAAAAGAAACTGGAAGTTAAGGTATTGAGAAGCAGGGGTAATTAAAGAATTAAATATATTTGTTTTCTTTGAACAAGAATTTGTCTTGTAAAAATGGAAGTAAACAAGATAATGGGATAAACCACTGCCTCATACTAAAAAGTTGGTAAGGTTTGGTCATAAATCTTGAGGATAGTATGAAAAAAACGTGTTCTACAATAGCAATAAAAGTTATTGTATTCCACAGTATGAAGCCAGGTTGACTTTTCAGTATAATTATAAATTAAACACCAAATCAATATTACAGAAGAGAAGGGGACTTGGGGAGAGAGACTAATAGAGGATGAATATGAACAAAGCACCTCATATGTATGCATGACAATGCCAATCACTTTATACAATGAATGTACAACCATACATTAAATCAAGGAAGTGAGTTTCACCTTGGAGAAAGATATATGTATAAAGAAGGGGCCAACTCAGCTCTGACATGGCTGGTCCAGTCTTCCACCAAATAGAGGCACTACTAGCTAGCCAACTGACTTCAAGAAAAGTCTTTAATATATGAAACGGAAACTTGAGGCTATATAAGTGGATAGTAGAAAACCCTGGGAACCAAAAGTAAAAGAAACACCTTGAATTTTCGATGTGACACAAGGACACAATATTCTCTCTCTTTCTCTCTCTCTCTCTCTCTCTCTCTCTCTCTCTCTCTCTCTCTCTTCTTGGTTTTTCAAGACCCGTGTCTGTGTAGCCTGTAGACCAGGCTGGCCTAGAGCTCAGAGATCTGTCTGTGTCTGCCTCCTGAATGTTGGGATTAAAGGTGTGTGCCACCACTACTTGGTGACATAACATTTTCAGTATTATCTCTTTAATTTCAATAGAAACCAAAACCAAACCCCATAATCTGGTAAAACAAGAAATAAATGGAGCATCCTCATACAGGCAGGTGCTAATGGACAGAAATTCACTTTTGAAAGCAGAGGGTCAGCTTCTACAAAAACATTGTAGAAAGCTGCTGGAGAACATCAAATTCTGAGCTTTGTTAATGTGTCGTGTCTAATGTGTGAGAAAATGGCATTCTCTCAGTTGTGTAGAGTAGTACTCTAAAAATAGTAATTTATTATCTTTTCTTGTTGTTTTGAGACAGGGTTTCTCTGTGCAGTACTGGCTGTACTGGAACTCAGTCTGTAGACCAGGCTGATCAAAAACTCAGAGATCCACCTGCCTCTGCATCTTGAGTGCTGGGATTAAAGGTGTGCCCCATCACAGCCAAACAAATTCTTTGTCTTTATAGTGATTATATCTATTATTTTTCGATAGGTTTTATTGCTACTCATGCTAGCAATAAGCCTTTGGGATCAGGTGATCTTCCTGCCTCAGCCACTTCAGTAGCTGGAATTACAGGGCCATGCTATTGAACTCAGCTAGTTCTCTCTGTCTGTCTGTTCCCTTCTCTTTCTGTGCTTCTTTCAAAATTTAAAGTATCTGCAAATCACTTTGGGGAATCATGATAAAACGTAACCTTTGATTTGAATACATGGGGTCTAGTTTGAGATTTAATTTTATCTGGTTTCCAATGATGTTGACCCCACATAAGCTTTCTCAATTAATGCTTCCACATCCCAAGTACAGAACAGAGAATGTACTGACTCCCAAGGATGGCACAAAACCAGAATCCTATTATATGTGAAAGCAAGACACTGTTTCTTACATGTAATGTGTGCCTTCAACTCAGGACAGCTTTGGTTAAGAAAGGCTATCTTTGAGAATACTATTAATGAGAAAGATGGTTCAGTCACTAAAGAGATTAACTTTGTAGAAAAAAAAACTATCATTATCTTGAATTAGTCTTTTTTTAACATGTAAATGAAAAAACTGGACTAATAGTGCTTTATTTTATGAGATATAAATCATGACTTGCGATGCTCAATAAAATTTAAAGAATAAGAGATAGGGTTAATTGTGTGATAATCAAGCCCTTTCTCCTCTTGCTCATCTTTAAATTCATGCTAAGTATTGGAACTCAATTAAGATATTTTAGAAGATTATTTTTCATCATAAAAGTTTTAATAATTTACTTATAATGCTTGACATGCTCCTCAAAAATTGGGGAAGATCATAATAATTTTTTATAGATAGAAAAAATACAGCCAAATCTAGTAGCTTCACAAGATTATACCTTGAATGCATGGTTGTTGTAGAAGCGGTCGTCTATCTTAGCCCCCCATTCTGCTGGATCAAAGTTGGTTTCTAAATAACAAAGATAGTTTTATACTTATTTTGTGTTCATTAAAGTAAACCTAGAAAAATACAAGAACACAAGTTTCTTGTTTTAATTTATAGGTTCTTTACTGACAGTTAAAAATCTTACTGACACGGAACAGCCTAGTGCTGTAGACATAAATAATTATTAAATATACGATAACCAGCTTAACACTGAATGAGCCCTTACACTCATTTACAAAAAGCACTCAATACCTTCATAACTTTTGCCTTCATAAAACTCATAAGAAAATGGGAGAGACAGAACAAGTGTCAATATTTTAAATAAACACTTAAAGCAAATGCAAAAAGGTATATAAAACACATACTAAGGAGTCGGGAAATTCGAAAAAGTGAAAAATAAGGGAGCTAAAAAAAAAAAAAAGGGCTGGAGAGATAGCTCAGAGGTTAAGAGCACTGGCTGCTCTTCCAGAGGTCCTGAGTTCAATTCCCAGCAACCACATGGTGGCTCACAACCATCTATAATGGGATCTGGTGCCCTCTTGTGGCCTGCAGGCATACATGCAGACAGAACACTGTATACATAATAAATAAATAAAATCTTAAAAAAAAAAAAAAAAAAAAAGACACATTATGGCTGGGCGGTGGTGGCGCACGCCTTTAATCCCAGCACTTGGGAGGCAGAGGCAGGTGGATCTTTATGAGTTCGAGGCCAGCCTGGTCTATAAAGTAAGTCCAGGACAGCCAGGGCTACACAGAGAAACCTTGTCTCGAAAAACCAAAAAAAAAAAAAAAAAAAAGACACATTATGTAGACAATTACTATACACAAGAAATATTTCCATCCAAAGATAATTTTAACTTTCCATCATGAAAAATTACAAGGTCCAAAAGTAGGATGCCCCATGTGTACATTACCTAGAGACTACAATTATCAACTCATTGTTTATCATTTTATTCATTTTCTTCTGGTTATTTTCAAGTCAACCCCAAGCATCATATTAATTTTTCTACAAATATTTAAATATGTACCTTTAAATATTAGCATATACCATTGTCATATCTAATATATTAACAATTCCTTTCAATCATCCTGTATTTAGTCAACCATCCAAAAATTTCCCATTGTCTATTATACTTATTTATCTTGGTTACATTAGAACTTCAAAATGGACACACAATGTCTTTTGTTGTGTCTTTTAAATAATACTTAGTGGAAAATCCACCACTACCTTATTTTTCTGTGCAACTTACTTGTTGATGAAATTGGGCCAGTTTTCCTTTGAAAATTTCCAGGGCAGTTATTTCTTTCTGTCTCCACAGAGGACTGTTACAGGGTCATTTGCCCTTGAATTCCCTGTAGACTGGTAGTTAGATCTGCAGGTTTCATCTGATTTAGATCTGATTGTTTTTGGCACGAATACTTGACTGGTAGTAATCTTCTCAGAAGACAAATCATATCCTGTTCTATTTTAAAATAATTTTTATGGGCTCCTGATGACTGTTCCTTAAAATATTTAGGGGTATAAAATAGTAACATTCTAAATTAATCAGTACTTTCTTTGGGGGTGGATTTGATTAAAAAAAAGCAGTCAACCACTTGGTTACCCTGAAATATGTGGCTCTTACAAGAAAGAAAGGTCAAAGATTTGATTCCTTTACCAGCTTTGAAAATAAGCAGTGGCTGCCAGCACCTTCCTATGGGGACCTGACAGTGATGAGTTCCGTGTGTCTTACTTTAGCATTATGAGCTCATGGATATTTAGCAACTTGGGTCAATTCCAGTGACTTTTATTATTTTTCTTGATTCTCTAATTGTCCAATATTTGGTCAGTGGTAACTTTTTCAGGTGCTCGGATGTTCCTCAGGCCTTTTCAAGCAACCCTAGAAACCATTAGGAGCTTGTTTCTTGAGATGGAAAGATGGTTAGCCTCGACATATATTTATCCCAAGTGTATAGAACTAACTGCAAGTCTGCTTCATGGGAAATGGTAATCAGAGACAATGACTTAGGGGTAGTTGTCCAGTAACAATTATTTAGTGATGACTTTGAGGTTCAAAATATATGGAGCCAGAAACTACTTTCATTAACAAAATAAATTTTAAAATAGTTTATGCATGTTTGCATGTCTCTCTCTCTCTGTATATGTATATTTCCATGTACATGTATGCTCACAAGCATGCTTTAGGACATGATTGGAAGTCAGAGGACAACTTGCACAAGTCTATCCTGTCCTTCCACCATGTGGGTCTTGGAAGTTGAACAAAGTCTTTGGGCTTTTCAGCAGATGCCTTTACTCTCTGAGTAACTTTCATTTTAAAAGAGAACAGATCACATATATCTTAAAATTCAAGTTCAAAATTATAGAATTTTATTAAACTATTTTAAAAATTATTTTTTACACTCTAAATTTTATTTCCAATACTAGCATATCTACTTGATTTAGTTTTTAATATATAGTTACAAAGTTTCCAGAATAATCTATATATTAGTCAGCTTTCATCACTGTCACAAAAATCATGTTAAAAGAGAAAAGGTATATTTTGGTTCACAATTTTAGACGTATTAGTTGAAAACCGATTTGTCTTGTTGGGCTAGTGCTATAAGACATCCAATATGTTTATTTGGGTTGTTTTCACAAATGATGGTATAATAAAAGTATAGAGGTAGAACTTCTGGGCTAAAGATTAAATAAATATGTAATTTTTGACAGACACTACAGAATTTCTTTCCTTTAGATGGTATTTTACATCTCTAGTAGGAATGGGTATGAGGCCTTATTTCTCTCAGTTTTATCTTCAAACCATACTGTCAAACTTTTGGCTTTCTGACAATATGATGGAGTCATAGCTGTTGGTAGTTCAGGGTAATTTTTTCTGTTTTTCTTTACATATATTTGTGTGTGTGCCTATAGGAATAAAGAGATTAGATTCCCTAAAACTGTAGTTTCAGGAAACTGGGAGATGCCAGGCATGGGTGCTGCTATCTGAACCTGGGTCCTCTGAAAGAGAGCAGAAGTACTCAACTCCTAAGCCATCTCTATATTCCCTGCTGAGTGTGATGGTCGGTCTGAGCAGATTTTCATGTTAAGAGCTATTTCTGTTTACCCTTGTGTGAACTGTTTGTTGATAGCTCTTAGTATAAATGTGTTAAACACACTATATTTACAAAATTCTTATTAGGTTTATTAACTCACTAGGATGCAAATTGCAAGCAATTTTTTTTCTCAGTTTGTTATTTGTGTTTTTGTTTTCTTCATGGTGCTTTGTCACATACAAGTATATGTTTTATGCTGTCAATTCTATCAATCTACTCTATCAACCTTGTTGCATTTGACTTTGAAGCAATGAAGGCAACTTAGCAAGCAAGATGCTTTCTTAAATGATGAATTATATTTTCTCCTAGCACCTACCCAGCTTCTTTTTGTAGTATTTAAATTTGGAATCAATTTATAATTTATCTGGGTGTATGATATAAAGAACTGATGCAAATTTCTTTTCTCATTTTTATCTCTATATCATTTAAGAAGTCCATTTCTCCTAATGATTTGATATGCCTTTTACACTGGATATTAGCAGCTTTCCTGTCACAAAAACAAAGACTACTAATCACCTGTGAAAAATGGTGGCAAGGGAATTCTTACAGTGCAGGGGACTAGCCATTGATGACTTAGAAGTCCACAATCATTTATTTTGCCTTTATTTGGGAAGGCTAAGTCTTTATGCTGCTGTATCAGTTTGTAATTCACCTTTAGATGACATAGGTGGAAGTGGGTGTGGTTGTTAAATTTTTTCAAATGATTTTAGTCATTTGTTTAGCAGAGAACTGCCATTAGTCATCAATTGTTTTTATTGCTGTGATGTGTAACAATGACTCAAATATTTTTTAAATGGTATATTCCTAAGTTCTAAAATTAAACAAATAACTAAAAATTTTTAATGCACGAATTTATAAAAATTAATGTTATAACAAAATTCATGTTCACAAAACCCACTACATTTAATCAAATGGTTTATTTTAATAGCTTCCTCCCTAATGTTGCAGAGTGTGGAGCAAATATTCACCTGACTTGGATATGGGACAGACCAGCAGTAGTCAGGAAACTGGTGGAAATTTTGAGTTTTTCAAAGGCAGGATCATAAGGGACACGGGGTGGAGTTACTCAGTGTATATGGGAGTTGTTTTGATTTCAGCCTTGTTCTGGGTTTCCTCTCTCAGTAAAATGATTTATGAAGGAACATCTGTTTATTTGGGGATATTTCTAGCCTCCTGCCCAAAGTAATGATAACAAACCTTATATAACATGATTATTCCAGGCAAGAGTAGGTTTTCAGCACAAACATGATTATAATAATTACCCTTTTGACCACTGGGCCAGATCCTCAGAGTCATGAATCTTCAAGGCTGTGATTTGGAAAGTGTACTTACAGAAAAGAAGTATAGAAACTTTACTTTGGCTTGAAATCAAAGAGTTACTGTTAGCATGAACTTTTGTTTCTATGCAGGACGAGACCTGCAGAGTATATAGAATGTAAATTACCTTCCCCAGCTGGCAATTTACTTGCCAAAGCAGTTTGTTTCTGTGCCTTCGTTGAAGAACAGTTTCATATACCCCAATGAAATCCAATTTATTTAATCTAAGGAGTGTTGAATTATTTTTATAACACTTATAAGACTTTCAAATGAGGAGAATCAAAATTTAAAGAAAACTGCAAATTATCCTCTCAGGAAGAACAGGCAGTCAGCTAGCAGGGATGCATGTGAACAGGTCTACCTCCATCCAGATCATGAACATGAGAAATACATTGAGAGTGGCCAGGGGAGTGAACTGGCATGTACTGTTTCAAATATTAACAACTGTATTTAAAACCATTTGCCTCATAAAGGCTTTCTGCACAATGACCATGATCTTATTTTTTTCTTTTCTTTTGTATATGTATGTTTGTGTGTGTTTGTGTGTGTTAGGGTTGTGTGGACATGTGTTTGTATATGTATGGAAGGTACAGGCTGAAGACATGTAGATTCCTCAATCTTAAGCTTTACCATAACGAAATGCTTAGTTTATTTAAAAATTCCTAGTTTTTAAAATAGAGCTTACTCTCTCTTTTCTCTAGAAGGTTCTCAAAATACGCTGCGGCAAAAGCTGGTATATTGTCCGGTTGCTCCCTCAGAATCTCCCGAGTCAGTCCTTCAAGAAGATTTCCAAATCCTTGTGGAATTCGGTAGTGGGTGTTGGAGAAAGGAATCGACATCTCTTTGGAAAGAATTGCCTCTGTTACCTAAAGATTCAGTAAAAAGTATCTAATTTAAATTATACAATCACAACTACCACAAACCAACTCACAATCACAACTCAAATTGTTTCTCAGACACTCATATTTTGGACTTCAAAAAGAAAAAAAATCACACAACCCAGGCCTGGTGATCTATCTCAGTAGGTCTGAATTAAATTCTTGCAAACCACACTGTGGAAGGAGATAATTGGCTCCACTCCCACAAACTGCCCTCTGACATGGCAGGCTGTATGTCCATACACACATACACACACTAAATAAATGAACACAAAATTCACCAAGTTTACCCTTTTTTTCTAGAGTTTTGAATTCTATCACAAACCATAGTTTTTTGCTTGTTTATTTGTTTTCTTTTGAGACACAGTCTTTCTTTTTTTTGGTTTTTCGAGACAGGGTTTCTCTGTGTATCCTTGGCTGTTCTGGACTCATTTTGTAGACCAGGCTGGCTTCGAACTCACAAAGATCCACCTGCCTCTGCTTCCCAAGTGCTGGGATTAAAGGCGTGCACCACCACACCCGGTGAATTATAGTAGTATAAGCGCAGATCCATTAAACTGGACAAATCCATATTGTAAAGTTAGAGAACCACGCTTTTCATTAGATATTAAGTATTTTGTTTTTTTGTTTTTAAAAAGTGAGGGTAGTTTTTGCCAGTCCACAATATTTAAGAGACAATGATTGCTGAGAAGCTAGAATAATCCCCTTTACATTGCTGAGAAGAAATTGTTTAAAGTCTAAAATAATAATAACAAAACCAAAACAAACAAACTGGTCAGCGGGGCGCAGTGATAAACGCCTTTAATTCTAACACTTGGGAGGCAGAGGCAGGTGGATCTCTGTGAGTTGGAGGCCAGCCTGGTCTATAGGGCGTGTTCCAGGACAGCCAGTGGCAACACAGAGAAATCTTGTCTCGAAAAAACCCAAAAGGCAAACAAAAAAACAAGCAAGCAAACAAAAACTAGTCTTGGTTCTAGAAATTATTATAATTTGTTGAATAAAGTTTCAATTTTTCCCCCCAGCCTCAACTTCTGATATATGGCCTATAATGTCTTCAAGCGCCTCTGTATTCTGGGATGAGACTGAGAAAGGGGGTCGTGGTTTTGGGAGACAGCTTTTGAAGTTTGGGAAGTCTAATTTTCTGTTTTTGTTTTTTTTTTTTTTTGTCGGGTGTTCTTCTATTTTCTTATTCAAGGCCTGGCTTAAAGGTGGCTGATGGAGAGGGGACTGGGTCACTGGGTAAAGAAATTGGATTGGGCTTGTTACCCCGGGAAGCACAAACGCGGCGAGTGCTGGGAGGGGTCTAGGCTGGACGACTAGGCGTTCAAAGAGGCCTAAACTGTGCAGAGTCTTCCCTTTCTCTCTTTTGGGCGGATACTGGAGATTAGATATCGAATCTTGAGGGTTGTAAAAAAACCCTAAACAGGCCAGGGGAGCGCAAGCAGTCATGGAAGGCAGGCCAAACCGTGGGCGGGCCGTCGAGGACCTAACGTTCCATATTCTCCGAGAAAGGGCTTCCCAGGCTCCCTATCTGCTCCAGGAGTCGCGGGAGTGTTGGAGATGCCGAGAGACTAGGACACACGAAGGAAAAAGGCAAAGCCTCCACGTTGGAGAGGAAGCTGGGGAAACTGCCTCACCTCTTCTTTCTCTTCAAGCTGGTACTAATGGCTCCAGTTGTTTTGTCTCGTTGCTGGGTAGCCGTTTTTTTTTTTTTTTTTAACTACGGCGGCCGGGAAGGAGAGGGGCGAACCTGGTGCTGCGCCGCTGATGGTTTCGCGTACTGAAGGCTCGAGGGCGGGGGCATGTAAACCCCCCAGGTCCCGCCCACCATTCACAGACCACGCCCTCTGCCCCGCCCCGCTCCTAGGGCTTCTTCCTGAATCCTGCGGTGGACCAGGATCTCTCGACAAGCATGGTTTCTCTGGGGCCAGTGTTTGGGCTGGTGCTGCTCATAATCGTGCGAGCCAGCAGAAGTGCAGGTGAGGTGGCACCGCCCTGACGGACCCTTGCCTTTCAGGTCCTCTTCAGGATCTTGGCCTACGTCCCCTCTCAAGGTCTGGTTTGAGTTCGAACCGGTCTTTTCCTATCTAGACCTGGTGTGAAGTTCTGCTGGGCCTGGTCTGCTACCTTTTATCCCCCGCGGCCCTTCGCTTGCAGTATAGGAGAGCATGGGAATGTATGAATTGGGGGAGGATCCAATGTGCCCAGACTGAAGCCTTTAGGAGAGCTCAGAGAAAAGGGAGCGAAACTAGTTAGATAATATTTGGAAACAGGTGACTGAGTCACCCAAAATACTTCAGCACCTACGCCCTCAGTGGTGCCCTTGGGGAGGGCTTCTATCAGGATGGGTGCCTTGAGGGAATTAAATTTTACTAGTCTAAGTGGTTATGAGGGCTAAGAAATACAACCCCCTCACTAGCTCAGAATAATTTAAGGTTCACTTGGATTTTTGATGCAACTTAGAGGTAATAGTGGAAGGATAAGACTGATCACACTGAGGCCAGGTGTGGTGGCGCATGCCTTTAATCCCAGGCAGAGACAGGTGGATCTCTAAGTTTGAGGCCAGCCTGATCTACAAATTGAGTCCAGGACAGCCAAGGCTATACAGAGAAATCCTGTCTCGAAAAAGAAAAAAAAATGCTGATCACACTGGGGAGTGTGCTGACTCATACTGGCCATTGTGCAGGTCAGAGCTTGTCATCTGACTAACCTGAGCTGGATCTTGTGCTACAGAGAGGCGATACTAAGAGATAAAAATCTGTTCATTCAAAGTAAAATGTTAATGCGGCATCTACCTACCTCTTTTCATTTTCTTTGGATCACTGAAAGAGTGGACCCCAAAGAAATTTGAGGGGCATAAAATGAAATTTGGGAATATAGCTCAGTGGTAGACCTCTTGGCTAGAATGCTAAGAATTTGGACTTCCTTCACCACAGCAAATGAAAGAAATGAAGGTCCAAGTGAGAAGAAATGGCATGATTGTGTTGTGTTCAATCAGCAGACAGACAGCAGCCCCTCAGTGGATTTTCACTTTCAAAGCTAGTACACTATACTGGTCATCCCCATCTCTCAACCCTCTCATGATATTTGGGACCTATCATAGGTGGGGAGAAGGTTAAGACAGTAGAACCACTGTTTTCTTAGTTTTTCACTGAAGGGCTGCCAAGTTTAATACTACTGTTTTATTTCCTTTGGGTCATATTACATGACTTTGACATAGCACTTGGCAACATTTATTCATTCAGGCTCCAGATTTTTAGTTCTTCCTTGTATGTCCTAACATCTTTCTTTAACACTCCCCTTTTGCTCATATAATAAAAAGTTACATTTAGCAATGGAAGTACCTATAAACTCACCACCCAGTTTGAGAACTATCACATTATGATTTTTTTATCAAGACTGCCAGTAAACTCCTCCTTAGCAGATCTACTGCTATTGCAATTTTTTTTTGTTAGTCTGCTTATAATGATGGCTTCTTCCCCACAGCACTCTTGTTTTCTACATCGATCCCCAAATTAAGGGAAAAAAAAATCCAACACCTTAAAATTTTCATGTTTGAATATGCCTGGTGTTTGAGATGTGCATTTCTTTTTGTTTCATTATTGCTCTGTTCAGGATGTTTCACTGTTTGTTTGGCTTACAATGTGAGCTCTACAAGGATAGGGCATATAATTTTTCATTGCATTACCATCACAATCTAACTGGAGCAAAAAGGAAATTACAGTACTATTGGAATTAGATGACAGGGATTCTAATTCTGGCATAAACTACCTTCTGAGCCCTGTCGAAGACATTGTCTCCAGTGTCTTAAGCACTCTGTCACATGAGTAAGCTCCTAGTAGATTGTAAGATCCCTGGGAACAAGACTTTTTATCTATTATTGATATTATTTTCCTTCCACTGTTATAGCCTCAATGTGTTAAGTAGTGTCTGGCACACTGTAAAAGTAACCTTTATTCGCTTGATGTAATTGTCATCTCCGAGGCTTACTGCCTCCATCTGCTAACCTAGGCCGAGGCCTGTAAGATTCTAGCCTCCATACAGCCTAATCTAGGCCTAGATTGCCTAAAATGCCCCTGAGACTTAAGCTCACCTTTTCTAGCTCTTTCTGAACTCTGCTGACTGGTTCAACTCAACTGTTCTGGCTCAAACTCTTCTCCAAGCTGACTGGTTCAAACTGGCTTCTTTCAGCTTCTCCCTGGACTACTCTACTTGACCTCAAACTAACTTTGGCAATATGTTCTAATCTTCTGGCTCCTTCTGTCTTCACTTGTGTCTAGTTTGCTCTCTCTCAGCAACCTCTCTCTGTACAACTATCCAGGTAAAATTGCCTCCTCTCTTCTCCCTTTGTGCTGCTCTCCTGTCTCTTCTAGTGAGAGTTGGCATCTCTTATCCTGACTCATTTTGTCAAATCTTTCCCTGATTTATCACTCTGTCTGTCTCTCAATTAGACGTCACTTTCAAACATGGGTGCTTCCTTCTACAAACTAACTTTGGCTTCACTTCATTGTTAGGGATTAAAGGTGAGTGCTAAGAGCATGTCTGTATTCCAGCCAGAGGAGCCATGTTGCTGGATGAAAATCTTTCTGCAGCACTCAGTAGGTATCGTTAAAAAGATATTTCTTGAATTCACAGCTGTTCTAATTATTCTTAAAAATTGCTTAGTTTAATTGTGTCCTAGTCCCTTGATGGGTAATGTAGTTAGGTTATATTTCTTCTTGATCAGTAAGTAACACAATTATACTATTTTTTTTAAAGATTTATTCTATTTTTATTTTTTATATGTATAGTGTTCTGCCTGCAGGTATGCCTGCAGGCCAGAAGAGGGCATCAAATTTCATTATAGATGGTTGTGAGCCACCATGTGGTTGCTGGGAATTGAACTCAGGACCTCTGGAAGAGCAGTCAGTGCTCTTAACCTCTGAGCCATCTCTCCAACCCCCAATTATACTATTTTTATAAAGATGTCTTCCACCTCTAAAATTCTTTTGCTCATCATAAATCCATTCACCAAGAGGTTCTATAAATGTGTGTTGGGAAACACAGACTGGCTTGAAAAGGCACTCCCCAGCCTATGGACTCCAGTACGTAAGCTGAATTTTCTTCATTCTGTTCTCTTAACTCCAGTTCCTTCCCTACTTAGCTCTTATTTATGCATTTGCTTTTTGGCTTTTGTTCTCTATCTACCCAAGACTGGGCCCTCCCACACATATGCTTCCTGGTTCCCCAGCAGGCTGCCAACTTGCTTATGCAATTCTGGGGTGTTGTGGTCCCAGAGTATTTTGCTCATGGTACATGGATCTTGAGCTTGTTAAGCCTTCTGGATGATCTTTGATTGTCATGTAGGCTTCCTGATCAAACTAGTGAGAAAGAGAGCTGAGGATTTTTAGGATTAGTCTGTTACTCAAAGAGCAGTACTTGTGAGGGGACTCCCATTAGTTGTACTGCCCTGTTAAGTATAGCCTAAGGGGCCTGCCGTCTTTTGTTGCTTCCAGGGAGGAAAATGTCAGCTTTCTAATTCTAATTCTCTTCCCTGCCTATCGCTTTTATTTAAAATCCAAACAAACAAACAAACAAACAAAAAAACCAAAACCCCCTTAATTTTGTGAATTATTTTCTTTGGAGGATTCTTAAAAATCTCCCCTGTTGAGACAAATTGAGATGTAGATTTTATGATTTTCTTAGTTAAATTTCTTTGAGCTCACTGGGATCATTTGGATCAAAGCTTGTTACTTAAAAAGTACTTCAATATAGGCTATGAGTTAAAAATAGAAGTTATCTCATTAAAGTGAATTCTTATTCAGTTTTGTTAGTGACTCTTAGTACAGAATCCAATATGCAAGTATGCCTCTTTTCTTTGCTTGTGAAATGGTGACAAGACCTTTTCCAGCCCCCCCCCCCCCCACACACACACACAGGGTTTCTTTGTGTAGCCCTGGCTGTCCTGGACTCACTTTGTAGACCGGGCTGCCTTGAACTCAGAGATCTGGTTGCCTCTGCCTTCCAAGTGGTGGGATTAAAGACATGGGCCACCATACCCCCGCTTCTCAGAGGTTTTAACCTGTCTGTCCATGATTTTATTTTGTCTCCTGATTTATGTGAGCTTACCAGAAAGGAAGACTTGTCACAGTCACATCAGAACCAAAAACCAAGAAACTAAACAGTAATAACAAGAAAATAAACAACAACAAATCCAAAGAGAAAAGATTTGAAGGGATTTGGCATTGATAGGATGGAAAGGAGATAATGATGTGCACAGCATTAGAGAGGAGCAGTGTTGGAGACAGGAGTGGGCATAGTGATTGAGAGGTAGGAAGGAAGTGGTTTATTTTTCTTATAAACAGCATCTGTGAGGTGCATGGAAGGTTCACTTTAGTGATCTGAAGGAGGAATGTTAAGTTCTATAGCCAAATTTTAGAGCAAGGGTCGGAGGTTGACCAAGAACTATGTATGAAGGAGGAGAGGGAAAGAGAGTATGTACAATAGTTGTTGCCCTGGGTTCTAAGTTTTCCGTAATGGTCATGTTATGCTGTGGTGCATATTGTTGGAAACTGTTCTTATTATGTTGTTTATTTAATTCAGAGCAACAAGGCCTAGTTTTGGAAGATTAAAAGGCTTGAGTAGACTCATATTCTTTTGTATAGGACAGCATGTTACTTCCTGTTTTGCCGGGACCTGATGTGGATCTCTTTGATTATGTTCTCCTAAGTGTTTGCTAACATTTTTAGGTAATGGTTTTCGCTTTGCTTCATACATTGACGATTACATGGTTCTACAGAAAGAGCCTTCAGGCGCAGTGATCTGGGGCTTTGGTGCACTTGGGGCCACAGTGACAGTGACCTTGTGGCAAGGTCAGGAAACCATCATGAAGAAAGTGACCAGTGTGAAAGGTAAGGCAGCCATTCTCTGTTCAGTTATTGTCTTCTTCTGCCACCTGCTGGATTATCTGAAAATTAATGCTTATGGCTGCAGCTCAGGCTGTTAGGGCATCTATCCATCATCTATCCATCCATCATCCATCTGTCCATCCATCATCCATCCATCCATCCACCCATAAGAGTTATTTGAGTATTTACTATGTGGATAGGCACTGAAGATACCATAAATGGTAACAAGGTTCAAAGTCCCTTTGCCAAGGACCTCATTGAACAGAACAGATTATATAATAGTTGGATGAACATATAAAATATATGTGGAGTTCCAAGAGATCCTGAAGAGAGACATCTACCTCAATCTGGTTGCTATGGGAAAGTTGTCACAGGCATACATGCAAGAAAGGCAAGATAATCTAGAGGCAAGAGGGATGGCTCAGTGGGTAAGAGCTCTTGCTGCTTTTGAAGAAGACCTGGGTTCAGTTTCCAGCACCCACATTGAGTGACTCATAACTCCTTATAAATCCAGCTTGAGGGGCTCTGAAGCCCTTTTCTGGTTACTTTGGGCACTTGCATGTACATGTTGCCTATAGATACACACACACACATACACAATGAAATTTTTAAAAAGTCTTAACATCTTAAGAAAGAATTAATTTGGATATCTGGTAAAGAACTTTGACTTTTTAGTTTATTGTCTGGGTTCTAATTCTGACTGTTATTTCTGGGTATATAATTTGGACATATTATTAAATATCTCTGTGACAGTTTGTTTTCTATTTATAAAGTGAAGGTGGTACTAATTTTTAGGGGATTATTATGAGAAGTAAATAAGTAAATTCACATAAAGTAGTTGGAACAGTGTTTGGCACATTAACTTGAGTGGTCATTATTGTTACTACTACTGCTAATATTTGTTTAGTCATTCAAATATTGAGTACCCACTATGTGCCAGATACTGTGCTAGGTAATGGTGCTAAAGTGATGAGTGAAACAGATGGAGCCTCTCCTTTAATGAAGCCTGAAGGTTAGGGGTGGAGGCAGGAAAATAAAGAACACTTACAGTTATGTGAGATGTGCCATAATAAGGACAGTGTGTGCATGTGAGCTTAGCAGGATAGTTGGGCAGTAAACTTAATTTAAGACTCCTTGAAAGAGGAGGCACAGATTCAGTAGAAGGAACATTCTGGATTTAGGCACAGAGATAGGAGCCCATGTGGAACAGTGGAGAAGTGCCACTAGGTAGGCTGGTCTGGGACCTGCACTACATGACTGTTGGTGGACGACAGGGGATGGGACAGTATGCAGGCTTGTTTATCTCTGTTAAAGCATTTAAGTCCCAAATCTGTAGATTTTAAGCAGTAAAAGCACATGAGCAGATTGATAGGGTTTGGCCATCAATCATCAGATAGGGTTGGTAGAGCTGTTAGCAGGCTCTTAGGATATGCAGATACACATGATGAGGGTTGGACCTGAGGGTGTGGCTGTGAGGATGAAGGTTCAAGGAGAGAATAAAGGGATCTCTCTGTAGAAGGGATAAAGATATGTAAGAGTGGGTGCTGGGAACCAAACTCAGGTCCTCTACAGGAGCAGAATGCTAAGCCATCTCTCTAGCCCCTTGTTGTGATTTGTGAGCTATATTGAAAGTGAAGAATTCCACAACTGCCCATGCTTTCTGCCTTGTCTGTTCTCTAATATGTTTTGTAGCTGGGAATTATATTGAACTTCTGGTCCTTCTTGTGTTTCCCTGAAGGGTGGTATCATAGGCATGAACCTCCACACATCATGGAGATGGGTAGATAGTAGAATGTTGAAGTCAGGTGCCAAATATGTATGGACTGGACATTGGGAATGTATACTAAGCCATATAACTCTCATAATTGTGACCTATTTATTTCTGTTGTTTTGTATTGTATTTATTGTTATAAGAGAAAGAACCATTTGTTGGACTGAAAGGGGGAGCTGTTGGGGGGAAAAGATATACCTTAAACTTAAAAAAAAATGGGAAGAGGAGGGGGGTTAAGGGGAAAGGGGGGGGGGAGTAGGGAGGGGATTGTGATTGAGATGTAACTTGAAGAAATAAAAAATAAATTTAAAAATTAAAAACCCCCCATACTTTCTAAAAGCTCAGAAGTACCCTGTGGTATGTGTGTTTCCCATTACCCAATCTGTTCTGAACTGACAACCCAAGGATTAGTCAACTCTTCTTATGAGACATGGTGGCAGGCTGGAGAGATGGCTCAGCCGTTAAAGGCTAGGCTCACAACCAAAAATATGAGACATGGTGGCTACTGCCTTTAGAATCCCACCCTTGCCCTTGGTCTAAGACATCACAGACAGTATACAGATAGGAGCAGATCCTATAGTTTGTATGAGTCTTCTCTTGAGTCCATGAGTCCATCAGTGAATTCTCTGCAGTGCACCATGTTTCTACTGCTTTATGGCATTGTGTCAGGGCTTATTTTTATTTTATTTTCTTAAATGGGAGAGGAAATATGCTAGAACTCAAAAGACCTTAGGCTAGCTAGCCAAGAAGGGGGCTTTTTGAGAAGTGGAAAGCAAATTTCTCTGATATGAAAGATGTTAGGATCAAGGCTCATTCTCCATTTCCAGTTTTCCTCAGATTCTAGGCCCTTCCAGGAGTGCATTCATTTTTGGCCTGTAGTGAGATGGTGGTGCTGTTTTGCCAATTCCTCTTCCTGTCTTTTTGTTGCTGGAACATATTCTTAGAGTTTTGTTGCTGTGAAGAGACGACATGGCCATGGTAACTCTTAAAAAGGAAGACATTTAATTGGGGCTGGCTTACAGGTTCAGAGGTTTAATCCATTGTCATCATAGCAGGATGCACGGTGGCTGCAGGCAGACAATATGCTGGAGAAGGAAGTGAGAGTTCTACACCTGGATTGGTAGGTAGAAGGCAGACAGAGACACTGGGCCTGGCTGAGCATTTGAAACTCCAAAATCCCACCCCCAGTGACATAATTCCTCCAACAAGGCCACACTTCCTGATACCTGTCCCCAAACATTCAAGTATATGAGCCTACGGGGTCAATCTTATTCAAACCACCATAGACATTAACACTTGTTGAAAGTGGTGGGGAGAGGGTTTTTTTGTCATCAGCCACGTCTGTTGAAAAAACTAAGGGAAAATACCTAATTAATGGCCCTGAATGCACTGAATGATAGCAGAAGGCTTAGAAACAGTCCTGTGTTAGGTTTTCTGGTGGTTGACCTCATCGACACATATGAGCAGTGTTGGTGGGGAAGGACAGAGCTTCAGAGAGGTGTGCCAGGGCAGGAAGCCTGGAAAGACTTTGTCAAGCCTGTATTAGGACAGATTGGAACGTCTGCCTGTTCAGAAGTGTGAGCCATACGGAGCCATCACACCTGTACCACACAATCTGTACTAGCTGCCCACTGTTTCCCAAACAGTGATTTTTCTAGTTTAGATTGAATTTTGCATTTTATGTAGTGATGCCTGGCTATTGGTCAGAGAAATACAATAGTGAGCACGTGGTGCTGGGCTTAGCTAACCTCCTGGAGGCAGAGTGGCCAGTTCAGCTGGTCCTGCTCTTCAGGGACCAAACATTTAAACATTTCCTCTAGCACTCCAAGCAATCTTTAAGGCTTCAGTTTTTGCTAATTTCCCATTGTACATCTGGACATTTCCTGCTTCTGCTTAGTTGTTACTGGCTAGAAAGAACCTTGGACTTGTCCAGCATGGAGTAGGCACTTGATGGTATTTTTATAATTCTTCTCATAGGTTAGGGCAAAAACTTTACAATACTCTGTTTCCTGGTCTCCCATTCTTTTCCTTTGAATTTAGATGGATCTGATGGCAAGTCATTTCATGTTTGACATTTTTATGTTACAACGGTGTTTTCTCTGCCTTTGCTATATTCTTATTTCACTGCTCTACCTTTTTCGAATTTTCTGGTTCTTTTTTTTCATACTTTTGCCATTTGGAAGACATTTTCTGTACATCTCTGTGTATGATGTTAACATGAGTGATCCAGGGAATGAGAAGAAGGGCAATAGGAGGTGTGGTTTCCAGGAAACTTGTTATGAATTTCTAAAATAGGGTCTTTCCTAGCTTCTCCTTTCCTTAATGGAGTCCCAAAACCTCAAGTTTTATATGTCACTCTGAAATAATCTATTGGACAATTTAAAATAGCTGTTTTCCCCCCAGAGATTAGTTTGTATGCTTCCCAGTACTTGTTGATGTGGTAGCTTCTCCAAGCACCTGTTTGTTGAAGGGAGAACCCAGTGCTGCTGGCAGTGTTAATACTTGTTAGCAACGTGGGAGAAGGTAGTGAGGGATGGCAATTCAGATTAGAAATGATCTTAGCCTGTGCTCACATTTGATTGGATAATTGCAAGTTAGTTCGGAGTGCTGTGTAAATCAGTAAGATTAGATTATGGCAATATTGGCAGTTGGATGATAGTGTGATGAGAATTTCTATTTATTTAAAAAAAATTTTAAACTAACTGTCCTTCAATTTTAATCTGTGTGTATTTTTGTCTCTCCTAATTTAGGATTATAACTGGGTAACTAATTTTTCTTGCAAACGCCTTAGTTAAAAATAAGTAAGGATTGGTACAGGTTAAGGATAAAAAGACTGCTGTTCTCAACAGCTCCGTCCTCCTTGCCTAGAATTTGGCCAATCTTTATAGCGCTGAAAATGCTTTGTCACAGAGCCTGGGCCACAGTGAAGTGCACTTGGTGTTTAACTTCTTTTTAGGTGGCTGGTTGATTAATCCCTTGGAGTCTGTTATTCTTTCAGCACCCTCTGATACCTGGATGGTGGTACTGGATCCCATGAAGCCTGGGGGACCTTTTGAAGTGATGGCACAACAGACTTTGGGGATAATGAATTTCACACTGAGAGTTCATGATGTTTTATTTGGAGATGTCTGGCTTTGCAGTGGGCAGAGTAACATGCAGATGACTGTTTCCCAGGTAATGGAGAGTCTCAGCTGACAGTGATAAATCAGTTGATGATGATGGAGGAGGGGGAGGAGAAAGAAAAGGACAAGGAAAAAGGGAATAAAACTGTTTCTGTTTACTAAGTACTTATCATGTGCAAGATCTAATCTGAGGGCTTTCATATTAAATAGTTTGATTTACAACCTAAGGAAGTAAGCTATTGATTAAATTGGTAGTTATTTATTGACACTATTTGTATTTATATACTTAGTTTTCTCCCTGAAGTGGTTAAAGGTTACTGCTGTCCTTAGCTTCATCCTCCAAACTGAATCTTTGTTTTAGTTGATTTATCTTTTCTTGCCTTTTTGACTATCTAGTACTCTGCTTTTGAGAAATATTTAAGTTGGAGGTTTAGGATTCTGTACAAGCAAGCTATGCTTTCCTTTCAATTCTCTCCTTGATAAAAGTGTGAACTAGAGGGGCTGGAGAGGTGGCTCAGTGGTTAAGAGCATTGGCTGTTCTTCCAGAGGACCTGGGTTCAAGTCCTAGCACCACATGGCAACTCATACCTGGCTATAACTCCAGTTCCAGGGGATCTAAAGACACACATACAGACAAAACACAATGTAAACAAAATAAAAACAAATCGTTTAAGAAAGTATAAATGGCCGGGCGGTGGTGGCGCACGCCTTTAATCCCAGTACTTGGGAGGCAGAGGCAGGTGGATCTTTGCGAGTTCGAGGCCAGCCTGGTCTACAAAGTGAGTCCAGGACAGCCAGGGCTACACAGAGAAACCCTGTCTCGAAAAACCAAAAAAAAAAAAAAAAAAAAAAAAGTATAAATTAGAGTACTTTAACATGCTTTATGACTTCTTGTAGAAAAGTATAAACTACAGTACTTTTTATGCTTTAGGGCTTCTTGTTTGGTTTCTATGGCTTTTATTCTTTGTAGTTTCATTATTCCCTTTAAAAAGACCTATTGTTAAAAATGCTATAAAAGATTAACATATATATTTCATTTTATTTATGTTTTCTAATTAAAAAATCCAAATTTTGTATATAGATCTTTGTAATTTTGTAATCTTACTTCCTGTTTTAAATATATGGAAGTATTTTGAATTGAAATGCCTATTGTTCTGAACTTGGCCTGGACCTTGTTGGCATATTTGAATGGACACAAATGTTAGGTTTTATCATGATAGAAAGCATGGTTTTGTGCAGAAGTGGAATTGCTGTGAACTCATTAGAGAAAGCAGTGCTTTCCTTCATGTTTTAATTGTACTTGTGTGTTTTTGCAGAAAGGCATAGACCAGATCTGTTTGTATCTATATAGTAACTTTCTCAATAGCAGACTATGCCAACGGATCCCATCCCATTTTCTGTCAAGCGAAATCAGATCTTGATTGCTAAGCGTAAACACAATCTTTCTGCCTGGAATTTATTTTCTCATGAGCATCTTCTGAATTAAGTCAGAGCCGAGAGCTCTGAGATGGAGGGGAGACAGAAAAGAGATTCCATCATAAATGTATGTGTTAATTCTCTCTCTCAATGAGGCACTTAGTTTGTAAGGCAGCATCCTTAGGTTCTGACAGTACCAAGAGTCACATTTTGCAGCA
>CAJQZJ010003694.1:6391804-6403283 GCA_907164525.1 Lophiomys imhausi | reverse complement strand
TTTGTCTTTCTTTCCTTTCGCACACATGCACAGTGTTTGTCTTTCTTTCCTTTCCTCCCTCCATGTGCCTTTTTTGAGGAGGTAAGATTCACACTATAACCTACCCCTCTTCACATTCAGAGAAGGAAATGGCAGATTGTATGCCCATCTTGTTGTTAGGGTAAAATGGAATTTTAAAGCTGAGTGTTATTTATAACACCAAGTGAGATGTTTATAAATGGAGAAAAGTCTAAATGTTCATCTGCCACCTCAGGGTAGGTCTTAAGACTCAGATATTTCTAGTGAGGCTCAGGAAAAGATGGGCAGTATCAGACAAGAAGCCCAAATTTTCAGTCACTTGGCACTCCCCTCTTTCTTATTTTATGTATGGAAAAATTAATATACAGAAGAGAAAGATAGGTACCACATTCCAATAGCAGGCTCTTAGAAATATGGTGGGTGACTTATTTACAGTTAATACCTCAACGTTAGAACTGATACAGTAGAAGGTGAAACAAGGTACAAAATCTCCAAATTCTCTTATATTAATTACTAAATTACTAGTTTGGCCATCTGGCCATCACATGTGTAAATGTGGGCATGCACACATGTTTACATTTGCACATATTCACACACACATACTCACTCACATATGTCTTGTTCCCCCTTGCAGACCCCCTGCTAAGATCCTCTGAGGGAAATAGATTCTTGACGTGTCTTCATTAATTCAAGAATGTGGTATAAAGGTTACAAAATGAACACTGGTGAGCAGCTGCTTTGATGGGGAATGGTCTGGTCCCTTGAGAGACAGCGGTGCTCTCCCTCAGCCCAGGCAGTGCTAATGACTTCAAATACCTTGGTATTCATTTCCATCCTCATTTAAATACTTGGTAGGGAAATAATTACACTGAGGTGTTTGATGAGATGAAATCTGATCTCAGCAGATGGAGTAAGGCATCCCTTTCATCAGCAGGGAAACCAAGTGTCATTTAAATGAAAATCTTCCTGCAATCTCTTTATTCCTAAATTTGCTGCCAATACCCCAGAGGAAATGCTTCTATCAAAAAGGCAACGCTATTGGGAAAGGAGACCAATTTCAGATATAATTGTTGTCAGGTACAGCAGGAATTTTCCCCACCCCCATTTTTGTTATAACACCCAGCTTTCCCGTTCTGGCAAATGTGAGAAAAGATGGGAAGCCTTCCAGCTAATGTTTTGGATCCAGCTCCACGTGCTGGTAACAATACAGGAGAATGCCAGCCACCCGGACTCCATTGCCCTGGCAGTATTCAGGAAGACTCAGGGATGGGGCTGAAAGACAAGTAGCATGTTCTCCCATCCTGCCTCCCCAAGCTGGCGTCTCATTGCTATGAGCTGCTTGTGTTCCCAGGCAGCGCGGAAACTAGTGTGGGTGGAGAGAATGAAAGCAGCTTCATCTACTGTTGCCATGGAAGCAGCATATGATGCTTCATGCTCAGTGCAGAGCTGGATTTCAAAGGAGGTGACGTTTTACAGGTACTTACTGCTGGAAAACAATTTCCCTGCCAGAGTACACTGTGAGCACACCAGCTTGCATCTCTTTACCATCTATTTTCCGTTAAACATGCTAGGTAAGATCCTGAAGACAGATCAGGATTTCCAGTGGCATTTTCCTGAGACCACATGTAATTTCTGTCCTGAATATGCAGACCTCGACCAGCTGGAGTTACTGCCACCAGGGAGACACATCAGGCTGTGGTTCCCACAGTGGCCCAAGAGAAATTTTTGCATCTGGTTATGCCATTGGCTGCAGCTGGCACAGTGGTCAAGTCAAAGGTGATTCTAGGGACAGCATATTTCAATGCCATGCTATGGGGCACCCTGGCTGCTTTATCCTTCCTCTTCTCTTATACTGTGGGCTGGAAAGCCAGCTGTATTCTCTGTGGTGTTGTGGGGGGGGGGCGGGGAGGAAGCAAAGCAGCTGCACTCTCTGTGGCTGGAGGCCAATGGAAAGTATCCTGTTCCTCCTATGCCTTGCTGTGGCAGCCAGACTCAGCTGGAGAGCCTGTTCCCTGAGGCGAATGGTAACTGGGCTTGCTGAGGATCATGTTGGCCCTTTGTTTAGGGAAGCTGGACTGCTGTGGGGGATAGAGAGGACTCAAGAGAAAAACATGTACACAAATAAAAAAGCAAATCAAGATACTGCCCATCTATTCTTTTTTAAAATAAAGAAAACAACAACAAACAACAGCCCAACAATAGCCCAATAGCAATAACCTAGCAATAACCCAAAACAGTAACCCAGTGGCAATGCAAGAAAACAAGATGAAAGGAAATAGGGGTTTTCCTAAGCTTGATGTGGAATGAGGAGTAAGAAACTCAACATGGCGCACACATTCTTGCCCAGATTAATTCCAGACCACTGTGCCAATGAGGGTTTGTGAAGTGATTTGGGAAATGTGTCTTTGGGCAGACATATTTTGTTTCTTTAGTTTCTTGAGACTATTGGGAGCCTTCCCCTGAACACCACTTTTCAGATTACCTCAGTTGCCAACCTTTTCCTTGGTGACTACTCGCCAGGACCGAAGTGAGGATAGCCTAGTTGTCCCATTTCTCAGGTGTGTTTCTTTGAAATCTATTTCTTGGATGGTATATAGATTACATAAATCATCTTTTTATGTTGTCTCCATAGACACTCCCTAAACATCATTGGTAAAAGTGCTTTGTGTTTTCAGATATCAGTTAGGAGAGGAGCAAGTCTTTTCATTTTAAATTAATCTATGGGCTTGAAGGTATAGCATAGTGGGTAAGCATTTATTGATATGTACTAGGCCATAGGTCCAATCCCCAGAACATTGGAGAAAAGAAGATAATGTTGTAGTGTTCTTTAGCTTCATCTCTGTACAGCTCTTCTTGTCCAGTATAGACCTATTGTGGAAGATCACAGGCTTCAATGTTTGTCTTCTGGAACGTGATTCATCTCATTTCCTCTGTTGGACAGAAACATCTGGATCTGGGTGTTTCAGTCTAGCTCATCACTGGTTTTGGTTCTTCATTTATTCTCAGCATATGCAAGTGTCAGAAGGAACTCAGTGGATTGGAAGAATTCTTTACTAAGAAGCTGCAAGCTGTTTACTACCTATCAGGTTAAACTGGCCCTCTGATTTCCCCTCTAGATCTTTAACGCCTCTAAGGAGTTGTCTGACACTGCTGCCTATCAGTCTGTACGCATCTTCTCTGTCTCCCTCACCGAGGCAGAGGAGGAGCTGGAGGACCTTGATGAGGTTGACCTGTCCTGGTCTAAGCCCACTGCAGGTGAGTGCCTCAGCATCCATATCTCTAGGGGATGGGTTAGTGACTTAAGTAGAACATGTAACCCTCAATTTGGTTCTTATTTATTACAGAACTATCCTTTTATTCCTCTTGGGTTTCCATTCCATTCCCGATGATCACTGCTGCCCCACATCTGCTTCTCTCCTTGGGGTATCCAGGCTCATTGAGCACCTGGGCTGCACTGGAGGGAGTGAAGCTTAGCTGGGGTGGGCGGGTGCTCAGAAACAGCCTTCGTGAGAGACAGCTTCAGTGAGACACATCCTTAAATTGGGGGAACAAAGGCTATTTAAACCTTTGGGGATGGGTAGAGGCCTTCGGGGTGAGTGTACATTATTGTCCGGGGCCAAGGTGCTGAGAATGCCTAATTTTCTTGAAGAGGAATTCATGCTGGACATGACCTTATAAAGAGAAAGGAAGTTTAACCTGGAGCTTGTCCACCAGGCCACATGTCCACTTCAAAGGTGGCAGAGGTGGGGGCCATAAGGCCATGTGCACTGGGACAAGCAGGCCCAGGGCAGGGAGGGGATGATCCTACTCCTGCCAGTCTCAAGGTGAGATGTTCACCGTTTGGACACACCTTATCCTCACACTTGCCCTAGCAGGGCTACTTGCCCCCATAGGTCACAGTTACATGTTTCTTCTCAGGAATCCACTGTGAATATTCCCCACTGTGTTCAGGAAATGGCTCTTCCTTTTACTTTAGAATAGTACTGATGCTGTTCAACATGAGGTGGGCCAGGGTCTTCCTCCATCATGGTAACCTTCTGTATTTCCCCACCCCCATGGCTGTGTCTGTGAACAAGTCACTGGTATCCTTTCATAGTGGATTCAGATCTGCTCCAGCTTCCTCCAGGGCCTTCTTTCATTCCTCGACTTTTATTCTCCCCTTTCTCTCCATTCAGCACAGAACCTTCATTTCATGTCCTTGCCTCCTTTGCAGCAGGCTCTACACTAGTCCAAGGACACAGCGGCAAGTACAACAAACACAGTGCCTGCTTCAAGGATTTAGCCCTGTTCTTTATTTTCACAAAATAACACAGAGCCAAATACAATGAACACCCTTCTTTTGAAGCTTCATTGCTTTTCATTGCTTTCCACTTTGCAGAGTGTCTTTTGTTTTCATTCTTTTCACTGCTTTGACATGTTCCACTCTGTTTCATTTTGTTTTTTTTTTTTTTTTCTAGACAAGGTTTCTCTGTGTAGCCCTGGCTGTCCTGGAACTTGCACTGGCCCGGAACTCAGGAGAATCTCTGAGTTCTGAGTTTAAAGGGGACTAAAAGCTCCCCCCACCCCCGCAACATGATTCACTTTTTAGGTAAATGCTTGCTATGTAAGCCCAAGTCCCTCAGTGAACCCCAGCACTCATTTAAAAGGCTGATGTTGCAGAATATATCTGTAATCTCATCACTGGGGAAGCAGAGACAAAGTGATCTCTGGGGCTCACTGGCCAGCCAGCTTAACTGAATAAATAAGTTTCAGACTTAGTGAGAGGCCATCTCAAACAACTGAATGAATGAATGAGGTAGAGGTTGATTGAGGAAGACACTTGACATTGACCTTGGGCTTCCACATATGTACACATACATACTTGCACATCTTGACATACATGTGCACACATACACACACTTCACATACAAATAAGTAAGTTCTTGTCTATCCTCTGGCCTCCTAACCTCTTTTAGTCCTTCTTAGTTACCTTTGTCCTCTACCTACTAGTTAGTAAGTCCATGTTTAACTGGCTACTCACAACCTCCTAACACTAGCAAACTCATATTTGCTATGATTATACCCTAGACATTAGAGATATAGGCATAAATAAGATGAAGTCCCTGCCTTCAGGCACCTAAAACTATGTAGGGAGAGAAGTACTGTCCTATTGCTGTGAGCCACCATGACCAAGGCAACTTAGAGAAGAAAACATTTAATTGGGGGCTTGCTTACAGCTTCAGATGGCTGTTCCATTGTTATCATGGCAGGGAATGCAGCGGCAAGTAAGGCAGGCATGTTACTGGAGACATAGCTGAGAATTAGGCAGCAGGCAGAGAGAGAGAGAGAGAGAGAGAGAGAGAGAGAGAGAGAGACCTTCTCCAACAAGGCTGCATCTCCTAATCTTTGTCAAACAGTTCAACTAACTGATGACTAAGCATTCAAACATATGAGCCTATGGGAGCCAAGCTCCTTCAGACCACTACAGAGGGAAGCAGTGAACAGCTTATTACAGGAAGTGATGTGGTGGGGCTGTGCAGAGACGGGAAGAAGTCAGTCTAAGCCAGCCTGATTATGAACTTTATTTCATTTAATATTTTTTCTTTGTTGTTATCTCCAGCTAAAACTTTTTGTATTTTTTAAAACATTGTATTTTGCCATTTATTTTATTTAGCTAATCACTTGACTTATTCAATAAGCTTTAGAGTTTATGAGGAGAAATTCTTTGTTTCTTTCATTTCTTGTATCTCAACCATTGTGTAGTTCTTGACACATAGTAAGTGTTCAGTCCATTCTAATTCGTCTGAAATTGATGTGATTTTTCTCCTATTTGCACTATTGATTCTTGGGTTTGGGTCCATTACAGTACTAAACCAAATGTCCCATGTATATTAGGTTTTTACTAAGTACTCGTTTGAATTAATTCTGCTGCTGTGTGTACTTCCTCCCTCCCCTTGTCAACTTCCTCTAGTGTGGAACTCACATCCACCAGTTTGTGTTGATTATGGGCAATAAGAACACTCGAAATAAATTAGACTGGTAAAAGCAAAACTGGTAATGGCTGTAGTGCCTCCATTTTTGCTGGATTTCTGAGCACTTGTGTGTCCATATTTTCATTACTTTAGGTATGGAATTGGTCACAAAATCACCCAGAAAAAAAAACAAAACACACACATCTCATGTCTACTTACTGACTGCTTGCCTTAAATGAGTAGCCAGAGGAGAGGAAAGGCAGACAAGGGTGTGAGGTTGTGGAAAGGAAGGAGCCTTATGGTTTTTGTACCACTTACCTACAGAGGATGAGGACGATTAATATTCTTGAATTCCAGAATGCCTGAGGGGTAGGGTACTCCAAAACCTGCTTTGAGTTTTGTCTTTCTGATTATGTAAGTGAATTATTTATGTTCAGACTATGACACGGTCATTTCCGTTCGCCTTCATACCAGGCTGGGAGCTCTATTTCCTGGTTATGGGGAAAAAGGATTTTGAGCAACTGAAAAAACAAACAAACAAACAAACTGAAGAACAATCAAGAGAAACTCACTAATATTGTATTTTTCCCTTGTGGAAAAGAGTCTCCTTAGGGGAGCTTTGGAAGCTGTGCTTCATTCTGGGCTGTATCTTGTCCTTACTCTGCTTCTGAAGGTCTTAGAAAGGAGCCCAGGGCTGACTCTACTCATGTAACAGCTCTGTTGTTTATGTCTCTGATTTTCTCCTGACTTTCTCTGTAACTATTTCTCTGTACAGGAAACTTGGGCCATGGGAATTTCACTTACATGTCAGCAGTATGCTGGCTCTTTGGACGATACCTGTATGATACTTTGCAATATCCCATTGGGCTGGTCTCCTCCAGTTGGGGTGGGACACGCATTGAAGTCTGGTCATCAAGAAGGTCATTGAAAGCCTGTGGAGTCCCTAATACAAGGAATGAAAGAGTTCTTCAGCCTGAGATAAAGCCTGTGAGGAATGAATGTAAGAGTAAGGGGTCCTCATGTCCTTTTAAAAGGTAAGTGTGTGCTAAGTGCCAACATTTGTCCTGAGGGTATGGTGTCTACTCATGCATAGAGCAAATGTTGTTGTCTTGAGCACGGCAGTCATCTGGCAACCAGTTAAGAGGGGATTGCAGCCCTTTAACTTAGTAACAGCAGTAGCTAAGCCCTTGCTGACAGCTTTCTATGGAGGGTACTGATCTCGGCTCTTTACCTGCACTGGTTCATCTTGTTCTCCAAAAGCCTCCTTAAAGTGTAAATACTGCTAATGTTCCACAGATAAAGACATCAAGTCCCATAGAAGATCAGTAGCTGGCTCATGGACAGGACTAGTCTTAGTCACTGTGCTTTCTTTCCTCAAGAGTAAACTGCCAGATAGGAAGAATGAATGTATAAATCTGTATTTAAAAAATGTTAGTGGGTGGTGGCTCGGTACCTTTAATCCCAGCACTTGGGAGGCAGAGGCAGGTGGATCTCTGAATTTGAGGTCAGTCTGGTCTACAGAGTGAGTTCCAGGATATCTGAGGCTACACAGAGAAACCCTGTCTCAAAATGAAACAAAACAAATGAATGGGGTGATGTTATGCATTCTAAATGTTAATTAATTGGTTCTGCTTACTGTCTGTTACTTTGTTTTCTAATCATTGTCTCTGATTGGTTGAATAAATACTGAGGCCTGAGATTGGGCAAAGACACAGGTAGGTGGGACTGAGGTGCGGGCTTCTGAAGCAGAGAGCATCATGGGTAGAAGAAGCCTTCAGTAGGAGAAGCCTCCGACAGTAGAAGAGGAAGAAGCCAAGAGCAGGAAGGAGATATACAGTGTGACAGATGAAAGAAGATTATTCCATGTGGCCTGGAACATTGGCATATTGTGGTGAATAGCAGTCCAAAGGGACATGTGTATATATGGGATCATATTTGGGAACAAGAATTAAGAGCTAGCTTAGAAGGGCTAAGATGCACAATCCAGGCCAAACCTTGTTAAAATCCATCAGGTGTCTGTGTGCTTTATAATGGTGGGTTAAGGATTAATAACCAGTGTCCAATTAACTATAATCTAAGTACTAAGTAAATCATTTAATTATTTATTTCTACAACAAACAAAACAATAAAGCAACAACAACAACAACAACAACAACAACAACGGGACAGAGAGATGGCTCAGCAGTTAAGAGCACTGACTGCTCTTCCAGAAGACCTGGGTTCAATTCCCAGCACCCACATGGCAGCTCACAGCTGTCTGTAACTCCAAGATCTAATACTCTCACACAAACATACTTGCAGGAAAAACACCAATGAACATAAAATAAAAATTAATAAATAAAAAAATGTTAGTGTGCTGAATATGAAAGCCTACTTTGGAAAAGCTGGAGGGAAGAATATTTGGGGAGAAAAAGAACTAGTTAGAAAAAAAACCAAGCAAACAAAAACCAACACTGCATCCAAATGGAGGTGAAGGGATGGTATGTGCCACACTTTTGTGAGCACTGTCTCAATCACTCTGAGAAGGCTTCTGGGAGAAGGAGGGCTTTGCTCACAGTTTGAATATTTGGATAAAAGTTTGCCTGGGTGTGGGTGGAGTGGAGACATTAAGTTTGGAGAAAAAGAATGGCCGTTAGTAGAGTAGAAAGAAGAGTCCTATCCTTTATGTGGTGGGGGTTTTAAAGCTAGGTCTTTTGGATCTCCAACGAGTGGGAGTGAAAACACAAATGGTGTGGAGAAGTGGGAATTCTCATCTATAGCTACTGCAAAGAGAAATGCATTTATGTATTTCACAGAGAAATTTGGGACCATATCCAAAATTAAAAAAAAATTTTTTGACTTAGTAATGCCGTTGCTGGGAATTTATCTTGCAAAAAGAATTAAGCATGTATACCATGGCTTAGCTATATGGAAAATAGTCATGGCATTACCCTCAAAAGCAATGCATTTAAGCTAGTATAAGTGTCTACTGAGTAGTAGTTAGCTGAATTTATTGCCTGTAAATCAGCCCTCCCTCTGGTTTTAATGGCCTTATCTGGCATGGCTGACTGTGGACTCTCAACAGAACTGATCAGTACACTTTCCCTTAGAAAGAACCTGGAGGTACAATAAAATTCCAAGACTGTTCCCATGTTTTCAAGTGAAAGGCAATGGGCTGGATTGCCTCTGTACTGTTTTCATCTGAGGTTTGTGCAAGTGAGCATGGGTAGACTGACTGTCTTGTGATCTGGTGACCTTGTTCATCTTGCTGATTTCAGGTTTATTCTACCTGATTCTGTGGAGGGACCAGCAACACACTCTGTCCTCTGGAATGCCATGATCCATCCACTGCAAAACATGACTTTGAAAGGAGTGGTATGGTACCAGGGTAAGCTTGCCTTTTCTCCATTGTGTCAGCTAACTTTGAAGTGTAACAAAGTGCCTCAAGGAGTTAATGGCTTCAAAACCCAGAGACTTTATAACTTTATTTAGCCCTCTCTTCTCTGGGTTAACAGGGTGGTTCTCCCAATTACGCTGTTTCAGCTGGTTTCATCTGGGGTATCTTATTTGTCCTTGGCTACCTGCTGAGTTATCTGGTGGCTGGAGCACATAGGATGGCCTACCTCTCATATCCATTGACTGGGGACAGTGTGCTGGACATTGTGATTCTCAGGTGGCCTGTTCTTTAGCAGATTGGCTCACAGTTGTATTCCATTTCCATTGTGGTCAATGAGTTCCAGGAACATCTAGGTAGAACCAAGCTGAAAGTGAGGCTTTTTTGAAGTTTCCACTGGCATCATGGTTGCCAATGCCTCTGGCCTTCAGCTTCCGGGCACGGATGGCTACTACCTCAGGACATGGATGGGGGAGAAGAATGTAGAGCATTTGAAAAATATACACCGATCTCTTCTCCCAATTTTGGTGATTTTTAGGAGAGGCCAATGCAAATTATAACAGGGACCTGTACGCGTGCATGTTCCCTGCACTCATTGCAGACTGGCGCCAGACCTTCCACTATGGCTCCCAGGGGCAGACAGAGCGTTTCTTTCCATTTGGATTTGTTCAGGTATGTGTTCAGAGGAAGGGGTTTTATGGGTGTGTGTGAAGGGTGTGTGCTGTGGGGATCTCTGCACAGGAATTTGCATTCCTCACAGTGTGTGCCAGCTCCAAGCTGTATATAAGCTTTAATTCCTGTGAACTTACTGAAGAGATGATTAAATCTTCAAAAATGTTAATAAACAACTAATTTTTCTTATTATAAAAACACTCTAGTTTTACTGGAAAAACTTTAAAAGGCAAAACAAACACCAAACCAAAAACCAACCCCCCCAAAAAAAATCCACACTATCACTTCCCTGAACATAAAATTATTGAGAACTCAAGGGACCTCAAGGGGGAAAAGAAAGCACACTTCTGTTTGTGTGTAGTTGTTGTTTCTCTTCATAAGCATTTTTCATGCCAATAAATGTTGTTTTCAACATGATTTGTCATGATTACAGAGTATTCTGAAATGTGGATGCATCGTAACATATTTAAATGAGTTCTTAATGGATGGGTACTAAGTAGTTTTCATTATTTTGATTTTACAAATTATGACATGTTATTTTCCTGACAGCAGATAATTTCCTCGTAGCTTAACTATTGCCATAAAATAAGTTCCCAGAAATGAAGTTGCTGGGTCAGAAGATACACTCCCCAAAGGCATTGTCCGCATGCTCATTTCTTGTTAAAATTATGAATTTGTATAAATTTGTACCTTTAGCAACCATATGTGAGAATGTGGGCTGTCCCATGCTGAGCAGTGTGGTTGTCACAGGCTAGCTGCCTGTCTGGGCTTTATTGAACTGAACTGGTATTGGGCCCCAACTTGATATTTTTTTCCAGGAATGTTAGGCTCCTTATTCATTCTGATGTTCACAGGTCAGAACACTGAATGTAGAGTAGACATAGCCTTTCTCCTCTCTGCCACTTACTGATGCACATGTGACACAGCAGCCACATCTGCAATGCTTCTAGGGGCAAGAGAGAGTTTCTATCATCTTTCTTTCACCTAACATAACTTAATGATTATTTTCTTTTTTCTTTTTATATCCAGTTCTGAATTATTGTCTCTCTCTCTCTCTCTCTCTCTCTCTCTCTCTCATTTAGCCTGTGTACTGGTTGTTTAAAAGACCAGGTGACCATGTAATTCAAATTAAAAATATGCACTGGATACTTATAAACATGGCACCTGATCTTTTCTCTTAAATTTTACAGTTTGTAGAAGCCTCTTACCCTTTAGCCTTAACTTTATTACCAACAAAAATATGCTGGTTACCTGTGATATTATCATGTATATTTATATAAGTATGTGAATTCAATGTGACAATCCAACATAGTGGTTCATGGCTTGGTTCTGGAGTTAAACATCTGGTATTACAACTCCTTGAGCTGTGTGAGTTTGAACAAACTTCTTTCTTATCTTAAGTATCATATGACTTAATCTGTGTGAAAACATGCTAGATGTTAGCATTTATAATAATAATTTTTTT
>CAJQZJ010003694.1:6346855-6391794 GCA_907164525.1 Lophiomys imhausi | reverse complement strand
AAAAAAATAAAGTGTGGTGTTTGAAATAATGCAACAGTGAGGGCACAGTTAGAGATACAGGACTGGATCCCTGTGGAGGAGACCAGGGCTGATGGGGTACTCGAGAGGTAGAGGGGTGGCTTGAAGCATAAGAGAATCATTGGCCTCCGTATTTTTAAGAGGCACCATGGGAGATCGCTGTACTTCAGGGTAGGAAAAACACAAGCATGTGGGTGTTGGAGGATGCTGGTGCCCCCACGTGGCCAGTGTGCAGTAGTGCCATCAATGAAACTGGACAGGTCAGGGAACTCAGCCACCTGCCACTTTGAGGAAAGGCCTTTGGCTGGAGGGCTTTTTGTAGCAAGTCTGCGTTTTGAGCTTTTGCTGTTTCCAGTGTTTTTTTTTTTTTGCTTCATTCCCATTAGGACACTGGGTGGTGAATATGGTTCCATTTTCAGTCCTTACATTGAAAGAAGATGGATGACTCATTAGATCTTTGTGTGTGTGTGTGTGTGTGTGTGTGTGTGTGTGTGTGCACGCGCACACTCGTGTGCAGGCATGAGCACATGCATTTGCATCTGGAAGGCCAGAGGACAACCAGGCGCTGTCCATCATTGAGATCAAGTCTCTCATGAGCCTGGAACGCTGTCTCTGCTTCCACATTGCTGGGATTGTGTCTTCCAGGGATCACACTTTCCATCAAGCCATTTATTGGCTGAACTTGCCTCTGACTTACTCTTTTAGTTTTTATGAGATTCTGGTGTGAAGCACAGTTTGTCATTTCCTGTTTAAGACAGATTTGCCTAGCAGAATCTTAACAAGAGAACTGCAATGTTCCTTTAATTCTCTGCCACAGTGAAGGCTCTTGCTTGCCACTGTTTCAACCTTCCTATGTTTTCCTGATGTCTCACTCATTACTCATGAAGTAGAAAATATCCTTAAAGTTTCATCTGGTCACGTGTGTAGGAATGATGTCAGTTTATTTCTGGGCAGTATGATGAATAAGGCTGAGTAGAACAGTCTATGTACAATGGAGCTGCTTTGATGGGGTCAGACATCTTGAAATAGAGTCAAATGACAATTTGGATGCTGGCCAGACTGTGGTTTGACTTATTGTTAGATCATGGTTTGTAAGAAAGAGAGAGTAGGATGATGTCTTTCATTGGCTGGAACTAGGGCTGAGAATAAGATGTTGTCTAAATCAAAGAATAGGGTACTCTAAGTTCCAGAAAACTAAAAAAGAAATAGCAGGAACATGTGTGCCACAGTAGTGGTAAGGCTTTTTTCCTTTTTATTTAATCCTTATCGTATATTAGTTGTATGTAATGCTAGCTTCATTAGAACACTTTCTTGATGGACATAAGCAATTTGGTCATATTCAGTCCATTATTCTTTCTTGGGCCCCTCTCACTCCTGCTAATCTTTATCCTCTTTCCAAGTAGCTCTTCTATTTTCATGTCTTGTGTGTGTGTGCGTGTGCATGTGTGTGTGTGTGTGTGTGTGTGTGTGTGTGTGTGCATGTGTGTCCATGTTCCAATGCAGAATCATGGGCGAAGGTTTGTTTATGGGAGCATGGGCACCTTACCAGTAGCTGCATCATTGGAGGAAATGTCTCTCTCTCATCAACTGTTAACTGCATGTAAATCCTCAGGGGAGAGAAGGGGTAAAGACTCTATTAGCCTCTCCCCTTTTCATGGCAGAGTGTTGAGAAGCCCAATTTTGTACAGCTCTTGTGCAGGTAGTCACAGCTGTTATGAGTTCCAGTGTAATAGCCATGTTATATCCAGAAGTTAGTGGTCCATTCCTCTGAAGGTTTACCCTGCCTTTGACTCTTAAACTCTTTCTTCCCCTTCTTCCTGAATGTGCCCTGACCTTTAGAGGGATTCATACAGATATCAGATTTATGGCTGGGCATTCAACAGCCATTTGTTTTCAGTACTTTGAGTATGTAAAGATTCTTCCTTACAGGGCGAGGGACATATCATCTTTAAGCAAGAAGTAGTCCTATTGCTCTCTGTAGAGTCTGGAGCACTTCTCACTTACCCCAACTGCTCCTTCAATGGCCAAAGACTCTCCCTTGACTTACTGTCTCCTATCAAAGCGTTCCTTCTTGCTTCTATCTCAATTCCTCCTCTTCAGGATACTCTCAATGTATCAGTCAAGGTTCAGTGTGCCTTCCCGCTTAACTTGCAATGGATGCCAACAAGGGCAAGTATGCTTTGCTCCCATCACTTCCTGGCTTTACTTCCCAATGTTCTCTGCCTATTCCATTTGAACCATACTGTCTGCCTGATTTTTTCCTTAAAAACACTAGGCATACTTTTGATTTTAATTCCTTTAAATCTTTTTCTTTTCCCTGCAAAGTATTTTCTCTACTCTATTAATTTTCTATTGCTACATAATACTATATTTAGCAGCTTGAAACCATCCAACATATATTTATTATCTCACAGTTCCTCTGAGTATGGCGTGAGCCTGGGCACAGATGGCTTAGCTGCACTCTCTCTGTTTGGGGTTACAGTGATGGTGTTTTGTAGAGCTGGAGTTTCCTATGAGACTGGGGTTCTCATCTAAGCTGCCATGATTGTTGGTAAAAATAATTTCCTTGAAACTGCTAGAGGCAGTCAGATTCCTGAAGGGCAGCAGGACCAGTTCACAGCTCCAGACCTTCTCTGAAAGGCACTCCTGACTTGGTCAGGCTCACCAAGATTTATCTATCAGTTCCCTATTGCTTTGTAACAAATTACCCTAGATTAGTACCTTAAACATTATTTTATCTACTCAATTTTTTAATGTACATTATTATTATTTTTTACTACATTATTTTATCTTCCACGGCTGGCTAGGCTGAGCTAAGTTGGGATGGTTCATCTTTGTCCCCTGTGTTGTTAGTGATCCCTTTTGGTGTGGCCACAATTTGATCACAGGATCTAGAATTCACATGACTGGCCCCTCAGCTGGTATTTCTACCTGTCTCCATAAGCTGTCCAAAGTCTCCTCTGTTTACAATTTCTCCAGCAGAGTAGCTGTAGATTTTTTTTCCCCTCTCATGGCCAATACATGGTTTCAAGAGCATGAAGACACAAGAAAAGGCCTCTGGGAAAAGACTCAAAATAAAAATTCTGTTGTTGATCAGCAAACGACCAGGCCAACCTGAGTTGAGTGGGAGGAAGAATAAGCCTTACAATACATTGTAAAAGATCACGTGGCTGTTGAAGACTATGTCATCCATCTTTGGAAAGAATCTGAACAATGTGAAATGCTCAGAAAATACTTGAATAAATGTTTGGTCAAAACAGTGGAGCAGAAGCCAAGTGTCAGTGAGAAGCATCCAGGGTTCCAAAGCAGAAAAATGACAACATCTTTCTTTTCTAGCTGTCTTCATATGTGTCAATGAACTCATCAGATTATGGATTTCCTGAGATCCGGTGGCATCAAACAGCAGACTTTGGCTCTGTCCCCAACCCAAAGATGCGCAATACATTCATGGCTGTCGCTATGGATCTCTGTGATAGGGACTCTCCTTTTGGCAGGTATGATTGCATCTTCAGCTTTACTTTACTGATGAATGTTCTTGCCTGTAGTCTTTCGCTGTGATATCAGTTCACTTGTAACGGGATGGATTAGACTGTAGGTTGGAACTTAGATATCATATATGCTGGGATGTCCTGCAATAACCCATATCAAAGCACCTTTTCGATGTAGAGACCCTGACCGACCAACCAAACAAAATCCTTTTGGCACCTACCTTAGCACTATGATACAACAAAAATTGAATCATGCTCACACTCCATCAAAGCAGACCAATAGAGACTTTGCTCACAGACCCAGAGCAAAAGTCTCCAAAGAGCTGGGATGTAGACCAATAGTAGAGTGGTTATCTAACTTGCCTTCAGTTCTGAGTTCAGGCCCTAGTATCATCACTAAAAATGAGTATCCAAGTTCACCTTCCTTCCATCATAACTTCTAAGTCTTTTTTTTTTTTTTTTTTGGTTTTTCGAGACAGGGTTTCTCTGTGTAACCCTGGCTGTCCTGGACTCACCTTGTAGACCAGGTTGGACTTGAACTCACAGAGATCCGCCTGCCTCTGCCGCCCCCGAGTGCTAGGATTATAGGCGTGCACCACCACGCTCAACATAACTTCTAAGTCTTATATTGGCAAGTAAATGCTGTCATCCAGAAGCCATATATATTAGTGGAGGTCTCTATTGCTGTTACAAAAGAGCAAGGAAATAGGAAAGGAAAGGGTTTATTTCAGCAATAGTTCTTAAATTTTTGGTTGTGGGCCTAGCCTTTAATGGCTGAACCATCTCTTCAGCCCCAGCGTATCGTTCTATGTCACAGTCTTTCATCAAAGGGAGTTAGGACAGAAGCTGAAGCAGGGCAGTAACCTGGAGTCAGGAGTTGATGGAGAGGCCATGTAGGAACATGCTGCTTATTGGCTTGCTCTCCATGACTTGCTCAGCATGCTTTCTTACAGAACCCAGCACCACTAGCCCAGGGGTGGCACCGCCCACAGGGTGGTGGGCCTTCCCACATCAATCATCAACAAAGAAAATTCACCACTGGCTTTCCCACAGGCCAGTCTAGTGGGAGCATTTTCTCAGTTGAGGTTCTCTCTTCTAAAATGACTTAAGTTTGTGTCAAGACAACATAAAACTAGCCAGCATACCATGTAAATTGCTTTTGCTCACACTGCATCACAAAAACTAAATCATGAAAGTAATCACTTTCACTGAGAGTAGGCCATGGAATTCTAACCTGGACTCAGGGAAGGGTGGCATTTTTGTTATCAGCTCCAGTGAATATTGCTGTAGGACACAAGATTTCAAATATGAAATGGAACTTCATACATTACCTTTAGATTATAGAAGGAACTTGACAATATTTATTGAATGAACAAATAAAAGGCAGGCAGACCCAAATGATGAACATCTGATCAGACGAAGGATGGCTTTTAGTTGTAGAAAATGGATGTTAGTCCTCGGCTTGGGTTATTGCAGCACATCCCAGAACAGATGACTGATACATAGTATGCCTAAGCTCCAACGAACAGTCCAACCCATTCCCTTACACTCTGTCCTTCTCTCTCCTTTTTCCTTCTAGCCCTCTGTTGCTGTAAGGTTCTAAACCCATTGAAGGCCAGACTGGCATCTTCTTCATCACTTACTTTATTCTTAAGGTCACTAGCCATGTATCATTGATTTCAGCCAACTTTATCTTTTCTTTCCTCTTCTCTTTCTCTTTCTTCCTCCTGTTTGTTCCTTCTTCTTCCCTCATTTTTTTCTTTAGCATTTTGAGACAGGATCTCACTGTGTTGACCAGACTGGCCTTGAACTTATGATCTTTCTGCCTCCCTTATAAGTAATGAAATTACAGGCATTTGCCACCATACCCAGACGTCCTTCTCTTTAGGGGGAAAAAGATTTTAGGGGCTGGAGAGATGCGTCAGTGGTTAGGAACACTTGCCACTCTTCCAGAGGTTCCCAGAACCTGCATGGTGGCTCATCACTATCTGTAACTCTACATCCAGATGATCTAATAGCTTCTTCTGTCCTCCATGGGCACCAGGTATGCACGTGGTGCACACACATACATGCAGGCAAAACATTCATATACACACACAAAAAAAACCCTCACATCTTTGAAGAATTATTTATTTCATCCTTATTTGAGTGCTTTGAAGGCTCTTCTTTCTAACACATGGTTATTTTTGAGCTGAAACTCACCACCCTCCACTTTTCTTTCCCTTGTAGCATCCACCCTCGAGATAAGCAGACCGTGGCCTATCGACTGCACTTGGGGGCTCGAGCTGTGGCTTATGGTGAGAAAAATCTCACCTTTCAAGGACCACTACCTAAGAAGATAGAACTCTTGGCTCACAATGGGCTGCTCAACCTCACGTATGACCAAGAAATCCAGGTGCAAAGGCAAGATAACAAGACATTTGAGGTGAGAATAGCAGGGGGAAAAATTAGAGGGGTTAAACTCTTTGGTGTTTGAGAATCTTCCCACTGAGGCCCTTTTCCATCACTGCCATGTGTTGATGAAACAGCTGCTGGTTGGCTGGGATGGGGGTGGGGGGTGAGCTTATCTCAGAAGGACAAAAGCACAATTACTGATCATTAGTTTGGACCCAGGTTTGATAGTGCAACCAAGGAAGGGAAAATCAGCCCCTAATAAACCACATTCCTTTTCCATTTCCTTTCTCAAGGCAGTCACCTTTTGCTCAGAGAATGGCCTATCTGTACTTTATGTTAAATGACCATTGCTCTAAAATAATCCCCTAAACCTTGCTTATCTTTTTTGTTGCACTGGGCTAAAGCCAGACATTTTTAGAGTTTAGTATCTTCTTTGAAGACCTTAAGTTTGGTTGTTCCTAGCTTAGTGTGAATTAATGTAGCAAGTCTGCTTTCAGCAAGGATCACTACTCTGGAATTAGGGCCATTTATTAGAGACTAATTAGAATCTTTTATAGTTGAGTAGAGACATTCCTAGATGGAGTGTCTTTAGGAAACCCGAGGTCACAAGAATGTTTGGGAGCTGATGTTTGAAAAGAGGACAAAGTAGGAGATAATAGTGACAGGCAAGCTTCACGGAGGAGTTTAGAGCTGAGGAGTCCACACATCTCAGGTGCCTGTTCAGTGTCCATCCCTGGCTTCTTTCTAGAGACTTAAGGCAAACTTAGAGATTGTCAGGAAGGCTCCGTGCACTGCACTATCCCCATTGTTCTCTGGTGGTCTACCTTTCGTTGGCCCTGGACCACGGCTGAGGTTAGGACAGAGTTCAACCTTTGGGGTGTTGGATATTTTGTCTTCTGTGGATTGCTTTCTGACTCGAAAGGTTCAGTAGCCATGGTTGCTTTGTGTCCTGTCCTATGGCATACTTCCTCACAAGGGAGTGCTAGAGAGCTGCAGGTGGGTGGCTCACCACCTGATGACTGCCATCTGGAGTAAGGGACCCCTGGAGAAGGTTCAGGGGTCTGGTTTCTGAGTGCTTGACTATTATCCTTCCTTGTCCTTCCTCAGTAAGTTAATATTTTATTTAATTGATTTTAATTATTTAATCACTTGAACATTAAAATTCCTTTTTGGTACTGAGATCATGCTAGACATGTGCTCTTCCACCAAGTTATACCTTTAGACCATGTGAACATTTATTAACTTGTGGCTCTGTCAACCAGACCAATCTGGTACAGGTTCTAGTTACTGTAGGAAACTGGTCTTTGGCTCAGAGTGGCCTTATTTTCCCCTCCTTTCTAGTATGTTTGAAAGAGCAGTTCCCAGTTTTTGGTACATTCTTCTAACTTGGCTGGCCTTTCTGTTTTTCTCTTATTAGATCTCTTGTTGCAGTGACCATCAGTGCAAATGGCTTCCAGTTCCCATGAACACTTTCTCTACCCAGACCCTGATCTTGGGTATCAATGCTTGTCTTGGCACTGTGGTTGCTGTTCGCTATGCCTGGAGCACATGGCCCTGTGAATATAAGCAATGTCCTGTTTACCACCCCAGCAGTATCCTGCCAGCTCCTCCCTTCACTGCTCTCCTTACACATCAAGTTCCTGGACTTAGGGCAGGGGTATCTAAGAACGTCTGGAGTAGTACTTCTTCTATACAAGGGCGAGTCCTTTAGATTTGGGCAATTTAGGAGTTTAAATGATGGCAGCTATTGCTTTTTTCTTGGTTTTTTTGAGACAGGATTTTTCTGTGTAGCCCTGGCTGTCCTGGACTCACTTTGTAGACCAGGCTGCCCTTGAACTCACAGAAATCCACCTGCCTCTGCCTCCCAAGTGCTGGGATTAAAGGCGTGTGCCCCCACGCCCGGCTGCAGCTATTGCTTTTAAGGGCAATTAATAGATGCCTCATTAAATAGCTCCCAGCTAGCATATGGCTATTCCCGTATTCTGAGAGGAGCACTGGCTAGCAGACACGTGAAATGTTCATCTGTGTCCCCTAGTTAGCCCAAGTCTCTGTGCTGGTCCAACTCTGAATTATAACATTGGGCTTTACAACATTCCCTTGGCATTACTGGGAGTGAAATACCCTATTTTTGCCCCTTCATCCAGAACTGTGGACTCTCAGGCCTGTAAGAGACTTTATAAAGCTGTGGAGGCTTGTGCTTCGTGTTCTTTACAACTCCCTGAAAATGGCTATGGAAACTTCCATGTGTTTCCTTCTGAGGTGCTGAAATCTTTCTTTCATCAAACCTTACTACCCTATGACAAATCTTTCATGTTACCTTAGACAGACCAGGTATTTGTATCCTCATTAAGCTCCCACAAACTGTTTTCAGCCCAAGTCTTATTCTAAAGCCAGTCTTTGAGACATATCAGTTGTATGTTTAGGCGTATTGGCAGGTGCTAAGGACTAAGGAATAAAGACAGAGGGCTCAAGGCAGGTACTCAGACAAAGGGTGGGGAAATCACAGGCATAGGAACAGTGCAGGTGAGGCAAAAAGGTAATGACGTAGTTTACCATTTGATTAATGACAGCTGGCAGCTCTGAAAAGTGCATCTATTAGAAATTGGAAATAAGCCTGGCGTGGTAGCCCTGCCTTTAATCCCAGTCCCAGCACTTGGGAGGCAGAGTGAGTTCCAGGACAGCCAGTTACTTAGAGAAACACTGTCTTGACTCCCCAAAGAAATCAGAATCATATAATGATTAGTGATGTGTCTATATATCCAGTCAAATTGTTAAAGGACAGACTTACAATGTGCCCTTGAAGCATGGGAAAGGATTACAAGTGTCACTTGTGCATAGCTTTTTTGTTCTTTGATGTGAGAAGTGGGAACGGAAGCAATGAGCATTTCTTATCATTCTCTGGGGTTCTGGTGCCATTAGAAGCGGCAAGAATGATGCTGTGTCAGTTTATTTGGTTAAAAACAAAAAACAAACACAAAACCACCCAAACTATACATTTTGCACGGGCCTTTGACTTCTGAGGATTTCTAGTCTGCATTTCATCCCCAATGCCCACACTTTGCCCTCTTTTCATCTGGCCCTGTGAGAAGATGAGCCTAGTAACCATCAATCAGTTCCTGAAAAAAAAGTATTACCTGTCTGTTCCTATGCCAAGCTCTGGTGTTAATCCCACTGAATGAGAGTGAGGACCATTACCAAGTTAAAGAACTTGTCAAATTATGTAAACTTTATTTTGTGTCAGTAATATCTCCCTAAAGTGGGGTTTGAGAAAATAGCAGTAAACACAGGAGAAAGTAGGATTTATGTAGTCCAAAAACCTGCAATGAGGGTTTTTCAAAGATTGGGGGTATTTCCAGAGGAATTTTGGTTGTGTAGGAACTTAGCTGAACATTTCAGAATTATTGTGCAGTACATCTTAGGGTACATTTAAGGTGTGAGTCAAATTCCATAGATGGAGAAGATGTTAAATCCTAGGAACAAGGTTAAAGAATGGTTAAGTTTGAATTTTGCAGGAAACAGAAATGAACTTATTCTGATCTTTTAACAACATGGTCTCCATCCTTAAGATGGAGTCAGGCTGGTCCATCACTGGTACGTACACATGCCCATGTTGTTCTGATGTGGAGGCCACTAGATACAGCCAAGAACCCCAAGCCCAAGATCCTTTAACACCTAATAACTAGAATATACACTTTGTTTTAGGTAACACATGCAGTAATAGTCATGTATGAATCAAATTTTTAGTGGCTGAATAGTTTAAAACATTGTGTATTTCTCCAATGGAGAATTTTAAGTGTTTGAAAATTAATCACTGATTTGAAAGAATGTAAGTAAAAACCAGCCCCAAATCATCACTAAAGGAGAAATACAGCCGTGCTGAACTTTGGCTTGGGTTGTATTCCTTATACCATATGTAAATATAAATACATACTGTAGTTGAAACCAACCTTTCCATGTCTGATACATTGTAATGGGATGTGAACTTATTCAAATTATTTTACTTTGAAAAGATCTAGGTGTTGACTTCTTAAGTTTTTACTTTTTTTTTTTTTAATAAATTTTTATTTCTCGAGACTAAGTAGTCCTCGCTGTCCTGGAACTCAACTATGTAGACAAGGCTGGCCTTGAATTTAGGGATATACCTTCCTCTACCTCTGAAGTACTGGGATTAAAGGTGTGTGCCACTATACTCAGCAACTCCTTAAATTTATAGTTAGTGGATTAAGGTTTGTAGTTCAAAAGCTGGGAACTTGTGATAATCCACTGAATTGTAAAAAATGTCTTTTGAGACAGGGACCCTCTTCTAGTCTTGGCTGGCTTTGAGCTCAAAGATCTGCCTGCCTTTCTATTGCTTGGATTAAAGGTGTGCAACACCATCCTTGGTTTTAGTTTGTCTTTTATACAGGTTGTAATCCAATTGGATGGTATTTTTATATGGAAAAGGAGCATGCTGTACTAACTTGACACAAAAACACGACTGGTTTGGTGTACCATTCTATTTGTGTTCTCTCCTCTTCCAGTCTGGTAGATACAGAACTATGAACAAGTCAAGTAATGTGGTGCTCTGATGCAGAAGTAGGTGGTACCGAAAGGTGTCTCCCTGCACCCCAACTTTAATGTTGTATGTAGGGTCCAAAAAGTACAACAGGGTAGAAGATGGTCAAAAAGATAGTCTATACAGAGGAAGGGAATTAATCCTCAACTATGTTGTTTAAACTTGTGTTAACATTGGGTAAAAGTGCACTCTTTAATAAGGAATTGAGTAAAGAGGACTTTTTTTTTTTTTTTGCAAAATTTGACAAAAAAGATAAATATATGTGTTCCAGTTTGGGAATAAGTAGAGAACTTGTTCTACTGATAGTGACAAGAAAATAAAGTAGGGCCTGTGTTGCAGGGGCTGGTGACCCGATATTCCTAACTAGGATCAGAATCAAGTGTATTGAGTTTTCAGCATCTGTTTACTTCATAAATCAACAGCTGCCATGGACTCAATTTGTTATTCCTAATCCCTCTTGATGTTATAGTCTTCAGGAGAGTAGGTCAAAATCGCTCTGCATAGAATTAGTCCCCTTATAAAAGGGACCTGAGAATTCCCACCATGCAGTTATAGCACAGCAAGACAGTTATCTAAGAACCAGGGGACAAACTATCACTGAGCATCTTGAACTCTGACTTCCTGGACTCCCAAACCGTGAGAAATAAATTTGTTGTTTATAAGCCACCTAATTTATGGCATTTTGTTGCAACAGTGTAGAGTAAGTGTCTTTATAAAGATTTAAGCTCATTTCAGGGAGCGCTAAGCAAAAATGATCATATCCTGACTACAAGAAGATAAAAATAAGTAGAACCATCAAGAAATATTTATTACTAAAAATAAAAGTAACTGAAGTTTACCCCAGGGTACACTGTCAGCATAGGAACATCCACGATGAAATGTGTTAGTATCTTCCCTGCTTCTCAGCTGCTGGCTTCTTCCACACAGAGTAAGTTTTAAGTTTAAAACTCATGATAATGAAAAGGAAGCGGGCTCTATCCCTTTCCTGTTTAATCCGAAGACTGAATTGGGCTACACTGTGATGGAGACTTCAGGTGCTGCAGGTCAGTGTCTACCAAGGGCTCATGTGTTAGAAACTCTGGCTGGTAAGATGACACAAAGGCTTCATGCTGAAGCTCAGGTAGGTCCAAGGATCCTGGAAAAAAACAATTCCTTAATTGTACCATTGTCTGGGAATCTCAGGACTGTTTTGCCAAGATGCATACAGGGCCTCTTAATTCCTTATACTTGTAAAAGTCAACCCTATTTTGTCCTTGGTTGGTAAAATAAGGAAACAGGTATTAACTTTAAAAATGAAAAAAAAAAAAAGAATAGATGTTTTGTCATAAACATTTATATAAAAAGAATAGCGATTTGTTATACACAGAAATCCTACATGACCTTAATATTCAAGACCCTGAGACGCTGATCACTTTCCATTTATGGGAAATAATCCAGGCAACATAGGTAGGGTCAAAGTCATTACCAATCTTTGACTTCACCTTAAGTATTGTTTCCCTCCCAGTTTCCATTCCATCTCACTTAGTTTACAGAATAAGACAATGAAGTTTCTCGGCATGTTCTGTGAGTAACACAGGAGCCCCAGGCAGGCTTTATATTTCTCTTACTCCGAACTGTATGGTTGGTTCAGTGAAGTATGCTACTTGCTGCCTAGCAATGTGTGATGAGGATACAGTAGTCTACAGATGGTCAGTTTTCAAACCAGAAAGGTAAAGTTAAAAGATACCTGGCAGAATGGAATCATCATGGTCATCATCAAACGCCTGTGTCTGAAAGGCTTCAAGGCTCATAGCAGCATCATTCTCTGGCAGTTCCTGGGATAGCTGCCCCTTCCTGGGTTTGCATGCATCAAATTTCACCCACTGGTAACTGTGGACCAAAGGGCATCATTCTTTTTTTTTTTTTTAAACATTTATTTATTTATTATGTATACAGTAGTTGCTCTACATATATGCCCAGGCTGATCTCAATGTAGATGGCTGTGAGCCACCATGTGGTTGCTGGGAATTGAACTCAGGACCTTGGGAAGAACAGCCAGTGCTCTTAACCTCTGAGCCACCTCTCCAGCCCAAGGGCATCATTCTTGACAGCTGTCTGTTAGGCCAGAAAAATCCCTTCTACCAAAGGGATCAAGTTATTGTTTTTATTAGGTCTTCCCTGATATATACCTAAAAATCATCAGCTAAGAAAAACCCAGGCAGACCTGAGCAGGCAAACTTCTGACGACAGACAAGTGTTCAACAGAACACACAGAAAATGTCACAAACTGAGCAGCCTTAACTTGAGAATTCAAAATACTCCAAAACATTCTGAGCAACCATGAAAAGGCTTGAATGGGAAATTCCACACTCATGGGATAGTCACAGTTAAAATGAAGGTGCAATAAAAATATTGCATAAAAACAATGTCCAGGTATATGTAATGTGTATAGGAAACAACTGGATTTCCTGGAACTCTGAGGACCAGGTTGGTCTTGAATTCAGAGATCCATTTGTCTCTGCCTCCTCAGTGTGGGCATTAAAGGTGTGCACCACATCGCCTGGGCCACTATATGAAGTATTTTAAATTCCCTAACCAAGAAACCACATCTGAAGCACTTCTCATCTCAAGCATTCTGGGTAAGGAGCAACCAATCTGGAATGCAGCAAACCGGGGAAATTGGCTCCTGCTCACCTGTCTAGACACATAGGTGGGTCAATGTTGTGGCATACTGGTGAAGAAGCAAGCACACATTTGACACAGAAACACATATGCCAACAAAGCAGTAATTGCCAGTTTAAGACAATGGCTAGCTGGCAAGTAAGTGCCTACCAATGGATCAGGTTTCTCACACTTACTTGACACAGTTTTGAGCATCTGGACAACTCTGAATCAGGTTGTGGATGGTTGGATGAGAAAACCCAAAGAAGTCAGCACCACATGAAAATGGGTTAGGCATCAGATTCCCCCTAAGCACAAGAGAGAGAGCTTTAACTTGAGAGCTTAGGAGTTGATGAAGACAGGCTTACGAACAGGTGGCGTGAACAGCTGTTACACTTAAGCTTTCCTCATATGTCTGGAGGCTAGCTGCTAAGGAGTCTGAAGGATACGGCTTAGGTTTCTATAAGGCAAGAGATCTCCAGGCACTGAGAGAAAAGGTCTCAACTGTACCAATGATGATCCTTTCAGTGTGTCCTCAAGCTGGTGGCCAACTTACGTTGTAGCACTAATGGCCCTGAGCAGTTCCTCGTAACAAGCATCTGCAGAAGAGCTGACGATGGTGTTCTGAGGGTCATCTTCAGGAACAATTTCAAACTGAGAATGACAGAGGAACAATTAGGTTAATTTGCATGTGGGGAGAAGTAGAGTTTTATGACTCTTATAAATATTCCGTCTCTAGAGCTGAAGCTGCTGCACAACCTGATAGGAGATGGACACATGTTTTATAATGCTGTTAAGAATTGAGGGAGAGTTTCTTTCAAGTTGTCCCCTGATGTGTACCTCTGCACATATGCATACAAATTAAATACATGTATTTAAAACAAAATAGCATTTAAAAATGCTCTGTGCCTACAAGGATTACTCAGAGCAGAAGTTAATGTTTGGTGGATGTTTCGATTTTAGTAGAATAGAGTTGATAAAATAATAAAATTATTTTCCAAATTCTAATTTTTTTATTAATCATGGTTAATGATTAATAAAAATAAAATGTTGAAGTGTAAAAAAAAAAAAAAGAATTGAAATCCAACTAAACAAAAAATCCTGTGACTTTTGATTCTCTACGTCTTGCTTGACTTTTGGCTAGTTTTCAGTGCTGAACTTGTTCCACACCTTTCTATCTGCTTATGCCCTAAATACAAATACAAATGGTACTTTAAAGAAATGAGATACGTTGTTCTATGTTATTCTTTACTTTTCTGGGAAACAAGGGTACCTAGAAATATTCTGGGCCAAAGGATATTTTACCAATTTTTACCATGTATTTGTCTTTCTTCATCTCTGCCAATACTGGATATTATCAAACTAACGCTGAAAATTCAAGCTGAATTTTTAACATAAATCATATTAATACTTAAAAATAGAATCTTGTTTTATTAGTAATCTAAAAACTTTTTTTTAGTATTTTATCTCTAAAAAAATTAAAAATCATGTTATAAATTTTCATTGAAATTTTACTGAGACCCTGATTGGATAGGCACTGTATTTACAGATGTTGAAAATATGGAACACTACACAATGGTAAGTTTTCCTAGTAGCATATTTTTGTGAACCACAGGTCTATGGTCAAATCATACAGAGATGATATCAAACACCAGCTCCACCTGTCAGAGTTCCAACAGTGATACAGTTTCCTACAGTTAGGCAGGCTTGGGTTCTCCTTCAACTCAAGGGTCCTTACCTTGCTTCCAGCTCAGTTTTCTTGATTGGTAGCTTTATCAGAAAGTGAACCAAGGAACTCTGAAATTGCTGTTTTTGCCTGAGTATCCTTGTATTTTAAGGTGAAGCAACAACATACCAAATAATCTTTCCTGTATGAACTTGCATTTAACCTAAGCCTCACAGTTACATTATGTGCGGTAGAAATACTATGGTTAAATGAAAAGGCATCACCTAGAGAATTAAACATATTTGTATCCTATATCAAACAGTTAAAAGTGTAAGTGTGGCAGGTGTGACATTTTTCTGCATCTTGTTGTTATACAAATGGTGACATTGTCAAAATAAGTAACATAACTAAAAAGCCAAGGATAAAGGAGATTCTCAAAACAGAAAAAATACAGAACAAAGGAAAATAATCATAATGGAGTGAATACCTGAGGCTGTACACCACCATCCTTGATCTGACAGGTATAGAGACATTTCTGGTCTGGGCACTTCATGCTGGCATATACTCGAGTACTGCAGTAGCCCACAGGATAGATGGCACTCTCATCATGGAAGCCAGGTCGGTTGGTGATGATCTATAAAAGATTTCCCCAATCTGGAGTTGAGGTCACTTAAGGCTTTAGAAGCCCAGATTACCATGGTAGCCTTTAGAACTCACTTTGGGGCTGCAAAGAGTGACAAATCAGAGAAAGTGTTGGCTGTGAGCAGAGAAAAACTGACCTGGTTTTGTAGGGACTAGAGATTTTCTGGGGTTGGTATGGATCAGTAAGGGGGTACTTGCCAGTGGGAAAGGGAAGGCTCAACCCCACTCCCGTGGTTCTGAATATCCTGTCTATATGCTGGTCTCACTCACCTCCCCCAGGCTATATACTGTTAGACCCCCTAGTCCGATGGGGAACACAGGCCGTCCTGAGGGATCCAGGGCAATGGGCCGAACCAGCTTTCGAGCACCTCCCTCCATTTTCTTTTTCTTGGATGTTTTCTTCAGAACTGAAACGCAAATCTTGGGTCACCCACTTTAGGTCCCAGCGCCAAGGGGAAGGGAAATTTACACTTGAATGATAAAGTCAGAAAGCCAATCTTGGTTTATACAGATGGTCTTTATGAGAGGATTTTATACCACAAGCCCATTTTAAGCTGAAATGTACATTAGGAATACACCTAACTCAACAAACATCATGGCAACAGAATATACTATGGAGTGTCAAGTGTCTCCACGAGTATGAGCCTGTCTAGGAGCTGTGGCTTGATGCCATTAGCTGATATCAGAGTATCACACTGCAATCACTGTCCTAAGAAAAGATCAAAACTCAAAGTCCAATTTTTACTGAATGCACTCTGCTTTCATAACATTGTAAAGTTGAGAAAAATCACTAAGTTGAACCACTCACTGTAGGTAGGGTACCATCTGTATTCACGAAATAGCCATATGGGCCTTTCCCCAAAAGGCCAAGTATCTAACTTGTCTACTAACAGCAACCAATTTTAATATGATGCTAAAAAACCTTACATGTTTATGTTCTCTTCAACTGCACAACCAGGTATTCCTGCACTAGCACTGTGTTCAAAAGGCCATACTGCCCATTCTCCTATCTCTAGGAAAGACTGCAGTGAATGTAGTTTAGAGAGCAGGGGCACAAGCCTTCTTATCTTCAGCTGTCAGGTCTAATCAGAATCTTTCCAAAGTAGCTCCAATAAGACACTTGTTTCTCAAGCCAATGCTCTGAAACACGTGGCCACTTGTGTGTACCGATTAATTCTACCAGTTCTTTATCAGTAGGTCACTGAGGCAGCTGCTATACTATCTTCTTAAAATACCTTCTAGTTTGTTGTTCTCTTTGCCCTTTTCTTTCTTCTCCTTTTTGGATTTCTTCCCAAATGGTTCCTCGGCCCCACTGCTGGGCCCGGCTCCCTGGATAGTTCCCACAGAGCTGGCCACACCATAAGCCAGGGGCAAACTAGAGCTGTGGGAAGGAGCTGCAGCCTGCGGTTCCCCTTCAGTGAGAGCTTGAAGCTGGAGGAGTTTCTTTAGCAAGTATCTGAGGTTGGAGAGGAATGGGAGGAGATACATGAAATTCTGTTTCTTTTTTTTTCCCCTCAATTCAATATTTTACTTAAGTATCGTGAAGTACAGACTTATATACAAAGATTATCAAACTCAAACAGTAAAGTTCTTATTGGATCCTGGACACAATGAAGCCCTGGAGGATAATCAATACTTGAAGAAATCAAGAAATGGCTGGAGCTTCTCTTGTACCTACAGGGATCTTCCACTTTTAGCATGGAAGGCCTGAGGCATCTGATATGAATTAGAGGTACCCACATACCCAATGTACTTTGCATAGGGAAGAACAGACTGGATATTTGTAGAATGAGACTCAGGTTTTTTTTTTAATCCCTTGGTTTTCAGAACTGGGAAGTTATAATCAGAGTACTTATTACACGTAGTAAGAAGGCTTTGTCAGGTGAGAGTTAGAATTCTCTTGCTAACGGTCCAACGAAATTTGGGTGGGAAACACCACATAGGCTTGGAGTTCCTCTGTATTGTCTCGTGGTCAAGGGGCTATGCAATGTGCAAAAATCCATAAGAAAAAATATCAATCACCATAACAATAATATTAATCTATATCAAGCACCAATAATAACAAATAACAACAAAACAAAGCTAGCTTACCTTCTTTCTTCTTTTGCTTTAAGAAATTTTTCCTCAAGACGAGCAATTTCATCACAAATAGAAGCATTTTCCTTTAAGAAAAAAAGGGACTATAATCACATAAAATGAATTAAAAAAAATTTAAAAAAATCCTATTTTTTGGGAACAAAATATGTATCTCAAACTAAAAAACCCTCTGTGCTGCAGGACAAAAGGGAAGTGCTATTAACATATCTGTCCAGGGTTGCCTGTGTAGCATGGCTCAGCAGGGAAAAGCACCTGCTATGCAAGCATGACAACTTGAATTTGATCTCCAGAACTCAGAAACCTTCCATGGTGGAAAGAGAAAAATGATTCCTGACAGTTATCTGCTAATTTCTACATGTGCTTGGTAGCACACATATATTAATAATAACAATAAAAAAAATTCCCTTAAAGTCTGTAGGGAAGTGTTTAGGTGTTACTACAGGCAGAGTCATTACATAATTCCTTATCCAATGAAGGGACACCTTTGGATGAACACGGCCACTCTTACTGCTTATGCCAGAACAATATGGTGCAACCAGGATTTGAATACTTTGGGCAAAATAAGGAATGTGGTTGGGGGCTGGAGAGATGGCTCAGTGGCTAAAACCACCAACTGGTCTCTCAGAGGACAATGGTTCAATTCCCAGCACCCACATGGCAGCTCACAAATGTCTGTAACTCCAAGATCTGACATCCTCACACAGACATGCATGCAGGTAAAACATCAAGGCACATAAAATAAAAATAATTTTTTAGCTGGGCCAGCCTGGTCTACGAAGCGAGTTCAGGACAGCCAGGAGCTGTCCCAAAAATCACACAGAGAAACCCTGTCTCAAAAAATGAAACAACAACAACAAAACAAAAACAAACATCTCCAACTGCCCCCCCCCCCCAATAAAGGAATATAGTCATTCCAATTAGTGTAGCCTTTGGCAGAGAAAAGGGTATACGACTTGGACTTAATTTATACCACTACAAAGTTCTTTGTTGTTTTCCATTACAGAATTCTAAGGCCTATCCATGCCCAACAGTCTTGACCTTGACAAAAACAATCTACCCTAGAGTATCTTATGGAACAATACCTTAGAGAGAAAAAAAAATAGGATGAAAAGAAGTTAAATACTGTGTGGAAAAATTTTAATTATTTGTATATACTTAAATATCACCACTCTATTGATGATTTAGTCTATCTTAAAATGAATTCTGAAGCAAATAACCATCTGGGTGTTTCACATTGGAACCTCAGATTCAATGTTCAAAATACCCGTTGGCTTCATAAGATCTTTGTGTACTTAAAATAAATCAATATCTTTAAATAACAAATTTTAAGCATTAGGCAACTCTAACATGAAATGACAATAGGGAACAGAAAATAAGGTGTTGAGTTCTTGATTTATTCCTATTTTTCTCAAACACACATACAAGTGTTGAATGTTTTAGAAATGTCAAATTTAAAGTCAAAATTCTCCCTGATGCATCTATGAAGACCTAATATGTTTAATTGAAATTTTGTAGGAAAAAGTTAAAACTACTGATTCGTATGTGTGAGGGCTTTTGAACTGTGTACCTATTCCCAAGTCACTGAGGTGACTCTAGTTAGGGCAGAATAGTCTAGTTATTCGACTATGATCAGACTCATTAGACCCTAGTTAAGTCCTGGTTGGTAAAGCAGTTCATTCACTAAATCCTAAATTCCCTACAATTAAAGCAGGAAGTGGCGATACACGCGGTAGCGTGCTTCTTCATGGAGTTCCATTTCCAGTACTGGGTAGAAGGAAGATAGAAACACCCAAAAGCCTCATCAAAGGGAGGAGCTTCAACTGGGGCATTTTTTAAAAGATTCAGGTGCCTGTTTAAGCAAGGTATCAGCCATGGCGTTGGGGCTGCGGTGTACTTAATAGGCTGTGTAGTGTAAATAATAAACTGTAATCAGGGTATCCAAGTTGGAGTTGGGGCAAATCATCTCTCTGAGCTTCAGTTTTCTTGCCTCAAAAGGCACTTAATAGTTATCTCAAAAAAAGAAGCAAAAAGGTAATGACTAAAGTTTACTGGAAGAGCACTTTGCAGTCCTCATTTACAGACGAGTAGACAGGAGTTGAGGAATAACTTATCCAAGGATATGTGACTAAATCGCGAGGTAACCAACGCTGGACTGATTCTGTTTCTCTGGGAGAGGCACAGGTCGGGAAAACAGTCCCGAGGGAGGGAGCGGCTGAACTCAAGACTCACAAACACCGTGGCCTTGGCCGCTCTGCGCAGCCGCAGGTACTTCAATCTGTATTTCTCGTTCTGGCTCTTCTTCGGGAGTTTTTTCATCCTGGCCTTGCTGGACTGCGGGGTGCGCGGCTCTGAGCCCAAGCCGCCCAGTAGGCTCATGATCCGGCCCCACCTCTGGGGCCCAGGGGCGCGAAGGGCACTGAGCCGAGGCAGAACTAGACGGTGTTCCCCGGCACTTGCGCGTTGGTTTCCCAAGGAAGCATCGCAGGAAGTTGCGCGAGAGCACGGCCACGTGTAACTTCCGGGTTTGGAAGTTGCGGTGGTCCGGATCTAGCGGCGGACTCAGAGGAGGGGTGTGGTTCAGGGCTGTGGGGAAGGCGGGGGCGGAACGGACCGGTCGGACCGGGTGTTAGAGGGCAAAATAGCGGAAGAACAAAATCATAGTCCTTATCCAGACGCTCTGGGTACTGCTGCGCTTCGGAGATAGGAAAACAAGACTTTGTCCCAAAACTTGGCATCTAGTTAGCAAACAATTTTAATAAAATAGTAAGGACAAGGTCGGCATTCAGTGGTTTTGGAATGAAACCAAGAGTGTTTCAAGTACACAGACCCCCTATTTATTTATTCATTTATTCGTTCGTTCATTCATTTCATTTATTTATTTATTTACTTACTCCTATCTATTTATTTATTTATTTATCTACCTACTTTATTTATTTATTCTTATTTATTTATTTATTTGTTTATTTATTTATTTGAGACAGGGTTTCTCAGTGTAGCCTTGGCTGTCCTGGAACTCCCTCTGTAGGCCAGGATGGGCTCTAACTAACAAAGATCCTCCTCCCTCTGCTTCCAGAGTGTGGGATCATTCCCTGGCTATACCAATATTTTTTCATAGTTTAATCTTGATAACCAAGGTCAGTTGAAGGACGGACAAATCTTTAAGGTGCAAGATTGCCTTTGACTGAACAGCAGGCTTACATTCTTTATTAGTAGTGTCACAAACCAGTTATCGAACCTCTTGTTCATACTTTTGTTTTTTTTTCTTCTCTCTCAAAACAATATAAGTAATAATATGGGTGGGATTTCCAAACTAGTGTACTGATACAAAAGATAATTGCTGTTAAATTCTCGAAATCTAGACGTTTAAGATTGTACATGAAAGTTAAGAGGATTGTTGTATAATTATCATGTTCGCTGAATTACTAGAGAAAAATCCAATACTAATAAAGATAACTTAGAATTCAGTAAGTGACCCAGGTATTTCATCTGAGAACTGTGAAAACAGTTGCAGTCTTGTCAAAATTGAGCACAGAGAAAACTTGTAGATACTCTTCTCCGACTGCCTATGTAACAAGCTGCTTTTGTTGAACTTGATTGGGTCTAAATGATGCAACTCTAGGGTGCCATTTGCCTTCACAAATGTGCCTAAGGTAGTCCTGTAGATTTAATCAGAGTTATGACAGCTTATAAAATACACTGTCTTTGAAAATATGTACTGGAATCTTTGGAACCTGCAAGCATTGACTTTATTCTTAATAAAAAACGTTACTTTTAATTTCTGTGTCTCATAGACTTTAATGTCTATCTGAGTTTGTTTTATTTATCTTCTTCATGTGTCATGTCTACTGAGGAGAAACAGCCTCTGTTTTAGTCTGCAGACTGTTTTGACCAATAGACTTAAGTGTAAGAATCACAAACATGTTTATTGTTTCTTTTTCATTAGAGACTTTCTCTTTTACAATTAAGGCATTTTTCTTGGGAATTTTTGTAAATTAAGAAGGTATTATTTATTTGTTGGCTTTGAAAGGTTGGGTCCTTACTGGTATCAAACTCTATGTAGGGAAGATGACCTTGAACTCCATGTCTTCTTGTTTGTACCACCCAAATGCTGGGACTATAGGCATAGGCAACCATATTCAACTGGGGGAAAATTTTTTTTAAATCCATGGGCTAGGGTCTAACTCAGTAGAGCACTTGTCTAGTAGGTGAAAGACCCTGGGTTTGATTTCTAGCACTCCAAAATGAATGAATGAACAAATGAATGAATGAATGACAGAAGACCCAAGTTCAGTTTCCAGAAATCACATCCTGTGGCTCACAACCATCTGCATTTCTAGCTCTAGGGAATCTGATATGGACACTTGCACTCATATGTGCACACCTTTCGCCCATATAGACATCTAACAAATCTTGGAAAAAAAAGAAACCCATGATTATGAATTTGTGCCTGTTCGTGTTAAACTTTTGCTCTCCATTGTCAGACCAAGCAACAACAACAACAACAACAACAAAACAACAACAACCCACCACCAAAACACCAAGATACCCATAATGCTGCCTCTTTGAATATTAACATCTTAGTATATGTGTTTGATATTTCGCAAAGACTAGATCATACTGAATGCAATGTTTCTTTTTGTTCATTTGTTATCATCTTTTCAAGAGTTATGACTTCTCTGTGAATACCATTTTATTTTATTTTACTTTTTTTGGTGTTTATATTTGTGTGTGCACCCTGAGTGGGAGGGTACATTCACCTGTGTAGTCACAGATGGGGGCCATGGACCGATTTCCAAATGTCTCCTTTAGTTGTTTGTTACAATTTATTTTTTGAGACATTTTTGTCTCACTGAGTCTGGAGCCATTTGGTTAGACTGGCTGGCCACTGAGTGCCAGGAACATGCCTGTCTTTGCTCCAGCACTAGGGTTATAGCTGACCACTGCCACACCTCACTTTTTAGGTGAGTGATGTAGATCTGAAATCAGTGTCCAATACTTGTGTATTAAGTACTGAACTCTGTTAGCTATGGCCTCAGTCCTGCAAGCATAACTTAAATGTAACTGTTTTGTCTATGGGCACGTTGTCTTTTGCACAATTATTCCTGTGTTGTTTGACTTTTTTTTGTTTTGGTTCATGTGACACACATCTTTGTGGTCCAAGTCTTTTGATATTGGACAGTGTAAACAAGTTTGTGTGTTCCAAAGTATATGATGCTACTGAACAACTTGTTCTTTTACTAATTTGTGAACACTAGTGCCTACTACGACACAACTGTTAGAAAACCCAATTCAAGAAGGAAGACAATATGTTGGCAGTATTGGTGCAAAATAAAGGTTTATTTCTGAGGTAGATTTTGCTTGATATAGCAGCTACCATTGAGAGAATGAGGGAGAAAATAGGAAGAATTCTTGAAGTAACTACTGGGCACCCTAAGGTAGAAGTAGTTGTTGGTACAGTAAAGGATAGAGAAGGGTACCCTGGAGGCAGAGACCGCCTCTCCAAATACTCAACGTTGTAAGAAGTGTGGATACTACACGTAGCTGATTACAGTGAAAGTTGTGTGCAGGTGTTATGGGGTCTTTTTGTCTTGTGAAAGGAAAGAATTAAGTCTAGAGACACAGAGTTTAAGCAGGAGTTTATTTAGCAATGTAAAGCAAGGCTATAAAGAGAGATTGAAGTGAGCTGTCCAAAGGCTATGTGTGTGGACAGTAGTCCGGGGGGGGGGTTCTCTGTTGCAGATTTTAAAGAAGTTAGAGGTGAGTAGCATCTGCGTGGAGTAAGGTGACTTGCTTTTCTCCCCATTTATAGTGGATCAGATTTCCTTTTTATGGTACTTCTTCCCTTAATCCTCTAGAAAGACCCATGGCAGTGCTAGATTGGAGGGCTGGCAACAGAAGGTGAAAGTGAAGGAAAAATGGAAGGAGGAGGTGATGGTAGAGGTGGTGCTATCAGAATCACAGTGTAAATGTTGTAATAATGAAGCTGACATCTTTTGAGGACAGAGATCTTTTGCTAGAGTACATGTGTGGCAAAGTGCACTGGTGTCTGCTTATCTGTTGCTTCAAGAATGTCTAACTGCCAAGACACATTCTGGTAATCAGGAGACACAGCTGCCAAGATACAGCTTGCTTGGTTTGGTTCCCTCATCTAATTTTTCCTTTTATTATTATTATTATTTTTATTTTGTGAATTTCACCTTATGCTCCCTCTCATCCCTCACCCCTTCTCAGACCCACCTGCACCCTTGAAACATCACCCAACATAAAAAAAAAAGCTCATTGTGGAATCTGTAATGTGTCTCAGTGTGTCCCACAATATTCTATTTTGTCCACACTTTTTTGCTTGGAAATGTTCATTATAATTATTTCTTGGTCTGGTACGAGGCCTATGGCTTCTGCTACTTTGTCAATATTGGAACCTCACTGAGACTCCTTTAAGGTACACTGTTGTTGTCCTGTGTCATGGAGATCTTGTAGTTTTGGGTCTGTGGAACTGGCCTCTTCATGTACTCTAGCAGTTCATCCATGGGGTATATGTTGGGGTGGGCCAATGCAAAGCCCTGGTTCTGGGCCTGCAACTGCCACATCCAGGGCCAGTTCTACTGTGCTACCCAGGTAAGGGACAGGGCCTGCTCTCTTGAGTGCTGCAGCTGGTAAGGGGCTGGACCAGTTCTCCTCCTTTCATCATCCCATCAGGGCCAATTCTCCTACCTGCTATCTGTGTCAAGGGCATCAGAGAGTAGAGGGGATCTCTGTCTCACCACCACCAAAAAGCAGACAAAAGGCAGGGCTAGCTTTCCCACACTCACACTTTCGGGGCTGGTTCACATACATCTCCCACATCCAGGGCCAGCTGTACTGTGCTATCCAGGCAAGATGCAGGGCCTGCTCTCCCCAGTAGTGCAGCATGTGAGGGGCAGGGCCAGCTCTCCTGTCCATCCCTGGTGTTTAGGGCAAAAGGGAAGGGAGGTGATCATTCCCTGTACACCACACACAAAGCAGACAAAAGGCAGGGCTGGTTCTTCCTTACTCACTCTCTCAGGTCCAGCTCATTCACAACCATCACATCCAGGGCCATAAGTGCTGTTATACCCAGGCAAGGTGTAGGGCCTGCTCTCCTGAGTGCTGTAAGCATATGAGGGGCAGGAAGAGCTTTCTTGCTCTTGTGACCCCATTGGGGCCATATATCCTGTCTTCCACTGGTGGTGAGGGCAAAAGGGGAGGGGATCTCTCCCTCATCAACACTACTGCAAAGCAGACAAAAGGCAGGGCTGGCTCTACTACATTCATTCCCTTGCGGATGGCTCACCCACAACACCCACATTCAGGACCAGGACCAGGTAAGGTTCTTCTATTCTCTGGCTTGTTTCCTGTCTTGAAAGCCCATCTGGTGCTTGACTGGTGCTGGAATGGTGGTTGTCACAAGCTAGCTCCATGTCTGGTCACCATGGCGCCAAACTGGTGTTGGTGTTTGGCTTGATTTTTTTTTTCTAGGAACATTAGGCTACTATTCATTCAGATGCTCATAGGTCAGAACACTGAATGTAGACATAACCTCTCTTCTTTCTGCCACCTACTGATACACATGTGATACAACAGCCACATCTGCAATGCCTCAAGGGACAGGGTCTAATTTCTTTTTAAGGCTCTTCAAAGTGTCATGAATGATCTCATGACTGTCTGTCAGTTAAGAAGGTTATGTCATTCCATAGAACAGCCATTCTATTCATTTTAAAATGGAAAGCAGGGTCAGAGTTTAAAAGGAGCCTGTTGTACAAATAAGAGCAGGGTTTGGGCTAGCTTCTAGGACTCTCTTTTCTTTGTTCCACTGCTCATGTCCATCTTCTACCTAACAGGGAAGCAAGAGGAGAGACTGAAGTAGTGGGTAGTGTGTAGATCAGAAAAGGGCTTCTGTAATCACTGAAGAGTTGGACTGTTATTAATGACATAGGACTTTTATCAAATGTCATCTATAAATTCTTGGCTTGCTTTAGGTAAATTTATATGAATTTGTCAGAAGCAGCATGACTTTTCTACTTACCTATATTAAGAGAAATCTAAATGGCTTGTGTAAAAATTCTCTCAATAAATACATAACATGGAGCTTAAAAGTATTAAGAGACACCGTGGCACTGTGGGAAGAGCACAGTCTTTGGAATCAGAGCAAAGCTTTGCCAGTTAGATACAAGGATGGAGGAGTGACGGCAGAATGTACAGATCAATATGACTTTTACGTTCATCTCATTTAATGTTTGTTTATTTACTTTTCTTTTACATGTGGAGATCAGAGGCTAACTTGGGGAGCTGGTTCTCTTCTTTCACCATTGGGGTTCCAGGCATTGAACTCAGGTCATCAAGCTTGACAGCAAGCCTCTTAACCTACTGGCCTTCAGTGGTTGACTGTCAGTGAAGGTGTAGTGTTCCTTGAACTATTAAGAACACACCTAGACTCACTAAGACTTGTGAAGATGTTCATAGTGCATAATATGAGCCCTTGTGAAAAAGAATCTTCAGCTCATTTAATAAAAAGTATATCTGACTCTTAAAGATTCCACTCATGGCCTTTGCCTCTGTCCTTACATCCCAAGAACAGATTACAAATTAAAGCCATCATTATTTCTTGTCTCACTTTGGAGGCCATGGAGGCCTTGGCAAGGTTGAAGATATCCACAAAGCAAGATGGGCAGGCCAAATCAAAATGTTTCAGGGGTTCATATCCTTATTAATCTCTTATTAAATTGTTCTACCTGCTCACTGGGGTGAGGCAAGCATGATTTCTAGAGTGAGTAGATACTGCAAGAATTTTCCTCCATAAGTGGCCTTTAGAATCTTATTGTGTTCAATGTCTGCACTTCAGTATATTTATTCAGCATTACTGTTCTCAGAATGCTTTAGGCCTAATTTTTCAGTTCTTGGACTCTTCACTTCCAGACTTCACATTGAATTTTCATTCATTGATTTTTATCTTCTTATAAATACACCATATTTCAGGCAAATCCACCCTTAACAATTTTAAGTGGACATCATCTATCTATCTATCTATCTATCTATCTATCTATCTATCTATCTATCTGTCTATCATCTATCTATCTAGTCTTTCATTCTGTAAAGCTTGTGAAAAAGAGTTACTTTCTACAAAACTTACCTCTCTATGGTTCCTTTTTTTACTATGGGTGTTCATCACACATGTGTTGGTTGAGATGTTTAGGTTTTGAGGGTTCTAAGCCAGCCAATAAGGTCATAAAATCGACCACTGTGTCAATGTTGTGTTTCTGGGTGGTTGTATCCTTCAACACACATAAGACACTCAGCCAGCTAAAAGAGATGAGCTCAGAGATATTAGCTCGGAGGAAAAGAAGTATCACATTGAGGTCATTGATGGGGCATCCTAGCATCTTTCTACTGAGGAGATCAAAAGCTGGCAGCATCTCATAGATGGAAAGGAGTCGTTTGTCCCACCGACATAACCGTGTGAGGTTGTATATTATCACTGGAACCAGTAAAGTGTATATTGCTACACTGGAGAGACTAACAATCTGGAAAACAGATAGGGAGGTCAGCCTGCATGTGATCAGCTCTGGAACATGGATCTCATCATGTAGCAGCCCTGTCTTGATGGAGCAGCTGAATTCCTCTTGGAAGAAGACATCTAAATGGAATTGGCCAAGGTACAGGTAAGTGGCTGAGGTGAGGAGGAGCAAGAGGGAGTTCCTCAGGAGGTAGGTGGCCACTAGCGAATGGGAGCGCTGCTTGCATGCCAGGTACCGCTCCAGCAAGGGGAATTCAAAGTACCGTTCTTTCCGGGCCCTGCGCAGGGGAAGAAAAAAAGGCACTGTTAGGGAGGATCATGTAGAATCACACCCCAAAAATCATGTGGGAGACTAGCAGGTATCTAACATGACATTAATTGTTTTAATCTTTATTTTTATTTTGTGTGTATAGGTGGTTAGTCTGCATGGATGTTTGTGTGCTACATGCATACAGTGCCTGCAGAAGCAGTGGAGCTCCTGGGACTGGAGTTATAGTTGTTGTGGGCAGCCACATGAGTGTTAAGACTCACACACCCAGTCCTCTGCAAGAGCAGCCAATACTTTTAACTACTGATGCATTTCTCTAGCCCCAAACATGATATCTTAGTATCTGTGAAAATCTGCATTCTCTTCATAATCATAGCCACAATTCTTCACTTAGAGGAGGTGTGAGTACTCCTCAGTTCTACAAACGTTGAATACAGTGTCTTAAACCCAGAGATGATCAATAAATTGCAAATGGTCACAATCTCAATGAGTTTCTGCTCAGCAAGGTTAATTGAAGCTCAAAACTGAAATAGGACATACAAAGTGATAAGCTTATGATTGATAATGTAAACAATGGAATTCTGTGTTCTGAATACAATTTTGAGGCCAGTTCATTCATTTTATACAGGTTAATATGTTAACAACTCATTGTTGAGGGTTGTGCTGGTGAGGTACAGGTAAGTCTGTCTCTGCCTTGAGGGAAAGGGTAGATATGATATGTCATATGCAATAAAGTTAATACTTGTTATTAAATGCACATAAACCATAGTAGTCGTGAATATTAGGAGATGGAGTAACAGTGTAAGTTAGAGGACTCAGAAACCATGATGCAGAATATTGGCTAAAATCTGGGTTCCAAAATGGTAGAGAGGAACTTTTTTGAGAAGACATAGCATGCACAGAAGACGCTCACAAATCTTAGCTCAACTCACCTCTAACTGGTGCCCACTGCCCATGCCAGACCCATTTAGAACCACACCACTCTCATATCTTAGCTTTCCAGCTCCCTCCCTCTCTGTTACTTTTTCTTCCTTCATACCCTTTGTCATCTTCTAAAACTTATTCTATGTGTGTATTTTGCTTGCTTGTTGTTTGCTTTCCTTCATTAGAATCTTAGCCCTACACTGGTAGGTATAGCCTTATTACCTTTGTCCCCTGCCCGGAATGCACATGCACACATAGCTACATACATACATACATACATACATACATACATACATACATACACACACACACACACACACACACACACAGAGAGAGAGAGAGAGAGAGAGAGAGAGAGAGAGAGAGAAAGAGATGATGTACTCATCACAGTGCCTTTTACTAGATAGATGAATGACTAATTCCATCAATGATTTGCTCAGGGATAAGGGGAAGATTACTTAGGCAAAGCAATTTTCTGTCATCCAGACTAGACTAGACATTCCATATCCCAAATACTTGGGGTCTTGGGAGTGTTTCAGATTTTGGTGGGTTTTATTTTTTTATTTTGGAATACTTTAAAGACTTTACCAATGGCACTTTTTATTTTTAAAATTGGATTTTGGAGCACTGGAAAACTTGGAGATTATGAATACTCAAACTAACTAGAAATTTGAAAAGTAGTTGACATTGTGCTTGAGGCATTGGCAGATATTTGAGAATTTCAACATTTTTGCTAACATGAGGGGAGTTAAGTGAGGCTTCTGAGCAAGGGAATAGTATTCAAAATAATGTTTTAGAGCTATTAGTCCCTGTGGTTCAGTGTGTTCATTTGTGAACTAGAGGCATATCCTCTTCTGTCTACAGGAATGAGAACATTCACTGCCTTCAAGAAGGCAGGGGTGAACTGAGTACTTTGCTCTCTTGAGAAGGATAGCATAGAGAAAATATAAAGATGGTTATGCACAGCTATCAGTTCAATGCTCCGCAAAGTCCTTTAGAAAAAGCTAGAGGGGGGCAACTCACTTCTCTAGCTCATCCCAGAAGACGCTGGGGTCGGAGCTCTTCTGCCGGATCTTCAGCATGTGTTGCACCAGGCGGATGGAGCGGTTGTAGGACTTGTCCAGCTCACTGATGATGAACAGCAGGTCTGAGCTCAGTGCTGGCACAGCTGCATATTGCCACAGCAGCACTGGCAGATACATGGCCACAGCCAGGGCCAGTAGAGAGTAGGGGAGGGCCTGCAAGGAAGAGAAGGCTGAGGAGGGAGCCCAGGGTGCTAGGCCTTGAACAACAGCTAAGTGGGAGCTTCACTGTTCTTCTATTCCCACTTTAGAAGAGAAGAGGGTATATATAATTGAGTAGCCAAGGCTCTCTGTCTATATGGAATAATACAGTGAAGCTGGTAGAGAAGGGGCATCATGTTACCCAGATGGTCTATGAGTTTTCTGACCTACCGTCTGTCTGGGACTCTAAGGAGAAAAGAAAGAATGAAAGCAAAAGAGGGATAGAGGATAGAAAGTGTCTGGCAGGGGAGATCTCTGCCTCCACTGCCCCAATAGGGCAGACTGAGAATCCTAGCCTGAGATTATGACGATAGTGGCCATAACATCCCAGGGGAGATAAAACATCATTTCTTCTATGTATCCTATCCTATGCTGGTATCTGTAGTCTTTGTAGTCTCTGGATCCTCAGCAATGTCAAATGACACCACCATATACTCTCAGAATTCTTTGGGGGTCATTTCAGGTGTGTAAATAGTGGAATGAATCTCTGGGAACATGTAGATCTTGTCTTGTCAGCTACAGTGGTGTTCATAAAGACTCTCTACTCCTTTATGCAAAGATAGGTGTGAAAACATGGAGAATACACAGGATGAGCTGTGTATGAGCCAAACAGAAGAGATAGAAGACTTAGCTCTTGTAGCTCTCAGAGGAACCAACCTGCTGATACCTTTCATTTCCGCTGTTTAGGCCTCCATTTGTTACGGTGGCCTGGCAGAGTGTGCAGGGCTTTCCCCTCAGTTTCCTTACTATACTTATGCATAAAAAGAGGGAAGCCCATCTTTTTATTCATAGCACAGTCTCAACTTGTGAAAGATTTTCAAATCTGCACTTGTTGCTAGGCACTTAGGGTGAATGATTTCCTTTGGTCTTCACAAGGATGCTATTGGTGGGACACCAGCCCCGTGTCTATTTTACAGTGAAGGAAGCTGCAGCAGGGTCAAGCTTCTGCTTAGAATCAAATACTCAGTGGGTGGGAGAGTGAAGCTCTGGAGCCAGGACATGAGGTTTAGAAGCTTATTGTGCCATTGACTCCCCGAACCACAGCTTCTTCCAAACTGCTTTGTCTGGGTAGTGGCAAGTTTAGAGGAAAAGATGAAAGGTGTGTGTGTGTGTGTGTGTGTGTGTGTGTGTGTGTGTGTGTGTGTGTATGTCTGTCTGTCTGTCTCTGTGTTTTCTGAACTACAAAAAAGAAAGACTGGAATAGGTAAACTGGGTCCTTAAGTGAAATTATAACCATTTTACCTCTGTTTAAGAAATAATATTCCTGAAAATAAGCCCTTCACTTCTATAGAGTGTGTTCCTGGGAGTGAGGAGGAACCATAGAATCTGGGTTCCAAGAGTTTCCTGGTGACAGTGACAATCAGGTGTTTTGACCTTTCCTCCAAAATCTGCCGACTTGTCATTCTCTTGGCCTGCTGACTGCCAGTGACCAGGCTTCATGGACTTTCTCCACCAATTCTCTGGTTTTGCCCTCTAGGATGACAGGAAAGAACAAAGACATCATTTAAGGACAAAGTAAACAGGAGAGGAGGAGACTAGTAGCAAAATGTTGCAAGCTAGGGATCAGCTGCCTGATACCACAGACTGGTGTGGGAAAGGTGGGAAGTCCAGGCAAGAACAAACTATTTGCAACTCAGAACCAGAAAGACTCAGGAATGAGGGATGTGGGTGAAACTAAGAGAGCAAGAGTTTAAGCAGGTTTGAAACAACACTTAAAAGCCTGTGTGGGAGGCTGACCTGCAGAATTTCCTGTGATGTACAGCATTCAATCAACCACTCTTTCCTGTTCCTGATGGAAGGTGTGAAGTTTTGTCTCTGGAAAGACTAAATCATACTAAACCCTTTGCTTTAGTCCACTTCTGGCAGGAGAACTATCCTGAGGGGGTGAGGAATGAAGCCAGCTGAATGAGGGGACCCATGGCTGAGTTCCCAGTGGGCTAGCAGTCAGGCTAGATACTAGCTGTATTGTGGCCCTTTCCTTAAATTAAGGACTGAATGACTCCTCTCACAGATAACAGACAATCCTGGGATACAACTAGATACTGATGCTTTAGTTTCTTTCCAATGAAGTACACCAGAGGGATCCTCTTCACCTAAAACTGCTTCTCAACAAGTCTGACCCACAGGCACAAAACTTCCAATCAGATGAAAATGGACTATAGAGAAATTTTAATTCAGAACATGGCTGCTCTGGCAAGAGATCACATCCAAAGACTTTCTAGGTCTGTGTGACCTGGCTGGAATACAGGCAAGGAATCCCAGAAGACAGAGGCAAGTGATCTCTGAGTTCAAGGCTAGCCTGGTATAGAACAAGTTTCAGGTAAAGAAAAGTTGAGGTCCAGGTGCATATGCCTTTAAGCCCAACTTTCATGAGAACAGAGAAGAAAAAGAAGCTTTTATGGAGAGCAGTGGGGAGAGAGATAGAGATAAAGATAGATAGATATATAGATAGATAGAGACTCTGGGGGGGCAGTTTTTACTGGGACAATTTTACAGAGAGAGGTTGAAGAGAGAACAAGGTAGACACAGGTGAAGACAGAACAAACCAGAGAATGAGAAGGATCCAGAAGATTAGAACAGAATGCTTGTTTAAGGCCAAGCAGAGAAATTCAGTGAGAAACTGAGAGAAGCCAGATTGAACCAGTCAGCTAGGAGAGGAGTTTGAGCCATAACAGCTGAGTTGAACCAGCCAGCAGAGCACAGAAAGAGCTAGACATGGTAAGCTTATTCAGCAGTAAGCCTCAGAGGCTGAAACCATTTTAGGCCTAGATAAGATTGTACCGAGGCAAGAAGCTTCCAGGAATAGGCCTAGGTTACCAGACAGAGGCAATAAACCTCTGAGAGTACAATTATTTCAGGCAAATAAAGAATACTTTTACAGTGGGCAATTTTCAGTTGCAGACAATGTGCACCCTGGAGATCTACAGGCATTTGAAGAACCCCTGGACTGTGAAAGTCAGCTGCCAAAGTGAATGGGCAAAGGCAGAGTAAGGTGGAAGGGATAGCAGTGGGCAAGGATGGAGTGCAGTGGGAGGGAGTATAGTGGTTCAGTCTATCCCCGACTCCCAAGCGAGGAAGACATCCTGATTGGGCTCTTGTCTGCTTTACCTTATGAGGCCAGAGAGATTTCACTTTGTACTGGCCAGCCTCGTCCAGCTTATGATGAGCCAGTGAGTCCCAGCAGGAGCTGTCCACATATGCAGCCTGCCTGACACTGAAGTTGCTGGGGGAGAAACAGCTGATCGGAGACCCTGCAAAAAGAGCACGGCTTTGAGGCAGCCTTAGCTACAGCAGAAGGACAGAAATCATTCAAGAGTTTTCTGGGTGAGGAGATATCCTTATAACTTGGTGACTTTTTGTGGCTGGCAGGCCTTGCCTTCTTCCCCAGCCTCAGCTTTCTGGACCCTGTACTGCTGTGTCTCAGGAGGTCTAGTCATGATGGAATAAGTTTGGTCCATGCTACCAACGCATTGACTGTTGTTTTAGGTCTGATGGGCCTTTTCTCTCTAGGTTACTCCCTGACTCCCACACAGCAAGACCCCAGGGACTCCCTGAACTCAGCAGTTTGTCATCAAAAGCCTTGAAGTTTGCTAGTGACATTTCTGCTCAAGAGAGATGACATCCTTTAAGATTATTTTTTTGAAATGATTATATGTGTTTATCATGTGTGCACATGTATCATGGTCAGAAGATGAACTTGTAGAAATTGCTTCTGTCCTTTCACTACAGTTTCATAGTTGTACTGTGTGTGTGTGTGTGTGTGTGTGTGTGTGTGTGTGTGTGTGCTGGGACTGAGTTCAGGGTGTCAGGCTTGGCAGCAAATGCCTTTACCTGCTGAGGCATCTTGTCAGTCTTGAGACAGAGTCTCAAAACTTTGTGGCTCAGGCTGATTTCAAACTTGTCATCCTCCTGCCTCAGGCTCCAGAATGCTGGGATTATAGGTGTGTGCACCATACCCCGATTGAAAGATGGCTTTTATTTTGTAGTAAACTCAAATTTATAAATTCAGGACCAATGCCTGAATTTCTACATGGGAAGGAAAATGGGCTTGGATGAGAGGCTCTAGCTTTCCTGTTTCTTAGCAGAAAGGGGCAGAGCTGGGAACTAATCCTGTTCCCATTCTTGCAGGTGAAGAAGCAGAGAGAGGTAGAACACCTCATCAGGAAATGCAGTAAGCTAATGGGACAGACCAAAAAACAAAACAAAACAAAAAATCACTACCACCACCACCCACCACCACCACAACCAACAACAACAACAAAAACCCAAACCAAAACCAACAACAACAACAAAACTAGGGATCTAGTGCTCACAGTAGAGGGAGCAGGCTATCTGAATTAACCTGGTGCTTATAGCATTACAAACATGAGTGTGTTTGTTGTCTGTTTATGTCTAGGGTCATGGAGAAGAAGCAAGGGTTTGTTTAGCCCCTCTGAATAAGGCTGTATTCACTCTGCCAGTGGGGGCAGGAAGAGAGCTCAGGGAAAAGAGTTTGTTCATAGTGGGTTAAGAGGAAGGGATTTCAAGTTCTGAAGAGATTAGATAGTTCCAACCTCTATCTATAGAAGCCAGAATAATAGTTTTATCATTGATTTGACATAAAGTGTATGACTACTGAGGTGATAACTAATTGCTATTTCAAACATTTATTATGATTTTAGTTTCAGGTATATGTTGTATGTTGAACTTATTGTCTTTCATACTCCTCACCTTCCATTGCTCCATCTATCCCCCTTCTGCAATTAATTATTTTTTATCATAAGATTTCTAAGTTGACTTTTGTAACATTTTGGTGCTTTTACTGCACTGGTGCCCCAGACTCATGCATGACTTGCCCCTTGGGAATTCAGTCCAGCCCAAAGCCATGAAACTTTCTTAAGACAGGAGCTGGCTCACTTTATAGCTGATGTAGGAGGAGGAAACGAAGTCGGGTCTCTTACTGTCTCTCAGCAACTTACCTGATGAGAACTCCTGGGCGAAAGCCAGAGACATCAGCAGCAAAGGGAAGCCCACGGTAATGAACTTGACCATCTTGTCCAGGGGCAGCTCCAGGCGTAGTCCCTTGAGGCGAGAGCCCCTGCGATCAGGCAGCAGGGCGTCGGAGAGCATGTACTCTGCAGCTGTGTGTGCAAGTGACATGATGCTGCTGAGCTCAGGGTCGCTGCAGACGAAACTGGTACCCTTAGCAATCCGGGAACAATGGGGCGAAGTGGTGACAGCTTCAGGCAGCTAGTTTGGAACAGATAGTGTCGCAACGCCAGCCTCGTACATCGGGGCTGGAACCAGGCAAAGGCTCTCTGCAGGACTGCCCAGGCTCTGAGCCAGACACCCTGGCAATTAGAGGGAAGTGTAGCCTTGGTGGGTCTTTTCTGGAGGAGGGTCAGGTTTCATGTGTGGCTGGTGCCTAGATTGTCTCCCAGCAGCTGTGGCTTTACGTTGCCCTCTGATTAATACAGTATTTTCAGCAGAGTGGTGGGGAGAAGGAGGGCCGTGGGCTCAGCCCCTCATGTAATTGGTGTGGAATGTGGGTGGAGATTGCTTAAATGTGTTGAGGGCTCTCATTTTGTGGTTTGGGGTGGGAATGGAGCCCCCCAGGATTCATCGAGGATGGTTACCCCTATAGAGCAGGCTTTGTCTCAGTGATGTGTTTTGCTTAAGGCCCAGACTTCTTCCCAGAAACTGCCCTGTATTTGACGTTAATTTTCCTTCCCAGATTCTGGTCTTTCAACAGTATATTTACAATTTTAAGTTCTGTTTAGCTTGCCCTTTCTCTAGGAAGCTGGGGGAGGCGTGACAGTGTGGATTAGTGGAAAGGGCATGGCCTTTGAACTCTGGGAGGAAAAGATGTCACCGGAGGCCTAACAGTGTTTATATTTCAACTGCATGATTTCAGGAAAGTTGCTTTATCTCAGTTTTCTCTTTTCTCAAGGTTCAGCCTGTTAGAAACGATGGGGGTTGGATGTATATATGACAACATGCTTGCTAGATTGTAAAACACAGGGCATACCTTACATTTTGGTAAGTATCCATAGGACGAAGGTGTTACATGCTTGACTGCCACGCTGTGACACTCTGGGGAAATGGTGGAGCCTTTAAAAGGTTGGGCCTTGGTCACTAGGGCGTGTGTCCTTGATGGAACCCTCATGCCCTTTGTCTTACCCTTGCTTCCTGGCCACCATGAAGTTAGCATCTTTTTTTTTTTTTTTTTTTTCTTCTTCTGTACTTCTGCTATGAGTCACTGTGCCACCACAGACCCAATAGTACAGATCCAAGTGACTACAGAGTCTGGAACCATGAATTAAATAAACATGTCCTCCTTTTGTATTTTCCCTTTGTAATGTGGAGGCCTCAGGTACAAATGATTTCTACCCTTCGCCCAACTTTTCTTCCTTTTAAGTTGATTATGTCTGTTATTTTGTTAAATAACAGAAAGTGGACTAGCACAGCAAGTATCAGGTCAAGTTGATTTCATGTGGTCAGGGTAGAGAACAAGACAGTCTTGTCTCTAGTACTGCTCTTAAACTTGGAGACGAAGGCCCTTAGCTAGCCTCCCCTTGGCCCTCCTTGGCTGTATTATTCCTGTGGGGCAGGGAGTATGTGGGCTGATGGGATTTTCCCATTCTGGGCTATGCAGAACTCAAACCACTCTTACAGTACTCTTGCCTTGGCAACTCCTTACCCAAGGGGTTTGGCTTGCTTCCAGCACCTGTGTGGGCCCTTTTCTCAGGCTCAGGTACACCCTCTGAAGGGATGATTGTGCAGGTGTACACTCAAGGTCTAAGGAACAGCTACTGAGTATGGTTGGAGTTTAAAAGTCCTGGCATGTCCACATATGCAATTGTGAGCTTTTTCCTACTTCATTGTGGGACTTAGCTGTATTAGAATAGAGACCTGGGATAGGGCAATGATTCTAAATTGAACCTAGCATTGCTGATTCTTATGAAGTGTGTGTGTATGTGTGTTTATGTGTGTTTGTATGTGTATGTGTGTGAAGATAGACAAGTAGAACATATAAAACAATTTGTTAGCTTGGTTGATAAGTTTTCATTTTTAAAAAATATATATGGTATATGAGTTTCTATAAACACTTTTCCTGTGGCCAAAAATGTTTAAGCTGGGCCTGCCTTTCCTTCATCTCATTGGCAAGAGGGCCACCTAATTTATAGCTGCCCTATGTGTGCTGATTGCAATGATTTAGGCATCTAGACCACAAAAAGAATGCTTTCTTTCTGTCCCCCATTACCCTTTCTGGATTCTCATTTCTGTACCTTTTAATTACATGTATTTTTGTCAATGTTTACAGTCAGTTTTTATGCATATATAGTCTTTTTGTTCTTAAAAATATATTTTGAAGTACACTATACATACATACATACTATAGTATGCCTGTGTGTGCAATTCAGCAATGCTTCATCTGATCAAGAAGCAGAACATTTGACTCCCCAGATACTGTGATGTGTTCCTTCACTATTAGAATGATATTCATCACATCATTATGAGGAACATCATTCTAATAGTGATGACTTCCCTAAAGCCTGGTGACATCCTCACTTCTAGTAGCATAGATTAGTTTTGCAATTTTAACACTGTACAAAGATGGAGGGCCAGGGAGAGAGCTCAGTGGTAAAAGAGTTGCCTAGCATTTGTGAGGCCCTGGGTTCAATCAATCTTGGGGACACCCATCTTCTTCTCCCACAAAAAAAGAAAGAACAGTTCTTATTTTGTGTTAGTGGGATGGCTTAGTGGGAAAAGACATTTGATGCCAAACCTAACTTCTGTGTGTAGGCATAAGGTTATTGTGTAATTCAAATGCTGATTTCGGTACTCCCCATATCTGGTTGCAATTCTTATTCTGAGAATCTCTTGTCTCAATGTTGTTAAACACTGCTCCCAATTGTCCCCTGATATACCAATACAGCCACTTATAGTCAATTGTTGAGCAGAGCTGGATGTCCTGCCCTCCAGTGGGGTGGGGGGGGTTGAGTTAGATGAAGAGAAGTAGGGATTAAGCCATGGGCAGAGATCCAGGAGACACAAGGAAGGAACAGCTGAAGCAAAGAAAGTCCTCAATTGCAAGTATCTCAGGGATTTTGGCAAAAGGGGAGTCAGACTAGCATAGAGGATTAAGAATAGGTTAAAACTGCTCAGTATTGTACTGTAAAGCTTATTGAGCAAACAACATAATCCAGTCTCAATTATTTGGGTGTTAGATAGATTAAAAGAGAAATAGCAAAACAAATACAATTAAATAAAAGTAACAGTAATAGCTGTGTTTATGAAAATTATCCAGTTTATTGTTTGTTTTTGTATTTTATATACATGAAATCATATTGTTTTCTTGGGATTTGGATCCACAGTTCAAAGCATCTTTGAGATTCATCTGTTATGTTATATGAATCAAATAGCCATTCCATTTTATTGTAGAAACATATACATATTTATGCTTTCACACATTGATAGACATTTGGGCTTTTAGGTTCTAGACATTAAAATAATGTTTCTGTGAACCTTGTAATATGCATCTTATGGTGGGCATATGTGTGGACTTATGTTGGATCTGTAGTCAGAACACAATTGCTATACAATGCCATGCACATGTTCATCTTTGTATTTTCCAAGTGGTTGTTTACACTTTCCCCAACAGCTCTGAGAATCCTAAAAGCCACAAATCTTTGACAGTATTATTTTTTTCCAATTGAAAGTTTTAAGAAATTTTGGAATGTGTAGAAAAGTAACACATCATGGTTTTATCTTGAAATTTCCCCGATGACTAATTGGCTGTGTTGGTCACTTGGATGCCAGTCTTTTATGAAGTGTGTGCTTAAGGTTTTCCTTGCTTCTTTGTTGGTTTGTCTACCTTTTGCTTGATATTGAGAATATTAATAATTTGAGAAATATGTCTAATTTAATATTCTTTTGCTGTCCATTGGTTGTCTTTTCATTTTCTTCATAGTATTTTCAATGTCTTGAAATTCTCATTTTACTGTAATCAATAGTTGTTTCTTTTTCTTTCCTCCTCTTCCTTTTGTTTCTTTAAACAGAAAATGCTTTATGTGTCCTACCTAAGAAACCACTGGTTATTCCAGAATCACAAATGTAAAAAATTTCTCAAGTGTTCTTCATATATTTTTGATTCATATTTCTCTTTGTGCCATTACTGTGGCAGGTCTTATAAAGGAGAACATTTAATTGAATCTGGCTTACAGGTTCATAGGTTGCATTGTCGTCCTGGTAGCACACAGGCAGACATTGTGCTGGAGGAGGAGCCAGGAGTTCTATATCTGGATAAATAGGCAGCTGGAAGAGAAAGTGACACTGAGCCTGGCTTCAGCATTTGAAATCTCAAATCCCACCCCCCAGTGACATACTTTCTCCAACAAGCCTACACCTACTCTAACAAGGCCACACCTTCTAATACTGCCACTCCCTAAAACCCTATGAGGGTTATTTTCATTCAAACCACCACACATATCATATGTGGAAAAAAAATCACACTTTTCCCTTTTCTAGTTTTTATACCTTTTATTTGCCCATTTGCATTAATTTGATTGCTCAGGCCTCCAGCACAACACTGAAAATGAGTGCATTCTTATGTCTTTGTCTTAGGGGGAAAGTTTTCAATGTTTAATATTTGTGTAAGATGCTCATTGTTGATCGTTTTCTTTCATTTTCTTTTTTTTTGTGGTAGGTGACCTTTTTCACATTAAAGAAAATTTATTTATTTCTAGTTTGCTAAGTATGTTTACAAAGAATAGGTGTTGAATTTTTAAAAATACTTTTTTGTACATATTGAAATAGTCATAGGATTTTCTCTTTATATCTGTTATTATCATGGAACACATTGGATGATGTTTGAATATTAAAATAGTGTTACGTTGTAAAATAAATGTCACTGGCCTCTAACATTTCACCATCTTGATTTTTATTGGTTTCAGTTTAACACAATTTCCTTAAGTATTTTTTTATATTATGTTTAAGCAACTAGGAGATTAATCATTTCTCATTGTAAGGTTGTTGGCAGCTTATGCTGGCCACACTAGCAAGTTTTTTTTTTTAAACTATTTTCAGTAAAAGTATATAATAATAGTACCATTTGTTTTTCAGTAAGTATTTGGGAAAATTCACAGATGAAAACATGAAGTCTTGGAGTTTTCTTTGTGTGGAAGTTCTATTGATGTATATAATTTCCTTAGAGAAGATGTAGAATATGTAGTTTCTCTTGTGTGGTTTATATGTTACTGGTTTTCTATTGGTATATACAAGTTTCACAAGAATTTAGGGCTTAAAACAACAACAAAACTCATTTATCATTATAAAGATTCTATAGACAAGAGGTTGGAGAGCAGTTTGGAATGCTCTGGCCTCTGGTTAGTTTACCATCAGTATCAAATGCTCGTGGTGGTTATTGACCTGGAATCTGTCTCTTCAGAGGGTGGCAGGACAGCTGGTGTTTCTGGAGCAGATGAATTAAGAACAGAATTCTGCAGTGCCTTCACCAGCAAATCCTTGCAGTTGCCACTAGCTGATGCTTCTGTTTTTCTTTTATTTACTAGAAGGAGACCATTAAATCCTGCCTGTATCCAAGAGGTATTTAGCCTCACATTTTGAAAGACTGTCAAAAAACTTATATACTATTTTAAACCTTATGGATAAGGAAAAACTTTGATGAAATTATTCATTCTTTTATCACAAAGCCAAACTTTTTACCATACTATTAATAACATCACCATATCAATATTTTATTATATAACCTGAAATATATAGCAAAGTTGGAAAATTTTATAGTAAACATCTGAAATCTTTAATTTTATTACTTGCATGTTTTGTTGCTCATTTGTCAATTTTGTACCCACCAAGTCATTTAAAAATATTTATTTCAAAATAAGTTGCAAACATTCTTTTTCTTTAAATACTTCAGCATGTATATCATTAACTTAGTTCTGTGTTTATTTACAGTTTTTTTTAATGAATGAGGCAATTTATTAACCCAGCATCCTTTGTTCTAATGCTTATTGTTGGCAGCTGCCACCTGTCCAGCGATCCTGTCCAGATCTCTCTGTCCCTGAGGTGTGAGCTTGTGGTCCCTATCTTGGTCCTTTTCTAATATTTCCAGGCTCTCTGGGGCTTGGAGGACTGGCCTGGCCTTGCTCTTGGAGACTCTGCTGAGGTGGTTGGGCCTGACACCATTTCTCTGCTGTCCTCTGAAGATCTTGGTCATGGAGCCAACCCCTGCACCACCACAGAGGTAAAGGTGCCATGCTGTGGAAGCAGCTTGTGTGTTAGAACCAGTTCTCATCTAGGGAGCAAGCTCTTTATGTTTGGCCAGCTTGACTGTATTCACCCGTTTGGGGACTTTCAACTTCCCAGACTTTTTGAGGAAGGCTACCAGAGTTCTGGTGAACTCCTGCTGGTTAACATCTTTTATAGTAACTCCAGGCATTGTGCAACCTCTTTGATGCCAGCCAGGGGAAAGGACTACAGTTTATTTTTTTAGAGGTAAAATTTACATACAACTGGCTGTACAAAGTTTAAGTGTATACATGGAATTTGGTGTATTTACATACTTCTGTAATCAACCTTCTATTAATGTTAGAGTTTCATCATGACTAGAAAAACCCATCTTAATTCTGTTTTAGAGATCATGGTTTTGTTGTGAAACTCTCCATACTTACATGTAATTTGTTTTTATTTTATTGACCATATTAATTAGTATTAGTGGATAATCCTTTTCAGTAACTCTGGACTAGGTCATCTAAAGATCTTCTTCTACTGTCATTTTTTTTTTCTTCATTACTAACTGACACTATGATTTCATCTGGAGTGTCTGCCACAGGTTCATGTGTAAAAAGCTTGATGGTTGGTATGGCATTATTGGGGAAGTAGATACTTAAGAAGTGGGCCTAGAAGCTTTGTGTCTTCAGGAACCGCTATTAAAGGGGATTAGTAGGATTCTGATCTCTTCTTGTTCTGTTCCCTCCACACCCTTTTATGACCACAAATAAACAGTTTTTCTTTGACAAAGGTTCCATCCATAGTGTGTCTCAAAAACCAAAAATAATGGGGTCATTCAGGCATGTACTGAAATGTCCATAAATGTTGAACAAAGGAACCTTCCTTCCTTCCTTCCTTCTTTTTAATTAAAAAAAATTTTTTTTTGAGACAGCGTTTCTCTGTGTATACCTGGCTGTACTGGACTCACTTTGTAGACAAGGCTAGTCTTGAACTCAAAGAGATCTGCTTACTCTTGAGTGCCAGAATTAAAGTTGTTTGCCACCACATTGGGCAATTACAGACAGCTGTGAACTGCCGTGTGGGTGCTGGGATTTGTACCCAGGTCCTTTGGAAGAGCAGTCAGTACTCTTAATCGCTGAGCCATTTTCCAGTCCCAGAACCCTTTTTCTTTATAAGTTGATCATATCTGGTATCAGTAACAGAAACAGAAAGCTGAGCAAGATTGTTATATGACCTTAACTCTTTGCATGTCTATATTTTTTCTGTATTTTAATTTGCAATATACACTGAACATTGCCTAAAAAAAAAAACCCATGAAATTACAGATACTCTAACTAGTCTGTCACCAGAGGTGGGTCTTGTTTCTTCTGTTAGGTACATAGGGGAAGATATTGATCACTACCTAATCAGGAATAGGCACCTTCAGGCGGCCTGTGTTGAAGAGGCATTAAGATATTCTGTGATGCTCCTAGAGGCATTACAGATGTGGTCAATATGTCACATGTGCATCAGTAGGTGGCAGAGAGGAGAGAGGCTATGCCAACATTCAGTGTTCTGACCTATGAGCATATGAATGAATACTAGCCTAACATTCCTGGAAAAAAAAGCAAGCCTGTGATGACTACCAGACCAGTACCAGGAAAGCACCAGATGGGCTCCCAGGAGAGGAAACAAGCCAGAAACTAGAAGAACTCTGCCTGGCCCTGGATGTGGGGGTTGTGGGTGAGCCAGCCCTGAGGGAGTGAGTGTGGGAGAGCCAGCCCTGCCTTCTATCTGTTATGTGGTGGTGTTGGCTAGGGAGAGATGCCCTCCCCTCCCTTTTCCCTCACCACCATTGATCAACAGGAGATCTGGCCCAAATGGGGTCACAAGAGCAGGAGAGCTGTTCCTGCCCCTCACATGCTGCAGCACCCAGGAGAGCAGGGCCAGCCTTTCCATAGTAGAACTGGCTCTGCAAAGTGGGGGTTGTAGGTCTAGAACCAGGGCTTTGACTTGGCTCAGCCCAATATCTACCCCATTGATGAATTGCTGGAGTGCGAGAAGAAGCCAGTTCCACAACCCAAAACTACAGGATCTCCATGACACAGGATAGTTTCAGCATATCTGAGAGGAGTTCCAGTGAGGTTCCAGTTTGACAAAGTAGCAGAAACCAGAGGCCTTGTACTAGACCAAGAAGTCACTATGATGAACATCTGCAAGCAAAATGTGTGGACAAAAGGGAATATTGTGAGACACAATGAGACATACTGCAGCTTTCACAATGAGATTTTATTTTTTATGCTGGGCCAGATTGCAAAGGTGGAGGTGGGTCTAAGGGGAGGTGGGAGATGATAGGGAACAGGGTGCATGATGTGAAATTCACAACATAAATTTTTTTCAATAAAAAAGGTACATTCTGCATTAGTTTTCCACATTCTGAAATATGACCTCTCCATGCTTTTTACTTTGAAATACTGGGAACTTCTTTTACTCTCTGGAGGGTATTTTCATTTAGCTTCTTAGCCTCTGGTTACAGGTAGCTTCAAAATATGGCCCACATTTTGAAAGATGAGTTTTCAGGAGTAAGTGTGGAGCTAGCCCTTCCGAGCTTTACCTCCCAAGCACCACAGGGTGGAGGAGCTTCCACTCTGCATAGATTCTGAACAGATGCCAGTTCTCATATTCCCAGCTCCCAGCAAATGTCCTGTGGGGAAAACTGGCCATGTGTTTGAAGCTCCTCGAGTTTCCATCTGTCATTCCACCCCTGTGACAACAATGTAAGGTTTTGATGGCTCATTTTGTCCCTGACAGAGGCCTTTTACTTGGACCAAAGCCAACCGTGAATTGCTGCCCAGAAGGAGATGCTTCACCAAGAATAAAAATTCCTGGTGTTACATACACTTCTTCTTATGGCCTTACAAAAGAATTTAGTTAGGATACTAAATTTCTATGTATTATAAGGTTACTGGCTTACACCAAATTTCTATGTCTTATAAGGTTACTGGCTTACAGCAATATTTTACTATTTTAATTTGCACTTCTTTTGATAATTAATGAATTAAAATATCTCTTTATATGTATATTAACTATTTCTGTGAACTAAATCACTTAAAAGCTTTAAATAGTGAATGTGCCATTTCCACTCTCCATAGGCCAGGAGTGTGGGAGCAGCTTAGCTAGGTTGATCACAGTACCAGCCAAGAGATAGTTATTGCTTACCTGAGGCTTGACTTGGGGTTGGGGAAGTCACATCCCAGAGGGCTTGCTCACATGGCTTTTGGCAAAAGACCTTTATAGCTGAGAAAGTGCCTCACTTTCTTACATGTGACCCTTTCCACAGGACTGGTTATCTTAATACGTGGCTTTTGACCTCTTCTGAAGTGAACAATCATAGAAGCATGGGCATATCAGACTCACAGAAAAAGCTCAGCACTGCTGTTGATGACTCTGGATTTGCCCTCTGTGAGGCTGATGAAGATGCTGGAGAGATAATGATTAGGACTTTCTGGCTATTGATTTAGTGACTACTGTGTTAAACCAACCCCCAAAGCAAATAAATATCATATAGGTTAATGTGTAAGAGAAGGAACCAATGAGTAGGATAGTTTTAGTACAAAGTGCAATGTGTACTGTTGATCCAATCATCCTCATTGTAATTCTGTGACTTTGGCTGGAGAAATGGCTCAGTGGTTAAGAACACCGGCTACCTTTCCTGAGGACCCAAGTTCAAGTCCCAGCACCCACATGGCAATTTACAACTGCCTGTAACTACAGTCTCAGTTAATCCAATGTCCTCTTCTGGACAACAAGGGTACCCGGCACACATGTGGTATATGGATATACATGCAGGCAAAATAACAATACACATAAAAAATAGATAAATAAAAGAAAAACAAATACTACATTTAATTAGAACCCTGATCTGACAATACATGATGACATTGGTTGTCAGTCAGCATGTAATCATTGGCGCAGCAAATACAGCAAGAAATGTGCAATGTGACAATCTAGCCTCAGCACAAAATTGTGTTCTTCTCTAATATTGACAAAGTTTATCAATATTTTAGGGGCAGTACCAAAGCAGACATCCTGAGTGATCAATGTATGGTGATAATTGGGATTTGATCCTTGGCATGCTTTTATACACACACACACACACACACACACACACACACACAGAGAGAGAGAGAGAGAGAGAGAGAGAGAGAGAGAGAGAGAGAGAGA
>CAJQZJ010003694.1:6289525-6346845 GCA_907164525.1 Lophiomys imhausi | reverse complement strand
AGAGAGAGAGAGAGAGAGAGAGAGAGAGAGAGAGAGAGAGAGAGAGAGAACAGTGTACACTCAGACAGGCTGTGTGTAGAAATATTGATAGAACTTGGCTAGTGTAATTTCTGTCACCCAGATGTAAACATTAGAAGGTTGTAAACTGCTGTAGGTGCCTCCTCTCATCACACATCACTGAAGAAGGAAAAGAACAGGGAACCGTACACATCCACAACACATGTATATTTTCCCAATTGTGTACATGTATTTATGAACATTACATTTATATTTGTGGGTACATATACATTGAAAGTGGAAGAAAATATGAAGAGAAGTGAGATTCAGCACTTTGCAGGTCTATGCCAATAGCTGAGTTTACTTTGCCTAAGGAATTGGATCCAACACATTGGGAGTTGGGCTTAAACCCCAGGATTATCGAAGTGCCAGCTTTTGTGACTAGGTTGAGCACAGTGTTCTGCTGGAGAAAACCAGATATTATCAGTCATAAATTTCATACTTAAAAAAATGGGCAAATTCCTCTTGGAACGTAGTTTGTCTTCATAAGATAAGGGTGCTAAGAAAAGAAGAGATCTAGAGTGCTCGTTCTGTTTTCAGAGGAGCTCAGGAAAGTTCAGATGAGGGCAGGATTAAGTGTGTAACTAGATATAGACCAAAAGAAAAGTGACAATTAGAGAACTGGGTTCTCCTCCTCTCTGCATCTTTTGAATTGCGGTCTCAAGAAGTCTGGCTGCCCTTCACTTCTTTATCAGCCTCTTTTTTACCTCCTGAAAATGTCAACCACTCTCACCGCATCACTGCTTTTATAGGGTAATCTTTGATTCTCAATGCACTATCTTAGTTTACCACTGTTTTCAACCTCTCCAGGCTTACTGTTGAACGTGATTATATGTTGATGCCAAGAGGATTGTCAAGAAATCTTGAGCCACTTAAAACAAAAAGATAGATTGAGGCTTGGAGCAGGGACTATCTCAGACTTGGTTTCTGTTGACTCCCTCTGGACCCCATTTTCCTGCGGGTCTGCCTTGTCTTGCCTCAGTGGAAGAAGAGGCATTTAGTCCTGATGTAATTTGATGTGCCAGAGTGGGTTGGTACTGGGCAGGGCTGGGGGCACAACAGGGGAAATGAGTAGGAGGATGGAACTGGGAAGAGTGGAGGGGGGGTGTGATTGAAATGTAACATAAACAAATTTTTAAAAAGACAAAAAAAGGAAATCATTTTGAAGCTATGAAACTCAGAAGGAGATATTTTTATGACCTTGGATTTGGCAGTGAATTCTTAATTTGACACTCAAAATGATAGAGTTGAAAATTAACAAACTTAGACATTTCCCCAAGGAAAGGATTTTTATTTCAAGCAAGTATATGAAAAGATGTTAAACTCCATTAGCTATTAGAAAATTATAAAGCAAACAAACATTTCAATACCACTTCATGTCCAGCAAGATGCATATAATTAAAAAAAAAAAAAAAAAGGACAGGACTGGAGAAATGACTCAGCAGTTAAGAGTCTCCATTTGTTGCTCTTTCAGAGGACCTTGGTTAGATTCCCAGCACTCATGTGGGACAGCTCACAACTGCATGCAACTCTAGTTCCAGGCGATCTGATTCCCTCTTTGGGCCCTCATGGACAATGGCACACATAGACACAAAGCCACACACAGACACACATGTATGCACAAAACTGAAAAAAAAAAAGGACAGGAAACAATAAATGTGAGTGAGACCGTAGAGAAATTGGAATTATCATACTTAAAAAAACTACATTTAGTTATTCATTTAATTAGTGTGTGTGTGTGTGTGTGTGTGTGTGTGTGTGTGTGTGTGTGTGTCCCATATGTGTTCATAAAGGTCAGAGGACAACTTGTGGAAGTTGCTTCTCTGCTTCTACCACATGAGTCCCAGGGATCAAACTCAGGTTGTCAGTCTTGGTGGCAAAAACTTTTACCCGCCAAGGCATCTCATCAGCCCACATTCTTGTATTTTAAATACTCTTGTAATGAAATGTAAATTCATTTGTCATACAGTTCATTTATTTGAAGAGTACAACCCTATGGATTTTAACATTCTCACAGCATTATGCGACCATCACTACAATTCATTTTAGAGCATTTTATCACCCAAGACAACAAATCTATAGATTTGTTCCTCATACTTTCCTTACTGTACACCTTTAATCCCAGAATTGGGAAGGTAAAAGAAGAGGATCCCTGGGGTTCACGGGTTGGCTAAGTGGAGTGCTAGAGGTTTGGCAAGATATCGTGTCTCAAAATATAAGATGGAGAGCCTTTGGCCTCAATAAATGCATGCGCGCACGCACACACACACACACACACACACACACACACACACACTCACACACACACACACACACACACACGAAATAAAAGACATTATGTTGTTTGATTTCACGTATATCTTTCATGCTCTAGGGAAAGCTCTTTAGGTTTCTATTTACAGTGGTGAAGATGGGAAATCCACACTGCAACATGAGCTCTCTACCTTAAATTAGGGCACCAGAAATGGCATTATTTATGACCTTTGGGATGTGACTTATCGTCATGTTACAATAAAAGACTTGACATACAGAGAAGGTTATAGAGATTAATCACTGCCAGTGGCCTTGGCAATGGCAGAGCTAGGGTTGGGGCTGTCATCACTCTGATTTCCAAGTGTATGTTGAGCATTGGGTGAGACAATTCTACTTGTCATCCTGCTGCAGTATACCATCCTCATGTTCCAGTAAGGCAGGGTCTCTCTCCATTGTTTGATGCTTCATATGCCAGGCTACCTGGCCTGGGATTTTCTGGAGATTCTCCAGTCACCACCTGCCATCTGATAGTGGGAGTACTGGGATTATAGATAGGAACTACCATGACCAGTTTTTACATAGGAAGGAAAAATGGGTGGCTCTAGAGCAATGCTGGCACACAGGGCAGCGGGGGTGGGGTGGATGGTGTGGTGGGTCAGGAAGCCTCTCTCTATCCACAAAGCAACAAAGAAACTGACAAAATCTTTCAGAACCAGCGTTGTAGAACTCTGAGTACTAATACAGACCCTGTAGCAAACAGAGAACACGTAACTATCTCAGCAAGAGAGCATCATGACTTTTAACTTATTCTGGATGTCTGTCTCTCCTATTCCAGCTCATTGACAGCAGCCTTGGAAACAGCAGCCCACATTCCTGGCACAAGTATCTAGCATAGAGCAAAACAGACTTCCTAAAGAAGGCTGAAAAAATTCAATTGTAGAAACTCAAGGTGAACAGCATGTTTCCTTCCATTCAAGGAGATGGCTTTATTTTGGAATATTTACATTTCCTTATCCAATTGTTTGCAACACACATAACTTTTGTTCCTCTCTGTGCTTCAATCAGAAATCTTTAAAAATGTATGTTTAGGAATGGACAGGTGATTCAGTGGGTGAAGTGCTCACTGTGCAAATGAAGGGGCCTGAGTTTGAAAGCTCAGAACCTATGTAAAAGCTGGTCATGGTAGTTCCTATCTATAATCCCAGTACTCCCACTATCAGATGGCAGGTGGTGACTGGAGAATCTCCAGAAGATCCCGGCCAGGTAGCCTGGCATATGAAGCATCAAACAATGGAGAGAGACCCTGCCTTACTGGAACATGAGGATGGACACTCAAGGTTGCCTCTGACCTTCACCTGTATGTGGTAACATGTAGGCATTTGCACACATAAACACACACAAACCCACAAATAATATATATGTAATATAAATATAAAACACACACACACATATATATATTTGGTTGGCACTCAGTAACCTCATGTATTTATGGGGTACTGTGGCTGTCTCACTACATGCAACAATATGATGGCTGATTGGGAAGGTTGATGAATTTATCACTTTGGATACAGCATGTCTCTGTTGGAAACACTCAGCAGGCCCTCGATGATCTTAAAGTACGGAATTGATTATTGCCAATTATATTCACAACACTATGTTATAGAACATTGCACATTACTTTTATCCACTGCATCCTTATACCCATTAAGAAGCTAAATATCTACATGTTTGTTGCTTGAGAAATGATTGCTACAGTAAACAATAAGGACACTTATCATCTCATGAAGTTAATTTTTGTGTGTGTGTGTATTGTAAGAACACCTAAACTCTTACCTCAAGTAGAATTTTCAATATACAACACGCAATTGTTAACTGTACTCATTTTTTCTTTTCTCTTTCTTTTTGATTTTTTTTAAAGGCATGTACTACCATCCCTCAGCTTTAAAAAACACTGTAGTCTTTATGCTGTACATTATTTGTTTGTGTTTGCTCATTTTATAACACTGCAGGTACACACATCCGTACCCTTTGACCCACGTGTCCCTGTTGCAGGTGGTCCCATGTGGCAACCTACTGTGACCACTACTCTTTTCCATTCTGTTCTGTTTCGACATAATTTATCACTCCTTAGATTCCACATATAAGAGAGGCCACAAGAATGTTTGCCTTTCTGCACATCCCTTAGTTTGCTTAGCATAGTGTCGTCTGGGTTCGTGTTCAAAGGTGAGTAGTATTCCATTGTGTATGCATGAGAGGAGCTCAAAGAGTTTGCCTGAAATTATCCCAGGGCTGAGATGACCTTGTAGGATTGGAGCAGGTGGTGGGACTTGAAATTCATTAAAGGCGATTGTATTAGTTGCAGCCTGAAGCAAGGTATAGCACCAGGGAGGAGCGAATGGAGAATAAGATATTCAGGTAAACCAAGACCTAGCAAAGCTTCATGTGATCATGAGAAACTATAAGGCTGCATGCCATTGCTATTTTATTCATCATTATTGTATGTTTCTTTTCTTTTCTTTGTGTGTGTGTGTGTGTGTGTGAGAGAGAGAGAGAGAGAGAGAGAGAGAGAGAGAAAGAGAGAGAGAGAGAATATGGAGGTCAGAGGATAAATCTGTGGAGTCTTTTCTCTCTTTCCAGCTTTGAAGTGGGTCCTGGGGATTGAACTCTGGTCTTCAGGCTTGCCTGGCAGATATTTTTACCAGCTTAGTCATGTTGCCTGCCTAGAAGGCCTCAGACACACTTAGATTGAACAATGCTTACAAGAGGCCTAAGTAGGCCCGAGGCCCTCAACTTCGGCTTACCTTCAGGTAGCATTATTTATAACAGTTTAAAAGTGGAAACAATTCACATGAACATAAACTAATAAATGGGCAAATAAGATGTAGTATCTCCAGAAGGAGATGTTATTCAGCTGCAAAAAGGAACAATGGCAAATCTGGCGATATACACTTGTAATCTCAGCGCTTGGCAAGGGGAGTCAAAAGGATCAGGAGTTCAAGACCAACCTTGTTACATGGTGAGTTCTAGTCCTGCCTGATCTACATGACACTGCCAGAAAAAAAAAAAAGAAGAAAACTTTATACTAATTGAGAGAAGCCAGCATGAAGGTCACAGTGGCTTTAAGTTCAGATGAAACATCCATAGTAGGCTCAGGACAACTAGTTTCCTTGGACTGGCTGAAGGGAACAGGGAACAGGGAATAACTGTTATAGGCACTTTGGGGGTGGGGTGGGGGATGTTAGAATGCTTTGGAAGTAAATAGTGTTTACCATTGTACAGCATTATGGATGTACTAAAAGCCAAGGGATGAAAACTCTAAAATGCTTAAAATGGTGAATCTTATGTTATACGACATTTTATCTCAATAAGAATAAAATAATTGAAAAACAACACTAACTTATGTTCTAATAATTTTTGAAACACATTTGAAACGATGTCTCCATGGCAACAGTCTCCATGGTGACATCATCTCAGGAGCTTTCCCTGGTGTTGCATCATTTAGCCCAGAATACTCCAAGGTTGTTAGAGAAAAGTCAACTTTTAATGAATCCCGGAGGATTTTCTCTTGAGTCTCAAGGACAGTCAGCCTTTTGGGGCTTATTTGAACTTTGTCATAATGAATTGTTTTTCTTTGTGTGTAACTTTTGGGCAGTGGGATGGAGAACAGGGATTAGGATTTATTAATGACTGAGAAAATGCAGCCACATTCTAAATAAAGCATCCTGCAAATGATGGGGCTGGAAAGATGGCTCAGAAGTTAAGAGCTCTTGTCGAGGATCAAGGTTGGATTCCCAACACCCACATGGTGGCTCACAACTGGCTATCACTTTGGTTCCAGGGGATCTAACGCCCTGTTCTGATCTCCACTGGCACTGCATTGACATGGTGCATAGACATAAATGCAGACAGCACACACACAAACACACACACATACAGACACACAGACACACACACACACACAGACATACAGAAAGAGACAGAGAAAGAGAGAGAGAGAGAGAGAGAGAGAGAGAGAGAGAGAGAGAGGAAGAGAGAGAAGCAAGCAAGCAAACAAACAAACCCTGCAAATAAGGCAGTTACTGTATAGACTTTGGCTTTATAGCACAGAGGTGGAGAAGCAGTTGCTTTGTAGTCTGGAGCTGCCTTTAAATTCATAGAAACCCCCCTGCCTCAGCCTCCCAAATTCATGTGCCATAAGGTTTTTTGTTATTTTTATTATAAATATATTATTAAAATAAATTCCTAATACAAAAGGGGAATTGATGTTTCTGGGTAATTACATTCTAACTATTATACTTGGAGGAATGAATTTTATTACTCCTGGAACCTGATTATATAATAAATGGAATTTGTTTATTTGTACTTTTTCATTAGCCTGTATCATGTGACATTTTCACACATGTGCATGATGTGCTTTGATTATGGTCATCCACCATTACTGCCTCTTGCATTTGTCCCTCCTGTTGGTCTTCTTCCTCTTCTAAAATGGCTCCCCTTCCTCACCTTTAAACTAGATTCTGCATGTGGGAGAAAATATGGGATACTTGTTTTTCTGAGTCTGGCTTATTTTGCTCATGATAATCTTTGGTTCTGTCCATTTTCCTGCAAGCAACATAAATTTTGTGCTTCTTTTAAAATAATTTGTTTATTTATATCTTATGTGTATATTATGTACTGGGGGCCCTCCCTGGGAGGCCTTCCCTGGCATGTAGAGTCAGAAGGTCTTTGCTGACAGGGCAGGCCCCAGGGGACTCTCACAGCTCTCTGACTGACTAGCAACTAGCCATTTCTTGATTTACACAAGCTTAAAGATGGGCTAATGATCATCCAAGTGGTACAGAATGTGTGTTTGATTTTTTGTTACATGTCCAGGGTTACAAGTTCAGATGCAATTAGAAAATACAAGCAGAACAGATGTTATTCTTATTATTAACTCTATAACTCCAATTTAAAGAATCTAAAGAATGTCTCCTCCAAAGCAAACACACTAATTATAAGACAGCCTGCTTTAAGCTGGTAATGTTTGCTGTTTGAACGCACTCCAGACAAACAGAAAATATTTGAACCGGTCTTATGAATAGCAAATGCAAATACCTAACTTCTTTTACTATTTGTTTCATCATTTATCCTATAAAGTAGGAAAAGTTTATTTTAGTCTCTCTATCTTATTTACTGAATTTTATTCTTCTAGGAGTATACCCTTTATGACCCTCTATCTTTAAACTACATTTTCAGAGAGCTCTAATACTATAATAAAAAGGGGCTTTGTATATGTAACCTATTTTCCTGGCCAGTCAGGGTTTGTCAATTGCTTCTGTTTACCCTGCACCAGTTATACTGTTTGAGTCAGCTCAGGGGCAGATACCCCAAGAAGATTCCTGGAGTAATGTTACCTCGTCTAGCTATGTGCTTATCTCTGCTTAACGACCTCCAGGGCATAAGGAAGACTTCCAAATAGTGGCCAGATAAAGTTAATTTTAAGATTTTCCTAAAAGACTCTACATTATTTTTCTCAGGAAAAGACATAAATTGAATTATAATACTGAAAGTCCTCCATAATGCAACATGCAGAGACCAAAACCTGAAAGTTACAGATAGAAGGACAGCGATTGTAGCAATCCGCTCAGCTTTGCTGGAACTGTGTCAAGCTGGGCTGGTTTCATGACTCTGACCATTTCCAGTGGATATGGCTGTGCCAGTTATAGTTGCGTGTATGCATGTGAGCCACATGCATGCCTGGTACCCCAGAAGTCAGAAGAATGTGTTGAAAAGCCTGGAACTGGAGTTACAGACAGTTGTGAACTGCCATGTGGGTGCAGGAAATCAAACTCAGGTCCTCTGGAAGAGCAGCCAGTGCTCTTGACCACTGAGCCATCTCTCCAGCCCCATGATTTTGTTCTTCTTAGTGGCTTATTAATATTTTATTGTGCACATAAAGCAACTGGAAGGAGTTTAGACAAGCCGCCACTGGGTGTCTGGAAAACAAAATTGTTTTGTAAGTTGTATGACTCAGGAGATTTAAAAAATTATATAGAGACCTTCTCTATATAGAGAATAATGTCCAGAATCTTTTCCCTTTTGAGATCAGTTCTGGCTTTATTTCTGTGTCCTGAACCCAAAATGTATGGTGTTTTCAGCAAAGGATCTTTTCTAAAAAATTTAATTATGTGTCAACAAAGAGCAATGGCAATGTGCTAGATTTCTTGGGATCCTCTGGGACCTATCTGGGCAACAGCTCATAGAGAAGTGTTCTGAACCTGGCACTGAGATTTTTATTAAAAACCTATAACTTCTCAGTACCCACATGGGCATCCTTTATTCCAAGATATACATATATATCTTGGAATATAAACTATATATATATATATATATATATATATATATATATATATCTTGGGATAAAGATATATATATGTGTGTGTGTTAAAATACATTATATATTTATGTATTTATATATATAATATAATATATGTCATATATAATATATATTTAGCCTATTAAGTTGTAGGTTTCTACATGGCTTTTGTATATGTCCTTTGTTTTTGTTAACTTTCTCTTGTCTACATTCAAGGGATGATGTCAACTTTTAAATAATTCATCTCACTTCTTGCTTTTTTATCTTCCTATATCATGTCAAAGTGTGACTCTCTTGAATATAAGGTTACATTAAAAATTGTAGAAATTGATATTTTTAGTTTTTTCTTGGACTACAGGAGCTTCTGAGTGAATTTCATTCTTGTCTTTGAAGTTTAGGTATGTTGCCACCAGGTGGCAATAGCAGAAGGGTTCATCCTACTGGAGCAGACCATAGTGTTCCCGTGGGAGCTGACTCAATCCCTTGTTTTTAATGCACAGATAGAGTGTGCATATACTCATACATAAATGCACATTTACTTTAAAAAGTAAATCCTAGTAAACACTAAGGTACAATTCAATGAAAATTACATTTTAGAGGGAAACCTCAAAAAATAACCAGAGAAAAATTAAAATGACAATTTTATTCAATTTTTATGCTCTTTGTTCTAAGAATTGCTAATCCACAGAGAGAATTCACTGAGTGAGAAAAAAATGGTTCAGGTGTGTCTCGCTGAAAGTAATGGAGCATGCGTTCCAGTGTATGCCTCTGCGGAGAGAGATTATCACCATGGTTATGGTGTGAGTCCTTCCTCGGAACCTTATCAGGCACAGCACTGCTCTTCAGAAGCAATGGCAGGGTGAATACTTACCTTTCTCTTCAACGCAGTATCTGCAGCTGTTTTATGAAGCAAACACCTCAGTAGGTGAGAATAGCTCTACAGAATTTAGCTGAATATGGTGCTTGGAACAACGGCTTTGCCTTGTGGAGAATGTTGAAGCCCTTCCCAGTTGCTTCATGCACAAAGGTGTTACACACTGGGGGCCTCCGTGAGCATCAACCTTGCCCTCCAGTCCGCTACCGAGAAGGGAGCTAGAAGGTATTTCCTTTTTTTTTTTTCCTTTATTTTTTATTTCTTCAAGTTACATCTCAGTCGCAGTCCCCTCCCTATTCCCCCTCCAGTCCCACCCGCCCACCCTCAACCCCCCATCCTCTTCCCCTTTTTTTTTCTTTTAGGTTTAAGGTATATCTTATTTCCCCCTACAGTTTCCCCTTTCAGTCCAACAAATGGCTCTTTCTCTTATAATAACAAATACAATACAGTACAACAGAGGTAATTAGGCCACAGTTATGAGGGTTATATGGCTTAACGTACATTCCCAATGACCAGTCCATATGTATTTGGTACCTGACTTTAACATTCTACTATCTAAACATCTCCATGAGTTTAAAGTTCTATATCTGACTCAACATTCATACTAACTTGCAACACAATTTTAAAAGTATCTTCTTAGATCTATAACACTCTCTTGACTCCTAAACAACTCAAAATTTAATTATGAGACTCTAGCTATCTGTTCTTCAACCACCTCAGAGACCTGAGAGGGATAAATATATCTGATTTATAGGAAGTACAGGGCCTGCAGCTTCCCAAACTAAGAAATGACATACCAGTGGCTGCCTGGACAGTTCCCATTTTCTCTCAATACATTACAGCATTTCTGCGTAGAAGTGAAAAGGTGCACTGAGCACCACTGCTGTTTCCTGTGTTAAAGGAAAATCCACGCTCTCTTACCTTCTGCAGGAACTTTGGGAGAGACAGAGATCTATGAATTTCTACACGGGCCCTTGTATATTTGTCTATAAAACCAACTTCAGCTGTTAGTTCTCTGGCTGCTCTCGAAATGGGACTCACTCCGTGTATTTACACCCAATGGGAGTGTCTGTGACATCCCAGCGATGTATCAGTAGGGATGCCTGGGTCTTTAACCAGGGAAATCATCTTTTTAAGATGTGTGCTAAGTTTCTTAATTACTTCCTGGGGTAACTATAGAAATTATGTATCTCAGGTGTAACATACTTTTGAACTCTATTTACTAAACAAGTATATAGAATGAGACAAGAAGAAAACAGACTGCAGGCAGATGATTGCCCTGCTGTGAATCAGCCTAAAGCTGCTGAGGGCTGGACAGTGGAACGTCTGCTCCTTCTGTGTCCCTGGAGGGTAACTTGAGAATGTTGCCGCTTTCTTTTTGATCTCCCTTGGAATCTTCCAGAAGGAACAATGACTCTGACAGCTGAGGCTGAGAGATAGCAAGAGCGAGTGTTTGCTTTCTGTCACTGGAACAAACAGCTGCGTTAAATATTAGGAAAGAAAGTTTCCTCTTGGACACGGCCTTTGGCCTTGCTGTTTTGGGTCTGTAAGTGAGGGAACAGCAGAGCCGAAGTGATCATCTCACAGCCAGGGGTGAAGACAGGACAAGAAAGCGTCCAGGCTCTCCCAATTCCTCAATGGCTTCAAGACCTTCTACTAGGTCTAATTGCTTAAAGCTTTCTCCGTTTCATGAAGGTACCTTCCTGGGGACCAAGCCTGCCATACATGGGCCTTTGGGGGACATTTCACTCTTTCACATGTGGAATGATTTAGTCATTATATTACCCACTGTTTTGATTTTCTGTGGCTCCATAGAAAATTATGCTATTTTCTCTGCCTGGAGTGCTCTCATTCATCTTCTCCTGGTCATTTAGGGTTCTACTTACCATTTAGGAATCATAGTACAAATGCCACCTTAACTTATGTTGGAGCTCTATCACAGCAAACACATATATTGAAAACATCATTGGTTAAAAATGTTTAATACATCTAACCTACTAAACACAGCAACTTAGCTCAGCCCACCTTAAACTTGTTCGGAACACTTACATTAGCCTGTAGTTGGGCAATGCTGTCTGCTGTTTGCCTATCATTTGAGGGTGTTCCCTGGAAGTTCATGTGATAGAGTCTTGCCCCTCTCCTCAGTCTGGTAGTATTGAGATGGTGGTGGAGTATTTAAGATTGAAAAGTAATAACGTCATAGGGCATCACTTTTAGAAGGGATTTAGTGATGGTCTTTTGGAGTAGTTAGTTCTTGTGAGTGACTTGTCCGTGAATGTTCTAACTTCATGTCTTGCTATATGAATTCTGCCACACATTTTCCCTATTGTGAATGCCATCTGCTGTGAGGCCCTCACCACAGTCAAAATAGATGGAGTCACTTGATCTTCAATTTCAAGCTTCCAAAACTGCAAAGTATACCTCTTTTCTTTAGAAGTACCCAGATTCCAGTATTTTGTTGTAGCAATGAAAATAGAGTAATGCATCACTGAATATAAAATTATTTTGTAATAAAGTATTGAATAGCTCATGTAATTTATTGAATATCACAGTAAAGTAAAAACCAGAATAGTTATGTGATTATTCATTATTAATGCATACATCCAAATCCACACTTGGCCAAGAAATATTTGAAGAATTGAACTAAAATTGATTGCTGGGTGACCAGGATGCCATTCAACTGAGTCATTAACTTCTACCTCTTCTGATGAGGCTCTAGAGCAGCCAGTAGAAGGCACTGGGCATTGGTATGCAGATCTTCTTCAGGAAGAGATCAAAATTTGTTTTTCATTATATAGTTCTGTACAATAAGCAAGAACACCTTACATGTTCAACTCATATGTTTCTTAATTAATGTTCATTTCTTCTAGTATCTGCATGCCACTCTTAAGCAATACAACTGCCTTTGCATAGTTCTTTAGTAGTGAATTTTCTTGGTACCTTGGGTATAGCTTCTTTCTCTGCCATAATTTTCCTTCCTTCCTTCCTTCCCTCCTTCCTTCCTTCTTTCCTTTCTTTCTTTTTCTTCCTTCTTTCTTCTTCTAGTTCACTCAGTTCCTGGATAGCCCCTCAGCTCACTGCTAACAAGGGTTGCTTCCCACTATGCTCTTCACCAGGGTCCTTCCTAGCTGGGTTTCTCTGTACCACAGTCTAGTCTGGAACTGATTTCGTAGCTTAGGATGTCCTTGAATTCTCAAGTACTTCTTCTGCCTCAGTCTTCCAAGTGCTGCAATTACAGATGGGAGTCACCACACCTGGCTAATTTCTTGCTATTTTGATGTGTATGTTGGTGGGAGTGAAACTCAGGGCCTTGCACATGGTAGACCAGCACTCTACCACAGAGTTGTACCCCAGCTCTTTACACAGCAGAATCCTTAGTAAAGCCCTGAATGTGTTCATGTTTTCCCTCAGCAATTCTTGCAAATGCCACATAATGCTGTTGGGCTTCTTTCCAAGATTAAACGATGGCTCAGGTAGCATTTAGAATGTTAGAACTCTTCCATGTCTTTCAGAGTGCTTAGCCAGATCCATGGGCTTCATCAGCCTTTCATAAATGTTTGTCATGAACAGGATGCTCTGAATGTGGCTGTTTCCTCTGGATTTATCTACTAAGTATGGATTCAACAGCGGATATGCAACAAGCTCATCTGGGTCTTATTAGACACTGCCAGATACTGGGAAAATCTAGAATGGGATATCACTTTACTTACAGTCATTTCTTGCCTGAGGAATGAAACAGTTCAAACCTGTTTTCAAACAATCCTGATGCTGTGAATACCTAATTGTTACGGTGACAACTGAAACGTATGCTCATGCACACTGTTGTATGCTTGAGGGTTTGATTAATTAGGAAAAGCCTTAATTTGGTTTTAAAAATAATTTAGTGCACCCCTAAATCATTCCTCAAACATAATAAGGCTAAGGCCACCATCATAATTTACATGTTTAACATGCAGTGTATAGTTAGTATTTGGATTTTAACCCATGACTGTTATAGCAGGGTCAGTCTTTCATGTGATACCCATATGTACACATGTACATGACATGTATACACACATTAATACAAGAAATATCTCATTGCTCACTTTATAAACCTTACATAGGAAAGGTGTTTGTTAGACTTTATAACATTGTCCCAAAGCAGCATAAGCCACTTTATGAGTGCCTTGAATTTTTGCCTGCCATTTTTTTGGACTCTTGATGAATGAATGTGTGCTCTGGGCTTTGCTTCCTGACTAAACATATTTCATTTATAATAGATATTTGTTCTGGTAAATATGTCTTAGTTACTTTTATCTTCTTCAGCCTCCCTTTAAAGACTTCAGCACTGTCAGAATCTGCCCTGTCACCTTGACACCAGCTTTCACTTTATAAGTTTGACACCTCTGAAACACTGGAACTACCCAGAACTTGCTGAAAGTGTGTGTGAGTGTGTGTATGTGTGAATGTGTGTGACTGAGTGTATGTGAGTGTGTATGTGTACGTGTGAATGTGTGTGAGTGTATGTGAGTGTGAGTGTGTGTATGTATGAATGTGTGTGAGTGTGTGTATGTGTGAATATGTGTGAGTGTATGTGATAATGTGTGAATGTGTGTGAGTGTATGTGAGTGTGTATGTATGAATGTGTGTGAGTGTGTGTGTGTATGTGAGAGTGTGAGTATTTGTGTGTGTATGAGTATGTGTGTGTGCAGAATCATTGGCATACTTTTAGTGAATCAAAGAGACTTCTTACCTAGCTGGGATTATTAGCAAATGGGACAGTATGGGGTTCTGTACTGGCCTTCCTTCCATCCAAAGTACTCTCTTGTTATCTAGAGCCCAGCTCTCTTCTTCATGAAGGTAGATTCCACAGATGCTGATAGTTTCTCTGTCTCACTGATTTACATCCTGTACTTCGGCATGTCTGATATCAATTGTGAAAGCCTTCACTTACTGTTATGACCACTACTGATTTCTTCCTTCATTTTGGTTAATTATTTGAGTTTTATTTCAATAGTAGTTTTAGCTGGTATTGTACCCTATCTCCAAAAACAAGAGGAATTTGGGTTTGGAAATTTAGGTCTGTGGTAGAGTATTTGTCTTAATATTGAGAGAAATTGAGAGTAATTTTTTTTTCCTGTTCTTACCAGAAGTAGGGCATTCCATCAGGAATTTTGTTGACATGAGATGCAAAATCACAAAAATGCAGCATCCCCAAACCTTTGAAACATTCCTGAGCATCAGTTGTGATCCTATGGCTGACTGGGAGCTGATGACTCACTGCGGTGCCCAGCATAGTGAAAGAGAATCTGACTGCATGATCAGTTAGGTACAGAGTAAAAGTCAAAGTTTGATGTATGATGTGTACTTTCAAACCATTGTAGAATATATATATATATAGTATATTATGTAGAGTATATATATATATATTATGTAGAATATATATAATATATATGCCAACAGATGGTGAGTTGAAGGTATCTGTAATAGTGTTAGCATAACATGACAATGCATTCCCACAGTAAGGACGTTAAAATATACAACATGGTTCCAAGCAAAGACAGAGCATATAATAAAGATATGGCTACTTACTTGTAATGAAAGTAAAGGTAAATCACACATTAAAACCATATTCATTTAATAATATGAAGCTATAAAGTGAATTTTATAAAATGGGTAACAGGCTAGTCCTTATATAACCTCTACTGACTGGGGGTTTGTGTGTGCTTCCACATATGTGCATTTTTGTATCACATAAAAGACTGACCTCTGATTTTAACCATCCCATTTATTAAACACTTGTAATAAGGATGATCTTTGTTTATTGGGCTTGGGAAATATTTTGGGATGTAATAGGTATTTTAGGAAGTTTCCCCACAGAATTTAAGTTGGTCTTTCTGCTTGTTGATAGTAGAGGATTAATGTTTGGTTTTATTTCCTTAAATGTAGCTCTTGTAAAACAGTTGACTACAGAATGTGAAGTATGGGTTTATTTTTGCTCTTATAAAACAACAAAGAAGGTCTAGAAGGGATAAGTAGTATAAATAGATACAACCCGAGTACTATGGAGGAACAAGAGGGTGGAGACTTGTAACCAGATGGGGAGTGTGAGAGAACTGGGTGCAGCCTGGAATGTCTTCCCACTGCCCCTGATTGCCTCAGCTTCCCATCTGGATATTTTCTTATTAACAAGAGTGATGCTTCTTAGTCTCAAAATGTGGAATATGACCCTGGTAAAATCAGTTGGCTGGGATTTTTAAAATTTATTTTTATTTATTTTATTTTATTTTTTTAGGATACAGGGTATTTCATAGAACTTCAGAGAAAGTTAAGAAAGTAGATTTACAAAATGGCTAGGGTCTAGGGAAGCTAGGTAGCTAGAACCATAGCTGAGGCTTAAGGTGTGAGGACAAATGACAATTGCCCCCACCCATCTGATATCACCATACAACATACTTCATTGCTATTAGTTATCAATTTGTGTTTTCCTTTGTAGACTTAAAATTATCTTTGCTTGGGTTGGAGAGATGGCTCAGAGGTTAAGAGCACTGAGTGCTCTTCCAGAGGTCCTGAGTTCAGTTCTCAGCAACCACATGGTGGCTCACAACCATCTATAATGAGATCTGGTGCCCCCCTTCTGGCCTGTAAGCATACATGCAGGCAGAACATTGTATACGTATTAAATAAATAAATCTTAAAAAATTATCTTTGCTTCTTCATACTGTTTCCACAGATGTACATACATTTCTGAGTGGGAGCATTTAGTCTGTGGAGGCTGAGTGTCCTTCTGCACTGCTCACAGAGGGTACCTGTAGATATTTCTTCAGCCTCTTCTAGCTATGGATGATCTGGGATATCTGGGCAGCTATGCCTACCAGTCCTTCAGATCTCCGAGTTCTGCTTCTGAAGGTGGCTACTCCTGATCCTCCGAAACCCAGGTCAGGTGCCTCCAGATCGTATTTTCTCATAAACCTCTGCTTCTCTTTGGCACGGTTACCATACATATACTCCATTGCTAGAAATAACTCTATGGCCTCTTTGTAATAAATGTTTGGCATGGGATTTTTCAAGTTAGAGAGTGTAGATTTTAGGCCTGTACACACGTGAGTGCTACATTTTCTCAGGGACTCTCCAGGGATAGAATTTTTTTCCCTTATCCTATGTTTCCCAGAGCTAAAGTGGAGGTCAGCCTGTATCTTCACTCAATCTCTGAGAGGGACAGTTTGTTCCTTTAATTAATTCAAGGTTTATCTCTTTCATCTATTGGCTCACGAGGGTGGTGAGGGATGTGACATGGCCTCTGTCCCTAACTCTGTCCGACCTGGGCTCCACATGTGGAAACCAAGGCTCTAGATCCCCAGAGGCTGACATACACTCACAGGTCAGTTGGTTGTAGCCTTTATTTACAGTTTCAGATTTTGGCTTGCTTATCTCCCAATTCCTATGTTACAACTGTTTTTCTCTTATATAAACTATATGGTGAAATAACAATGCAGTTTTATATATATATATATGTATGTATATATATATGTGTATTAAGTTGTACTGCACTAAGATTTTAACAAAAGAAACTTGAGGAGAGGAGTATTTGGAACTCCACTTTCTGTTTAGTTTTTCTGAAACTGAAAACTACTTTTAAAAAAAATTAAAGAGCTGGAGGGATGGCTCAATGATTAAAAACACTTGCTGCTCTTGCAGAGGATTCATGTTTGATTCCAAGCACCTACATGAAGATTCACAACCATCAATAACTCCAGCTCCAGGGGATCTGATGCCCTCTTCTGATCTTTGAGGATACCAGGCATGCACATAGTGCACACACATACACACAGGCAAAACACTCATATACAACAAACAAACAAATAAACAGATAAATCTAAAAGCAATTTAAATGGTTAAATAAAGATTTTCTGGTGACTATTCATCCCATTATATATTTTTGACAATGGGCCGTGGATTTGATATGGGAAAATACTTATTCTTTTGGCCTAGATGGATTTGTTGAGATCCCATCAGTGCATATTTCTTTTTTTTATTGAAAAAAATTATTTTGTGAACTTCACATCATGCACCCTGTTCCCTCCCATCTCTCACCTCCCCCCAGACCCACCCTCCACCCTTGCAATTTGTCCCAGCATAGAAAATAACAGCTCATTGTGGAAGCTGCAGCGAATCTTAGCATGTCCCACAATATTCCCCTTTGTCCACACACTCTGCTTGCAAATATTCATTAAAATGACTCCTTGGTCTGGTACGAGGCCCCTGGTTTCCACTACTCCATCAGTACTGGAACTCCTCTCAGATATACTGTAACTGTCCTGTGTCATGGAGATCCTGCAGTTCTGGGTTGTGGAACTGGCCTTTTCTTGCACTCCAGCAGTTCATTCATGGGGTAGATGTTGAGGTGAAACTCAAAGCTCTGGTTCTGGACCTGCAACCCCCACTTGCATGGCCAGTTCTACTATGGAAAGGTGCAGGGCCTGCTCTCCTGAGTGCTGCAGCATGTGAGGGGCAGGGACAGCTCTCCTGCTCTTGTGACCCCGTCTGGGCCAGATCTCCTGTTGGCCAATGGTGGTGAGGGCAAAAGGGAGGGGAGGGCATCTCTCCCTAGCTGACACCACCATATAGCAGACAGAAAGCAGGACTGGCTCTCCCACACTCACTCTCTCAGGGCTGGCTCATCCACAGCTTCCACAACCAGGGCCAGGGAGAGTTCTTCTAGTTTCTGATTTGTTTCCTGTCCCATCTGGTGCTTGCCTGATACTGGTCTGGTAGTCATCTCAGGCTACCCCATGGTGCCAAAATGGTGTTGGTAACCAGCTTGCTTCCCCTACCCCCCCAGGAATGTTAGGCTACTATTTATTCAGATGTTCATAGGTCAGAACACTGAATATAGATATAGCCTCTCTCTTCTCTTCTCTGACACCTACTGATACACATGTGACATAGCAGTCACACCTGCAATGCCTCTAGGGGGCAGGTGCATATTTCTTATATTCCCATCTCTCACAACTTTACTAATCTGATTGGGCATCTAAGGAGGACACTGCTTGAGCCTCCTCTGTAGATACACCTGTGAATGCCGATGGTACTTTATTTTTAAGGTGAAATATAATTTTAATAAAAGGTATTTTCTAAAATAGCCATAGTCTATATTGTATCTTTTAACAAATAAATAAATAATTAATTTATTCATTTTACATCCTGATCATAACCTCCTCCATCCCCTCCTCTGGGTCCTGCCCTCTTCCCTTCTCCCTCTTCCCACTTCCCCTCAGATAATGGGAGACACCTCCCCCGAGTACCATCCCATCCCAGCATATGGAGTTGCATCAGGACTGAGCTCATCCACTTCCATTGAGGCCATTCATTGAAGCCCAGTTAGGGGGAAGTAGTAAAAAAAGCAGGCATCAGCGTCCATATCAGAGATAGCCCCTGGTCCACTTGCTAGGATACCCACATGTTGACCAAGCTGTCCATCAGGTACGTATGTGTAGGCAGCGTAGGTCCAGTTCACACATGCTCTTTGATTGGTGCTTCAGTCTCTGTGAGCCCCTATAGGCCTAGGTTAGTTGACTCTGTTGGTCTTCTTGTGGAGTTCTTATCCCCTCCATGTCTTTCTATTCTTTCCCCCATTCTTCCACCAGATACCCCTCACTCCTCCTAATGTTTGACAGTGAGTCTTAGCCTCTGTTTGGATCCTCTGTTGCATGGAGGTTCTCAGAGGACAGTTATACTATGCTCCTATCTGTAAGTATGACAGAGTATCATTACTAGTGATGAGGGTTGGCTCTCTCCCTTGGGGTAGGTCTCAAGTTGGGCCCATCAGCCGAGAGTGCTTTCTAGAATCATCACTTTATTGATGGCAGACCAGCTCTTCCTCTTCTTACTGCTCGTTACAGAAACCATTCTTAAAGATTCTTATGCTTCTTAAATTAGGAGGTTAGAAGATTTCCTGATGAAGATAACAAGTCTACAATGTTTTAGATCTGGTGGAATGGTTTGTATAGATACTCTTCATCTAAAGCTCTGCTTGTCCAAGCATGGCCCCAGCTCAGCAGCATTAACACCATCCACAAGCTTAGTTGGTATGAATTTCTCCAGCATGTGGGAAGCTGAGGCAGGAACACCTCAAGTTGAATGGCAGCATGGACTTTATACTAATACAAGCTCTTATTCTTCATTATTTTGGTCTAGTAAATGAACAGCTGTGGACTCTGTCCCAGCTCTTTGTCCTCATGAGCTTCATTCTGATTCTGGCTAAAGTTTGAAAATCATCTATCTGGGTTATTGAGGTGGCTCTTTGGGTAAAGGTGCTTGCCGCCAAGGTTGACACCCAGAGTTTGATTCCTGGAACTATGGAAGGAGAGAACCAATTCTTACAAGCTTTCCTCTGACCTTAGCACATGTATGTGTGCCCTCCCATCATACATAAAATGTAATAAATAAAATTATTGGTCTGCCTACCAGTTGAGCAGTTGTCTTTATTATGTTGAAGTTGTGGATCCTATAAATGGTGTTCAATACTCTTCATCCACGTTAAATTGAATAAAAATAAAAAAAATAATATTTAGAGTGACAGAAGAGTTGCACATCCTTTGGAGCTACAGCCCTTTATGTCTAGCTCTTTTTGATGGGAAAATTGTAGAGCTGTTTCAAATGGTTTACTGGCGTGTAGGCTTAGATGCTTCATCTGTTGCATCATCAGTCTAAAGCAGTAAATTTTGGTCAGTGTCTGATTCATATTGGTGCTGTCTGACTCTAAATCCCTGGAGAAGTAAATGGTAGGACAGACACTCCTACTTCCTTGAGAAGTGGCAACATTGTACTGGAGGACTCCTTTAGGGGGAAAACAGGGCAGGTGAGCTATAAACCTTGGCAGCTGCCAAAAGGAGGGAGTAAGGAGAGGGGGCGGGGAATCTGGCCAGTACCACAAAAAGGGCTAAAGTAAAAGAAAAAGCCATGCTTTTTCTAAATCCTCCCTCAGAAAAGCAGGCAGGCTGCATGGTAGACAGCCTGCCAGAAAATTTTCTTAATAATTAGCCAGGCTGTTGATGTTTAGAGGGAGGTTTGTCCTTGTAGGGTCTTCTGGAGAAGGGTACAATTTCCAGAGTGACTGGTCCCAGGCTGCTTCTCCTGAATGTACCTGAGGAACACCGTGCTCAGCTCTCACAAACAGGGCACAATGAAAGGGAGGAGAGCTCAGGTAATTAGCATGCAATTTTCATGATATTTATTTAAAAATAATGGGCCTCTTGTTTTGTTGTTTAGAATAAGGACAGAACCCCTGTTACTGCTGGGCTCGTTATACACAGTTTCCTTCTTTCTCGTGGGGACAGCCTTAGCTCTGAATTGTGGTACCCATTTTAAAGCTGTTGTGCATTTGATAGTAATGGCCTTCTTTATCACATTGCTATGGACCTTTTCAACATGTTTTTGACAAAATTAAGATCCGTGAGATTAATGGCAGGCTACAGAACTAGAAGGGACATATGTCAGAGAAGGCAATCTAAAACCAGGTGGATAGTGGCATTGGTTTCCTTCTATGTGACTTAGGAGAGTGCAGACCATATTCTAAGAGGAACTGCTTTCACCAATGCTTCCCAAATGCAGAGGCTACTGCAAGGATCAGAGTTTAAGGAGTTTATTGGGATGTGCAGGAAAAAACACGAATAGTGTTTGGAATATCAATGGTGGCTGAAGCTTATTCCAAGGAGAACATATACATGCATGCACGCACATGTACACACACACACACACACACACACACACACACACACACACACACACAAAATTAAATCACCAAATAATGCAGACTGGAGCATTTGTGAACCAGCTTCCGAGAGTCTTTAACTAGGGCTGTTCCCTACCATCAATGTTCCTATGCAGCTGTGCAGCTCTGTGTGCCCTGCTGGGGCTCTGGCAGACCTACATTTCAAGGGCCTGAGAAAAGCTTCAAGCATAAAGATGGAGATGAGACAGCTGGTCGTCTGCCAGCAACCTGAATCAAGTAAATCCAACAGATGTGGGAAAGTCTTAGCCATCACCTGGCATAGCTTTTTGTTAACTCTCAAACCAGAATCTCCACAAAGGAGGAGAGCCTTGTCTGCTTGCACCTGTTGTTCCCGAACAGTAACTGCCATAAACTCAGTGCTCAGTAAACAAGTTAATGAAAAAATAGATCTATTACCTCCAATTTCCCCAGGAACCAGCCCAGAAGGCCAAACAGCAATCTATGCAGCAACTGGACCACAATGGGTCAAGGTTTGGTCAGTGACTGTCATCAACCCTTAATTTTACGTTTGTTTTCAATTCGGGCAAATGAGCAAAAAGTCAAATGTGCACCTTGGATCAGTCAGATGGTGTGTCCTGCTTCTAGTTAGCTTACACTAACAACCTCCGAACAAGACAGTCCTGTGGTCCGCCTTTTACTCACCTTAGAGTTTCCACACTCCCGCTTAAGTCTTTACCAAAACAAGAGATGGCAGCTGACTCCTTTGTCAGCTGTAAGTAAGCCTCTGCTTGCTCTCATTTGGTGGTCTTTGTCACTTAGCCCTTTTCTTTTTCTTTTTGTAAAATGAATGAAAATGATCTCTCCAGAAGGTGAGCATTAGCTAACACTGGAGAGACTAGCTGATGAGTGGGATCTTATCGTTTTATAAAAAACTAAAATATCCCTGTTGTTTGATTTTAGCAATGAAGATTCAGGAGCCAGATGGCTGGGGTGAAAGCCCGCTAGCTCAGAGAGGCGGAGAAAGCACCCTGCTGACCTTCCTATTCAGCTGAAAACCCTAGAGGAAAAAGCCTAGAGCAAAGAAGCTCAGAAGAACCTAGAGGAAGAAGGCTAGAAGAAAACCCAAAGGAAGAACTCCCAACTCCTTCTCCACGTTGTCTTAAATACCCCTCAGCTCAGTGTTCCTCCTTTCTGTTTATTTCTTGTTCCACCTCTTGACCTAGGATTAACTTCATTTAATCATGTGTACAGAAAGCTCTTGGATTAAAGGTATGTGCTTGGCTGAGCCACACCATAACCATTTATTTACAATAAACAAAAAGTTCTAGGATTAAAGGCTGAGCCATACCACAATTTTAAACAGGTTTTTACAGTTTCATGGGGTTCACAATGTGATCAAATATTCCCAGGATCTGCCTATCTGGGGACAGAAGGAGCAGTTATAAGTGGGGCAATCAGATAGAGATCATCTTTCTCTATAGAATCTTAGAATTGTTGAGAGGTACCCATGCCCCTAGTCTTCCTCTGCCTGTGCAACTTAAGATCAGTGAAATTAACTGAAGTGCTCAATCTGAACCTATGCCTCTCTTTGTACTACTAGAGACATGGGAATTTTCTGTCTAAATACTCACACTATTTATAAAGAGGTTATGTTCTGAAGGCAGACCACATCCCTAGACCGAAGGTATGTTTGTAGTAAGGGGAGCTGATTTCAGAAGTGGGGATAGGGCAAGGACATGAGATATATATATATATATATGTGCTGATGAACTAGCCTAGGAAGAGGAAGTTTTATTTATGTTTTTCCTAAAACTATTTTATTAGCATTTATTCATCATACAAAATGGTGGATTTCATTTTGATATTTTATACATGTATGTAATGTACTTTGGTCATCTTCAGGATCCTGTAATCATATCCTGACCTTGTCCCACTGTTTCTCTTTCTGTCTCAGAGACTTCCTTCTACTTTCATGTATTATCTCTCTTGTTTTCTTTTTAATTATTATTGTTCCACATATACATACAAACATATATACATACATAAATATAACCAGATGGATCCATTTAGTGTATATGTGTTTTTAGGCCTGACCACTTGATATTTTTGCTGGTTAGTCTTTTTTTTTCCCAACACAATATTTTTTATTGGTTATTTGAGAACTTAATATCATGCACTCCAATCACATTCACTTTCCAGTTCTCCCAGGTCTGCCCTCCACTCTTGTGGCCTCCAGAAAAGAAGGAAGAAGAAGAGGAAGAGGAGGAGGTGGAGGAGGAGGAGGGAAGAAGAAGAAGAAGAAGAAGAAGAAGAAGAAGAAGAAGAAGAAGAAGAAGGAGAAGACATGTGCAATTTGTGTTGCCCATATACTCACTGGAGCATAGTCAAGCTCCCAGTGGCCAGCCCCTTAAAGAAAACTGAGTCCTTCCCCACGTGCACCGTCACCAGAAACCATCAGTTGTGGAGAACTACACTTCAGCATCCTTATTACAAGTTTTAAGAGTTCTTTTTGATGACTTTATGTCTAGGCAGTTACTTTTTGGGGGGTAGGGTGGGGGTGGTCAGAAAAGCCTTCTATAGGTCCCCCTTTCTCAACTGTGAGTCTGTGATCATCGACACTATTCCGAAAGTAGCTTCCTTGCCCTTTAGAGTCAGTGGGAGCACAGATCATGAACTTCTACATGGTTTCTGGTGACAGCATGGACTGCGGACATCTGCAGGGTCTCCAGCATCAGCACATGCCATGGACCTCAGCATGGTCTTCAGTGTCAATACAGACCACCATTATCAGCGTGGCCTCTGCATCTGCATGGGTCACAGACATTATTATAGACCTGGGTGACAGCACAGCCCAAGAATATCAACATGGATTCATGTGGCAGCACAGACCATGACATTCACATGGCCTTTGGTGGTAACATGGGCCATGGACATCAACATGGATCCCAGTTGTAGTAGGAAAACAGATTCAGACTTGGCCCTCAGCAGCAGCATGGAGCACAGATACCAACATAGTCTCAGGTTGCTTCATAGGCCACTCACATCAGAATGACCCCTGGTTGAGCATGGTCCATGGACACTGACATGGCTTCTGGTGGTGGTACAGACCGTGCACATCTGTATGGACTTCAGTGGTAACAGAGGCCATGGACAGCAACAGGCCCCTGGCCTCAGTAGGTCCAGATGCTCCTTAGTCTTATGTCAACTTGATCTACAAGCTGAAGTTAGCTGAAAGGAGGAAATCTCAGTTGAGAAGAGGTCCTCATAAGATTCAGCTGTAAGGCATTTTCTTAATTAGTGATCAATGTGGGAGGGCCCAGCCCATTGTGGGTGGTGCCATTCCTGGCCTGGCAGTCCTGAGTTGAATAAGAAAGTAGACTGAGCAAGCCATGGGGAGCAAGCCAGTATGGAGCACCCCTCCATGTCCTTTGCATCAGCTCCTGCCTCAAGGTTTCTGCCCTGTTTGAGTTCCTGTCCTGACTTCAATGATGAAAAGCAATATAGATATATAAGCCAAATAAACCCTTTCCTCCCCAACTTGCTTTTTGGTTATGGTGTTTTGTTTCATCAATATAAATCTTAACTCAGACTCTATTGCAAAATCAATTAGGGGGCTTATCCATGGGGAAGACTGATTATCTCTCAGCAGTAATAAATTGCCCATAGCTCTTTTTCTAGGAGTGGGGTTTTGTGTGTTTTCCCCCATGCACTTTGTCATGTCAACTGATATCTTCTTTTAAAAATATTCTTTTGTATCTGAAAGCATTGTTAGTTCACATGCACATTATTGATCATTTTCCTGTGTCCACAGATTTGCTCTTTTCAGAATGTCACATAGTTGGAGTTGTGCTCTGTAATCTTTTCAAATTGGTTTCTTCCAGTTAACAATGGGCATGTGAGCCCTTTGAGTTCTTTTCATGGTTGATAGCTCCTTTGTCCTATTGCTAAATATCTCATTGGACGTACATGCACCCATTCATTTAACTGTGTTTTCATTGATTTGGAAGAATTGCTTCATATCTTGTTCTTTATCAAATACATTATTCACAAATAGTCTCTTCCAATGTCTGGCTTCTGTTTCTTGACTCAGTTAATCAGGGCATTATTTTTATTACTTTAGACACATATCACCATGTGACCTAAGCTGGTATTGAACTTCTGGGCTCAAGTGATCCATCACTCTGTTTCCTGTATAACTGAGATTATGTGTGCTTTATACACTCCCATATTGCATGTTTCTTTACTTCATATAATTTTAATATGCATAAACAGAATGTGTTTTATTTTTCATCATATTTATTTTATCACTGTGTAAGATAACTCTAAGCAATATTGCCAGTGACTATTCTTAATTATTATAAAGTTTCTACAACAAACAATCTGCTAACCTCCTCAAAGGTGGACTCCTATTTGGCCATTTCCCATCATCAAAAATAATAGGATAAAGTGCTTTAGTACATGATGTCTTGTACACATGGTAGACAGTACATTTGAGTCATATACACCTAGGCCAGAATTGATGGGTCCAGTGGGCCCTTAGCCTTATGTTGCATAGGTAATGTCTTACTTAGTTTTATATTTCCTAAGTAACGTCTTCCTATTTTTCAGACTAGTCATAATGAACCAATGTTCTTCCTCATTAACATGCACCACTATCTAGCTTTTATTTATTTTAATTAGTTAATTATCTTTGCATCCTGATTGGAATTTCCCTTCCCTCCTCTCCTCCCAGTCCCTGCCTCTTACCTTCCTGTCCCTTATGCCCCTTTCCTGTTCTCAGAGAAGGGGAGACCTCCTATGGACATCAACCTGCCTTGGCATATCAAGTTGTAGTAGGACTGGGTTCATCTTCTATTGAGGCTAGACAAGGCCATCTAGTTAGGGGAAAGGGATCCAAAGGCAGGTAACAGAGTCAGAGACAGCCCCTATTCCTGCTGTTAGAGGTTCCACATGAGAACCAAGCTGTATATCTGTTATATATGTGTAGATCCATTTCATGGATGCTCTCTGGTTGGTGATTCAGTCTTTGTGAACCACTATGAACACAGGGTAGTTGATTCTGTAGGTTTTCTTGTGCTTTCCTTGACCTCTCTGGTTCTTTCAATCCTTCCTCCCCCTTTTCAATGAGATTCCCCTAACTCCACCTAACCTTTGGCTGTGGGTCTCTGCATCTGTTCTTATCAGTTGCTTGGTGAAACCACTCACGACAGTTATGCTAGCCTCCTCTCTGAAAGTATAGCAGAATATTACTCTGAGGTAGTGTCTATCTCTGTTAGTGAGATGCGTTTCTTGTATGCAGCAAAATGATTGGTATTGTTTATGGATCCATTCTGTAAGCCTGTGTCTTTTTATTGGGGAGTTGAGTCCATTGATGTTGATGGATATTAATGACCAAAGGTTGTTATTTCCTATTATTTTGGTGTAGGTGGTGGTTGAGTGTTTCTTTTGGTTTAACTGCAATGGAGTTTTTTGCTTCCTCTGTTTTCTTGGGTGTAGTTATCTTTTCTGGGTTGGAGTTTTCCTTCTAAGAACTTCTGTAGAGTTGGATTTGTGGATATTGTTTAAATTTGATTTTGTCATGGAATATCTTGTTTTCTCCATCTATGTTGATAGAGAATTTTGCTGGGTATAGTAGTCTGCTGGGCACCTATGTTCTCTTAGGGCTTGCAGGACGTCTTCCCAGGCCCTTCTGGCTTTTACAGTTTCTAAGGAGAAGTCAGGTGTAATTCTGATGAGTCTGCCATTATATGCTACTTGACCTTTTTCTCTTACAGCTTCTAATATTCTTTCTTTGTTCTGTACATTTGGAGTTTCAATTATTATGTGGTGAGAAGAGTTTCTTTTCTGATCTAATCTGTTTAGGGTTCTGTATGCCTCTTGGAATTTTATTGGCATCTCTTTCTTTAGATTTGGGAAGTTTTCCTATATGATTTTGTTGAAGATGTTTTCTGGACCTTGGAGTAAAAAATCTTCTCTTTCCTCTATGCCTATAATTCTTAGGTTCTGTCTTTTCATTGAGTACTTGATTTCTTTGATGTTATGAGTGAGGACTTTTTTAGATTTCTCATTTTCTTTGGTTGTTGTACTGATTTCTTCAACTGAAACTTCCACGCCTCATCTTCCATCTCTTGTATCCTATTTTTGATACTCATGTCTGTAGTTCCTGTTCTCTTTCCTTGATTTTCCACCTCCAGGATTATCTGATTGTGTTTTTTTCTTTTGCTTCTATTTCCAATTTCAAGTCTTGAACCATTTTATTTGTTTTATATGTTTACTGTTCCAATTTGCTTGTCTTTGTCTGCAAATCTTTCAACTCTTTCGAATCTTTCATTGCCTTGTCTCTTTCCCATTCATGTTGGACTGCATTGGTTTGGAGGTCTCTAATGGTGTTCTCCATTGCTTTAATTTGTAAAATTGAGGATTCTTTGTGTTCTTTCAGTGACTTAATTTCTTCTTGAAAGGACTCCATCATTTTCCTATGTATATAGATTTGTCATCATTCTCATGTGTTTCAACTGTGGTGGGATGTTTAGGACTTGCTGTGTTACCCTCACTGAATTTCATTGGAATCATATTTCCATGATTTGTGTCAGTTTTGTTCTTTTGCTGACCTTTAGCCATCTGGTTGCCCTAAGCTGATTGTTCTTAATGTCTTCTGGACCATTTCAGTGGCACTGTCAGTCCTCTTTAGGGTGTTGGGGTGACTGTGTGAATATTGGGTGCTCTGGTAGCCAGGAGGTACCTCTACCTGGCAGTTGGGGGTACCTTCCAAAACCCTGCAGTGATCAGACCTATGGGAGACTGTACTGGTTTAGGACAAGCAGCCCTCTGCCCTGTCTGAGCACAATGTTCTTCCAAGTGAATGCATATACAGTAGAGGGACCTTTAGGTCCAACACCTTTCTGGGTAAGCCCAGATATGCTTGTGGCTCCCTGCCAGCTGCTCAGATGGAGATAAATCTTGGTGAACCTGCTGTTCTCCTATATGGAATGCCAGCGTGGAAGCTGGGTACTCCAGAGGCTGGTGAGTACCCTTGTCTAAGGTTTGGAGCTATTCCTTGAGTATTGTATGGGTTTTGCCTGCTTTTGCCACAGAATCCTCGCTGGCCTCTGCTCTGGGTCACTGGTGCACCAAGGCTGTGTATCAAGCTGCTTACCTCTGCTTTGGGCCCCGAGCCTGTCCACTTGCTTGGTTTTTGAGTGGCTCTTGCCCACTTCTGTGGTGCACTCCTTGACCTGGGTTCTGTGCCACACCATGCCACGCCACGCCTCAAGGCCTGGGTTCCTTGCTGCACAGTTCCCAGCTGCCTGGGTCTGCATTGCGCTGCACCCTGCTGCCTGTGTTCCCTGCCTTGCTGCTCCCATGCTATCCCTGTTGTGTGGGTTCCCCACCGTGCTGCTCCCAGCTGCCTGGGTCAGTGCTGTGCTGCACCCCTGCCTGGGTTCTCTGCTGGGAGCTGCACTGCACTGCATCCTGTGGCCTGGGGTTCCTGCCCTGCTATGCCCAGCTGCTTGGGTAGGTCTGTTTACCTGAGTGTCTGAGGGTCCCATGAGGGACATCCCCCCCACCCCCAACTAGTCCCAGGGTTTGCCAGGTGTGACCCTGCAGGTTCATGGTTCTCAGGATGTTGCTCAGCTTGTTTATATTTCTGTGATGTTTTAGCTATTTTCCCCCAGCTCAAAATGTGTCCCAGCCGATTGCTGCCATCTTGGATCCACCCGGAAATGACTGTTTTAACATCTGTTACAGCTTTCTAGGCATGTTAGAGAGCTAAAAATTTACTTCCAGATTATCTGCACCTAAGTGCAAAAATAATTGTTTTCCATTAAAAACATTTGTGTGATATCTAGAAGGTGAGAGTACAAATATAATCACAATTACCCAGTGCTTGAAAAAGGTTACTGGGCCTTGTTTAGTAGTTCAGTAGATTTAGAATTAATCTGAAAAAATTTCATATGTAATAAGTTTCCAGGTGACATATATCCTAGGATTCTGTTATTTATTTTGGTCTTACAAGTTTGTGAAGGATTCTTCATGGAAAAATTGAGTGCTTCCCAATTTCAGTATTATATCCATTGGAGCATTATTTGAGGGCTCCTCACTAGTCATTCTGAGCTAATGAGCATGTATAGGATGGTTAATACTGATCATCAACTGACAGGGTCTGAAATCCCCCAGGATATAAGCCTCTGGGTATACCTGTGAGTGAGTTTCTATATTGGTTAAGATGACCCACTTTAAATGTGAGCAGTGCATTCTTACATTTACATTCATGTCCTTCAAAAAGTATAGATTCCACATCTAAATGAAACTTGTGATATTGTCTTTTTGAATTTGGCTTAATGTGATGATTTCTAGATCTATTTTTTATGAAAGTGATAGAATTCCAGTTTTCTTAATGACTGAATGATATTCCAGTGTGTATATAGATTAAATTTTCTTTATCTATCTGTTGATGGGCATTGTAATGGTTAATTGACTGGATTTGGAATCACTCAGGGGACACACACTTGGGAATACCTTTGAGGGATTCTAGAGAGGTTGAGCATGGAAGGCTCACCCTGAATGTGGTTGGAACTTCATGGACTAGAGTCTCAGGCTAAATAAAAAGAGGAAAATAAGGCAGCCAGCTCAGCATTCATCTTCTGTTTAATGACTGCAGATGCTGATTATGTGGGGATGTGCATATGAGAGTGCAGTGCCTGCAGAGTACAGAAGAGGGCTCTTGATCCCGCTGGAACTGGAGTTGTAGGCAGTTGTGAGCCACCCAACATGGCTGCTGAGTACTGAATTCAGGTCCTTTGCAAGAAAAGTCACTCTTAACCATTGCACCATTTCTGCAGCTCCTATGCCCCTCTTTAACCCAGTGTTTTTAGTTTCTAATACTTTTTGACTATCTGATAAAAAGGATGTTCTGATTAATTTGTCTTATACTTTTCAGTTCAGATCTAGAATCAACCACTTTTTTTTTTTTTTTTTAGAAATTTGCTTTCTGTAGCAAGAAAATTATAGTTCACAAACACAAAGTAGGTTCTAGATGAGATGACTGCTTCTGGAGTCATCATTGTTTTCAGATCTTTTCAGACAAAATTGGGAAATTTAGGACTATAGAGTTCTCAAATAATCACTGGTGTCCTTTCCTAAAATGCCCAATAACTTTACCAGGATGTATTTTGTTATGAATTTTTTTGGGATAACTTTCTTAGATGTGATGTTTGATTTTTCTTGCTTTTGTTCTTGGTTGTTCCTCTTCCTCCTCCTCTCGTTATTACAGCATATGTATATGTATATGTGTATGTGTATGTGTATGTGTATGTGTATGGGTATGTACATGCCTACGCATATATATATATATATATATATATATATATAAATTTGGCTGAAAAGTATATATATATAGTTCAGATCTTATTTGCTTGATGGATCTGAGGACCTAAAAGAATGGGGTGGAATACAGTCTAATGGTGTAGACAACATTACTTTAGTTTCAGTATACTTTTATATGTGAATGTGACAAAGAAAGGAATGATCCTAGGAAGGTTGTTTGAGTTCAGAAAAGCATGGTTAGAAAAATATATAAGGACAGCCAGTCCTGCCTTCAGTCTTCTATGTGGTGGTGTTGGGTAGAGAGAGATGCCTCCCCTCCCTTTTGTCCTCACCACCATTGGCCAACAGGAGATCTGGCCCAGAAGGGGTTACAAGAGCAGGAGAGCTGTCCCTGCCCTTCACATGCTGCAGCACTCAGGAGAGCAAGCCCTGCACCTTTCTATAGTAGGACTGGCCATGCAAGTGGGGGTTGCAGGTCTAGAACCAGGGCTTTGAGTTGGCCCACCTCAACATCTACATGGACTGCTGGAGTGCAAGAAGAGGCCAGTTCCACAACCCAAAACTACAGGATCTCCATTACACAGGACAGTTACAGCATATCTGAGAGGAGTTCCAGTGAGGTTCCACTATTGACAAAGAAAGTAGCAGAAATCAGAGGCCTTGGTCCAGACCAAGGAGTCATTTAATGAACATTTGCAAGCAAAATGTGTGGACAAAGGGGAATATTGTGGAACATACTGAGACACACCGCAGCTTCCACAATGAAATTTTATTTTTTATGCTGGACCAGATTGCAAGGGTGGAGGGTGGGTCTGAGGGGAGGTGGGAGATGAGAGGAAACAGGGTGCATGATGTGAAATTCACATAATAAAAATTTTTCAATTAAAATATATGTAAATAAATGCCAGTAAGCACATACTAAATATTAACAGAGTAGCACTTTCCCAAAACTTTCTCAGGACAAACGAATTTTAACACAATTGCCTGGCACTTACTATAAATTATATCTGGGAAAGAACAAAAGCAAGGCAGAAGACCATATCCAAATTCAGGATGCACTGACCAGACTGGGTTCGATAACTATGATCTGACATCCAATGATAATAAACATGTCTTGTAAATTGAATGTAAATGTTTCACATAAGAGGCACACAATCATATCCAAGAACAATTCATGGAACCAAATACATTTGAGGTAAAAGGCCCTCTACCTTTTTTCCTGGAGCCTCTCCACAGTTTCCAAAGGTATTGTTTATCATGCATCATTTTTTTTGACTATGTTCAGACAGTATGTATGCATATATATGTATATACATCTATTTGTTTGTTGAATTTATCTTTCATCATGTGTCCTATTTGTTTGGATTTCTTCACTGAGGCTCTTACTTTTAGTATCTTAATTCATTATCCTTTGCCCGGTTTCTGTATTTACTGTTTTCCAATAAAAATCTCATTTCAGTTTTAGTTTTTGTTTTTCCTCTTTCTACTTCTTCTAACATACATGTTTGGCTTATTTTCTGTTACTTTTTGTTCAGTCTTTGTGGATAAAATTAGTTTTCTTGTAGTCTTTAATAATTTCCTTTTGTCTTTAATAATTTCCTTTTGTCTTAAGTGCATACTGTTCCACAATGCCTCAGCACCTGGGCTCTCCTGGCTTTTCTGCCCCTTTTCCCTACTATTGCTGTTGTGCTGTTTGGATTTTATTTATGGAGACCCAACAGTGTTAGCACTGTTGTGATTCTTGCAGTTCTTACCACAATTCCTGTACTTTTCTGTTAAAAAATTCTAAATTCTTTATATTTTTTTACTATTAGAACATGCAAACCTCCTGTAGTGGTAGCTGCTCGCCTACACTCAGCCTGTTGAATTTGGCATGGGATATTTGTTAGGAATTTTGGATTTTTAAGATTTAGCAGACACCCTGATGCATCTTTCTGTCATAAGCATCCATCAAGATTAGTTTGTTTATGAAGTCAGGGCCCTGATCATATCTTCAAAGCCCACCAACTGCTCTCAGCATGTAGCTTATGGCGGACATTTCAAATACCAACCTTAACAGTTGCAAAGAACATAACATAAAATGTCATGTTGATTCTCATTGGGAAGAATAATTTGAGAGGAGAAGGGAAAAGAAGTAGTATTGTGATGAGGAAAGGACTATGCATAGCTTCTTCACTATTTTAAAAATTGATCACTCTGGTGTATATAATCTTATGTGAAAAAATGTCAGAACTGAATTAATATTTTCAAATTGACACTAATAAGAACACAAATGACTCTCAACTTGTAATGCTGATGTTTAGTTTAAGTTACAATAAAACAATAACTATTAAATGATTCAGGAAAGAGGAAATGAATCCTGAAAGAAAAATGACCTTAAAATCGACAAATGGAAATGAGAACTAGATGCAGAAAAAAAAGAGGAAATAAACAGGAGAAAGACATATTCAACCATAGATGGAAGTGATTGTTTCCTGTTCACAGTTGGGTAGGCTTGCAGAGGTTTTCATACAGGTATGTACAACCACTTACTCTTAGAGAAAGATCAACATTTACATCAAAAGAGTTGTCTCCTCAGTGTTTTGTCCAGTGCAGCCTTCACCTCCTTGTTTCTCAGGCTGTAGATCAGGGGGTTGAGCATGGGGATCACCATGGTGTAGAACACAGAAGCTACATTCTCCTGGGCCAGGGAACTAGCTGTGGAAGGCTTTAAGTACATGAATGCAGTGGATCCATAGAACAAGCCCACAGCTGCAAGGTGGGAATTGCAGGTGCTGAAGGCTTTGGACCTGCCCTCAGTGGAGCTGATGCGAAAGATGCTGGACAGGATGAATGCATAGGAAACCAGTACGGTTAAGCTTGTGACTACAATGTTGAACCCAGCTAAAAAGAAGACAGTCATCTCTACATCATAGGTACTAGAGCAGGAGAGCTTCATGAGGGGGAGGATATCACAGAAGTAGTGGCTGATGAGGTCTTCACAATAATGTAGCTTCAACATGAGACCAGTATCTATTGTTGAGCCAATGAGTCCCATGACATAGACAAAAGCCACCAGCAGGGAACAGAGGGCAGGAGACATGATGATGTTGTAAAGTAAGGGTTGGCAGATGGCCACATAGCGGTCATAGGCCATCACAGTGAGCATGTAACACTCAGCAACAACAAAAACAACGAAGAAGTAGAGCTGAGACATGCACCCGACATAGGAGATGAGGTTTCTTTGGGACACAAAGTTGACGAGCATTTTGGGGGTGATGACAGAGGAGTAACAGAGATCCACGAATGAGAGGTTGCTAAGGAAGAAGTACATGGGAGTGTGAAATTGTGTGTTGAGTCCAACCAAGGTGATCATGCCCAGGTTACCCACCATGGTGACCATGTAGATCCCCAGGAAGAGGAAGAAGAGAGGCAGCTGGAGCTCTGGCCTGTTAGTTAGTCCCCCAAGGATAAACTCTGTCAATGTGGAGTGGTTTTCTATAGCCATTGTGTCTGGGTGGGAAGCCTGTGGGGTGGGAGAGAAGGAGCTTGTGAATGGCTGTCTTTGCCCTGCTTGGAGCAGCTGGTTTTTTGCATTTGACATTTGCTGAGCTACCCAGGTTATGGCAGATGCATCTTCTTCACACTGCTGCATTTTGCTGTCAGAATCAGATCCAGAGTTTCAGAGAGCCACAAGGGAGAGATGTGAATTTCATATCTGTTTCACAAATATCCCAGAGCAGTGGTTCTGGACCAGCAGTTACCATCTTACACAAACTATCAGGTTTAATTTCATAGGCACTGAATCAGAAAGTTTATGTTTGAGGCCAGGAATCTCTTTCAACAGTCTCTCTAGGGGTGCTGATGTTTCTTCACTCTGTAGTTAATGAGTGATATTTTCATAGTTCATAACTAACTATAATCTGTGCAATTTCTTTTGAAAAATTACATACATGTGTGTTTACTTGAGTGTATTTATGTGTACCATGTGCACACAGGAGTCTGTGGAGGTCAGAAGAGGCATCGGATCCCCTGGAACTGCAGTTACATTTGTGAGCAGCTATGTCAGCATTGGGAATGGAACCTGTGTCTGCTGCAAGAACAGTAATCGCTAGCAGCTCCTGAGACATCTCTCAAGCCCCATCTATGGAAATTCTAAATATTCAGTTAATGAACATACTAATATTTGAAATACATTCCCTATTAGGATGACATAGTAGTTATAACTCTCTTATTGAGTTGTGAGTCAAGTTCTACATCTGAGCTACAGAAACATCAAATTAAAGATTGATTGTGGAAATATCATGGGACAACTCACATTCAAAAATCTTCATTCAAACATTGAGCAAGGTGGCTCACACACAGAATCCCAGCATCCAGAAGATGGAGGAAGAAGGATTGCTAAGAGTTTGTACTGCCTGGACTTTAGAGTGAGACTCTACTTCATAACATAAATAAACAATCAAGATCTCATTTGAATGCTATCCTTCTATGAAAATAAGAGTTGGCATCTAGTAGTCTCAGTGATTCAAAAGCCTTGAGGTCCTAAGGCTGTGGTCCCAGGCACTGTGGTTCCCAGTGTTGTGTGACTACCTGGATCGTTTAGAAAGCACTGATAACTGGATTCCATCCAGATGTTCAGAGGACAAAGTGTTACCTTCAGTAAGTGTCCCACAGGTAATTTATGGTTAATACTAGTTTTAGAGATTAATGCCAAAACATGGCATCCTCATACTTCTAATAGCAAATACTGAGCATCTATCACTGTTGCTGGATACATTATTCCACAAATAACCTCTGGTGTTGGAAAGTGTATTTCTTTCTTTAAAAATTTAGAAATGTTGACTAGGTTGTACATTTCTACTGGAGATCAGTGTTATACATCCTCAATGTTCTGGGTTAAATATGTATGAAGAAGGATTTCTGAGAAAACGGATGTGCCAGAGAGACTTGGAATCAAACTCACTTTTGCCTTCTCTGGTTTCCTCCTCTTAGCGCATGTGAAGCCTTGGAGTGCACACTTGCCCTCTAAGAAATGTGTGATTTGGGTAGGTTGTGTCCTCCACATCTTAGGATGTGCATAGAAAAGGAGTAAAACTGGTTAACAATTTTGTTATTTCTTAGAAAATCGAAGCACCCAAAGTTATACATTATCTGAAGTTACCTAGGTCTTAAGAGACACATTAGGAGTCAATTAAAGGCCAATGGCTCCTGATCGTTTCTGTATTTGTTAAGCACTGTGGTTTTGCTATAGCTTCTCTTCGTGATCACTTCATCGTTTATTAAAATCAATGTATTAAATTTTAGAGCTATATGAAGTGTATTGAAAAATTCATTGAGGTTTAAAAAAATCAAAGTTTCCATAAATGCGTGTACTTATGGATTCAGATGAACAACAACAAAACAACAAAGAAAAAAATCCAGAAAATATATGAATACAAACATAGTTTCTTATTTAAAGTAAAATATTATTGGAATTTCTTGTATATTTGGATTACATGGCAATGCATTAAGATAAAATATTCTAAGAGGTTGTAATTTTTAAATGACTGCATAGCCAGAGTTAATAATACACCTTAAGATGTCACTTAAGACTGCCATTCTACTGTGTACTCAGCCTGTTTGTTGAGCCCACCTTTAAGAGAACAATGCAGCAATCAAGCGAACTTGCTTCCATATAATCAACTTTTACAACATAAGCTAACGTATAGCTGTAGTCTTTTTCTTTTTTTGTCCTCTTTAAAAAATATTTATTAATTACTTCAGGTTACATCTCCATCTCGTGTCCTCTTTCCACCTCTCCCAGTCCCGCCGTCCCACCCTCTGTCCCCTCTCCCTTCCATCCTACTCCTCTGGAGTGGAGTGTCCCTACATAACAGTCCCCCGCCCCAGTTCAGCAGTCATGTGAGGGCCAAGAGCCTCCTCATACACTGGGGGTCTATAAGGCAGCACCACTAGGGAAAAGAGATTTTTACTTCATACAATATGTTTGATCATATTTTTCTCTTCCCCCAACTCCACACAAATCTTTCCTAACTCCATACCTGCCCAACTTTATGTTCTTTCTCTCAAAAAAACAGCTAACTAAAAACTACCAAAACCCAAAAATCAAAACAAAGAAACAAACAAACCCAAATAAGAAAAAAAATGCTCAAACAAAATGAAACAAAAAAAATTTCACCCCCCAAAGCCCCTGAGAACATGGAGTTTATTTGGTGTTATGTTTGATCTTCAGTTATTACTGTTCCATGTCCCTGATCCAAGAACAACGCATGTGTATTTGTCTTTGCTGGACACAGAAAACAGGTTGAAAGGAGTCTTATAAGATTTGTCAACCACAAATGTTGAACACAACACTTGGATATTACTGATGAGAAATGATGTTTATTATCTGGGTCCATTTGTGTCAGTTGGAGTTAGTGATGGAATCCCTTACAAAACCCTGTTAAACATTTCTGTAAGTGTACCTCATTCCTTCCCCATGTGGTGCTTTCTGTGCTGTTCAATAAAAGAGCAAAGTCCTTATGTTAGTGACAGAAACATAGACAAGGATACACAAGGACATTTTCATAAGACAGCCTATAGGCAGGCATAGATTCAGACTCATGCAACACACAGTAATGATACAAGACACAGGGAAAGCAAGGTAGAAAATTAGAGTCTGGGCATCCTTTTGGTTAAAGACACCAAGGGGAAGTACTTTGATTTTTTTTTCTTTCCTTAATTGAACAATGTGCATTTTTAGTGACTCCAAGTTTATTCTTAACATGTGAAATCTATGTACTCGATGTCTAAAATAAAACAATTTGCAAACCCATGTTCAGGATTTTAAAATTGTTACATCATTTTTTTCCTTCAATTTTGCATTTTCAGGTGTAAGAACAAGTCTTTAACTCCTTAGATGGTGGTCTGAAGACAGAAAAATATACCTTGGTAAATTAGCTTTTTATGTTAAATCATACTGGTAGTGAATTTAGTTTTATATTAATAAGTATTTGAAGCATCTAATGTCCTTGAAACATTTATTTATTTTTAAATTTTAATTTAAAATAAATAAAAATAATTTATTATTAAAGATCAATTACTTTTCTAGATACAAATGATTAAGGAAATCCTACAAAGCTCCTTTGGTTCAACCTCTGCTTCTAGGAGCAATATGAAATATAGAAAATCTACTATGAACAACCATTCTCCTGGATTAGACTATTCTGATCTACAAAGGGCAGAGTGAATATCAGTCACTGAGTGCTGAGAAAATGAGAGAACCCTTGAATAGGAGAGCATACAGATCATGTATTAAATAAATCTCACTTTTGTAGTCTTTTAATTATATGAAAATACAAGTACACGCTGTATGTTTTCTGTGCATTATCACTACTATGACCTCTATACTTACCAAGTCTGTGGAGGCTCAGGATTGTTGTCGAGAATGCAGCACACACAGAACAAGACACTTGGAGAAGAAGAAAAACAAACATATGATTGGGAACATACTGTATATATAAAGAAAGAGATTATTGAAGAAAGATTTTTCTTAAAAAAGTTATTCAAGTGTGAAATTAAATACCTTTGAAAGGGAAGTGACAACCAGCCCCCCGGAAACTTTAAGGAATGTCTTTGATCTCAACAATTAGCAAATGCTATAAACAGATAGTATATATAGATTTATATCTAGTGCTAAATTTACTCAAAGGTTAAGTTAGGAAAAAGGAATCATCATGATTGTGGAGCTGGAGCCTGTCTACACAGATACATACAGAACATCTCCTGGGAAGAGTCACATGGGGACTCTGTCCTCTCTAAAGGAACAATTAGTCTTGCCTTGTACCTGCTTTGTGCTCCCCACTCCTAAATGTGTTAATTTCCCTCTCTGAGGTAAAGGTGCCTTGATGAAAACTTAGAATGCAATGTAATTATTGGAATAATTTAGTACCAAGAGTTATTTCACTACTGTGATTATCACCATCACCATCATCATGATACTCATAGCTACCTCTGTCACCACCAGCAACATTACCCACAGTTACTGCCATGGTATTGCACACCACTACTAATCATGCATGATGAAACATCAGCTAGCTTTGAAATAACTACTTTAAAGGGTTTTGAAAACAAACGCAAAGAATTTACTGAAACAAACTGGATAGTTTTAGTAAAAGAATGCTAAACTTGTAATGATGATCAATTCCTCCTTGCCTGCTGACCAACCTGTAGATTGTGGAATGAATGAGAAGGGAAAGCATTTGAATGTGGACTTGTAACATTGTTCATTTGTAGGTGCTTATCTACTTGGGGGATTATTTCCTAAGAAAATTTCCATCTCAAGAGTGTATTGGGGGCTGGAGAGATGGCTCAGCTATCAAAAGAGCTTCCTGATCTTCCAGACAACCTGATTTTGGTTCCTAGTACCCGTTTTGGGTGGCTCATAACTACCTGCAACTCCAGCTTCAGGGTATCTGCCACCCTCTTCTGGACTTTATAGATCCCTGAACTCACACTTACACACACACAAAATTAAAGAAAAATATATTCAGCATAATAAGATATACAAGGGGAGGGATCCAAGATGGCGGCAGCCGGCGTGGACGTATTTTGATTTCGGGGTCAACAGTCACAAGGCGGCAAGTGTTCCAGGATGCTGTACAAAGGGCATGACCCCTTCTAAAGCTCACCCAGCTACACAGGGACCATGGAAGATCCCTGGGCAGGACACCCCTTCCAACTCTCGGACACGCTAGGAAGCCTCTGGACCCAGGAATCGGGATCACCCATCCCCTCAACAAGAGAGAGACTCCCAGTAAGTTCCAACCTAATACCCAGCCGACAGATTCAGAACCCACGCAGAGATAATCCCCACCCTGCTGGGCACTCCCAGGTCTCACACAGACGATCCAATTATCTGGCGGAAAGGTTGCTAACCTTGGAAGTGAACGTAACTCCGCTGCAAAGTGCCTTCAGATCACAGATCACAGTCTGTGACGTCACTGGCCAGTTTAGGCTACTGAAGCTGAACTGCAGATTTACCCGCTACAGGAACCAACCCTGGGCAAACTGCGAGATATTTGAAACTGTCGTATATCAGACTTCTGTTCCCCTTCTGAAGGGGAACCAGAGCTTATTTGTACACAGCTCTGCCACCTGAATTAATTAGGTCCCCACCTGGGAGGCGGGACTGAATGACACACCTTATAGGGGTTGAGTAAGGCAACTCGAATCCTATACCACAGTGCCCCCTTTGGACCCAAGTCCAGAAGACAGCAAAAAAAAAAAAAAAAAAAAACTCCACATGGCCAGAGGCCCCAAACAAAAAAAAAAAAAAAAAAAAAAACAGAGCGAAATGTCTCCAACAAAACAAAGCAATGCTATTCTGTCCAGCCTGAACCACCTCACCACAACTGAAACACATGAAAATGATGACAATTCTACATTATAGAAAGTGATAAAGTCCCTTCAAGAAGAACTTAAAACTATGAAGGAATTCAAAGAAGCCACAATCTTACAAGTCAAAACAACGAATAACATCATTAAAGAGCTCCAAGCCAAGGTGACCCAGCTTGAACAGGAAAAGGATAAAGCAATGAAAGATCTCCAGACAAAAACAAGCAAACTGGAGAAGGAAATGTACAAAACGAACACTACCATACAAGACATGAAAATAGAAATGGAAACAATAAAGAAAACACAGTCAGAGTTAAAAGAGGAAATGGAGAATCAAGAGAAGAGAACAGGAACTACGGATGTGAGTATAAAAAATAGGATGCAAGAGATTGAAGACAGGATCTCAGGCATGGAAGATTCGATGGAAGAAATCAGTACAACATCCAAAGAAAATGAGATAGCTAAAAAATCTCTCACCCACAACATCCAAGAAATCAAGGACTCAATGAAAAGACAGAACCTAAGAATTATAGGCATAGAGGAAAGAGAAGACTCCTGACTCCATGGTCCAGGAAATATCTTCAACAAAATCATAGAAGAAAACTTCCTAAACCTAAAGAAAGAGATGCCAGAAAAAATCCAACAGGCTTACAGAACACCAAACAGATTAGATCAGAAAAGAAACTCCTCTCGCCACATAATAATAGAAACTCCAAATGTAGAGAACAAAGAAAGGATATTAAAAGCTGTAAGAGAAAAAAGGTCAAGTCACATACAATGGCAAACCCACCAGAATCACACCTGACTTCTCCTCAGAAACTTTTAAAAGCTAGAAGGGCCTGGACGGATGTCCTACAAGCCCTGAGAGAACATAGGTGCCCAGCCAGACTACTATACCCAGCAAAACTATTTATCAATATAGAAGGAGAAAACAAGATATTCCATGACAAAATCAAATTCAAACAATATCTCCTCACAAACCAGCCCTACAGAAGATCCTAGAAGGAAAATTCCAACACAGAGAAGATAACTACACCCAAGAAAACAGAGGAAATAGAAACCTCCACAGCAACTAAACAAAAGAGAAACACAAGACAGCCAGCTATACCAAAATAATGGGAAATAACAACCCCTGGTCACTAATATCCATCAACATCAATGGATTCAACTCACCAATAAAAAGACACAGACTTACAGACTGGATCAATAAACAAGACCCATCTTTTTGCTGTATACAAGAAACACATCTCACTATTGAAGATAAACACTACCTCAGAGTAAAGGGCTGGGAAAAGGTTTTCCAAGCAAATGGACCCAGGAAACAAGCTAGAGTAGCCACCCTAATATCAAACAAAATAGACTTCCAATTGAAGTTAATAAAAAAAGACAGAGAAGGGCATTACACACTCATTGAAGGAAATATCCACCAAGAGGTCATCTCACTATTGAACATCTATGCCCCAAATACAAAGGCACCTACATTTATAAAAGAAACACTTCTAAAACTTAAATTGCACATTGATCCAAACACTTTAATAGTGGGAGACTTCAATATCCCACTCACAACTATGGACAGATCATCAAGACAGAAGCCAAACAGAGAAATAATGAGTCTAACAGAGATCGTGAACCAAATGGACCTAACAGATATCTACAGAAAGTTTCACCCAAACACAAAAGAATACACCTTCTTCTCAGCACCTCACGGAACCTTCTCCAAAATCGACCACATAGTTGGACACAAAGATAGCCTCAACAGATACAAGAAAATTGAAATAACCCCTTGTATCTTATCAGACCACCATGGAATAAAGCTGGACTTCAATAGCAAAAGAATCAAGAGAAAGTCTACACTCACATGGAAATTGAACAATTCTTTACTAGAGGACCACTGGGTCAGGGAAGAAATAAAGAAGGAAATCAAAGACTTCTTAAAATCCATTGAAAATGATGACACAACATACCCAAACCTATGGGACACAGTGAAAGCTGTGCTACAAGAAAAGTTCATAGCACTAAGTGCCTTCAAAAAGAAAATTGTGACAGCTCATATTAGCGAATTAACAGCTAAACTGGGTGAATTGGAAAAAAAAAGAAGCGAACACCCCCAAGAGGAGCAGAAGGCAGGAGATCATCCAACTTAGGGCTGAAATCAACAACTTAGAAACAAAAAGAACTATACAAAGAATCAATGAAACCAAGAGTTGGTTCTTCGAGGAAATCAACAAAATAGACAGACCCTTAGCCGAATTAACTAAAAGACAGAGGGAGAAAACACAAATCAACAAAATCAGAAATGAAAAGGGAGAAATAACAACAGACATTGAGGAAATCCAGAGAATATTTGGATCCTACTTTAAAAATCTACACTCCACCAAATTTGAAAACTTAAGTGAAATGGACAATTTTCTTGATAGATTCCACCTACCAAAGCGAAATCAAGATCAGATAAACAGATTAAACAGTCCAATAACCCCTAAGGAAATAGAAACAGCCATTAAAAATCTCCCAACCAAAAAAAGCCCAGGGCCAGATGGCTTTAGCACGGAATTCTACTGGACCTTCAAAGAGGAGCTAACACCAATACTTTTCAAACTCTTTGACAAAATAGAATCTGAAAGAACTTTGCCAAACTCATTCTACGAGGCCACAATCACCCTGATTACTAAACCACACAAAGACCCAACAAGAAAGAGAACTTCAGACCAATCTCCCTCATGAACATAGATGCAAAAAATACTTAATAATATACTAGCAAACCGAATTCAAGAACACATCAAAAGTATCATACACCATGATCAAGTAGGCTTATTCCCAGAGATGCAGGGATGGTTCAACATATGAAAGTCTATTAACGTCATTCACCATATAAACAAGATGAAAGAAAAAAAACCACATGATAATCTCACTAGATGCAGAAAAAGCATTTGACAAAATCCAACACCCCTTCATGCTAAAAGTTCTGGAGAGAACTTTTAGCATACAAGGGCCATACCTAGAAATAATAAGGCAATATACAGCAGGCCAGTGGCCAACATCAAAATAAATGGAGAGAAACTTGAAGCATTTCCTCTAAACTCAGAGACAAGACAAGGATGTCCACTTTCACCATATCTCTTCAATATCGTACTTGAAGTTCTTGCTAGAGCAATAAGACAACTAAAGGAGATCAAGGGGATAAACATCGGAAACGAAGAAGTCAAATTATCCCTATTTGCAGATGATATGATAGTATACATAAGCGACCCCAAAAACTCCACCAGAGAACTCTTACAGCTGATAAACACCTTCAGCAAACTGGCTGGATACAAAATTAATTCAAAAAAATCAGAAGCCCTTCTTTATACAACAAACAAATGTGCTGAGAAAGAAATAAGGGAAACAACCCCTTTCACAATAGCCGCAAACAACATAAAATACCTGGGGGTAACTCTAACCAAGCAAGAAAAGGACCTATACAACAAGAACTTCAAGCCCTTGAAGAAAGAAATGGAAGAGGCCTTTAGAAGATGGAAAGATCTCCCATGCTCATGGATAGGTAGGATCAACATAATAAAAATGGCCATCCTACCAAAAGCAATATATAGATTCAATGCAATTCCTATCAAAATACCAACACAATTTTTTATAGACTTGGAAAGAGCTAGCCTCAATTTCATATGGAACAACAAAAAGCCCAGAATAGGTAAATAAATCCTGTACAATAAAAAGCATCTGGAGGTATTACCATCCCAGATTTCAAGCTGTAGTACAGAGCAGTAATTGTAAAAACAGCATGGTATTGATATAGAAACAGACCAGTAGATCAATGGAATCAAATTGAAGATCCAGAAATAGACCCACACACTTATGGCCACCTAATTTTTGACAAAGAAGCCAAAACAGCACAATGGAAGAACGACAGCATCTTCAACAAATGGTGCTGGTCCAATTGGATATCCATTTGTAAAAGAATGAAGTTAGACCCACACTTATCACCTTGTACAAAACTCAAGTCCAAGTGGATCGAAGACCTTAATATAAGGCCGGTCACACTAAATCTACTAGAAGAAAAAGTGGGAGAAACCCTCACACTAATTGGCACAGGCGACAACTTCCTGAACAGAACACCAACAGCTCAGGACTTGAGATCAACAATCAATAAATGGGGTCTCATGAAACTGAAAAGCTTCTGTAAGGCAAAGGACACTGTCATTCGAACAAAACGGCAGCCTACAGACCGAGAGAAAATCTTCACATACCCCACATCTGACAGAGGGCTAATATCCAAAATCTACAAAGAACTCAAGAAATTAAATGCCAAGAAACCAAATAATCCTATCAAAAAATGGGGGACGGAGCTAAATAGAGAATTCACAAAGGAGGAATCCCTAATGGCTGAGAGACACTTGAAGAAATGCTCAACATCCTTAATCATTAGAGAAATGCAACTGAAGACGACTCTGAGATTCCATCTCACACCTGTCAGAATGGCTAAGATCAAAAACTCAAATGACAGCACATGCTGGCGAGGGTGTGGAGAAAGGGGTACCCTACTCCATTGCTGGTGGGAATGCAGGATTGTGCAACCACTATGGAGGTCAGTCTGGCGATATCTTAGAAAACTTGGAATAGTTCTGCCTCAGGACCCAGCCATACCACTTCTGGGTATACACCCAAATGCCTCTTCACGGAAGCATAAGGAAGTTTCCTCATCTATGTTTATAGCAGCCTTATTTGTAATAGCTAGAAACTGGAAACATCCCAGATGTCCCTCAACCGAAGAATGGGTTAAAAAACCGTGGTACATCTACACAATGGAATATTATTCAGCTATCAGGAACAATGAAATTATGCAATTTGCAGCCAAATGGATGGAACTAGAAAAGCTCATCCTGAGTGAACTAACCCAGACTCAGAAGGACACATATGGCATCTATTCACTTATAGTAGGATTTTAGCTATATAGTAGAAGGTATCGATACTACAACTAACACACCAAAGGGAACTTGGACATAGACTTCTTATTTTTAATTTTTATTTATTTTTTATATATTAGTTATATTTTTTCTATTTTTTAGTCTTTTTTATCTATTGTATGCTTATTGGTTTGTTTGTTTAGTAGTTCTCTCTCCCGGACAACAAGACACTTTTCACTGATGATACTGCTGCGTAGATCCCCAATGAATGAAGAGGCTCTTGGCCCTCATACGACCTCTCAACTGAGATGAGGGACTGTTATATAAGGACACCCCACTCCAGAGAAATGGGATGGAAGGGTTAGGAGGTAAAGAAAAAAAATGAAATGTGATGTTTCGGCCTTTTACTACTAATTGTCATAAACTATTTAGGATAATTAAGAAATGCAAACTAATGGTTATGCAAGCCAGTCATTCTGTTAGGTACTATGACAGGCCATTATAGTTACTTGCTAAGCTAATCAAAAATAAACCTGCTAAGAGACAAGCAACATCTGCTTACCCTAATATAAGAGATAGATAGGGCCTCTTCAAAAACCTCAAGAGATCTGCAGAATATGGCATTCAAAGATGTTTTCATAACTTTAGATTTTTTTATATCAAGACATATCAACTCCCGACAGCACCCCCTATTCTCCTCTAAGTAGAAGATGAGCATCGAAGAATCTCCAGTGGGAGATGATTGAATTAGTTGCAAGCCTATCTCTTGGTAGGAAAAGCCCCTTGCTCCAACTGTAGACAGAATGCTGTCCAAAAAGGACAAAACCTGGAAGCAGGTAAGTCGACAGCCTAGCTCTGCCAAGACAGGGTAGGTAAGTCCTTCATAACTCCTGCTCTACAATCAATGTTTGTCAGAGAAATGGGGCCAAATGACTGAAGATTGATGCTGTAATGTATTGAGAGAAAATGGGAACTGTCCAGGCAGCCACTGATATGTCATTTCTTAGTTTTGGAAGCTGCAGGCCCTGTACTTCCTATAAAATCAGATATATTTATCCCTCTCTGGTCTCTGAGGTGGTTGAAGAACAGATAGCTAGAGTCTCATAATTAAATTTTGAGTTGTTTAGGAGTCAAGAGAGTGTTATAGATCTAAGAAGATACTTTTAAAATTGTGTTGCAAGTTAGTATGAATGTTGAGTCAGATATAGACCTTTAAACTCATGGAGATGTTTAGATAGTAGAATGTTAAAGTCAGGTACCAAATACATATGGACTGGTCATTGGGAATGTACGTTAAGCCATGTAACCCTCATAACTGTGGCCTAATTACCTCTGTTGTACTGTATTTTATTTATTATTATAAGAGAAAGAGCCATTTGTTGGACTGAAAGGGGAAACTGTAGGGGGAAATAAGATATACTTTAAACCTAAAAGAAAAAAAAAAGGGAAGAGGATGGGGAGTTGTGGGTGGGAGGGTGGGAATGGAGGGGAAATAGGGAAGGGACTGCGATTGAGATGTAACTTGAAGAAATAAAAAATAAAAAAAAATTAAAAAAAAGAAAAACCAATAATGAACAAATAATACATAAATAATAAATCCTTTAAAAAATAAGATATACAAGGATATTCATATTCCAGACTTTTAAATTAAAAAATATTTTTTGGCAGTTCTGCAATTTTATTTGACACTCAGCAGGTTAGTTCTTATTCACACTGACCATTTGTAGATTTTTGAATGTGATAACAGCCATGCAAGTTACCAATGTGTAGCTCATTTGGTGAATCCTCATTTTCATGACAAACGTACTAGGATGTGGTATGGAACATTCCTTATTCCTTTGTCCCAGACGACTTTATTGAGCCTGGTATCAATGCGCACATCTGGAGTCCCCGTCTCCTTCCTGGAAAATTTCTGAATTTCTTTGAGTTCCTGAGGAGCATGTTTCTTGAAGCTCACTCCATGCATGTGCTTGTGAGTGTTGATGGTGTATTCTCAGGTCACCACTTCGTTGATGGCAGAATGGCATTTCCTCTTCTCGACACCCTTCTTTGTGGAGCCATTCTGCCAGTGCCCAGGGTGGAACACTTACATTAAAGTCTTTATTTGGTGATAATTGCAGATTACCTATATGCAAATAGAGGTATATGTAGTTATGCTAAGCAATGCAGGGAGATCCCATGTTAGATCTTCTCTGTTGTTTTACTGAATTTACAGTTTGCAAGGCAATTGTATATACTCATGTCCAGGATACAAACAGTGATACAGTCCATTGATTTCCTTCTTATCTCCTGGTTTAACTTTACTTCTTCCTATGTGTTTTTGTTATGTTCTATGTAATTTAACCAACTGGATTGAGTTCTTGGATCTATCAGTAGAGTATATATACACAATGGAATTTTATTCAGCTACTTATAAACAAAAATAAGTTTATAAAATTGGGAGGCAGTTGAATTTTACTGATCTGTAAAGAAAATAAAATGAATACTTATGGAAAAGGTAGAAGAATATTGTATTAAGTAAGGTGACCCACGCTTAGAAAGACAAACACTGCATATTCTCTCTCACAAACTAATCCTAGTTTCTAAGTTTTATGTAGGTGCATATATGTGGTAGTGAGAGTTTACAAAGGCCAGCCAACCATAAAGACCACCATGAGAGGGGAAGCGAGGCTTCCTGGGAGAAGGTAATATAGTGCTTTCGATGTGAAGGGGAAGGGGCAATACTGGGGGAGAAATGTTTAAGAAGGAATGGGGGCTATGGAGATGGTGGTGAGGAGGGAGGGGGGACAGGGCCAATCAAAACTGAGTAATTATGAAGGTGTCAAAAGGAACCTGGTGAACTGGCTGGTTTTATGTCAATTTGACAGAAGCTAAAGTCCTCAGAGATGAAAGACCTTCAACTGAAGAAATGCCTCCTTCAGATCCAGATGTATGGCATTTTCTTAATTAGTGATCAATCCCTGGGCTCATGGTCCTGGGTTTTAAAAGAAAGCAGGCTGAGCAAGCCATGTGGAACAAGCAGCACTCCTCCATGGGCTCTGCTTCAGCTCCGACCTTCAGGTTCATACCCTGGTTGGGTTCTTGTCCTGACTTCCTTTGGTGATGAACAGTGATGAGGAAGTGTAAATAAAATAAATCCTTTCTCCCTAACTTGCTTTTTGATCATGGTGTTTCATTGGAGCAATAGAAACCCTATCTAAGACACCTAGTAATTTATAAGGCAATTAAAACCAAGAAACAACCAAAACTTCTCCCACTTAGATCACCTTCATTTTCTAATTTTTAGAACAATGATTTGATTTTCTGTTATCATCACATCTAACCTGTTAGTTCTCTTTAGTCCCATTATAAACTCATCAGTTTAAACATATTTTATGTGGTTGGATCTGTTGCCTTATTTTATTAATAGTTTTTTAATCTTTGCATTTGGAATTCTCTTAGGTTTCTTTCTACATACTTTCTGACTCATAATAGCATTTCCTAATGCCTTCCTTGCTGTTTGATGTGACAAGACATTATAACTTTTCTTATATTTTTCATTCTTTGCACCTGAAATCAACAATTTCTCTTAAGAACTTGCCATATTTTCTTTCAATGATGAAATGATATTTCAGCAACAGAAACTCAATGCTATAGGATCATTGTTTCTGGATTCATCATCTACCTAAGTCTTTTCCAAGAGGGCTATTTAGAACCACAGTGTTCTAAAATGATCTCTTCCTCCCTTCATCCCTTCCTCATTTTCTTCCCTTTTTTCCTTTCCATTTTTCTCCCTCCCTACCTCCCTCCCTCTTTCATTTTCTCTCCTCCCTTTTCACTCCCCTTTTGCTCTCTTGCTTACTTCCTCCCTTTTGAAATAAAAACTGTCCAGCAGTATCACCGGGATATGTTTTATTGTTCATTCTGGGATATTGATTATTGTTTCTTCTGTGTATTTCATTTCCATTTATTTATGCCAGAAAAAGTACTATTGTTTGCATAACTCTTTGGTTTGCATTTCTTTTAGAGATTTCTCCTCTATGTTAATTAGATCTTTTTATCCTAACATTTAAACTGTTTATTCATAAATCTGCAACATTTTCTTCTTTTCAGCTTGTATTTATTCCAAAGTTAACTATTGTCTTTATTTTTTTATTGTTACTCCTTGTTTTGTCTTAATTTAAAAATTTCTTGTATTTCTAATAGTTTTATGGATTCTATGTAATTTATATCTTTTTCAAATTGTGAGTTTCTTGCTCTTTCATTCATTATTTCATTTTGTATAATGTGTTTGGTTCATTTTAAGGTTATACTATAATATTTATCTTTGAGCCTTGCTTATGCCTTCTTTTGTGTCTTTCCATTTTTTGTATACTACAAGTGACATGTTTTGCTATAAACAATTTATTGGCTTTGCTCAACAAAGATAACAAATGAGAGACCAAATTCCCAATAACATAACTTAGGTTTTTTTTTTTTTCCTTTTTTTTCTCTTGCTGTGATCAAGGGAGAAAAGGCTTATTCTGGCTCATAGTTGAAAACTATCACTACAGGGAAGCCAAGGGGGTCAGAGTTTGAACCAGATGATCATAACTGAAAACCAGGTATTGATGAATACGTGCTGCTGCTCATAACCCTTCTCTATTTGTACAGTCCAAGATCCCAGCCAGACAGCGGTGCCATCCATAGTGGTCAAGTCTTCCCACATTAGTTAAAGGAATCAAGGTAATTCCTTACAGGATGCTCAGAGACCTTTCTCTCAGGTAATTCTAGATTCTAGCAAGTTGATAATTAATATTCACCATCAAAACTGCCTGCTGTATCAACCTGACACCCAAACACACCACTTTCAAGTCATAACTTTCTACCCCTTATTTTCAAAAGCTCATGGCAACTTTATAATGTAAAATACTCAGTCCAGTATAAAAAAGGCTCCATAGTTATTAAATGTTCCAATACTTTAAAGGTCAAAATTTGTTAATGTGATCTCCAGTAAAACAGAAAATAAATTATATACCAACATATAATGGCACAAAGTAAACATTCCTTTTCCCAAACAAAAATATCAGAGTATAGCAAGGAATTGATGTGACCAAAACTAAACCAAAGTCCTGCAGGGAAAACACCAGCCCATATCTAGTATTTAGAGCTTGGAATAGAATCAACTGAGCTCCAAAAGGCTCAGTCAGCCCTGATCCTCCAGCCCTGCCCCCTGGAGCAAGCAAAGCCTCTCGATTAGGCCAACTGTAAGCAGTACTTATAGCCCTCCTTGATGAATGTTCCATGGTCCTTGTATCTGTAACATTCTAGATTTTCTACTTCACTTTTGGCTTTAGTTTTACTGTTCCAAGCAGTGGCTGCTCAGGCCCTCTTTGCAGTGTCTGAAATCATGCCACACTTTAATTTTTTTTCCCATGATGCCTCCAATCTTATATTTTCATGCCTTCTAAACCACTCTCTTGTGGATGTTCCTGCTAATTTTGTCTGAAAACTGGAGGTGTCACTTGGAGTCTTTGGAACACACTCTATTTTGTGTGCTCACCCAAAAGAAATACTTTCCCAGGTAGCTGCTTTTGAGGAAGAATGAATCCATTCAGTGTAGGATTTCTTTCTTTAGATGAATTTGGGTTTGCAAACATGAAGCCTCTGCAAGGTGTAATTTTGACCTCAGGACACTTTTCTTAACGTTTTAGTGCAATGCAAGAGGTATCTCTTCAGTGGTGTCTGTAACAATTAGAGTTGCTTTCTCAGTGACACTCTGAATGCTCTCCTATTTTGAAATTTCCTCTGCAAATGAATTAGTTCATTATTTTAAATTTCAACCTCACTCATGTTCTTGTGATGTAGGCAAAATGAAAGCAGATTCTTGGCCAAAATATTACACAAATAACCCACTTCCTCGTAGAATTCTTGTTTTATTCTGAAACTTCATGAACCAGGCTCACATTGACTTTTTTTTCTCTCAGCATTCATCTAAGTTCCCACCAGAATGGCTTATTAACCTTGACTTCCAGCATTCAAGGGTCTTTCTAACCCTAAATTGAAAATACTTTTATGTTCTGCCACAGAACTGTTTCAGTGGCCTAAGATATACACGATCAGGTTTATCTCAGCAACAGTTTCACATCTAAGTTCTAGTTTTGGTCTTAGTTAATTTTTTTTTTTTTGTTGCTGTGATAAAATATTCTGGCAAAGTAGCTAGCTAGAGACAATGAGATGCAAGGCAGTTTGTATCATCTGATGGAGAAAATGCGGGTGGACTGAAAGGCTGATCTCAAACAGCTGAAAAATTACAGCCAGCTCTTCCTGTTGCAGAAAGAAGCTGGTGAGCAGAAAAAGCCTCAGCAAAGCAGCAAAAGGCCAAGGACTAAACCCTGTGGCACAGCTTTTGCCTAGAGGGTTTGACCAGTTCAAACAGTGTCCTGAATGGAACTGTGGCCATCCTCAAAGACTGGGGCAGAGCTGCTGAGTGGCTAATACAAACTGAATAAAGTGACTTATGGACAGCTGAGATCTTCCATAGAGAAGAAAGTCTCAAGCCTCATTTAAAGTGAAGCCTGCCATAGCCAATTTACTCTAAAGGACCTAGGGGTCTGAGATATTCCTGAAGAAAGACTGTTGACTAAGTGCCTTAAAGGATCTACTCCTGAGGTGTTCCTGACAACTGAGGACCTGCCCGATACTGTATCCTTCTAAAAGGTTAGGATTAGTTGTTAGATAATAATTGTTATAGTTATTAATAGGTTTAGTTGTTAGGTAACAGGGGCTGTAGTCATTCTTAGGGCTAGTAGTTAGGTAATTGTTTATATTTGTTATAAGTACATATAGTTATTAATAACTATATATTGGATAATTAAAAAGATTTATCTTCAGTCCTTAAGGAAGGGCTTATTCAGTTTCAGAACTGAAAGGTGTAGTCCATTATGGCAGGGAAGACAGCAGGAGCTTGAAGCAAATGGTCACACTACATTCATGATAGAAAGCAGAGAGTGAGAAACACTTGCTGCTTTTCAGTAACTTTTTTTCATTGACACAACCCAGGATCCCAGCCAGACAAAAGTGCCCTCTGCCATGGCCAGGTCTTCCCATATCAATTAGTGTAATCAATATTACCCCTCACAGTCATGCCCAGAGGCCTGTTTCCAGGTCACTGTAGATTCTGTCAAGTTGAGCATTATCACAACAACATCACAAGTTTTAAAAATTAGGAATCACACAATGTCTATTTTCATCCCACAGTTAAACTTAAAAATCACAGCAGAAACATAATTTGAAATCCAAGCACACATGTAGATTTAAAAATGTAGCTGTAAAATGTGGGTCAAAGAAAAAATATCCCAACATTTAAAAATAGCTTGAACAAAGTGAAAATGTAAAAAATGTTAAGAAATTGTAAGATTCATTGAAAATGCTTAGAGGGCTAGGTAGTAGGGGTGTATGTCTTTAATCTCAGCACTTGGGAGGCAAAGGCAGAGGCAGGCAGATCTCTGAGTTTGAGGCTAGCCTGGTTTATATGGTGAGTTCCAGGACAGCTAGGGCTATACAAAGAAACCATCTTACCCTCTGACAAAGAAAGAAAGAAAGAAAGAAAGAAAGAAAGAAAGAAAGAAAGAAAGAAAGAAAGAAAGAAAGAAAGAAAGAAAATGCTTGATAGCATTAAAATGAATATTAGAAAGAAGAAAGATCTGAAAATAATTATCCAAGTTTCTATCTTTGGAAACTAGGAATAGAAGAGGAAATTAAATTAAAAGTAATCACAAGAAGAATAATAATGACTTTGATTCATTTCCACTTGTTTCCAGCATGAATGAAGGATAAAGGAAGCAAGAGGGCAACAGACTGAATTTCATACATTATACAAGGCACTGTAGTATCTTCACAGATGAGAATAAAAAAAGACATTGACAACAGAAGGTCAGAGCTTGGGGTAAAGAGACAGAAATGCAAACTGGAATCAAGAACATCAACAATCACAAAAATAAAGCAGGTAAGAGGGATACAAATGGGAAAAGAAAATGTCATATGATTCTTATTTGTAGATGATTTTATACATGAAAGATTCCAAAAATTATCAGAAAAGTTCTGGAAATGATTTACATTTTCAATAAACTGATAGAAACAAAATTAAAACTCATAAAACTCAGAAGTCTTTCTATATACTGATAACAAGTATGCTGAGAAAGAGATTATGGAAACACTCCCATTCACAATAGCCTCCACATATTAAAATATCTAGGAATAAGCCTAACTAAGAAGGTGAAATGCCTCTACAATTAAAACTTTACATTTCTGAAGAAAGAGCTTGAGGAAGACACCAGAAAATGGAAATACCTCCCATACTCATGGATTGGTAGAACTCATATTGTGAGAATGAACATCCAACAAAAAGCAATCTACAGATTCAATGCATTCCCACTCAAAATCCCCAAAATATTCATAGAAATAGTAAAAATGTTCTAAAATTTGTATGGAACCATAAGGAGACCAAGGATAACCAAAGAGGTCCTGAGCAGAAAGAATAGTGCTGGAGGAATTACCTACAAGATTTCAAGCTCTAGTAATAAAAACAGTGTGGTACTGGCAACAAAACATAACAAAACAAAACAAAACAAGACATTCAACAGACCAAATCAACAGACATTTAAAACAGTAGTACAGAACAGAAAACCCAAGCATGACTATATCCATCTGATATCTGACAAAGATGTTAAACTTATACACTGGAGCAAATACAGGCTCTTCAACAAATGGTTCTGGGAAAACTGGATGTTCACATGAGGAAGAGTAAAATTAGTCACATATCTATCATTCTGCAAAAAAGTTTCAAATGCATCAAAAACCTCAACGTGAAACCTTAAATGCTAAAACCACTTGAAAGGAACATAGGCAGTACCCTCTAAGATAGAGGAGTTGGAAAAGAGTTAAGACTCCATTTGCTCAGGCATTAAGGCCACAACTGACCACCCCAGACCCCAATGGGCCATGGATGTGAACAGAGAGATCTCAAAAGAAGAAATAAAAAGACTAGAAATATATATATTTATATTTAATATATAAATGTATAAATATTATATACACACATATATATACATATATATATTGCTTAACTTCCTTAGCAGCCACAGAAATGCAAATTAAAATTGCTTTGAGTTTTTTTGTCTTACTCTGGTCAGAATGGTTAGGATCATAAAAACAACTGGAACGAATGCTGTCCAGGATTTATAGAAAGGCAAAGCCTTAATGGTTGTTGTTAGGGCTCCAAACTGGGGCAACCCCTATGGTAACCAATGTAGAGAATTTCAAAAAGCTAAGACTAGATCTTCCACATGATCTAGCTTTATTCCTCCTTGACATATGATCAAAGAATTGGACATCTTACTCCACAGACACCTGCTTGACTGTGTTTGTTGTCACTCTCCTCATCATAACTAGGGAATAGCAACAACCTCAATGCTTTTCAACTGATAAATGAACAGTGAAAATATGGCAGACATACACAATGGAAAATTATTCAACTGTAAAGAAAAAGAAAATAATGGAACTTTCAGGATGTAACTAGAAAATATTATACTGAATGAGATAATGCAAACCCAGAAAGAGAAACATCCAATATTCTCTTTTATTTGTGGATCCAGCTCTGAATTTTTAGATTTGAGCATATAGCCTGAAATAACTACAGAAGCCAGGATACAGGTGCTATGAAGGAGTAACAAGAAAAAAATCATGATAAGGGAGGGACCTTAAGGAGAGGGGAGAATGTTACAGAGGGAAAGAGAAGAAAAAAAAATGATAAAGAACATTAAAGTTGGTTGAAAAAGCCACAGGGAACCATTATTTTATTTGTATTATATTAACTATATATATATATATATATATAATTTCAGATGGAGTGGTAATCCTCCTTCTAAGAACCATAGACTATGTAACAAAAATCCCAGTGTCATGTGTGGGAAATCTTCCAACTTGTTGATCAGGGTTGAAGAGATTCTTAAAATAAGATAAGCTCCTGCCATTGCCCTTAGTTGCCTACCAGAACTTGAAGGTAAGAACCTATTGCTGAAGACAGCACATACTTTAGGATTGAACTTGGAGGAATCAAGCTGTCATTGCCCTGGAAGCCTCCATTCTGAGAACTTTCTACCATAATATTGGAAAGTGCTATGCAAGCTGCCAAGGTAGAAAAACAATCAATAGTCTTACTCATTTGCAAAGCCAGAAAACCACAACAATGATGGCCCCAGCAAGTTATTTTCAGTGAGTGGCACGTGTATCTTATGGCTTATGAACAACTGTCACATTGGACTTAAGGACTGCTCTCTAGGAGGGAGTCCACACCTGATATTATTGCAGAGATTCACAACTACATGTAGCTACTATATTTAAGGCTCAGGTATCATTACGGAAAAGGAGTGGAAAGATTACAAGAGTTAGAGGAACAAAGTACCTGCTGTGAAATGGTATCTTTGGACATGGCAGAGAAGCTGCACCTATGAAATTGTGACAATCTCAACAAGACCTACATAAAGACATCAGTTGACCAAGGTAGATGGGGGAAATTTCATAAGGTCTTAGATGAAAAGATACAAAAAAGAAACTATGGTTGAAAGAGGGGTCATTAGTTTCCCTCAAGGATAAGATCCCTGATAGGTTATTCAATCTGAAACAGTCAGCCCTAATCACATATATTTATGAGCAATACTACATGGACTCAGGTTTCATACCCTCCCTCAATAATAATAATAATTATTAAAAAAGAGGTCATGAATTTAGTGGAGGGTTCAGGAGATATTGGAGAGGGGAGAGAGAAGGATAAAAATGATGTAAATAAAGTACTCATGTATGAAATTCTCAAAAAAATAAAATATTTCTAAGATATCACCAGACAGACCTCCATAGTGGTTGCACAAGCCTGCACTCCCACCAGCAATGGAGTAGGATTCCCCTTTCTCCACACTCTTGCCAGCATGTGCTGTCATTTGAGCTCTTTATCTTAGCCATTCTGACAGGTGTTAGATGGAATCTCAGGGTCGTCTTGAGTTGCATTTCTCTGATGATTAAGGATGTTGAGCATTTCTTCAGGTGTCTCTCAGCCATTAGGGATTCCTCCTTTGTGAATTCTCTATTTAGCTCCGTCTCCCATTTTTTGATTGGATTATTTGGTTTCTTGGCATTTAGTTTCTTGAGTTCTTTGTAGATTTTAGATAATAGCCCTCTATCAGATGTGGGGTTGGTGAAGATTTTCTCCCAGTCTGTTGGTTGCCGTTTTGTTTGAATGACAGTGTCTTTTGCCTTACAGAAGCTTTTCAGTTTCATGAGGTCCCATTTATTGATTGTTGATCTCAAGTCCTGAGCTGTTGGTGTTCTGTTCAGGAAGTTGTCACTTGTGCCAACACACCAAAAGGAACATGAACATAAACTTTTTTTTCTTTTTCTTTTTCCTTTTCCTTTTTTTTCTTTTTCTTTTTCCTTTTCCCTTTTCTTTTTCCTCTCTTTTTTGTTGTTATTCTTTGTTTTTGTGTGTTTGTTGGTCTTTTTTTAGTATTCCCCCAGTAGCAAGGAGATACCTTTCACTGGCAGTACTGCCTCGTAGGCCCCCGGTGAATGAAGAGGCTCTTGGCCCTCATATGACTCCTGATCTGTGGTGAGAGACTTTTATGCAGGGACTCTCCACCCCAGAGGAACAAGATGGAAGGGTCAGGTGGTAGAGCATGGGAGGGTGGGGCTGGGAAGCGGGAAAAGAGGACAATATGATAAGGATGTAACCTGAAGCAACAAACAAATAAATTTATTAATTAAAAAAAGCAGGTAACAATGCTAAAACACTGTAAATAAAATAAAGGATACAGCCGTTCAACCTGGTTTTATAAACCTCCAAGTGTCGAAAAAATGTAGAGCTAAGGTAAAATACATGAGAAATGTGGTGTTAACCCATGCCTTTAACTTCAGCAGAGACGGGAGGAGCACCATACAGTTAGTGGTCTTATAAATTCTAGAGTTACCAGCAGAAAACAGATCAGACACCAAAGAAGACGAGTGGCCCAGATGATCCAGCCTTGCAGACTTCTTCAATAGCAGTTTCCTCAAAAGTCTATAACCACAACAACTCAAAATCGCTAAGATCGTTCAGCTCCACAGACTACTCCAGCCAGATCTTTAGTAAAGTTCTGAAGATCAGCTTCTGTCTATGAACTTCGTAGGACATCTAAATAGCTGAGCACAAAGGGACTGAACATCAAATGATTCTATTAACATTTTTAACCATTTTTCCATTCTTATTTGGGCCCCAAACAGGTTTACTACGTCCCAAATCAGCAGGAAGTCATTTTAAGAGAACAACGTCCCATCCCCAGAAGGTGGGGAGGGTGTTCTCCCCCTTTGGTTATTTGATAGATAATAGAAAATTTTGTTATTTAGGGGAAAAGACTACAAACTGTTAAATGGTCTTGTTAAATGGGTTTTGGAGGTTAGACCCAGGGACTTCTCTCTTTTGCTTTTCTGTATCCTCCT
>CAJQZJ010003694.1:6267092-6284120 GCA_907164525.1 Lophiomys imhausi | reverse complement strand
TCTCATAGTTAAATTTTGAGTTGTTTAGGAATCAAGAGGGTGTTCTGGATCTAAGAAGATATTTTTAAAATTATGAGGCAAGTTAGTATGAAAGCTGAGTTAGATATAGAACTTTAAACTCATGGAGATGGTTAGATAGTAGAATGTTAAAGTCAGGTGCCAAATACATATGGACTGGACATTGGGAATGTATGCTAAGCCCTATAACTCTTATAATCGTGGCCTATTTATTTCTGTTGTTTTGTATTGTATTTATAGTTATAAGAAAAAGAACCATTATTTGGACTGAAAGGGAGAGCTGTTGGGGGGAGAAATAAATACCTTAAACTATTCTATATCTAACTCAGCTGAGAAAGGAAGAGGACGGGGGGGGGGAGGGGGAGGAGGGGGGAAGGGTGGGACTGGAGGGGGGAGTAGGGAGGGGATTGTGATTGAGATGTAACTTGAAGAAATAAAAAATAAATTATTAAAAAAAAAATTCTAGAGTTACACGGAACAGGGTGGTGAGGGTGCACACCCTTAATCCCATCATTCAAGAAGAGTACACCCTTATTCCCAACACACTAGAGACAGAAAGAGGCAGATCTCAGAGCTCAAGGTCAGCCTGATACAAAACAAACTCTAAATAGAGAAAAACTTTGATCCAGGAATGGTGGAACACATCTTTAATCCCTTCAGATGGGAACCACAGGTCTCTGATCCCAATAATTAGAATGCAGAGACACACACATAGGATTTGGAAAGACCTAAGTTTAAAAGCTACTTACAAAAGACCTACTCAATACAAACAAATTGCCCTTTGAGATCTCAAAATATATATACTAAAGCTGGTTTAGCTCCAAAATAACAAAATAATTTCTTCTTTAACCCAGATTGAAAGATAACACTTTATATATTGTCTAAAAACCAAATTTGCTTCAGGAGAAATATCACCTAGCCCCCCCCCAAAAAAAAAGAGGGTAATTGTCCCAGAGTTAGGATTAGGGCAGGGCTCTGTTCTTATCTTTCCAGGAGAATCAAAGCATCCATTCAAGGGACCCAGGGACAACTGGACAACGGAAACCTCAGCAGAAAACAGAATCAGACACCAAAGTGACCCAGTTGATTCAGCCTGACAGACTCCCTCAATAGCTGTCTCCATCAAAAGCCTACAACCACAACAATTCAATATCGCTAAGACCGTTCAGCTGTACACAATGCCCCAGCCAGAATCTCAGTAAAGCCTGCAAGATCAGCTTCTGCCTACAAACTCCTTAGGACATCTAAACAGCTGAGAACAGAAGGACTGAACATAAAAGGATTGTACTAACATTTTTAACCATTTTTCCATTTTGGTTCAGGCCCCAAACAGGTTTACTACGACCCAAATCAGCAGGAAGTCATTTTAAGAGAGCGACGTCCCATGCCCAGAGGGTGGGGAGGGTGTTTCTCCGCCCCCCCTTTTAGGTTATTTAAAGGATAACTGAATACTCTGTTATTTAGGGGAAGAGATTACAAGCTGTTAAATGGTCCTGTTTAATGGGTTTTGGAGGTTAGACCCAGGGTATTCCTTCTTTTCCTTTTTTGTATCCTTCTTTTTCTCCTATGTAGGAGTGCATGAACTTGAGAAAAATGAGACATAGACATAGCACAGGAAGGACCAAGAAGAAGTGACTGATTATTGAATATGCCCTTATACCTTTGTATATTGATACAAAATTAGTAGTATATTTGGCTAAAGTGGTATTGACCATTGTTTATTGTGCAAAAATAAGATCGTATTGGACTACATCGGTATTGATCTTTGTATATTGATACAAAATTAAGATTATAGTTGGTCACAATGGTATTGACCCTTGCATATGGACGTAATATTAAGATTGTATTGGGCTTCATAGGCATTGATCTTTGTATATTGATACAAAATTAAGAGTATATTTAGCCACAAGTGAATAGATCTTTGTATATTGATACAAAATTAAAGGTAACTCTTCCTAATGGTATCATACCTAGAGATACTTAAAAATGAAATGTGAAGCTCTGGCCTCTTGATACCAACCGTATAAAACTGTTTAGGATAGTTAAGAAAAACAAACTCCTAGTCATGCAAACATGTCACTTTGTTAGCTACTATGACAGTCTATCACAGATATTCTCTAAACTACTCAGTAATCAAGTTGTTAAGAGCTTATCTAAATACAAGAGATGGATAGGGCATCTTCAAAAACCCCAAGAGATCTGCAGAATATGGCATTCAAAGATGTGGTCTTAAATTAAGATTTTTTTTGATATCGATGCATGTCAACTCCTGACAGCATCCCCTATTTTACTCCAAGTAGAAGATAAGCATCGAAGAATCTCCAGTGTGAGATGGTTGAATTAGTGGCAAGCCTATCTCTTGGCATGAAAAAACTCCTTGCTTCAACTGCAGACAGACTGCTGTCCAAAAAGGACAAAACTTGGTAGCAGGGAAGTCGACAGCCTAGCTCTGCCAAGACAGGGTAGGTAATTCCTTCATAAATCCTGCTCTACAATCAATGTCTGTCAGAGAAACAGGAACAAAAGGCTGAAGACTGATTCTGGAATGTGTGGAGAGAAAAGGGGAACTGTCCAGGCAGTCACTGGTTTGTCATTTCTTAGTATTGAAAGCTGCAGGCCCTGCACTTCCTATATAATCAGATATATTTATCCCTCTCAGGTCTCTGTGGTGGTTGAAGAATAGACAGCTAGAGTCTCATAGTTAAATTTTGAGTTGTTTAGGAATCAAGAGGGCGTTCTAGATCTAAGAAGACGGTTATAATAGTGATGCAAGTTAGTATGAAAGCTAAGTCAGTTATAGAACTTTAAATTCATGGAGATGGTTAGATGGTAGAAAGTTAAAGTCAGGGGCCAAATATGTATAAACTGGACATTGGGAAGGTATACTGGGCCATTTAACTCTCATAAATGTGGCATATTTATTTCTGTTGTTTTGTATAGTATTTACTGTTATTAGAGAAGGAACCATTTGTTGGACTTAAAGGGGAAGCTGTTGGGGGAAAGAGGGTGGAAGGGTGGGACAGGAAGGGGGAATAGGGAAGGTTTTGTGACTGAGATGTAACTTGAAGAAAAAAATATAGTATTTAATAAAAAAATAAAATATTTAAATTAAAAAGAGAAAGCAATGGTGAGTTACTCCAAATAAGTGAGTTCACGAAAGGTGATAGACAGACTGGACGTTTCCCTCAACATGTCCACAAATGGTATCAGCCTGTTGACAGCAGAAATAGTGGGAAAGGCTTAGGTTATAAGAGTAGCTATTGCCCACTATCTGTGAATGTGGACATGTCTGATACTGTGAGACACGGTGTCCTCAAGTGAAAACCAGAAACAAAAAATAAATGAAAGGTATATGTAAGGAATATATATATATACATATATATATATTTGAGCCTATTTAACAGATGGAATAAAGGGAATTTCACAGATGTCAAAAGGGTGGACATTTCAGAAGTGAAGGACAGCTGTATTCTTGAGTGGTTAAAAGGAAGAACTGAAAATGACCTTGAATTAGTTTGTCTCTATCACTCATATATAACTCTCTATATGTGCTTAGTACAAAAGACCCTTTCACTGTTAAGCAGTCATTTAAAGATTATATTTTACAGGTTTCAGATAGGTCAAAAGTGTCTTCTAAGAATATTATGTGTTTTTTAGCCGTTTTACACACAAACTCTTTCAGTATTTAATACACAGATGAACACATCACTGAACTGACTTCATACCTTCAATCATAAGAAAAGAAGAGTATAGTAAAGAAGTAATAAAACATTTGGTAAGTTAGATATAGTTGACATTTATATTATTTTTGAACATCACAAAATGTGTGAATATAGTCCAATAAAATCCATATTGCAAGCCTATAAACTTAGGAATGGCCTTGTATATTTGAAGCAATTCGCAAGGGATTCCTGTATATATTTGATGAAGAGTCTTACACTCTCTACACTAAGACTAGAAAAATACACCTTATTTTTCTAAATCACTTTGAGATATTGAAAATGCTAATACTAGTCTAACTTAAAAAAAAAGCAGTGATACTCAAGACCAACAATCAATAAATGGGACCTCGTGAAACTGAAAAGCTTCTGTAAGGCAAAAGACACTGTCATTCGATTGAAACGACAGCCTACAGACTGGGAAAAAAATCTTCACCAACCCCACATCTGAAAAAGGGCTAATATCCAAAATTTACAAAGAACTCAAGAAATTAAATGCCAAGAAACCAAATAATCCAATTAAAAAATGGGGAAAAGAGCTAAACAGAGAATTCACAGAGGAGGAATTCCTAAAGGCCGAGAGACACTTGAAGAAATGCTCAGCATCCTTAATCATCAGAGAAATGCAACTCAAGATGACTCTGAGATTCCATCTCACACCTGTCAGAATGGCTAAGATCAAAAACTCAAATGACAGCACATGCTGGCTAGGGTGTGGAGAAAGGGGAACCCTCTTCCATTGCTGGGGGGAGTGCAGGCTTGTGCAACCACTATGGAGGTCAGTATGGTGATATCTTAGAAAACTTGGAATAGCTCTGTCAGGACCCAGCCATACCACTTCTGGGTATACATCCAAATGACTCCTCACCGAATCACAAGAAAGTTTCCTCATCTATGTTCATGGCAGCCTTATTTGTAATAGCTAGAAACTGGAAACAACCCAGATGTCCCTCAACTGAAGAATGGATTAAAAAACTATGGTACATCTACACAATGGAATACTACTCAGCTATCAGAAACAAGAAAATTATGCAATTTGCAGCCAAATGGATGGAACTAGAGAAGCTCATCCTGAGTGAGCTTATCCAGACTCAGAAGGATGCACATGGAATCTATTCACTTATAGTCGGATTTTAGCTATATAGTACAGGATATCCTACAACCAATGCACCAAAGGGAACATGGACATAGACTTTTGTTTGTTTGTTTTCTTTCCCTGTCATGGAGACACTTTTCCCTGGTGGTGCTGCCTTGTAGTCCCCCGGTGTATGAGGAGGCTCTTGGCCCTCATATGACTGCTGAACTGGGGCCGGGGACTGTTATGTAGGGACACTCCACTCCAGAGGAGTGGGATGGAAGGGTTGGGGGTAGAGGGTCGGAGGGCGGGACTGGAAAGGGTGGAAAGAGGACACTATGATGGAGATGTAACCTGAAGCATAAATAAATAAATTAAAAAAGCAGTGATGCCAAATTATGTATGTCTACTGTTGGAGATTTCTAAAGCAGAAGCATTTGTGAGAGAAACAGGAGTTTTAGCACAAGGGCAGAGGGGAGATTTTGGTGTTGAGTGTGTCATAGCTCATCTATGTTATAGGTAGTTTCATGAAGGTCTTCAAAATAAAATTATCTTCAAAATAAAATTCAAATATTACATTTTCTAGAAAATGAATAGGAAAAATTTTAAAGGGAAAAGTCACTACTAAACAGGGAAGGAAAACTGAATGTCCTATCTCTGGTGACAAAGACCTTTCTTGGACTAAAATCCATGGACATTCTAGTGAGGTGTTCTATGCTTCACATGGACTTCTCTACAGGAGTCTCTACAGGACTTCATTTTGGTAAGCAGCCTAAACTAAAAGAAGCACTATGTTACTGTGGAAATAACAAATTCTACAGATTTGGGTCTGATTGTATTGGCTTGTATGGAACACTGAGTTCTCTTTTTCTGGTATTACCCGCTTTGCATCTTAGCAGTAATTAAATTCAATTTAATTGTGAAACTGATTAAATCAAATTCAGTGCCTCACCCTCTCTAGGTATGCACTCTAACTTGGAGTTACACTTTTGCCTCCACCTTTTCTTTTTTTGGGTTAAGATTGCTCACTTTGAGAAGACAGAGATGGTTTCCTGCTTTTAATTCTGATTAGAGGAGATCAGTAGTGGTAGAAATTGCATTTTATGTTAGGGAACGGTGAGGAGAAAAATGAATAAAAATCTGTTTAGGTGAGAATGTCCCACAAACCCTTTAACCCATATTCTGTTTAGTGTAAGCAATCACTTGCAACTAGCACCCTAGAAGTAAATTAGGTTCTACTAATTAAATGAACTAGTGTGAGATTTGTTGGTAGATTACCCATGGTCCAGTGGATGATCACAAACTAATGTATATATGGACAGTATTAATTGGGATCAGTTGCTTATTAAAAAATAAGAGAATAATAAAGTGGGAAGTGAATGTATTCAGGGTGATAAGGAAAGAGTAGCAAAAGGGAGTGGAGGACATTTATGATCAATACACATCATGTACATATATGAAAATTTCAGTGAATAAAAATTTTAAAATTGCTTACCACTAGCCTCATATAGAGGAGATAAAAATATATAAAAAACCCAATTACCTTAAAATTGAGTAGTAACACATAGAAACACTATAAGAGAAGATGAGAATGAGGAAAAGGAGATATGTACCTAACCATGGAAAGAAGTGATTGTTTCTTGTTTACAGTTAGGTAGACTTGCAGAATGCATTTTCAGATGTGTAAAACCACCTACTCTTACATAGAGAAAGATCAACATTTACATCAAAAGAGTTTTCTCCTCAGTGTTTTGTCCAGTGTGGCCTTCACCTCCTTGTTTCTCAGGCTGTAGATCAGGGGGTTGAACATGGGGATCACCATGGTGTAGAACACAGAAGCTACATTCTCCTGGGCCAGGGAACTAGCTGTGGAAGGCTTTAAGTACATGAATGCAGTGGATCCATAGAACAAGCCCACAGCTGCAATGTGGGAGCTGCAGGTGCTTAAGGCTTTGGAGCTGCCCTCAATGGAGCTGATGCGAAGGATGCTGGACAGGATGAATGCATAGGAAACCAGTACGGTTAAGCTTGTGACTACAATGTCAAATCCAGCTAAAACGAAGACAGTCATCTCCACATCATAGGTACTAGAGCAGGAGAGCTTCATGAGGGGGAGGATGTCACAGAAGTAGTGGCTGATGAGGTCTTCACAATAGTGTAGTTTCCACATGAGACCAGTATCTGCTGTTGAGCCAATGAGTCCCATGACATAGACAAAAGCCACCAGCAGGGAGCAGAGGGCAGGAGACATGATGATGTTGTAAAGCAAGGGGTGACAGATGGCCACATAGCGGTCATAGGCCATCACAGTGAGCATGTAACTTTCAGCAACAACAAAAACAACAAAGAAGTAGAGCTGAGACATGCACCCCACATAGGAGATGGGGTTTCTTTGGGACACAAAGTTGATGAGCATTTTGGGGGTGATGACAGAGGAGTAACAGAGATCCACGAATGAGAGGTTGCTGAGGAAAAAGTACATGGGAGTGTGAAGCTGTGTGCTGAGTCCAATCAAGGTGATCATTCCCAGGTTTCCCACCATAGTGACTGTGTAGATCCCCAAGAAGAGGAGGAAAAGGGGCAGCTGGAGCTCTGGCCTGTTAGTTAGCCCCCCTGAGGATGAACTCTGTCACTGTGGAGTGATTTTCTGCAGCCATTGTGTCTGGGTGGGAAGCCTGTGTGGAGGGAGAGAAGGAGCTTGTGAATGGCTGTCCTTGTCCTGCTTGGAGCAGCTGGTTTTCTTCATTTGACACTTGCTGAGCTACCCCGGTTATGGCAGATGCATCCTCTCCACACTGCTGCTTCTTACTGACTTTAAGACCAGCCCCTGGGGTTTCAGACACCTTGAAGCTTAGTATAGGACAAAGTTCTGTATTTCTTACCACTGTCCTGCCATATTTGATGGGCAGTTGCATGTTTTATATTCAGCAAGTGTTTCCTTGCTCATCTTTTCAACATTTATTTATTTCTTCAAGTTACATTTTACTCACAGTCCCCTCCCTCATCCCCTCCAGTCCCACCCGCCTATCCTCTTCTCCCTTACTCTCCTACTCCTTTTTTAAAAAAAAAGTTGTATCTTTTTTTCCCCACAGCAGCTCCCCCACCTAGTCTAATAAAAGGCTCTTTTTCTCATAACAATAAATACAATACAAAACAATAAGAACAATTAGTACACAGTTATGAAAATTATATGGTATAACATACATTCCCAATGTCCAGTCTATACGTATTTGGCAACTGATATTAGTACTCTATTATCTGTCTATCTTTTTGAGTTTAAAGTTCTATACCTAACTCAGTTCCATCCTAACTTATATTACCAACTTAAAAACATCTCCTTAGACCTAGAAAATCCTTTTAATTCCTAAACAACTTAAAATTTAACTGTGAGACTATAATTGTCTAGTCTTCAACCATATCAGGGACCCAAGAAGGATAAATATATCTGAATAAACCAGAAGTGCAGAGCCAGCAGCTTCCAAAACTAAGAAGTGACAGACAACTGGCTGCCTGGACAGTCCCCAGTTTCTCTGAATACATTAGAACATCTATCTTCAGCCTTTTGGCCTAGTCAGTCTGACAGACATTAATTGTAAATGAGGAATTGTGAAGGACTTTCCTACCCTGTCTTGGCAGAGGCTGGGCTGTCGACTTACCTACTTTCAATTATTTTCCTTTTCAGACAGCATTCTGTCTACAGTTGAAGCAAGGGCTTTCTCTTGCCCAGTGACAAGCTTTCCACTAATGCAGCCATCTCCAAATGGAGATTCTTCGATGCTCATTCTCTACTTGGAGTAGAAGGAGGAGGGTGCTGTCAGGAGCTGAAATGTGTCAATATCAAAAAACTTAAGTTAAAAGAAAGCATGTTTGAATGCCATATTCTACAGACCTCTTGAGGTTTTTGAAGATCATGTATCTAACTCTATATATTTGAATAAACAAATGTTGCTTGTCTCTTAACAACTCCTTGCTCATTTTAATTATTATTATTTTTAGAACACAATGCTAAACTATTGCACCATTTATCAATATGTCAAATTATATGTTATATATACATATAAATATATAATACGTGTGTTTCTAAGAAGTATGGGTTATTATCGGTGTTTGTGAGGTATCCTTTACCCTTTCTTTTCTTTTTTTTTAGTTAGGTCTTGCTATGTAGCACAGGTTATCCTTGAATTTGTGACACTGCTTCCTCTTCTTCCTACTTGCTGGGATTTCAGACATGTGCAGTCCCTATGTAGCATGGTTCACATTTCTTAAGGTAGAACAAAATCTCACTGTAGTAATTGTTTCTGATACAATTAATTATTGACACATTTGTAAAATTCTGTAGTTTGCTCTTCCTTTCAAAACCCAACCCTAGTATCAGTTTTGTAAAAAGGGATTTTGTGTCTAATGAGTGTGATGTATATATATGCATGTGTGTGTGCGTGCGTGTGCACGCGCGTGTGCAGGCATGTACATGTGGAGGCCAGAAAAGGATATTGGTTGTTTTCTGTACCTCACTCAGCCCTAGGTTTTGATACAGGGTCTATGATTGAACCTAAAGCTCAGGTTTTGGGCAGCCAGCCTGTGAGTTCCTATGATCCCTCTGTCTCTACAGTCAGTATTGGGCTTACACACATGTAGCCATGTTTGGCTTTTATGTGAATATTGCAGATTCAAACTTGGGCCCAGTTGCTTGCTTAATGAATGTTCTTACCCATTGAGCTGTATCTTTAGACTTGTAACTTCTAGAGATGTGAGGAGTAGAAAAATATGGGGTTAGAACAGATTTCATATTTCTATTTCACTGGGAGTAGACTCTTCAGCCAAGGCAATGTGTTTCATGAGTGAGTCATATGCTAAGTTACTGGCCCAAGACACTAATATTTGCTGACTCACTTCTGCTTTCTCCTTGTCATGAGGCTCTCCCTTTCCCTTCACCTTAAGCCTTATAAATCTGCACAGGTATATCCTAAGAACTGTGTGCTGTTAGCATGTGCATGGCAAATGAAAATGACTAATGCTATGATTTTGTTGTTTGCTCAATAACATAAAGTTCTAAGCATTCAGTAAGTTATTCATGATATAGCAGTAAGCATCAGAGTGGTCCTAAAACTGATTCTAAAATACTTTGTGTTCATTAAACTTCTGGTGTAGATTATCTGTGAATATCATTTTTTTGTTTCTTGGTAAAATAAATTCATCATAATTTTGATTACATATTTTCTTTACTGTGTACACACAACACATACACATTATAGTAAGTAAGAAATGTAGCTAAGCAAAAAACATAATAAACTCCATAGTTTTCTACTACCTGGAGCCTAACACTGACACTGAGAATTCTTCCATATATGTATATGGAATATATACATATCTATCTATATATAATATATATGTGTGTGTATGTGGAAGAATATATATATATGTAAACACTTGTTCTGGTGGCAACATTTTGCCACCTAATTTTTATGTAACATTTTAAAATAGTGGTTTAAATGGGTTCCTACTATAATAATAACTGGCATCAACTGATTTCTTCTTTTAAAAATCTTGTGTGTGTGTGTGTGTGTGTGTGTGTGTGTGTGTGTGTGTGTGTATGTGTTCAACTTTCAGGAGTTGGTTCTCTCCCTCTACTATGTGGGTTCCAGGGATCAAACTCAGGTTGTCATTTTAGTGGAAAGTGGCTTTATATACTGAGTCAGGTGACTTTCTTATTCTTAATTATGAGAATAAGATTGAATTAATCTTTAAAATCTTTGAGATTTGCTTTGAGTATTAGAACATCTGCATTATATTATATTGGATTTGTGATAGAAAGGTGATTAACTTTAGTTAAATAATGACATATCAGATATGGGTGTGATTTTGAATATTATTTTTACTTACTACAGAATGGTTTTTAATCTAGATGACAAATAATTAAAAGCATTACATAGCTCCCTTTGTTCAATCTCTACTTCCAAATATGATAAGAAACATATTCAGTAAACATTAGTGTAGATTAAATGCTTTGAGATCAGAATAGAGGGAATGTTATTTTCCCAGAAGAATGTAGTTGGGAATACTGTCTTGTGGAATAAGCCCAGATAGCCTAGATCCAATTTTTTCACTTTTATAATCTTCTGCAGTTTTTGGTTTTTCCTTTCCTTTTTTCTTTGCAGATTTTTAAGACAAGCTCTCATTCCACAGCCCAGGCTGATCTTCAGCTTGCAATGATCCTCTTGCCTTAGCTGTCCAAGTGCTGAAAGTACAGGGACCAGTGTGAGCCACCAGCTACAGCTTAAATCTAACAATATGAAAGATCAACTAGAACCACACATTTATTATGAGTTACTATGGTATTAAATATTGTTATCAAGCGTTCAGAGGCTCAGGATTGTTTCTGAAGAGAGCACACTACACAGACAGGGCATTTAAAAGTGAAGGTCAACATAGGTCATAAATTGTCTGAAATATAAACAAGAGCTAATAAGAGAAAAGTAATTCTCGTGTAGTTTTTAGGCATACAAATAAATACCTATGTGAAGAGAAATGAAACAGTGCCTCCTAGAAACTTCAGGGGATGTCTGGTTTCAACAATGAGTAAATTTTAGAAGTACACAGACATATATCCTTCACGAAATTTACCCAAAGGACCCAGTTCAGCTATGAAAAAAGGGATTGCCATTTGGAAAGGTTGATATGACTGAGAACTGGAGGTTCTATTTATATGTGTGGACGACCTCCTGGGATGTAGTCACTCTGGAGACCATGGTAGTCTCTAAAGTAAAATATTAGTTCTTGTTTTCTATTCTTCTGTGAATCATGTTTTATTTCCCAGGTGCATTAATTTTTCTTTTATCTGTAAGAGTCATCTTGCAGTTTCAGAAACTTAGAATATAATGGGGGAATGAACAATTTAGCACCAACTGCCCTGTTACCACCACTATTACCACCACCCTTATCATCATCACCACCGTTATGACCATTGCCACCACCTTCACTACCACTGTATCATTATTATCATCATTTTCATCTCTTTAGGTAATACAGTAACCACCATCAACATCATTCTCAGGGCCATGATGGTTATTAGTTATGGTTAGTAATTCATCATGATACATCATGAACTAGCCTTGAAATGTTTGTTTTAAAGAGTTTGTTGCAAAAAAAATTCTGCCAAGTGAGGCAACTCAGGGCCAGAAAGACAAATGATGCACATTACCTCTCAAATGCAGATCCTGGCTTCTTTGTTTTACAGGATTAACTTGGAGAATAAGTGGAAGCCTGCTGCTAAAATTTCTTCCTAGGGAGAGAGGAACATCTTTGAAAACAACTGTACTCTTCATGACAAGAATATTGGCAACAGTGTAGCCTGTTGTTTTTATGCAGAGCTCTCCAGTTTTACATTCATTTTAGTGTTTATTTTTGTGCTATCTATTCAACAGAATAGGTTCTTGCCTCTACTATCACAGTTAAGATAAAAAGATATAATGTATATATTTTAATTTTTTCAATATTTATTTATTTCTTCAAGTTACATGTTAATCACAGTCCCCTCCCTCCATCCCTTCCTGGTTTCACCCTCCTACTCTTCCCCCTCTCCCTCCTATCCACTTTTTAAAAAATTTGAGGTGTATCTTCCCTCTCCCAACAGTTCCTTCTTTTAGTTCAATAAACAGCTCTTTTTCTTGTAACAATAAATACAATACAAAACAATAAGAACAATTAGTACACAGTTATGAAAATTATAAGGTATAACATACATTCCCATGTCCAGTTTATACATATTCTATTATCTATCTATCTTGATGAGTTTAAAGTTCTATACCTAACTCAGTTTCCATCCTAACTTGCATTACCAACTTAAAAACATCTTCTTAGACCTAGAACATCCTTTTAATTCCTAAACAACTTAAAACTTAACTGGGAGACTATAAACCACATCAGAGACCTGAGAAGGATAAATATAACTGAATAAACTGGAAGTGCAGAGCCAGCAGCTTCCAAAACTGAGATATGACAGACAACTGGCTGCCTGAACAGTCCCCAATTTCTCTCAATACAGTAGAGTATCTATCTTCAGCCTTTTGGCCCAGTATCTCTGACAGACATTAACTGTGAATGAGGAATTATGAAGGACTTCCCTACCCTGTCTTGGCAGAGCTAGGCTGTCGACTTACCTGCTTCCAAATTTTGTCCTTTTTGGACAGTTTTTCTCTATCCTTCTTTCTCTCCTATGTAGGGGGGAAAATTGAAAAAAAAAAGGGGATATAGACATGACATAGGAATGATAAAGAAAGGGGTAGGTTTTTGAATCTGCTCTTTTATCTTTGTATATTGATAGAAAATTAAGGTTATATTTGGTTTCATTGATATAGATCTTTGTATATTGATACAAAATTAAGGTCAACTCTTTAAGGTATATTGTATCTTTGTAATTCTTAAAAATGCAATGTGAAGTTTTTGCCTTTTGATACCAACTGTCACAAACTGCTTAAGATAATTAAGAAACGCAAACTAACAGTCATTTAAACTTGTCATTTTGTTATGTACTAGTGTAGTGTATCACAGATGTTTTCTAAGTTAATCAGAAATCAAATTGCTAAGGGATAAGCAACATTTGCTTATTCTAATATATGGGCATAGATAGTTGGTCTTCAAAAATCTCAAGAGAACTGTAGAATATGGAATTTAAAGATGTTTTCTTAACTCAAGATTTTTTGATATTGAGACATATTAGCCCCTGACAGCACCCCCCATTTTATGCCATGTAGATGATCAACATCGAAGAATCTCCATTTGGAGATGACTGGCTTAGTGGCAAGCTTGTCACTGGGCAATAGAAAGTCCTTGCTTCAACTGTAGAAAGATATAATTTATTTTTATAATTTAAAACAATGATTTGGTTTCCTTATATCCTCCTGAGGTGGGTAATTTTCTTTTGTATCGTTATAAATTCACTAGTGTAAACATATTTAAAGTGGTTCAGTCCAATACAATCACTGTGCTTTGGTTCTCAAAATTTTACTTATATGCTTTGCATTTTATTTTTATTATTTTAAATTGTATATGTATCTGTGTTGGTATGTTCACATGACCACAAATACCTTTGGAGGCAATGACTATGAAAAGATAGTCTTTAGATCCAAGTCCCCATCCTGAGCTGAGCAAAAGTTTGTAAAATTACAATGCCTTGACCTGCCAGCAATGTTCACCCTCCCCCTCCACTGCTGTTGCTAGGAAATGACTAACACAACTGCCCAGCCCCAGGGTCTCCTCGAGCAAACGAATACCCAGCCCCAGAGATAAGAAAACAGCCAGGGCCAAAGTTCCTGACTCTCTAAACAGGGCTCCTCCTCCAGGAATTTACACCAAGGCCTAAACTGTTATTGACACCTACCCCAAAACGTATATAACCCAAAGCTTTGTAAAGTTTGGGGTCGCCTCTCCCCCTCTCCCTCCGATGTAGACCACCCCACGTGTGCTGGCCATGCACGTCAGAACAATAAATTCCCCTTGCTTTTTGTATCGATTCAGTGTCTTTTTCTCATTGAGGGTCAGCAGGAAGATAGGTCGATAGTCCCTCCAGGGGTTGGGCCTTACAACTATAGGTTCCCCCTTGGAGCTTGAGTTGCAGGTAGTTATGTGCTGGGAACAAAACTCAGGTCCTGTACAAGAGTGGTGCATGCCCTTAACCAGAAAGCCATCCCTCCAAGCATTAAAGTTTTCTATGTTTGGTTTCTGTACTTCTCAGTTTGTCTCTGAACATAATTATAGTAGTTTCTAATACCTTCTTTGCCATCTGGTGTGACAAGATGTTGTGATTTGTCACATTCTTTTCATTCTTCAGAGGTGAATCATTCCTTTCTCCAAGAAACTTGGTTCTTTCAGCGGGGAAATGACACCTCAGGAACGTAAACTTGATGCCAGAGAGGCTTATTGCTTCTGGAGCATCACTGTTTCCAGGTCTTTTCTGACAGGAAATCAGGACTACAAATTCTCAAAGAGTCTCTTGTTTCTCTTTATGTCCTTTTTCTATATTTCTCCTATATATCCTTCTTTAAAAAAAGTCCAGGAAGTTTACTAGAATATTTTTATTGTTCTTTCTGGGACAGTTTTCTGAAGTGTGGCGTTTCTTCTCAAAGTGTAACCCTGTGTCCCCTAAACACATGAAAGATAACACCAGAGGCACCAAAATGTGTCAGAGTCATATTAAAAAAAGAACACAAAGTACTTCCCTTTGAATCAGTTTGACCCACAGTGAACACAAGTCTGAATTTCCCACTTTTCTCTGTATATGTTTTGTCTGTGGTTTGTGGTTTCTGGTTGTCTGTTGTGAATCTGTCTGATATGCTCCTATTGCTGTCTGATATGCTCCTATTGCCTGCGTCTGTGTCTTGTCTATGCCTATCTGATGTCTAAATGACCCTAGCATAGGTCTTCTCTCTGTCTTTGTTGAACAATGCAAAAAACATCACATGGGGAAAGGTACTTTATGGAAAAGTAAAAAATATCAGAGTTTACAAGAGATTAAGGTATTTATTTCACCTGACCCTACAGCACTTAGTACTGCAAACATATCCTTGTTAAGTAATAACTACATGTGAAATTACTTTTACTCAGAACACAGAAAGAAATCTCTAAGAAATCCACAACTGAAAACCTCAAGCAACTCTTATTAAAATTAAGCCATATTTAGTAGTTTTTATTCTATAGAGGAAAATGTCAAATAAAGAGACTAATTTAATGTAGGTATTACATTAGTCTCTACCTATGACAGGAAATAAGATCAGAATCAAATCCACAGAGTGTGTTCTTTCCATGATAATATATTGCCTCATGATTTTAGCTAGTTACCAGAATGAAGTTCTTGAGAGAAGACTTTGTAAAGTCATGGAAGACTTTATCCAGGAAAGGTTTCTATAAATTAGATATAGTTCCTTTAATTCTTGTTCTTTGGTTAACAATGACTTTCTTTCCTTCCTTCCTTCCCATCTTCCTTCCTTCCTTCCTTCCTTCCTTCCTTCCTTCCTTCCTTCCTTCCTTCCTTCCGTCCTTCTTTCTTTCTTTCCGTGTATGTGCACACGCACAAGCCACAACTTGCAGGTGGAGGTCATAGGGCTGTTTACATGAGTCGGTTCTCTCCTCCCACCATGTGGGTCCCCCTTGAGATCAAACTCATGTCCTCAGGCATGGCAGCAGCACCTTTACCTACTGAGCATCTTGCCAACAATCCTGTTTTCTGCACTCTGCAATGCAGTCTATGATTTACAGTGTTGATGGTTCTCAAACCCTGAGATGAGACTCTTGTTCTGAAGGTTCATCCCATTTGTTCTGTGCCTGCACACCTTCCTGTATCCCTGCCTCCTCCACCCTCACACCGGAACGTTCTCTGTTCATTTACCATTTAAAAGGTTGTCTCCTAAACTGTATTAGCTTGCTATATAGCTATGTTAGCTTGCCTTTGCTGGAAAGGACTTTTCCAATCTATTTATTTATTTAATCACTTATTTACATATATGATGCTGGGAGTTGAGCCAACTAAATATACTAAACAAGCACTTGAATATTGGGCTATATATATTTTGGGGTTTTGTTTTTGTTTTTTAAGGTTTATAAGGCACGGTTTCTCTGTGTAGCCCTGGCTGCCCTGGAACTTACTCTGTAGACCAGGCTGGCCTTGAACTCACAGAGATCCACCTGCCTCTCACTCCTAAGTGCTGGGACTAAAGGCATGCACCACCATGCCTGGCCCCATCCTTTGTTTATCATGGGCTGTTGCTTCATAGTGTAGGATTATAAATCACCCACACTACACACACATATGCATAGGTATGCTTTTATTGTGCATCTATGTGTTTGATATATGTGTCAGTATATATATCTGTGTCCATGATGTGTGTGTGCATGGTATGTGTGATATGTGTGTTGTAGTATTTATGTATGCATACAGATGAATATGGAAACCCAAAGTTATTATTTTTTTGTTGTTGTTTTTTGTTTTTCGAGACAGGATTTCTCTGTGTAACGGCTCTGGCTGTCCTGGACTTGCTTTGTAGACCAGGCTGGCCTCGAACTCTGCCTCTGCCTCCCAAGTGCTGGGATTAAAGGTGTGCACCACCACGCCCAGCTCAAAGTTATTATCTTATGTTTGTACCCTTCCTTAACAATTTTCCATCATTTTAAAATTTTATTTTTATTATTTTTAAGTGTGTGTTTGTGTGTGTGTGTGGGGGGGGG
>CAJQZJ010003694.1:6234566-6252092 GCA_907164525.1 Lophiomys imhausi | reverse complement strand
AAGCGAGTGCTTCACCCTGCAGACGTACGAACCCCACGGATTCGTACTGAGCCCCAAAGCGGGCTCCCCAGATCCCTGGGGCGTCCCCCAGGGTGGCGGGGGAGAAGTCCGAGCCCGTCAGCTCCTTCTCAAGGCCGCCCAGATACAGAGCGATTACGGATCCGAATCGACTTCCGAGCGCGGAAATGAAAGACAGACGAGAGAGAGCCAGACACGAAAGACAGACGAAAGTCAGACAAAAATCAGACAGACAAAACAAAGGCTGGCCAGCGAGCTTACCTAAAAATCAGACAGACAAAACAAAGGCTGGCCAGCGAGCTTACCTCCCGATGGGTTCTCAGCCGGCTTGGGCGAGGGTCCCAAGGAGATCTCGGTGGAACCTCCAAATGAAAGACCCCTGAAATGGGGACACCGCCCCTGGGGCCCAGCGTCCAAGGACAGAGACCGAGACCACCGGATGCAAGTGCAAGAGGCAACTTTATTGTTTACACAGGCGCCTGCGGACGCTACAGTCTTCGGGTGACTGAGCGTGCCCGGCTAGGACGGGGGTTGATTATATAGGGTTGGGGTGGCAAGAAGCGGGCTTACAGAAGCAGATGCATGGTTACAGGGTTCTCATTGGTTGATTTAAATGAGGCCATGGGTTCAGGTTAGGGACAAGCTTGGCATTCCATAAGGCTATTGTCAGCACATTTTTTGGTTTCCCCAGTTCCTGGGGCCAGTGAGTCAGTTGGCAGATGTTTAACCTCAGCTATCCTGTTTGGAAAGCCCCCGAGCAACAGATATCTTATCTTTGCTGGCCTCGCCCAGCATGGAAAGTCCTTATCTTAAACAGCAGCATGACTGGGATGGCAGCTAACAAATAGGCATGCTTAGCCGGGGGTCTTTCATTCCCCCCTTTTTCTTTACCATAAGTAAAATCTTTTACTTATCAGGGAATTTTAGTTTCCATTTGTTTCAGGGCTTGGTACTGGTGAGTTAGTACCAAGGTCTGGACGACAGACAGGCACTCTTTAACAAATTGGATCAGGCGATTGAGGATGCATGGGCCAATTGTGAGAATAAGCATGAGGAGGATTAGGGGTCCCAATAGGGAAGACATTAGGGTGGTGAACCAAGGGGATCGGTTAAAGATTCCTTCAAACCATCCCTGTTGAGATTCGAATTCCCTTTGTCTTTTGTCTAACCTTTCTTTTCTCCATCCTGGACATACATAAAATCCATAGCTGCGGACTAAATTGGGGGGAGTACTCTTTGCTGATGGGATAAGGGCCCGCAAACAGAAATATAGGTCTGGCCACCAAGTGTTTATTGGGGCCACCTTCTGCATGGTGTTGATTGCAACTCCCCGGTCGGGATCAATGAGTTGCCAGGATAATGTCATGGTTGATGGTGTTATTAAAAGTACCCAACGCGGCGATGCCCTCATAGTAAGGGGGTCCAGAAGTTAAACAGAGCCAACATCCTCCACACTGCCTAGCCGCACTCCTGTCCCTACCTTTCCTTGGACAGACGTAAAAATCTTGTTGAACCAGCCCTCAGCGTCCCTCTGGTCTCCCACACCCGAACTTTGCTCTTAGCCCTATAGAGTGTCTTTATCGAGGGTCCCTCTCAGGGAGGTTCTGGGGGTCTGCCTCAGAAATATCCCACTGTTCCAGGCCTGCAGCTAGCTGGCAGAAGTCAGGAAAGGGAGGGGACTACCTTAGAAATTGACCAGACGACTTCTCCAGTTTGGGAAGTTACCTGACAAGTACAAGTTTTTGAGGGGCATGGGGGTTGTCATTCCCCATCTGGAGAGCACCTGCAACGCAGGTGTAGCTTAAGAGGGTCTACAGTCTCTTTTTTTTTTTTTTTTTTTTTTAACTCATCCTTAGGAGGTTCAGGAGTTTTCTTTACGTGAGAGGCGTGGATCCAAGCAGAGATGTCCTCTATCTTCATTGGGGTGGGGGTAGTCGAGAGCACCAGGTATGGTCCCTTCCAGTGAGGCTCAAGGTTCCCAGCTCCATGGCGCCAGACAAGTACGGTTTTTTTTTCAACCTGGAACTGGGCAACGAAAGCGGGTCCATTATCAGACCCAATTACCTTGGGTACTCCAAACCTCGGAAAAATTTCTTCAAGAATCTTCTTGGCCACTGTATTGGCAGTCTCAGTCCTTGTAGGGAAGGCCTCTACCCACCCTGAAAATGTATCTTCAACCACAAAGCTGCTTCCATCAGTGTACCAGTTCAGACTTCCTGGCCAGGGTCGGTCCTTTAGGTCGCTCCAGGGACCCGTTTCTTTTGCCAGGATATCAAGGCAGTGGTGGGCAGGAGCGGAGTCATCAGCCTCAGGCAGTAAGGTAACAGGATTCAGGGTGGCCGGGGGAGGGGGGTGTGAATATTACTCTCTCAGTCAATAATAGGCTTTGGTAGTGAGTCATTTTAGCATCCACCGGTCGGGGGCTGCCGGATAATGTTCTTAAGGGCATGGGGTGCCACCACTGGAATGTGCTGTCCCAAAGTCAGTTTATCAGCAGCATCTTTGATAAGTAAGGCCACAGTCACAATAGCTTTCAGGCATGTGGGCCATCTGCTTGCAACAGGAACCAGTTTCTTAGATAAGCAGGCTACCTGTCTCTTTCAAGGTCCTAAAGTCTGAGTAAGAACGCCTCTGGCAACCCCTGTCCTTTCATTCGCATATAGAGTGAAAGGCTTGGTTAAATCCGGTAGGGCTAAAGCTGGTGCCGTTAACAAGGCCTTTTTGAGATCTTTAAAGGCATTCTGAGGTTCAGAGGTCCAGGTGAACCCTCCTCCCTCCTTGGTGAGGGGAAATAAGGGGGCTGCCAGCGTAGTGAAACCCGGAATCCATAATCTACAAAAACCAGCAGTGCCCAGGAATTCTCTTACCTGGCGTGCGGTGGTCGGGACAGGAATCTGGGTGACAGTCTTTTTCCTGGCTTCTGTCAGCCATCGCTTTTTATCTCTCAGGGTGTATCTCAGATAGGTGACCTCAGTTTTACATAACTGAGCCTTCTTAGCAGAAGCCCGATACCCCAACTCACCAAGTTCCGTCAGCAGCCTCTTAGTTCCTTGGAGACATTTAGGTTTAGTTGATGTTGTCAAGAGTAAATCATCAACGTACTGTAACAATGTTAGCTGAGGATTTTCAACTCTGAAGGAGGCCAGATCCCGATGAAGAGCCTCATCAAAGAGGGTAGGGGAGTTTTTGAATCCTTGTGGCAATCTAGTCCAAGTTAACTGTCCCACCAGTCCAGTGTCAGGATCTCTCCATTGAAGGCAAAGATGGGTTGGCTGTCAGGATGTAACTTCAAGCAGAAAAAAAGCATCCTTTAGATCTAGAACAGTCTTAAATCTTGGACTGGCCTGTAATCATTAGTGCCTGGCTTCTTTACCGGTAACAGGGGGGTGTTCCATGGTGACTGGTAGGGAACCAAGATGCCCTGTCTGTGAATGTCGTCTCTGTTTTTTATTCCCATTTGGTCTAGGTCTTCTGTTGCCCAGGTTTCCTGTCTGTCTAGGCCCTGGCTCTCTCTCTTATAACTGCGGCCAGTATTCTAGTCAAGTTTTTTTTTCTTGTTTGCAATCCCGCCTGTCCTCTCTCTTATGATACACTTTCTCTGTCTCTCTAACAAGATTCCTATAAAGGCCATAGCCATAGCCGCTCGTTGTTTCCTCAGAGGTGGGTCAAAGGGAGTGTGCTGCCTGTAGGCCTCTATCAACCTCTCAAGGAATACGCACGGAGGCTCAACAAGACCCTGAAGCACCCCTCTTACCTTGGCCAAATTGGTGGGGTGCTGAGCGCACCTCTGAGACCTGCCACTAGAGTCCGGCGGAAAAACTGTCAGCCGCTCCTTACCTGCAGCCATGTTGAAGTCCCAATGTGGTCGATCAAGGGGGAACTCAGCATCGATCTCATTCAGGAGGATAGTGGGGGTCCCATTGTCTCTGGGACATTCTTTTGTGCCTTCAAGAGAATTCTCTCCCTCTCCTCTGTAGTAAAGAGAACCTGCAAAAGCTGTTGGCAATCATCCCAGGTGGGTTGGTGAGAAAACATCAGGGATTCCATCAAACCTGTAAGACTAGCAGGGTTTTTAGAGAAAGACAGGTGGTTAGCTTTTTAATTATATAAATCAGCTGAGGAGAAAGGCCAATATTGTAAGGGTTGGAAAGCTGGTGGGTCCACAGGGGCCCGACCGTTTGGAGGGGTAGAGCCACAGTGGAATCGGGTCCCTCTGGACTCAACCCTCTCTGGCTCCGAGTGCCAGTTGCCAGCCCTCCCCCCTCTGTTCCTTGTAGTTCCAGGCTCGGCCAGAGCCCAGGCTGGTGTGGGAATGTCTGGGGTGGCTGGGGGAAGGGGGGTGGCCGCAGTGGGCTCGATCACTCGGGTGGCTCCTCCATCTCGGGATAGATCTTAGGCGGAGCCGAAGGTGTTGTTTCCGAAGCTGGCTTTTGTTTTGATTTAGGCTCTGTGTCATGGAGAGCTAGGGCTCGGGAGCCTGGCTTTCTTTCTCTCACCCAAGGTTTTACCCATGGGGGTGGGTTCTGGACCAGGTCTTGCCAAACAGTAATGTATGGCTGTTAATCGGGATGAGACCCTGGTCCTTCCTTAAAGACAATAGTTTTTACCTCAAAAATAATGGTCCAGTCAAAAGTCCCTTTGGGTGGCCACCCGACGTCAAAAGTGGGCCACTCCGAAGCACAAAAAGTCTGTCACGGTCTCTTTTTAACCTCAACTGTCAAATTATGAGTCCTAGTTCTAACTTCAGTCCAATGATCCAGTGTCAAACTTAGAAGAGTCGTTACAGTCTGTCCCATTGTCGCAAGTAACATAAAACATAAACACAAGATACACAGAAAAACACTACAAAAAATCCTTCTCTCAAATGCCGGCACCACACCAGAAAAACAGACGGCCAGGAGGTCTCTCACGTCCCCTCTCAAGAGGACCATTGTATCCTCCCCGGCACCCAGACAAACAGACGGCCGGGAGGTCTCTCACGTCCCCTCTCAAGAGGACCATTGTATCCTCCCCGGCACCCAGACAAACAGACGGCCGGGAGGTCTCTCTTTTAGTCTTTCTAGAAAACCCGCGGGGATTCCTCTGCACCCAGTATTACCTGTTTTACCTGAGCCAAATTGGTGGGCCGGCCCCCGGCCCCTCAGAGGCCCGCTATCAGCAACTGGCTATAAAGGCGTAGGTGTCTCCTGCATCTGTGGTGAAGTTTCAATACTGATTGATTGTGAGCACGGCTGCGGACTTCGCTCCAGTGTTCTAGAGTGAGACTCAAGGGGGTGGTTATGGTCTGCCCCATTTTCTTTTATGTAGAAATACGTAAAGAGACAGACAAGAAAAACAAATACAACAATAACGAAAAGACGCGCTGCGCAGTTTCGGCGCAAAACCAAAACTACAAATTCAGACGGGGAAGCGAGTGCTTCACCCTGCAGACGTACGAACCCCACGGATTCGTACTGAGCCCCAAAGCGGGCTCCCCAGATCCCTGGGGCGTCCCCCAGGGTGGCGGGGGAGAAGTCCGAGCCCGTCAGCTCCTTCTCAAGGCCGCCCAGATACAGAGCGATTACGGATCCGAATCGACTTCCGAGCGCGGAAATGAAAGACAGACGAGAGAGAGCCAGACACGAAAGACAGACGAAAGTCAGACAAAAATCAGACAGACAAAACAAAGGCTGGCCAGCGAGCTTACCTAAAAATCAGACAGACAAAACAAAGGCTGGCCAGCGAGCTTACCTCCCGATGGGTTCTCAGCCGGCTTGGGCGAGGGTCCCAAGGAGATCTCGGTGGAACCTCCAAATGAAAGACCCCTGAAATGGGGACACCGCCCCTGGGGCCCAGCGTCCAAGGACAGAGACCGAGACCACCGGATGCAAGTGCAAGAGGCAACTTTATTGTTTACACAGGCGCCTGCGGACGCTACAGTCTTCGGGTGACTGAGCGTGCCCGGCTAGGACGGGGGTTGATTATATAGGGTTGGGGTGGCAAGAAGCGGGCTTACAGAAGCAGATGCATGGTTACAGGGTTCTCATTGGTTGATTTAAATGAGGCCATGGGTTCAGGTTAGGGACAAGCTTGGCATTCCATAAGGCTATTGTCAGCACATTTTTTGGTTTCCCCAGTTCCTGGGGCCGGTGAGTCAGTTGGCAGATGTTTAACCTCAGCTATCCTGTTTGGAAAGCCCCCGAGCAACAGATATCTTATCTTTGCTGGCCTCGCCCAGCATGGAAAGTCCTTATCTTAAACAGCAGCATGACTGGGATGGCAGCTAACAAATAGGCATGCTTAGCCGGGGGTCTTTCACTTTCTTCCTTCCTTCCTTGTTAATTTCTTCTTTATTTTAACCCCTTGTACAATCTTGATTTATTTTTTTGGTTTTGGGAATTATAGATTCTATAGTACAGAAATGGCAGATTTTAGTTTATGAAAAAGCATGGATGCCTCTGCAGTGCAATATTTTAAGATAAGAATTTGATTTTCAAAATCTTTGTGGAGCTATCTATAGCAAAGATGGGCTGTGAAACAACTGTATCTACAAATTTCTTTCCAGTACTTTGTGATATATTTCTGTTTAATTTCTTCCACAAATACATTGACTTTGTAAATCATCTATATCTGGCATCAATGTTAAAAAAGACCTCAATACTTCTGTGTAGGAGTTATATTATAGATATGTTTATTGGGGTTGGGATCCCCAAAGTTGTGATCCATTTATCTCTGTATTGTTTCCCATTATAGTTTTCAGTGATGGCTTCTATTTCTTGTAAAAAGAAGCTTCTTTTTAAAAAAAAAAAAAAGATTATTTTTCTGAGTCAAGGTTTCTCTGTGTAGCTCTGGCTGTCCTAGAACTCATTCTGTAGACCTGGGTGGTCTGGAACTCAGAGATCTGTCTGCCTCTGCCTCCCAAGTGCTGGGATTAAAGGTGTGAACCACCACCACCCAGCAAGAGAAGTTTCTTTGATGAAAGGTAAGAGCTGTACTTATCTGTGATTATAAGGATAAGTTTACAATGTCTTAGGAATTATGCTAGGTTAGTAAAGTGATGGTAGTAGGTTCACCTCTCAGATCCATGATCTCACTAGCCCTAAGTAATATATATATATGTATACATATATATATGTTTATATATATATATATATATATAATTTATATAATAGACAAAGCAGAAGGGGCCACCAATTAGAGAGGGAGTGACACAGGAAGGATTGGAGAAAGGGTGGCATAGGAGGAGTTGGAGGGAAAAAAGGTAAGGGGGAAGTAATATAATTATATTTTAATTAAAATATATTAAAACAAGAAAGAAAAAGAGGCCATGAATTTGAAAGGGAGCTAGGTAGGAGGGAAGGGACACAGGAATGGTTTAGTGGAGGACAGGGAGGAGGAAAATGATATAAATACAGTATATATACATGTATGAAATTTAAAAATTCTAACATTGTAAATACCTAAAGTTTATTTAGGAAAACTAGTTTTGTTTCTTTAGTGTATGGTATATACTAAGACTCTTCATCAGTTATTTACAGGAACCACTGATGATTCAGTTCAGAAAGTACACAAGCATCTGTTGTGTGCTATTTTCTCTGAATTAAAACATTTCCTACTTGAGGGAGCTTCATTAAGAATGAGGAAGTAAAAACAAAACCATACAAACAAACAAACAAACAAACAAATCTCCAATCCAAACCAAACCAAAAACCAACCAACCAACCAACCAACCAAAAAAACAAAACCAAAACCCAAAAGTCAAAACTCACAAGGCTCAGGAATTTCTTAAAACTTAACAGTATCCTTAAAGCTCCTCTCCAGGTTCTACAAATAGTAAAAATTACTGAAGAAAAAAGACTTTCTGACCTGAAAACACGGAGCTTCAGAGATACAGCTTTTGTGCATCATCTTCCACGTTTGGAGTAGAGGAGAATTAGCTATGCTACTGTAAGTAACTCCACTAAACTCATTGGCTCACTAAACTAGACTATCTATCTATCTATCTATCTATCTATCTATCTATCTATCTATCAATCATTTATCCATCCATCCATCCATCCATCCATCCATCCATCCATCCATCGATCGATCTATCTATCTATCTATCTATCTATCTATCTATCTATCTATCTATCTATCTATCATCTATCAATCTAAGACAGTGTCTCAGTCTCATGTATCCCAGTCTGCCACAGAACTTGTTATATTGTCAAGGATGACCTTGAAATCTTTTGTTTCTTCTGCCTTTTCCTCCTCAGTGCTGGGATGGCATACATGTGCCACCATGTCCATTTTATTCAGTGCTGGGAATCGAATCTAGGACTCTGTGTTTGATAAGCACTTTACCAAAATTTTTAAGAATGAGTAAACAGTAAGGAGATGATGTAATTTGAGATCATGTCCAGTCCTTCTTCTTGGCAACTCAAGGACATAGTTATTCTTTCACCTTTGAAATGTTACCCTCTGGCCCATGAAAAACTTTTTTTATTTCACAATTATTTGCTAAATTGAGTATTTGTTGAGGTTATATACAGTACTCAAACACATCTTTAAGATTTCTATAATTATCCCTGTTCTTCATGTGGGAATATTCGGTCACTGTTAAATATGTTACTCAAGTTCATATTCTGTTTTACTTTTAAAAGGCACTTTTAGATGTTACACATGTCTTTTAAATGCTTCTGTTGATTAATTTCCCTTCCTGTGGGTGGGCGTCTTTTAAGATGCCCTTACACATGGAATTTTAATCATTGCCTCTTTAAGGACACATGTTTAGAGTAAGTGATTATTGTTCTGCTTTTTGGATTAGATTTGTGTAGTTAATTCTTAAATATGCATCTCTTTCTTTTCTGACAATGGTCTGACTTTATATTGTCACGCTCTTTCTGATCTTTGTTTTTTTAGATGTTTTGGTAGCACTTTATGGTCTTACCTAAAATTTAGTTAATTGCCCCCCTCTTCAGTCTTATTTCTCATGTATGCCATATTTCTGCTTTTCTGGGCCTCAAACCTTAGTCAAATTTAATTTGCGCTTTTCCCATCTATCTCTCTTTTACTGTTGGGATGTCAACATATATCAACTGCTCCATTACTGTGGCTCCTGCACCATTCACCTCTTTCTGTACTTATTGCTGTGGAAAGTTTTCTGGCTGTTCGCTCTGTCTGCCCTTTTCTCTCTTTCAGCCTGTTCTGACATTACCATCTCTAGAAAATATCATTAATATTAAGAAAGACAGTTCTGATTGCTAATATTATTTAATCAATTCTTTTTGCTGTGTAAGTGCTATAATCAGCACCATTTATTCACCCTTTGAGATATGATTATTATTAGTTTTAAGATTAGAGATTGAAGTTCAGGGAGAGGTTGAACACCCACTGAGGTCACACATTTAGTAATAGGCAAAGCCAAGATTTGTACTGAAGTTAGTTCACATTCTGAATGCTTAGGAACATTATAATTTATGATTTACAAATGACTACTAATGATTTATTTTTAGAATTAAAGTCATAAACTTGACTGTTCTAGGCAGGTTAACAAGTGGTTACCATATAGATATAATGCTGCAGTTTCTTTTTAGTGGTTACACTTAGATATACGGGAAAGATAGAGAAATTATCTTCTTTTAAAATATTTTTCAAAAACTAGCATACCAACATTAGGCTTCATTATGACATTTTCAAATTTGTTTTTGTTGATCTCCCTTCCCACACTCCCATCTTCCTGCTTCTCCCTCTCCCTTTTTACCCCAAGGAACTTCTTTTATATGTTGTTACATGTATTATGTTAATGTCCACCACACCAGCACCTCCTTTTCCCATGTCATGAAACCCTTTCTTGTTTTATGACTTATACCTACACTCATACCTATTCACGGAGACAGATGCAGACACAGACAGACAGACAGACAGACAGACACACACACACAAACACACACACACACACACACACACACAAACACACACACACACACACACACACACTCCTCACCAAAACATTAAAGCTTGGATCTGCATATGAAAGATAACATGCAAATAAAACTTTGTCTTTCTAAATCTAGGTTACCTTATATACTATGATAATCTCCAAATTTATCTAATTTTTTTGTTTTGGAAATTTGGCTTTTCTTTATGGCTGAATAAAACTGCGTTGTGTATTTGTACCACACTTTCATTACCTATTGATGGACATCTAGGAGGATTCTAGTGTTTTCTTGCTTTTGTAAATAGAGCATTATTAAGTGTAGATATTCAAGTATATTTGCAGTAGAATGTAGAGTCCTTTGTTCATATGTCTTAAGTCAGTGTTCTATTGCTGTGAAGAGATACTCTGATCATGACGACTCTTATAAAAGAAAGCATTTAACTGGGGCTTGCTTATAGTTTCAGAGATTTAGTCCATTATCCTCATGGCAGGGCGCATGGCGGCATGCAAGTAGACATAGCAGCTAGAAGTTCTGTATCAGGATCTGAAGGCAGCAGGAAGTGAAAGAGACCTTAGGCCTCACTTGGGCCTTTGAAACTTTAAAGACACACTTCCTCCAACAAGGCCACACTTTCTAATCTTTTCAAATAGTGCCACTCTCTGGTGACCAAGCATTCAAATCTTTGAGACTATGGAGTAAGATATATGAGTCATATGGTAGTTCTACTTTTAAGCTTGTGAGGTCTCCACAGTAATTTCCATAGGGGCTTCAGCAGGTTATATCCCATCAGCAGTGAACATGGCTGTTTCTTTTTTCTCAACCTCACCACTATTTACTGTCTTTTGTTTTCTTGATGATAACATGCCATTATGACTAGGGCAAGATGGGATCTCAAAGTAGTTTTATTTGAATTTCCATGATGGATTAGGATGTTGAATGATATTTATTTATTTTTTGATATTTATTGACTGGATCAGCAGAATGGTCCAGCTGGCAAAGATGACTTCTATTAAGTATGATAATAGTTCAGTCCCTGAGACCTACACAGAAAGAAGAGAGACCAACTCCTCAAAGTTGCCCTTTTCCCTCCACATATTGGCTGTGCTAGGCATGTGTGTGCATGTGCATGTGCACACAATGAATAAATGTGACAAAATATATTTATTGGCCATATATATTTCTTCTTTTGATAACTCTCTGTTCAATTTACTGACATGTTTGTAGATTGGAAGTTTTGGTTTTCTGTGTGCTTAATTTTTACAGTTCCTTGTTTATTCTATATGTTAATATCCAGCTGTGTATAAATGAATAATTTCTTCCACCTCCTGATTTCTTCCTCCCATAAACCTCTCTGTCCCAGAAGCCCTGGAACCTTTGCCCCACCTACCTCCCTTTCGGCCCAATCACAGGTCTTAGCATTTTATTAAACCCAATCAGAGACAATGGTTAGCAAGAAAAGTAACAGACAGCAAGCAGGCCTCTAGGAGCAATTAATTAACATTTGGACTACTTGACAGATCACTTCATCATCGCTGTCTTAGCATCCGTGAACTCTGTCCTTTATTTCACTAATAGACATTCATTCCTAACATTTCCTTGGGATATACACTTTACTATGAATGTTTCACAAAATTTCCACTAAGGAAAAACTGGGGAGGCTGTAGTAGTTGCTATTTTTAAAAAAAATTTTTATGGCTTTTGCCAATAATTTTATTCTTATATTGCCTGCTGTTCAAAGACTGGAAATAGTTGCTTTGTGTTTTGTTGTTGTTTTTACATTGCTTGAGCTCTGAGAAAGTACTATACCAGCTATTCTATTGCTTGTAACCTATTGTCTGATTTTCTAAACTATGCTGTGCACTTTTATTACTTTTACTTTGCATTCCAGTCAAACTAAAGGTCATGTGGGTTCATGGAGAAGCAGACATCAGAAGCAGAGAGAATTAATCTGTCACCTAACACAATCATCTTCCCTTCTCTTACCTGTGCACAGTATCTTCATGAGATGAGAATAGCTAATTGTGCAAATCCCTAACTTGCTGGTACTGAAAATACTTAGAAAGATACTGTGGCCACGCCCATGTTCAGAGATTCTGATGGTTGGCTCAGACTTTTTTCTTTCTTTTTTTTTTTCAAGACAGGGTTTCTCTGAATATCTCTGGCTGTCCTGGACTCGCTTTGTAGACCAGGCTGGCCTCGAACTCACAAAGATCCGCCTGCCTCTGCCTCCTAAGTGCTGGGATTAAAGGCGTGCGCCACCACCGCCTGGCGTCTTTCTTTTTTTTATATAAGTACTTTATTTTTTTTTTCTTCAAGTTACATCTCAGTCACAAACCCTTCCCTATTCCCCCTTCCTGTCCCACCCTTCCCCTCTCTTCCCCCCCAACAGCTTCCCTTTTCAATCCAACAAATGGTTCTTTCTCTTATAACAGTAAATTCTATACAAAACAGCAGAATTAAATATGCCACATTTATGAGAGTTAAATGGCCCAGTATACCTTCCCAATGTCTAGTTCATACATATTTGGCCCCTGACTTTAACCTTCTACCTTCTAACCATCTCCATGAGTTTAAAGTTCTATAACTGACTTAGCTTTCATACTAACTTGCATCACTATTATAACCATCTTCTTAGATCTAGAAAGCCCTCTTGATTCCTAAACAACTCAAAATTTAGCTATGAGACTCAAGCTGTCTATTCTTCAACCACCTCAGAGAGCTGAGAAGGATAAATATATCTGATTATATAGGAAGTGCAGGGCCTGCAGCTTCCAATACTAAGAAATGACAAACCAGTGACTACCTGGACAGTTCCCATTTTCTCTCCATACATTCCAGCATCAGTCTTCAGCCTTTTGGTCCTGTTTCTCTGACAGACATTTATTGTAGAGCAGGGATTATGAAGGACTAACCTACCCTTTCTTGGCAGAGCTAGGCTGTCGACTTCCCTGCTACCAAGTTTTGTCCTTTTTGGACAGCAGTCTGTCTGCAGTTGAAGCAAGGAGTTTTTACATGCCAAGACATAGGCTTGCCACTAATTCAACCATCTCACACTGGAGATTCTTCGATGCTTATCTTCTACTTGGAGTAGAATAGGGGGTGCTGTCAGGAGCTGATATGTCACGATATCAAAAAAAATCTTAATTTAAGACCACATCTTTGAATGCCATATTCTGCAGATCTCTTCGGGTTTTTGAAGATGCCCTATCTATCTCTTGTATTTAGATAAGCAAATGTTGCTTGTCTCTTAACAACTTGATTACTGAGTAGCTTAGAGAATATCTGTGATAGACTGTCATAGTAGCTAACAAGGTGACATGCATGCATGACTAGGAGTTTGTTTTTCTTAACTATCCTAAACAGTTTAAGACGGTTGGTATCAAGAGGCCAGAGCTTCACATTTCATTTTTTAAGTATCTCTAGGTACGATACCATTAGGAAGCGTTACCTTTAATTTTGTATCAATATACAAAGATCTATTCAAATGTGGCTAAATATACTCTTAATTTTGTATCAATATACAAAGATCAATGCCTATGTGGCCCAATACAATCTTAATATTGCGTCCATATACAAGGGTCAATACCATTGTGGCCAACTATAATCTTAATTTTGTATCAATATACAAATATCAATACCAACGTAGTCCAATACAATCTTATTTTTGCACAATAAACAATGGTCAATACCACTTTAGCCAAATATACTACTAATTTTGTATCAATATACAAAGGTATAAGGGCATATTCAGAGACACACACATAGGATTTGGAAGGACCTAAGTTTAAAAGCTACTTACAAAAGGCCCACTCAATACAAACAAATTGTCCTTCGAGATCTCAAAATATATACACTAAAGCTGGTTTAGCTCCAAAATAACAAAATAATTTCTTCTTTAAACCAGATTGAAAGATAACACTTTATATATTGTCAAAAAACCAAATTTGTTTCAGGAGAAATATTACCCCCCCCCTAAAAAAAAAGAGGGTGATTATCCCTGAGTGAGGAATAGGGCAGGGCTCTGTTCTTATCTTTCCAGGAGAATCAAAGCATCCATTCAAGGAACCCAGGGACAACTGGACAACGGAAACCTCAGCAGAAAACAGAATCAGACACCAAAGAAGATGAGTGACCCAGATGATTCAGCCTGACAGACTCCCTCAATAGCTGTTTCCATCAAAAGTCTAAAACCACAACAACTCAATATCGCTAAGACAGTTCAGCTCTACACAATGCCCCAGCCAGAATCTCAGTAAAGCCTGGAAGATCAGCTTCTGCCTACAAACTCCTTAGGACATCTAAACAGCTGAGAACAGAAGGACTGAACATAAAAGGATTGTACTAACATTTTTAACCATTTTTCCATTTTGGTTCGGGCCCCAAACAGGTTTACTATGACCCAAATCAGCAGGAAGTCATTTTAAGAGAGCGACATCCCATACCCAGAGGGTGGGGAGGGTGTTTCTCTGTCCCCCCCTTTTTTGGTTATTTGAAGGACAACTGAAAACTCTGTTATTTAGGGGAAGAGATTACAAGTTGTTAAATGGTCTTGTTTAATGGGTTTTGGTGGTTAGACCCAGGGTATTTCTTCTTTCCCTTTTCTGTATCCTTCTTTATCTCCTATATAGGAATGCATGGACTTGAGAAAAATTGAGACATAGACATAGCACAGGAAGGACCAAGAAGAAGGGTCAGACTTTCTTTCTAAGACTCACTCTAGGTATTTGTAGTGAGCAGCCAGGTTTGAAAAACAAAGGGGAAGATAATCTCTCTAGATTCTTCAGGTCTCAGCTTCCGTGGGGATGTGGTTTTGATGTTTAAGAAGGCAGAGCGTACACAAAGATGGTGAGGGCAGAGGTTGAGGGTTGGGAGTAGAACACCAAAAAGACAAAGGCATCCAAAGAGGCAGCTGGCAGAAGTGCTCAAAGAGAGTGGTGGAAGGCAGAGACAGTCAGGCAGCTCTGAGTAGTTGGTAACTTAGAGAAAGGCTGCTTGGGGATGGAGAGCAGTCCTGCTATCCCGGGGATTGTTTTTTTAATCATTAAACTTATGTAGATGACAGGGAAGGGAATAAAAAAGAATTCTTGTTAACTTCTGATCAATTGCATTCCAGGAATTAATATTGATTCCTGGAATGAATTGAAATCTGAATAAATCATGATGATAGAGTATAACAGCCCTGAAAAATGTTCTCAACTTAGTCACTTCTTTGAAAATTATTGGGCATTATTTGTCATCTTTTAAGACATTGCCTTATGAGTTTCAGTGGGTCCTATAAGGAAGTTGGTCTGATGGTTAGGATAAGGCTTTGAATTGGGCAGACTTGGATATGACTGTGGGCTTTGATACATACCATATCTCTGCAGAAGCCCAGATTTTAGCAACAGAAGAAGAAGCTGTGATAAGAAATGAAGAGATATTCCTAAAAAATGTAGTCTCTTTTTCATTAATTGTTATACACATGTATATGTATATATGTTCCTAAACATATAAGTATAAAATAGATATCTTTTTGAGTGTTTTAGATCTTGGCAGCTAGGTGTCAGTTTAAGGACACAGTATTAAGTACATTGTAGGGTATTTAAGAAGTAGTAATTGTTGTTGCTTTCATAATATTTCTTTTCTTGAATACTATTGGGTAACTATTAGCTGAAAGAAAAATTGCTTCAAAAGCCAAATTATGAATTATATAGAAAACAAACATTTCTGCTTCCTTTGGGAACGTAACTCCGAGGGAATGGTCCTGAGGGAGCTTCTGTCATCATAATCAGGCCACCGAGATTGTGAGCTAGAATGACTCTGTTTATTCTCCTGTTGTAACTCCAGGTCAGAACAAGAGCTGCCTACTTCCTGGAAGCTGGAGGGGCCATTGGATAAATTAATAGTTGTAAGTCAAGGTTTTCAGTACAGACAGAATTATAAGATAAATCTGAGATCCTGAGCTTTGGCCTGGGGAAGGAGAAGGTCCCGATTTCCAATCTGCCTTCTTCCATCAGGTCTTTATCTTCCCCAGAATGTTTCGGAGGAGAGGCAGTAGGCAGAAAATCCATGCTTCAAATAAAGGAAGTATGTGCCTGTCTGACCCTGACCAGTCATGAAATACATGTTAGAAATGCAGACTGTGGGTGGGACTGCTGCAGCTCCCCTCCCACCTGAAGTCTAGTGGGTTTGTGACTTTGTGTATTTAATCGTATTTATTCTATCTGTAAAGTGAGGGTAACAGTACTGTCACATATTCTTAGAGCCTCTCACAGTAACCCAGTAAATAAATGTTAACTTATATTGTTTTTATTCACCATTCATGCAGTTGAGCTAAGAGACTGTGAGGAACCTGATCTCACTTTCTTTCTTTCTTTCCTTCCTTCCTTCACTCCCTCCTTCCTTCCTTCCTTCCTTCTTCCTTCTTTTCTTTCTTTCTTTCTTTCTTTCTTTCTTTCTTTCTTTCTTTCTTTCTTTCTTTCTTTCTTTCTTTCTTTCTTTCTTTCTTTCTGGCACAGACTGAGAGACACTGTCATAGCTCTGGTGGCACCAGGCTGTCAGGACTCATTCCAGGGAAGAGCCTATTGTTTCAGCAACTGGCACAGAGGTAGGAGAGGAGAAGATAGAAAATGGGCTGACTTCAAAGTCTAAAATATATAGCCACTTTGTTCAGTAGCTCTCTCTTGTGCACCACCTGCTCTTATCCTGGTGGAGAAGTACAGCCTTTTGCCTGATCTGAAAAGTGGAGTCACTTGACGGTTCACTACTAGTTGGGGGAAATGTTGAAAACCTTCCTGTTAGAGTTCTTCTCTCTCTCACTCTCTCTCTCTCTCTCTCTCTCTCTTTCTCTCTCTTTCTGAATCCCTGTTTAAAGACAGGATAAGTTTGTGAGGATGATGGTGATGTTTCATTTTCTCCACTGGTCCTCTTCTCTGTCTCACAGGCTCCCCTCCTGAGATGAGAAGAATGACTACCAAGAATTCCTCTGTGACAGAGTTCATCCTCACAGGACTGACAGACCAGCCAGGACTCCGCATGCCCCTCTTTTTCCTGTTTCTAGGTTTCTACATGGTCACCATTGTGGGGAACCTGGGCTTGATCTCCCTGATAGGGCTGAACTCTCACCTTCACACACCCATGTACTTCTTTCTCTTCAATCTTTCTGTAATAGATTTCTGTTATTCCTCCACCATCATGCCCAAAATGCTGATGAGTTTTCTCTCAAAGAAGAACATCATCTCTCACCCAGGGTGCATGACACAGCTATTTTTCTTCTGCTTCTTTGTTGTCTCTGAGTCTTTCATTCTGTCAGCCATGGCATATGACCGTTATGTTGCCATCTGTAAGCCCCTGATGTACACAGTCACCATGTCTCCCCAGGTGTGTTTACTCCTTTTACTGGGTGTCTATGTGACAGGCTTCTCTGGTGGCATGGCCCATACAGGAAACCTAATGAATCTGACCTTCTGTGCTGACAACCTTGTCAATCACTTCATGTGTGACATCCTTCCCCTTCTGGAGCTGTCTTGCAATAGCATGTTCATAAATGAGCTGGTAATCTTTATCGTTGTGGCTTTTGATATTGGTGTGCCCATTGTCACCATCTTCATTTCTTATGCCCTCATCC
>CAJQZJ010003694.1:6176895-6217306 GCA_907164525.1 Lophiomys imhausi | reverse complement strand
TCTTTCTTTCTTTCTTTCTTTCTTTCTTTCTTTCTTTCTTTCTTTCTGGTGTTTCTGAGTGCCCTGTCTGCTTCTTCACCAACTGTCTTTTTCTTTGTGTGCCTGTGCTTCACATGTGTGTTTCCTCACCCCAATAAACACATTTTTTTCAACTGATTATTCTGTCTGTAGTTTTAATGCTTTCTCCTCTGTTACTTGTTGCATGGGGATTTTTCCTATCTTTTAATTCTTTAATTAGCAGAGAAAATGAACTTGATCAAGACCCTTACACTGCATCACTGACATAACTTGTGTATTGGTTAATGTTGATTATCAACTTGACAGTATAGATATTTACCCAGGACACTAGCTTCATGATAGATCTGTGAGCCATCTATCTAGATTAGGTGAGCCTTTGGTCATTCCTATGAAGGATTATAATGGTTAGGTAAATTGTAGTGAGAAGCTCCACCCACTGTGGGTAGCACCATTCCATGTCTGGCATCCTGGACTAAATGCAAAGGAGAGGAAGCTGAGCACAAGCAGTCATTTCTCTTCTTTCTAGCTGTGGATGCAATGTGTCCACCTGCCTTCGCCTCTTGCCTTCAAAGGAATTCTTACTTCCTTGAGTTGCTTTGGTCAGGGTGATTCATCACAGCATCAGGAAAAGTAATTGAGAACTAGCAAAAAATGAAGAACTATTAATAAAATATCAGGATAGCATTGCCCCTAGAATCATTGTAGATGTGACTGCTATGTCACATGTGTATCAGTAGGTGGCAGAGAGGAGAGAGGCTATATCTACATTCAGTGATCTGACCTATGAACATCTGAATGAATAGTAGCCTAGCATTCCCAGAAGAAGAAAAAAGAGGCAAGGTGGATACCAACTCCACTTTGGTGCCATGGAATAACCTGAGATGACTACAAGACCAGCACTAGGAGATCTGGCCAGATGGGGTCACAAGAGAGAAGAGCTGTCCCTGCCCCTCACATGCTGCAGCACTCAGGAGAACAGGTCCTGCACCCAGCCAGGATAGCACACTCTAGCTGGTCCTGGATATGGGGGTTATGGGTGAGCCAGCCCTGAGGGAGTGAGTGTGGGAGAGTCAGGCCTGCTTTTGGTATGTTATGTGGTGGTGTAGGCTAGGAAGAGATGACCTCCCTTCCCTTTTGCCCTCACCACCATTGGCTGATAGGAGATCTGGCCCAGATGGAGTTATAAGAGCAGGAGAGCTGTCCCTGCCCCTCACATGCTGCAGCACTCAGGAGAGCAGGTCTGGCACCTTTCCATAGTAGAACTAGTTATGCAAGTGGTGTTTGCAGGTCCAGAACCAGGGCTTTGAGTTGGCCCAACCCAACATCTACCCCCTGGATGAACTGCTGGAGTGCAAGAAGAGGTCAGTTCCACAATCCAGGACTTCAGGATCTCTAAGAAACAGGACAGTTTCTGCATATCTGAGAGGAGTTCCAGTACTGATAGAGTACTGGAAATCAGGGGCCTTGTACCAGACAAAGGAGTCATTACAATTAACATTTGCAAGCAGAATGTGTGGACAAAGGAGAATATTGTGGGACATACTGAGGTACACTGCAGCTTCCACAATTAGCTGTTATTTTTTTATGCTGGGACACATTGCAAGGGTGGAGGGGGGATCTGGGTGGAAGTGGGAAATGGGAGGGAATAGGGTGCATGATGTGAAATTCACAAAATAAATTTTTTCAATAAAAAAATCAGGATGGCAATTTTAGCACCCTGTTGTCTTAATTTGTAAAGAAATTATTAGAAAATACAGGGGAAAAGGTTATATTTATATTGGTGTCAGGAATGTAACTGAAAAAAGTTGTAATGAGAACAAATTCAGTATTCTTACAGAGTGTATGACCAGAAACATCAGTGTTAATTGGTAGGAGCTTATCCTTAGAAGATGGATAAATAGCTAGGCACAGAAGAGAAAATGCCATGTGAGTTCCTTCATCCAAATGTTGATCATGTTGGTCTCACAGATGACAGCAGTAGAATAATGGCCATCAGAAGCTGAGCATGTGGAGGAAGGGGGCAGGAAAGAGGTTGCCAATGGATACAAGTAATAGGAAGAAAGGAGGAACAAGCTCTGGTGTTCTATTGAACAGTAGACTTAATGTAATAATAATAATAATAATAATAATAATAATAATAACAATAATGTATGATTTACTTCCAAATAAGTAGGAGAGAGGATTCTGAATATTCTCAATACACAGAAATAACCAATGTTAGATGTGATAGATAGGCTTATTATCCTGATTTAATCATTTTGTAATGTACATAGGCATATATTGTACAATTTTTTGAATTTTTCCTTTTTATTTATTTTTCTTTCATATATTGCATCCTGGCTGTGGTTTTCCCTCCTCCTCTTCCCAGTCTCTCCCTCTCACCCCCCCCTTCCCCTGGATCCACCCCAATATCACCTTTCCTCAGAAAAGAGAAGGCCTTCCAGAGACATCAAACAAATATGGCATAACAAACTACAATAAGACCAGACTCATATTCTCACATCAATTCTGGATGAGGCAACCTGGTAGGGGGAAAATCATTCCAAAAGCAGGTCAAAAAGTCATATACAGCTCCCCCCCACTGCCCACTGTTAGGAATCCAACAAGAACACCGAGCTTCACAACTATAACAAATAGGTAGAGGACCTATGTCATACTCATACAGGTTTGCTGATCTCTGTGAGCCCACTTGAGTCCCAGTCAGTTGATACTATGGACTGTGTTCTTGATTCTTGTGGTTCCCTTGATTCCTCTGGCTCCCCCAATCCTTCCTCTTCTTCCTCCTCAGAACTCTCCAAGCTCTGCTTCATATTTTGCTGTGGGACTCTGCATCTGCTTCCATCCAATTGCTGGATGAGGTCTCTCTGATGGTGATTATGCTAGGTGCTGGTCCTAGCATATCCTGCAAACATGACAAACATGGAGGTTTTTTGGCTGGATTGATGTTCAAATCCCTCCACTTGAGGCCTTGCTTGGTTACACAGGATGGTTTGTTCAGGCTCCATGTACCCCATTACTAGAAGTCTTCAATACTGTCACCCTCCTAGATTTCATGGAACTTCTATCACACTAGAAGATGGATGCCCCCCAATTCCTGTAATCTCTTACACAATTTTTTTCCCTGTATTACACCCTCCACCTAATCCTTCCTGTTCCCATCCCCACCTACACCTAGTCTACCTGTTAAATTCATTCTATTTCTCCTTTCCAGGAAGATCCTTGTGTCCCCCACTTAAGCCCTCCTTGTTAGTTAGTCTCTCTGGGTCTATGGATTGTAGTATGTCTATCCTTTACAGTAATATCCACTTATAAGTGAGTACATACCATGTTTGTCTTTCTGTGTCTGGGCTACCTAACTCAGGATGATTTTTTTTCTAGTTCCATACAATTGATAGCAAATTTTATGATGTCATTTTTTAAAGAGCTGAGTAATACTTTATTGTGTAAATGTACCACATTTTTAATTTTTTAAAATCCATTCTCCAGTTGAGGGGCATCTAGGCTGTTTCTAGTTTGTCTATTAGGAATAAAGGCTGCTATGAACATAGTTGAGCATTTTTTTAAATTGAAATTACCTCCTTTCAGATGACATTAGCTTGTGTCAGGTTAACATAAAACTATCCAGTACATTGTCTTAGTCACTCTTATGTTGCTTTGAGGAGATATCATGACCAAGGCATCTTTTTAAAAGGAAAACCTTTAATTGTGGGCTTGTCCCAGTCTCAGAGTCCATTACCATCATGGGAGAGAGAGCATGGTGGCACACATGGTACTAAAACAGTAATTGAGAGCTGCATCTTGATCTGCAGGCTGCAGGAAGAGGGAGAACTAGGCCAGGTATAGGCTTTTGAAACCTCAAGGGTCACTTTCAGTGACACACTTCCTCCAAAAGGCCACACCTACTCCAAGGGCATATCTCCTAATTCTTCTCAAATAGTGCTACTCCCTGATAATTAACCATTCAAATATCTGCACCTATAGGAGCCATTCTTATGCAAACCACCACACTGGTGTAGCTGTAGTTTCAAACCCATGAAGAGCAGCTGAAGTGCCCATTTAACATGTTAAAATGGACCTGGCCTCCAGGTTTTTTCCAGCATCTCTCAGTCCCTGTCAGTTATAGGGTATGGCTAGTACGCCCTCTGAACTCTCTGGCCCAGGGGCTGGGCTGTACTTCCCCCAGAGGCGCTTCTCTATATAATCCAGACATTTTGGTTGCCCACCTCTCTTGCTCCTTTTCTACCTTTGGCCTTCTGGCTGATGTACTTGACTCCCCTCTTTCCCTTTTCCTCTCCTGCTTCCCACATGGTTCATGATCATGACCACTCTGGATTCTCCCAGATGTATGTGCTTCTAGCTATGTCTCCCTTATATCTATAATATCTATAAAAAACTTTCTCCTCCACCATACATAGGAGAAGTCATGTCCTTTCCTGTCCTTTTTATTTCTTTTTTTCATTCATCTTGTACTGAAACCCAGGTTCAGAGTTTTAACATTAATTAATGGATACCTGATAAGCTATTAATCTAGCTCTGGTAAAGTTATTATTATATTTATTAATATATATAATATTGCTATAGTCACAAGCTCAAGATTTTAAATTTCCTTTGGTTGTCTTCTAAGTATAGAATAAATGTGCTTCTGATTTTGCTAAAAACATTTATATACATCTGGTGTTCTGGATAGAGGAAATAGTGTTAATGTTTTTAAGCAAAAATCATTTTACTATAGGTTTTACTGTGATTCAAAGGAGTAAGTCTACTGCTCTTTCTACAATGTAGATTTCAGTATTACAAACAGTGGCAATATTAACATATCTAAAACTTAACTCTTTCAATAAACCTAAAATTTCATTATCATGTACAATATATTCTAACCCAGAGTTGAATTGCAAGATAGTATGTTGTAGGAAATATAGCTTTAAATTTCTATTCACCATACAAAAATCCATACCAATCTAAAATGTTTGAGATTTGTTGCTTCCTTAGTCTAAAAGGAGATAAAATAATAAACAAGGACTCAGTAGAACTGAGAAGTTTTGGAATTATTGTTTTATGCCACATGTAGATTTTTTTTTGCTGTTACTGTTCCAATACATGCTTTTATTTTATATATTACTGTTCATTTATTACTTCAATTTACATCTCCATCACACTCCCCTCCCTCCACCCCTCCTGTGCCCAACCTCTCACGCTTCTACCCTCTTCCTTTTCTCCCACCTATTCTTATGCCTCCAGTGTGGGGTGCCCTACATATTGGCATCCTTCAGTTAAGCAGCCATATGAGTCTTAAGAGCTTCCTCTTGGACTGGGGGCATACATTGCAGTTCCAGTAGGGCAAAGTATCCTACTAACAAGTAACAAAGTCTATGTTCCTGTTCCTATCAGTCTGTTGGTTATAGGATAGTTATCCTGTAATATCTGGCTAAAATCCATATATTTTTATTCATATATTCATCACACATGAATAGATCCTATGTGTATCTTTCTGAGTCTGGGATAGTTCACTCAAGATGAGCTTTTCTAATTTCATCGATTTGGCTGCAAATTTCATGATTTCCTTGTTTCTGAGGGCTGAGCAGTACTCCATTGTATAAATGTACCACAGCTTTGTTATCCATTTGTCAGTTGAGGGATATCTGGGTTGTTTCCAGTTTCTAGCTTTTACAAATAAAGCTGTTATGAACATAGTTGAGGAGATATCCTTGTGGATTGGTGAGTAATCTTTTGGATGTTTACCCAGGAGTGGCATGGCTGTGTCTTGGGGTAGAGCTATTCCAAGTTTTCCAAGATATTGCAAGACTGATTTCCATAGTGGTTGTACAAGTTTGTACTCCCACCAGCAATGGAGGAGTGTTCCCCTTTCTCCACAACCTTGCCAGCATGTGCTGTCATTTGAGTTTTTAATCTTAGCCATTCTGACAGGTATGCAATGGAATCTCAGAGTCATCTTGAGTAGCATTTCTCTGATGATTAAGGATGTTGAACATTTCTTCAAGTGTTTCTCAGTTATTAGAGATTCCTCCTTTGTGAATTCTTGGTTTAGCTCTATTCCCCATTTTTTGATTGGGTTATTTGGTTTTTTGGTGTTTAATTTCTTGAGTTCTTAATAAATTATGGATATTAGCCCTCTGTTGGATGTGGGGTTGGCAAAGATCTTTTCCCAATCTGTAGGTTGCCGTTTTGTTCAAATGATAGTATCTTTTGCCTTATAGAAACTTTTCAGTTTCATGAGGTCCCATTTACTGATTGTTGATTTTAGAGCCCGAGCTATTGGTATTCTGTTCAGGAAGTTGTCACCTGTGCCAATGAGTTCCAGGATTTTCCCTTTCTCGTTTATTAGATTTAGTGTGTCAGGCTTTATGTTAAGGTGTTCAATCCACTTGGACTTAAGTTTTGTGTAAAGTGATAAATATGGGTCTACTTGCTTTCTTTTACATATCAACACCCAGTTAGACCAGCACCATTTGTTGAAGATGTTGTCCTTTTTCCATTGTATGGTTTTGGCTTCTTTGTCAAAAACCATAGGTGTGTGAGTTCATTGCGGTGTCTTCAATTCGATTCCATTGATCAACTTATCTGTTTCTATACCAGTATGATGCTATTTTTTTTTAAATTATTGTTCTGTAGTATAACTTGAAGTCTGGGATAGTGACACCTCCAGATGTTTTTTTTTTTTATTGTACAGGATTGATTTAGTTCTTTGGGTTTTTTTGTTATTCCATATGAAGTTGAAAATTGTTTTTCTAGGTGTGTAAAAAGTTGTATTGGTATTTTCATAGGAATTGCATTGAATCTGTATAATGCTTTTGGTAGGGTGGTCATTTTTATTATGTTGATCCTATCCATGAGCATGGGAGATTTTTCCATCTTCTGATGTCCTCCTCAATTTCTTTCTTCAAGAACTTGAAGTTCTTGTCATACAGGTCTTTCACTTGCTTGGTTAGAGTTATCCCCAGGTATTTTATATTGTTTGTGGATATTGTGAAGGGTATTGTTTCCCTAATTTCTTTCTCAGCCCATTTATCTTTTGAATAAAGAAGGGCTTCCAATTTTTTTGAATTAATTTTGTATCCAGCCACTTTGGTGAAGGTGTTTATCAGTTGTAGGAGTTCTCTGGTGGAATTTGCGGGGTCACTTGTGTATACTATCATATTGTCTGAAAATAGGGATACGTTGACTTCTTCCTTTCCAATATGTATCCCTTTGATATCCTTTAGATGTCTTATGTCTCTAGGCAGAATTTAAGTACTATGTTAAAGGGATGTAGGGGAGAGTAGTTTTCCTTGCTTTGTATCTGATTTTAGAGGAAATGCTTTAAGTTTTTCTCCATTTATTTTGATGTTGGTTACTGGCTTGGTGTATATTGGTTTTATTATTTCTAGGTATGGTCCTTGTACGCCAGCTCTCTCCAGGAATTTTAGCATGAATAAGTGTTGAATTTTGTGAAATGCTTTTTCAGCATCTAGCAGATGATCATGTGGTTTTTTTTCTTTCAGCTTGTTTATATGTTGAATTACATTGATTGGATTTTCTTTTTTTTCCCTTTATTTTTTATTTCTTCAAGCTACATCTCAATCACAGTCCCCTCCCTATTCCCCCTCCAGTCCCACCCTCCCACCCTCAACCCCCCATCCTCTTCCCTTTTTTTTTCTTTTCGGTTTAAGGTATATCTTATTTCCCCCTATAGTTTCCCCTTTCAGTCCAACAAATGGATCTTTCTCTTATAATAATAAATACAATACAGTACAACAGAGGTAATTAGGCCACAGTTATGAGGGTTATATGGCTTAACGTACATTCCCAATGACCAGTCCATATGTATTTGGTACCTGACTTTAACATTCTACTATCTAAACATCTCCATGAGTTTAAAGGTCTATATCTGACTCAACATTCATACTAACTTGCAACACAATTTTAAAAGTATCTTCTTAGATCTATAACACTCTCTTGACTCCTAAACAACTCAAAATTTAATTATGAGACTCTAGCTATCTGTTCTTCAACCACCTCAGAGACCTGAGAGGGATAAATATATCTGATTTTATAGGAAGTACAGGGTCTGCAGCTTCCAAAACTAAGAAATGACATACCAGTGGCTGCCTGGACAGTTCCCATTTTCTCTCCATACATTATAGCATCGATCTTCAGTCATTTGGCCCCGTTTCTCTGACAGACATTGATTGTAGAGCAGGGGTTATGAAGGACTTACCTACACTGTCTTGGCAGAGCTAGGCTGTCGACTTACCTGCTTCCAGGTTTTGTCCGCCTTATGACTGTTGACCCCGAAATCAAAATACATCCGCGCCGGCCGCTGCCATCTTGGATCCCTATTCACATTGATGGATTTTCATATGTTGAACCACTCCTGCATGCCTTGAAGCCTACTTGATCATAGTGTGTGATACTTTTGATGTGTTCTTGAATTCGGTTTGCCAGTATTTTATTGAGTATTTTTCTGTCTATATTCATGATGGAAATTGGTCTGAAGTTCTCTTTCTTTGTTGGTTTTTTTGTTTGGTCTAGTAATCAGGGTGACTGTGGCCTCATAGAATGAGTTTGGCAGTGTTATTTCTGTTTCTATTTTGTGGAAGAGTTTGAAGAGTATTGGTATTATCTCTTCTTTGAAAATCTGGTAGAATTCTGTTCTGAAACCATCTGGCCCTGGACTTTTTTTTGGTTGGGAGACTTTTAATTACTGCTTCTATTTCCTTAGGGCTTATAGAACTGTTAATTTGTTAACCTGATTTAACAATGGTAGGTGGAATTTATCAAGAAATGGTCCATTTCACTTAGGTTTATTAATTTTGTAGAGTACAGATTTTTAAAGTAAGACCTAAATATTCTCTGTATTTCCTGGATGTCTGTTGTTATTTCTCACCTTTAATTTCTGATTTTGTTGATTTGGGTATTTTTTCTTTGCCCTGTAGTTAGTTTGGCTAAGGGTTTGTCTAATTTTGTTGATTTTCTCTCTCTTTTTTTATTTATTACATCATGTTACATCTCCATTGTAGTGTCCTCTTTCCACCCCTCCCAGTCCCGTCCTCCAACCCTCTACCTACTATCCCTTCTATCCCACTCCTCTGGAGTGGAGTGTCCCTACATAACAGTCCCCTGCCCCAATTCAGCAGTCATATGAGGGCCAAGAGCCTCCTCATACACTGGGGGCATATAAGGCAGCACCACTAGGGCAATGTGTCTCATTGATAGGAAAAAAAGTCTATGTTATGTTCCTTTTGGTGCATTCATTGTGGTATAGCTATCCTGTACTATATGGCTAAAATCCGACTATAAGTGAATAGATGCCATGTGCAACCTTCTGAGTCTGGGTTAGCTCACTCAGGATGAGGTTCTCTAGTTCCATCCATTTGGCTGAAAATTGCATGATTTCGTTGTTTTTGATAGCTGAGTAGTATACCATTGTGTATATGTACCACTATTTTGTAGTCCATTGTTCTGTTGAGGGACATCTGGGTTGTTTCCAGTTTCTAGCTAATACAAGTAAAGCTGTTATGAACATAGATGAGGAAACTTCCTTGTGATTTGATGAGGAATCATTTGAATGTACACCCAGAAGTAGTATGGCTGGGTCCTGAGGCAGAGCTATTCCAAGATTTTTAAGATATCTCCAGACTGACCTCCATAGTGGCCAGCATGTGCTGTCATATGAGCTTTTGCTCTTAGCCATTCTGACAGGTATGAGATCGAATCTCAAAGTCGTCTTGAGTTCCATTTCTCTGATGATTAAGGATGCTGAGCATTTCTTCAAGTGTCTCTCAGCCATTAGGAATTCCTCCTTTGTGAATTCTCTGTTTAGCTCTGTTCCCCAGTTTTTATTGGATTATTTGGTTTCTTGGCATTTAATTTCTTGAGTTCATTGTAAATTATGGATATTAGCCTTCTGTCAGATGTGGGGTTGGTGAAGATTTTCTCAAAGAATCAACTCTTACCTTTATTGCTTCTTTGTATTGTTCTTTTTCTTTCTAAGTTGTTGATTTCAGCCCTAGGTTTGAAGATTTCCTGCCTTAGGCTCCTCTTGGGAGTGTTTGCTTCTTCTTCTTCTTCTTTTTTTTTCTAGCTCTTCCAGTAATGCTGTTAATTTGTTAATACTAGTTGTCACAATTTTCTTTTTGAAGGCACTTAGAGCTATAAACTTTCCTTGTAGCACTGCTTTCATTGTGTCCCATAGGTTTGGGTATGTTGTGTCTTAGTTTTCGTTGGATTTTTAAGAAGTCTTTGTTTCCTTCTTTATTTGTTCTCTGACACAGTGGTCATTGAATAGAGAGTTGTTCAGTTTCAATGAATGTGTAGGGTTTTTGTTATTTCTGTTGTCGTTGAAGTCCAGCTTTACTCCATTGTGGTCTGATAAAATACAATGGGTTATTTCAATTTTCTTGTATCTGTTGAGGCTTGTTTTGTATCTGACCATACGGTCAATTTTGGAGAGGGTTCTATGCAGTGCTGAGAAGAAGGTGTATTCTTTTGAGTTTCCATGAAACATTTTATAGATATCTGTTATGCCCATTTGGTTCAGGACATCTGTTAGTCTCATTATTTCTCTGTTTGGTTTCTGTCTTGATGACCTGGCCATTGTTGTGAGTGGGGTGTTGAAGTCTCCCACTACCAATGTGTGGGAATTGATGTGTGGTTTTAGCTTTAGAAGTGTTTCTTTTATAAATGTGGGTGCCCTGGTATTTGGGGCATAGGAATCTTCAGCACTGAGATGTCATGTTGATGAATATTTCCTTTATCAAGTATGTAGTGTCCTTCCCTATCTTTTTTGATTAACTTCAGTTGAAAGCCTATCTTATTTGCTATTAGAATGGCTACTCCAGCTTTTTCCTAGGACTTTTTGCTTGGAAAACCTTTTCCCAGCCCTTTATTCTAAGGTAGCATCTATCTTTGTTAGTGAGATGCATTTCTTGTATGCAGCAAAATGATGGGTCTTGTTTAGGGATCCATTCTGTAAGTCTGTGTGTTTTTTATTGGAGAGTTTAGTCCATTGATGTTGAGGGATATTAATGACTAAAGGTTGTTATTTCCTGCTATTTTGATGTAGGTGGTGGTTGTGTGTTTGTTTTGGTTTAGCTGCAGTGGAGTTTTTTGCTTCCTCTGTTTTCTTGGGTGTAGTATCTTCTCTGGGTTGGAATTTTCCTTCTAAGACCTTCTGTAGAGCTGGATTTGTGGATAGATACTGTTTAAATTTGATTTTGTCATGGAATATCTTGTTTTCTTCATCTATGTTGATAGAAAATTTTGCTGGCTATAGTAGTCTGGGCTGGCACCTATGTTCTCTTAGGGCTTGTAGGATGTCTTCCTTGGCCCTTCTGGCTTTTAAAGTTTGTGAGGAGAAGTCAGGTGTAATTCTGATGGGTCTGCCATTATATGTTACTTGACCTTTTTCTCTTACAGCTTTTAACATTTTTTTCTTTGTTCTGTAATTTGGAGTTTCAATTATTATGTGATAAGAGAAATTTCCTTTCTGGTCTAATCTGTATGCCTCTTGGAATTTTACTGGCATCTCTTTCTTTTGGTTTGGGAAGTTTTCTTCTATGATTTTGTTGAAGATATTTCCTGGACTTTGGAGTTGGGGGTCTTCTCTTTCATCTATGCCTATAATTCTTAAGTACCGTCTTTTCATTGAGTCATTGATTTTTTGGATATGGTGGGTGAGAAATTTTTTTACATATCTCATTTTCTTTGGTTGCTTTACTGATTTCTTCAATGGAGTCTTCCACACATGAGACTCTGTCTTCCATCTCTTGTATCTTATTTTTGATACTCATGTCTGTAGTTCCTGATCTCTTCCCTTGGTTTTCCACCTCTAGGATTGTCTCTGCTTGTTTTTTCATTATTGTTTCCATTTCCAGGTTCAAGTCTAGAACTGTTTTATCAATTTCTTGCTCCAATTCACTTGTTTTTGCCTGTAAATCTTTCATATCTTTCATAACCCTGTCTCTTTCCCACTCTTGTTTGACTGAGTTAGCTTGGAGGTCTTTAATGGAATTCTGCATTGCTTTAATTAGTAAAGTTGTAAATTCTTTAAATTCTTTCAGGGATTTAATTTCTTCTTGTAAGACCTCTATCATTTTCCCAAGTGTAGCTTTTTCATCATTTTCATGTGTTTCAGCTGTTTTTGGATGGTCTGGGCTTGCTGTACTAGCATAGTTGAATTATGTTGGAGTCATATTTCCCTGACTCTTAAAAATCAATTTTGTTCATTTGCTGGCCTTTAGCAATCTGGTTTTCCTTAGTTCTTTGTTCCTGGTGCCTTCTGGGCTTGGTGCCAAGGAGGAAGCTCTGGAATAGAGGACATATATTCTTTGTGGTCTGTAGCTCTCCACAGGCTGGTTGAGATCTTGTGTTGGGGGCTGGTTCTCAGTGGTCCTCCCAGAGCTCACCCCTTCCTGTTGTGTCCCAATTGGGAACTCAGGTCAGGGGTTGGAGTGGGATGTGTTATTCCCACCTGTAGGTTCCTGATATCCAGCTGGTCTTCTTAGTGATGTCAGTGGGTGTTGGCAGGCCACAGACTGTAGGATATAGCTATAGTTCTCCTGCAGCTTATATGTCAGAACTGATATCATGGACCTCCCAAGCTGCTCTCAGGGGGGCTCTTAGGTTCCACATGCATCTTACAGCCAGAAGCACTGTGATCTGATATAACCTACGTTATGCTGGCAATGAGCAGTGGTTCGGTGTTGTTTCATTGCTCCAGGGTTGGAGTTGTCTGTGCTATAGCCTGGGTGTTCAGCTGAGGGGCAAGGCAGGTGCCAGCAGGGAGTTCTGGTTTGGACTTCACACCTTATCCACAGTGCTTGGATTTGGAGAAGCCCAACTGCCTTTTTCTGGCCAAAATCACTGTGCTCCTGAGCTGTCCTGGCTTCTGGCAGGTTCCCTGTAGCTAGATTGTTAGGACTGTGATCAGGACCGTGGTCATGGTCCTCCCAAGTTGCTTTCAGGGGATTTCAATTTCAACCTGTGTCTCTCAGTCAGAAGCTCTGTGGTCCAGTGCCACCCACTTGTTGGGGCATCACACAATGGTCCAGAACTGCTTTACTGCTCTGGACTGAGATCTAGGTGCTGTAGACTGAGGCTGTAGACCGAGAATCCTGCCAAAGTGGGCTCAGGCAGGGAGTTCCAATATGGAGTTCACAAGGCAACTACAGCACTTGGACCCAGGGGAAGTTCAGCAGCCTTTTCCCTGCAAGAAGTGCTACGTTCTAGAGCAGACTGCCTGGGTTGGCGGGGCTTCTAACACTTTCCTTGTATCTAGGGTGTCAGGACTGTGGTTATGGTCCTCCCAAACTACTCTCAGGTGAGTCTTAGAGTCAACCTATGACTCTCAGCCTGGAGTTCTCTAAATCAGTGCAGCCCTGTTTTTCCTGCTGTACCCTGTGGTCCAGAACTGCTTTACTTCTCTGGGTTGAGATGTAGATGTTGTACTCTGAGTGCCCAGTGGAGTGTCCAGCCAAGAAACAAGGTGATGGGCGAGGACAAGGAGTTCCGATATGTAGTTTATATTCAGTCCACAGTGTGCTTGGGCTCAGGGAAGCTCAGTGCCTGTTAGATCGATCCCCTTACCTTTCAGCCAAATGTTGCCATGTTGCAAATCCCAGAAAGAATTGTCCTCAGTCTTACTGTAGTGGGTCTGATGATCTTCTTTTGGGTGTCAGAACACCTGCATTGAAGCTGTGGACTCAGGAAACTGAGGAGGGCCTCTATTTGGAGGTATAAGCTGCCACCTGGCATCCTGAAAAGATCTGATCTGCTGGCTTTCCACTGTGTTGGGAAGTGCCCTGTCACACAGTGGGAAGTTTTCTGTCTGTCATGTCTGGAGTCTCTGTTCTTCCATTGTGTATATGTCCAGTAAAGATTTGTTTATTGTCCCTGGATTTTTCTGGGCAATCCCAGTTAGGCTTGTGCCTCATAAACTGCCATTCAGCAGGAGTATATCTCTGCAGTGGTCCAGTTGGTCTTCATGAAGATCAGAATGTGTCTAAGCTTATCACCACCATCTTGCTGAGTCCCCACATGGTCATCTTAAAATGGTTAAGTGACATAGCATGTACTCTTTAACCCCAGTAAAGATGGTTGCCAGCCACATAGCTGCTTACATCTTGAGGGTTATCAGCCAAGATGGAGGAGAACAACATGGTTGCTATTTAAAACATCTTTCTTTTTTATTATTTTGATGTAGGTAGTGGTAGTGCTTTTTTATGTTTCTTTTGGTTTTACTTCAATGGAGTTATTTGTTTCCTGTATTTTCTTGGATGTCATTATCTTCTCTCTGTTGGAATTTTCCTTCTAGGATCTTATGTAGTGCTGGATTTATGGATAGATATTGTTTAAATTTGGTTTTGTCATGAAATATCTCATTTTCTCTATCTATGGTGATTGAAAGTTTTGCTGGGTATAGTAGTCTGGGCTGACATCTGTGGTTTCTTAGGGTCTGCAAGACATCTGCCCAGGCCCTTCTGGCTTTCAGAGTTTCAGAAGAGAAGTCAAGTGTGATTCTGATGGGTCTGCCTTTATGTGTTATTTGAAAAATTTCTCTTGCAACTTTTAATATTCTTTCTTTGCTCTATACATTTAGTGTTTTGATTATTATGTGGTGGGAAGAATTTGTTTTCTGGACTAATCTATTTGGCATTCTGTAAGCCTCCTGAATGTTTATGGACATCTCTTTCTTTAGGCTTAGGAAAATTTCATCTATGATTTCGTTGAAAATGTTTACTAGCCCTTGAAGTTGGGAGTCTTCCCTTTCTTCTCTTTCTATTATTCTTAGGTTCCATCTATTCATTGAATTCTTAATTTCTTGGATGTATTATTGGATGAGAATTTTTTTAGTTTTCTCATTTTCTTTGGCTGATGAATCAATTTCTTCAGTTGAGTCTTCTGTGCCTGAAATCCTGTCTTCCATCTCTTGTATCCTGTTGGTGATGTTTATGTCTGTAGTTCTGGTTCTTTTTCTTAAGTTTCACACCTCCTGGATTGTCTCTGCTAGTGTTTTCTTTATTATTTCCATTTCCATTTTTAGGTCTTGTACAGATGAATTTATTTCCTTCTCCAGCTTTATTGTCTTTGCCTTTATTATCTATTGTATTTCTTTAATGGCTTTCTACCTTTCATTCTCCTGTTTGAGTTTTCCTTAATGTCTTTAATGGATTTCTCCATTACTTTCATCTGTGGCATTGTGATCTCCTTAAATTATTTAAGGGATTTATTGTCTTTTTTTAAAGCCCCAATCATTTTCATAAGTATAGACTTGTCATCATTTTCTTATGTTTCTGCTGTGTTAGGATGGTCAGGGCTTGTTGTACTAGGATAACTGAGTTCTGGTGTTGCCACATTGTCCTGGTTTTTGTTGCCTGTACCCTTTTTGACTGTTAGTCATCTGGTTGTCTCTGTTATCAGTTGTTTTGTTCCTGGTGTCCACTAGATTTAGTGCCCTGGAAAGAGACCTGCTTTGGAGCCTGGTTGTTCCTGTATGATATTATTTGATCCTGAGATCTAGAGAGTCACTTCAGGGAGGTTGGTATGGCTGTGGACTGAGGGCTGTAGCAGAGGAGATGACCTCTCAGTGAAGTGGGAAGTTCCTGGAGTCCAAATATGGGGTCCTGCTTCTCCAAAACTCCAGGGGATGACCTCTCAGAGTCTCTCTGTCAGAACCTCTGCCAGAGATATGGGAGGTGTCTAGAGGCCAGAGACCATTACAAGTATCCCTGGGACTCAGAGGAGGATCCCTCAGAAGAGTTCTCTCTGGATGTAGGAAGCTCCTGGAGGCCTGAAACTGAGGCAGATTGTCTTCAGGGCTCAGCATATACCTTCTAGGAGACATTTTTTCAGAGATGCTCCTGATGACCAGAGGCCTGGGCAAGAATTCCTGGAACTCAGAGAAGCTCCCCTGGGAGGTGCAGAGTCATCTGGCAGCCAGAAGCCTGGTTTAGTGTCTCTGGTACTAGTTGGTTGACCCAGGTTGATGGAGGTGCCTGGCTGCCAGAGTCCTGGGGAGTGTCTCTATGACTAGAAGGGAGACCTCTCAGAGGAGATCTCTCAGGTGAGTGCAGAGGCCCCTGGAGGCCAGATGCCTAACTTAGTGTCTCTAGTGCTAGGCTGTTGACCCGGGTTGGGGGGGCGGGGGGGGGGGGGGGGGGGGGTGGAATGTCTCTGTGGCTTGTAGGGAGACCTCTTCTAGGGGCAGCAGGGTGGCTCAGAGTCACCCGGAGGTCAGAACTTGACTGAGTGTCTCTTCTGCTAGGCTGTTGACTCTGTTGGCTAGAAGCACCTGGTGGCCAGAAGCAGGAAGGGGGGAGCATCTCTGTGGCTGTTAGGGAGACTTCATCTCAGAGCTCTCTCTGGACTGAGTAAGCCTCTGAGACCCAGGTGAATGACCCTGGGGCTCATAGGGGAACCTCTTGGAGAAGCTCTCTTGGGGACACAGGAAGTGCCTGGTAGGCAGGAGAGATGCAGGAGCCAGGACTTGTACAGGCAAGTCTGGGAAGCCAGTGATTGGAATCCATGTGTTGCTGTAATCTGGGCGAGGGGGCGGTCCTCTTTGGTCCAGGGGAAACACAGATGTGTTTCAGGGTTAGTAGTATGTCTTTCATTCTTTTTGCATTTAGTGAGCTCTTGTTACTAGTAAACATTGTGGGCTTTGTGCAACCATCTTTGAAACTCCATCACATCTGCTTTTCTAAACAAGAGTTGAATCTTAGTTACATATGCAGTATATTCTAAATAAAAGATAAATCACACTAGTATCTTCATCAATTTCTTCAATATCTTAAAGTTTTCATTTTAGAATGTCAAAGTTGTCTAGAGGAAGAGAACTGATAAAATGAATATATCTATAACTTTATATTTATATCTATCTCTATATATACACATGCACACAGGCACACATAATTTATTATTTTGGCTTATATGCTGTTTGGCAGGTAGTCCAACAATGGCTGTCTGCTGACAGAAAGTCCAAGAATCCTGTGTTGCTGAGTCCATGAGACTCGATATCTCAGCTGGTATTTAGCATACATTAGAATCTTGAAGAAGTAAGCTCTAATGCCAATGAAGGAATGAACTTGCCAGAGACAGTGAGGGCACACAGGCAAAGAGCAAGTCGTTCATTCTTCCATGTCCTTTATATAGGCTACCACCAGAAGGTGTGACCCAGATTTACAGTGAGTCTTCTCATCTCAAAAGATCCAGATTTAGGGTGGATATTTTCACTTCAAATGACGAACCAAGAAAAATCATTTGCAGATGTATCCAGTTGCCTATGTTTTAGTTAATTCCAGATGAATTCAAGTTACTAAGCAAGACTAGCTATGAGACACAGGTCTTCCCATCCCCTGGTTATGTTTATCCTTAAGAACTATGTGTGTGTGTGTGTGTGTGTGTGTGTGTGTGTGTGTGTGTGTGTTTGTGTGTGTGTGTGTGTATCTATTGGGATAGAATTTAGTGTAGTTGATTTCTAATAATTCTGTCTTTGATTTCACTGTTACTTTGTGTAAATTTACCTAATCTAATATTAACTCAATTCCTAACTCCCTATAAAATGTTTCAGTTTTGAAATTTTCATTTGGTATTTTTTTGCTTCTTATACACTATTGACATGCATTATTTGTTAGCTCATTTTCCCTTTTCTGTAAATTAAAATGTAATTCAAGTGGTTATTTTAAAATCCTTACCTCTAATTCCAGATCAAACTCCTCTGCATTTACTGAATATATTTTTACTTTTGGATTCTGGACCACTTCTTATTACATTATTATATTTCTAGTAATCTTTAACTTTTGACATTGGAGATTTAGATATGTTGCAGGACCCACTATCATTCCCTCCTCCATAATTATAATTATTAATTGTCAGAAGGAGTTGTTCCTAAAAGTTAAAAAGGAATTCTACAGGAGAACCAAATATTTCTGCTGCCTTAGGAGGTGATACTCTGAGGAAATGGTCCTGAGGGAGTCTCTGTCTTCATAATCAGGCTACTGGAATCTGCAAATCAGAATGACTCTCTTATTCTGTTATTCACAGGTCAGGGGCTTCCTCATTCCTGGAAACTGGAGGGGCCATTGGATGAACAGCAGTTGTAAGTCAATTGATTTCAGTATAGAGAGGATTGCAAGATAAACTAGAGTCTGAGCTTTGGCCTGAGAAAGAAGAAGATCTGGAGATCCAAGCTGTTGTCTTCTATTCACCAGGTCTTAATCTTCCTCAGAACATTTCAGAGGAGAGACAGTAGACAAAAAATTCCTGCATCAAGTAAAGAAAGGTATGTGCCTCTCTGACTCTGACCCACCGTGAAACACAGGTTAGGATTGCAGACTCTGTGGATTGCTGGAGCTTCTCTTCTGTGTGAAGTCTGGAGGGCTTGTGACTTTGAGTATTCTGTGTCTCATTTGTAAAGTGAGGATTGTTGTATGGTCATGTATTCTTATGGTCGCTCACAATAACCACCATCTAAGTGTTAGCTTAGAACGTTATTGCTGTACCTATGTGCTGTTGAGTTATTACATTGTGGGAAACATCCCTTCAGCTTGTTACTCTACAGTGCTGACTCAGTTTCATGATGTCTTCTGCGTTTTAGGTTTCACTAAGAGAGGAGATTCAGGTTTCAGTAACTTGTGTAAAGACTGGAAAAGGGAGGGCATTGTAAAAGGACTTCCTTTACAGTCTAAAATGTTCTCATTCTCCCATTCTGGAGGTCAGATGTAGTCCTTTACTGTGCTGTGCTCTAGACATTAGAGTCACTTGGTAGTTTGCTACTACCCACTGTAAATTTTTTAAACTTCCCCTCTATAGTTCTAACCTCCTTTGATTTCCATTATCATGAAGAGGACTTAGATTTGAGATAAGAGATGGTTGTGATTTTTTTCCCCCCACTGGTCCTCTTCTCTTTCTCACAGGCCTCCCTCCTGAGATGAGAAGAATGACTGCCAAAAATTCCTCTGTGACAGAATTCATCCTTGCAGGCCTAACAGACCAGCCAGGGCTCCGCATGCCCCTCTTCTTCCTGTTTTTAGGTTTTTACATGGTCACAGTTGTGGGGAACCTGGGCTTGATTTCCCTGATAGGACTGAAGTCTCACCTTCATACACCCATGTACTTCTTTCTCTTTAATCTTTCCTTAACAGATTTCTGTTATTCCTCTACTATCTCCCCTAAAATGCTGATGAGTTTTCTCTTAAAGAAAAACATCTCTCACCCAGGGTGCATGACACAGCTATTTTTCTATTGTTTCTTTGTTATATCTGAGTCCTTTATTCTGTCAGCCATGGCATATGACCGTTATGTTGCCATCTGTAAGCCCCTGATGTATACAGTCACCATGTGTGTTTACTCCTTTTGCTTGCTGTATACTTAATGGGCTTTGTTGGAGCCATGGCCCACACCATATCCATGGCAAGACTGACCTTCTGTGCTGACAACCTTGTCAACCACTACATGTGTGATATCCTTCCCCTTCTGGAACATTCTTGTACTAGCACCCATGTGAATGAACTGTTAGTCTTTATTTTTGTGAGCTTTGATATCAGTGCTCCCATTGTCACCATCTTCATTTCTTATGTCCTCATCCTCTCTAGCATTCTTCACATGCATTCCACAGAGGGCAGGACCAAGGCCTTCAGCACTTGCAGCTCTCACATGATGGCAGTTTGTCTTTTCTTTGGTTCTGGAGCATTCATGTACCTCCAGCCACCTTCCACTTTGTCCCTTGACCAAGGAAAAGTATCTTCCTTGTTCTATACCATTGTAGTACTTATGTTGAACCCTCTGATTTATAGCTTGAGAAATAAGGATGTCAAAGTTGCTTTAAGGAAAACCTTGGGCAGGAGAATATCTTTGTGAGGACCAGTACCATGAGCTCCAGTGGTATGATTGGTCAATGAGCAGTATTCATAAGAAGATGTAATGTTGTCATGAGTGGTTCAAGGTCTAGTTATTCTTTCTCTTCTTTCATGAAAGCTTATGGCACTAGGGAATGAACTTAGGTCTTCATGGATTCCAGGCAATTGCTCTACAGTGAGCTACATTATCCCCAAAGCAGAGTTTCAAATATTTACTTTTGAGGGCAGGGTCTAGTCTTTTGACCCACTGAGCCATTCAAGCCTCCTTAAAATATTCACTTTTGAACAAGAGTTTAACACAGGTCTGTTCTTTCTGACATTTGCTTTGCATAAACTTTTTCTAGATTTACATACTTTATGTGTATTTTATATTTCTATAGACCACTTATTCTTGAAAAGTCATCAGAAACAATTTAATTTTGTTTAAGTTATCAACTATTGGGAATCAGAACTATGTAACTCAGGGGGGTAAAAACTACCTGGTTCCACAAATTCACCTGGACCTAGGTGATTGGATTCCAACTTACTTTGTGTTTCTTTATGCTGTGTTTTCTAACAACATTATCATTTTTTGCTGAATTCCCTTTTACAGCATTGACACCACATTAAAATCTGATTTCACTCACAGTATCTTAACATAACGTGTCAAAAACATTTTCCAACATTATTATTATTGTTAGAACAAACTTCTTTCAGTTGGACTTGGTCAAGTGAAAAAGGAAAAATAATACTGTGTTATGTGATTCTCATTTTTTTAAAATTTATTTTTTATTTCTTGAAGTTACATCTCAATCACAATCACCTCCCTACTCCCCCCTCCAGTCCCCCTCCCACCATCTTCTCCCTCAACCCCCCATCTTCTTCCCTTTTTTTTAAGTATAAGGTATATCTTTTTCCTCCCAACAGCTCCCCCTTTCAGTCCAACAAATGGTTCTTTCTCTTATAACAATAAATACAATACAAAACAACAGAAATAAATAGGCCACAATTATGAGAGTTATATGGCTTAGCATACATTCCCAATGTCCAGTCCATATGTATTTGGCACCCAACTTTAACATTCTACTATCTAACCATCTCCATGAGTTTAAAGTTCTATATCTAATTCAGCTTTCATATAACTTGCATCACAATTTTAAAAACATCTTCTTAGATCCAGAACACCCTCTTGATTCCTAAACAACTCAAAATTTAATTATGAGACTCTAGCTATCTATTCTTCAACCACCTCAGAGACTTGAGAGGGATAACTATATCTGATTATACAGGAAGTGCAGGGCCAGCAGCTTCCAAAAATAACAGATGACATACCAGTGGCTGCCTGGACAGTTCCCATTTTTTCTCCATACATTACAGCATCGATCTTCAGCCGTTTGGTTCCATTTCTGACAGACATGTGATTCTCATTGAGTTAAGATTAAGGGCATGTGTGGAGCTCTATTAAATGAATGTCTCCATTAGGACTTCCAGAGGCTTAACGTTTATTAAGGCAGTGAATGTGAACTTATATATCATTTTAAGATAAATGAATAGAATTTAGAGGCTTTTTTGGGGGGGGAGTGAATTTAGTAGTTAAGCCTTGATGGAGAAATCTGTGACTCAGGATAACCAAGTAAAGTTTTGGGTGGTTTAAGGGAACAGTGAATAATTTGGTGGATGCATTAACTATAAATTAATTATTAACTACAAATTAATAATTTGGTGGATGCATTAAGGCAGCTTCAAACATCTGCTCCTTAGAAGAGACAATTCATTTGCATTGGATTTTAAGGATGAGCTAAACTTATTAGTGGTTTAATGTTTTTACTTTTAATATTATTTAGCATTTTTGGTGTCATGGTGTGAAGATTCTTTTCTGCTGAGCATCTCAAGTGCTAGATAGACATATGATTTTAAAAAACAATGAAGAATAGACTTTTGGTTCCTTTATTCTAACAAATAGAAACAGTTTCTTCTTTCTTGGGTTCTTGAACTATTTTCTCATGTTGGGTGACATGGAAAAAAAAAGTTGGGGAAGAATATAAGTTAAATACCAGAAACCAGGTAAAACAGATTGGCGTGCTTGGTCCAATCTCTTTCCTGTGATGGCTTCATTCAGCATAGAGAAACAGGAGTTTTACAAATGAATGGCTCTGATGATCTTGTTGCCTGCCTGCTTGCTCAGGGAGATGGGCTTTGTTTGATGAAATACACAATGTTTGAGCTGCCATGTTTTTACTCCAGGCTCATCCAGATTGCAGTGACAAAAGAGTTCCTAAGGAGTTGACCAAAGGAGACTACTTTGCTCAGATGTTGTGGAAACAACTGTTGAGACAGAAGAACAGCTTTGTTGCCACTCTGAGCTAGAACAGAGGAGTAGGGGAGTCTGGAAATCACTTACTCATTTGTTTATGTTTTTGAAGGGAATGAAATTTATTAAAAGACCCCCTAAGTCAGCAGTAGAGCCAGGCCAGCTGCCAGGTGGTTCCTGGAACTTAGCTGACCATAAAAGGGTGGAACCAAGAATGTAGGTCATACAGATCATGAGCCCCGGGCTTCAGGAACTAGCTGGCCACAAAGCAGATGACTATCATGGGCCCCCAGTGTTTCAGGAACCGGCTGACCACAAAGCCGATGGTGAAGTAAGATTAAATTCATTCCAGAGAAAAACAGGTGTAGGATGTTTCCTGCTGACTAACTAATGGGCTGGTACATTCTACCTGCATTCCTCCTCACCCCCTTCAGTTATGGTAAATAATGGGCTGGCACATTCCACCTGTATTTCTCCTTCCCCCTTGGGTTGTGGTAAACAATGGGCTGGGCTGGTACTTTCCACTTGTATTTCCCCTCACCCCTTTGGGTTGTAGTTTAAATACTCTACTCTCCCCCAAATTGTCATCGCTGCTCCTCTACCCCTGTGTGGGATATGAGTTGTGCCCTCAGTGCACTGAGTCCCCCCCCCAAATAAACCTCTTGCGATTGCATCAAGATGGTCTCTTGTGAGTTTTTGGGTGGCCGTGATATCCTGAGCATCGGGTGAGGGGTCTTCCCTCCCCCAGGTCTTTCATTTTCTATGTTCCTGTTTTCTCACTGGAGCCTGCCACAATGATGGGGTAGCAGTTGGATGTTGGCCCCAAATGTTCAGATTCAGACTTACTGCCCGTTTCTCCTATAGGGACCTGTAGATGACCATAATTAGAGAATGAAGTGCCCTCTCTTCCAAGTCACATCCTCACACCCCCTCCTCCATCACCCCATCCTCTTATCCTCAGGGAAGGGGAGGGCCCCCATGGGTACCAACTCACCCCAGTATGTAATGTCTCAGGCACAGTCTCCCCCCCCCCCATCAGACAAGGTGGCCCAGCTATGTGAGAGAGATCCAAAGGCAGGCAATAGAGTCATAGACAGCCTCCGCTCTAATTGTTTGACCCCTGGATTTTTGAAGCAGTAGAGTACTCTGGAGTGGTATTGCAGGGTGGAAGAGAGTTTTGAGGAAGAGGCTTCTGTCCCCCATTTCTATCCATCTTCAAGAGTCAGAAGGGAGAAGTAATGATTATCTCCTGGTTGTGCTCACAGGAAGAGGTGTTGGGACATCAGTGAACCATTGCTGGGAAGCAGCTCCACAGCCAGGAAAGGTAGAAACCTTAATCTGCACATGGCCCACATTCTCTTGGTAGAGGTTGTGGGTTTGCTGAGTTAGAATGCAAAGCTGCAGAAATATCTGCTTATTTAGATTTGTGTGGCTTTGATTTTGGACAAAAACCGAAGGGAAGTGAAGAGAGAATGAAAGAAAATGACAGTGGTGCCTGAGGTGCCTGTACTCATGTCCAGACTCATTATTTAGAAAACATAATCATCCAATTAACAATGTGTAATCAGGTTAAGGATATGAATATGAATGATATTATTGATATTATAAGTGATAAAGGAAATGTAGATGAGATCACCCTGTCTTTAGACATCCTATAAAGTTGGATAAAGTAAAGACACTGATAAACCAAGTACCGTTTAGCACAGGAGGCCCTCATTTATGGCTGATTAAAGTGCAAAACCTTGCATAGGGATATTTATAGGATCTTTATTTATCTTAGCTTTAATTGGAAGCAATCCATTTTTTCCTAAATGGTGAATGAACATGCAAGTTTCAATATATTCATGTGAGTGAATACTATTTATCAACGGTAAGGGACAGATAAACACACGAAAGAATTTCAGCATGAACAAACCTCAAAACTATGCTGAGGGAAAGGAACTTCATATTAAAGTGGCTAACATATTTTATAATTTTAAAAATAAGCAAAAATATTCTAATCAGTCAGCAGTTGCTTAAGACTGAAGTGTGGGGTGTGATGTAACAACTTTCTCTGCAATAAAAACATTTCATCTTGGAGGAAAGTTCCTTAAGACAAAGGATGTTATTAGGGGAAGTGAAACACTCCATCCGCAGGAAAGCTCTTTAAGTTCAGGAAGTTCAGAACTCAGTTCCTTCGGGAAGTCCCTAAAATTGACCTAATTTTCTAGAACCCTCCCTTCTCATTGTTTATAAGCAGCAAGCTTCCTGGGAGACATTCTCAGACAAACTGAGCTGCACAGAAGACACAGATAGACAGGCTACCAAGGAGAAGCAGAGACCAGCTGAGCTGCTTGAAAGAGGTTCAGACCAGCTGTAGTGCCTGGAAGAGACAACCTCCAATCTGTTGAGATTCCTGAGAGTTGTGCTGTGAGCTCCAGATTCCCAGCTTCCATGAGGTATCATCCATGTTGGGGTTAGATCTTGGTGATGCATCTGTATATGAGCCATTCCTCCTTCTGTAATTTCTCATCCATACTCGTGTAATAACTAATCCTAATAAATTTATTAGTTCACCAAGTTGGGTTTGTTAGTATCCTTATTTTGTTCTGCCATTTGTTCCCTATCTGGCATGAGTAGACATTTGCTTATGTCTCCCTTGAAACAGTCACATAATGGGAGGAGTGGAAACTCACGATAGTACAGACCTTTTTAGTAAAATGAAATAGAATATATTGATTGTATGGATACACAATTTGTTAAAATTGCTGTACTGGTCACATAAATTGGGTTTATTTACTTGAATTCAAGTATACCTCACTAAAGCATATTTACATGTATCCATGTACAACTATGAGTAACCAAAGATACAAAATATAAAAATAAATTCCTGAAACTCAACATAATTGGTCTGAAGATGAAACTTGAGTTTTATCTCTGTCTCTGGGAAGAGGTAAAATCTTGAATGACCTAGAAGGCTATTAATAGATAACTACCTAATGCAAGTCCCAGGATCCATAAGCCTTAAAATATTACTATGTAGTAGGATGCTTTCTGATAATGAATAAAGATGTCTCATTTCCCCCTCATCAAAGAGTCAGTCCAAATGGGCCTGTAAGTCATCTGGATAAGACGAAGTCCCTCAGAAAAAGTTTTTTGCTCTGGAAGAAAATCACAACTGGTCAGAGTGCTGAGAATGAGTATTCGTTGAATGCCCTACCCCGTGCAGGACATCTTCCTCCTAACCTCATGGAAAACTGAAGGAGGGAGAACAGAAAGAATGTAAGAGCTGGAAGATGGGGAGGACTGCTATAAAACAGTCTCCTAGACATCATATGGCTTTCACAGTTATGAAATCACAGCAGCTATGGTTGTTTGCCCAAGATGTGCACAAGATCTGGCCTGTCCATGTAAGGCTGTAAAAATTAATGAATACATGGCCTTCTCCTCTCTGGTGAGACCCTGACCTCACTCCTTCTGGAAACCTTCCACAGAACTCAGTCCTTGAAAACATCAAAGCTTACATAGCTGACTGGTCTGTTCAGACTCCCCTCCGGTTCCCTCCTCTACACTCCCCACTTGTGCCACCACCTAACTTAACATACTCTTTGTTCCTTTATCACCACCTGTGGCTGTTGCCTTTCGGGCTAAAAAAAGCTACTCTTTGGTGACCCCACCTTTTGTATCCGCTTGTGTATTTAAAGGGCCAGAGAACCGTTTTACGGAGTTGATTCCTCTACGGTGGAGTTGAACCCTGGCACGTCAGTTTAATAAACCTCATGTTTATTACAGTGAATTGGGGGGCATTGGTGGTCTTTGGGCATCAGGATTCGGTGAGCCCCTCTCGGGTTCAACATTTGGTGTGTTGGCTGGGAAGTGCCTGAACGCCCCCAGACCCCAAGACTCCAGGATTCGGAGGTATACATGCTCGAGCAACTCTCTTTGTCTATGTGTCTGTTCTGAGCAACTCTGTCTATCTGTCTGTTCTGTGCGAGTCGCCGTCTGTAGTCGGTAGCCCCGACATTGGGGAGAATCTCGTAAGACACTCTCACCGTCTGTAGTTGGCAAGGCCAGCATCTGTAGTCGGTAGCTCCAACATTGGGGAGAATCTCGTAAGAGACTCTCACCGTCTTTAGTTGGCAAGGCCAGCGTCTGTAGTAGGTAGCTCCGACATTGGGGAGAATCTCGTAAGAGACTCTCACCGTCTTTAGTTGGCAAGGCCAGCGTCTGTAGTCGGTAGCTCCAACATTGGGGAGAATCTCGTAAGAGACTCTCACCATCTGTAGTTGGCAAGGCCAGCGTCTGTAGTCAGTAACTCCGGCATTGGGGGAAACCTTGTAAGAAATTCCCGTCTGTTTCTGAAGGCGATCTCGCAACTTAAGTCACGTTGTTTATGTTCTGTGTCGTTCAGTCTCTTTATTTGTAATTTGTAACTGTTGCCCTTTCTCTGACAATCTGACGATGGGACAGACGCTAATGACTCCTTTGTCTTTCTTTGACTCTGAGCCACTGGATTGAAGTAAAAAATAGAGCACATGACCTGTCAGTCGTAATTAAAAAAAGTAGATGGCGAACTCTTTGTGCCTCAGAATGGCCTACATTTCAGGTTGGGTGGCCACCCAAAGGATCTTTTTCATTAGACAAAGTTAGACAGGTTAGGTCTAAAATTTTTAATCCAGGACCCCACGGGCACCCAGATCAAGTGCCTTATGTCTTGGTGTGGGAGGCTCTGCTAGTCTCCCCTCCTCCGTGGGTTCGGCCTTTTGCTTCTTTTACAGGTCAATCTCCTGCGCTCTCTATGTCTCCTGACCCAGCTACAGGAGCAACTCCTTCAGACTCCCCTTCAGAGTTCCTCGCTCTGAAGCAGGCTCCAGCAGAGAAAGAACCCATCTGAACTACGGGCTCCCCAAAGAAATCCAAAGAGATTTACCCTGACACCCAAACAGAGGAGCTACTTCTCCTAGACCTGCCCCCGCAGCTTCCCTCTACTCTGTGTTCAGGGTGCTCCACTGCACCTTCCCCAACCCTCTTCCCCGCAGGAATCCCTGTGTGGAGTTGGGGCAGGGGGTCCTGCCGCAGGGACCAGAAGTCGGCAGGCTCCTACCCCAGACTCCACTGCACTCCTGCTCAGGGCATATGGTCCACCTGACAACCAAGGGAACCGGCTGCTTCAGTATTGGCCATTCTCCTCAGCGGATCTCTATAACTGGAAAACTCATAATCCCTCTTTCTCTGAGAACCCGCAGGCTTTGACTTCCCTGATAGAGTCCCTTGTCTTTTCGCACCAGCCTACATGGGACGATTGCAGGCAGCCCCTACAAACTCTCCTTACCATGGAGGAGAGACAGCAGGTGCTTCTTGAAGCCAGGAAAAAAGTGCCCAGTGCAGATGGACAACCAACTCAACTGCCCAACGAGATTGATGCAAACTTCCCTTTAAATAGACCAGACTGGAACTTCAATACGCCTGAAGGTAGAGAGCACCTGAAGGTTTACCATCAGGCTCTAGTGGTGGGTCTCCGAGGGGCAGCTAGACGCTCCACCAATTTGGCTAAGGTAAGAGAAGTGACTCAGGGACCAACTGAGTCGCCGACGGTGTTTCTAGACTGATTGATGGAAGCTTTTCGGAGATTCACTCCATATGAACCTACCTCTGAGGAATGAAAGGCTATGGTAGCCATGGCCTTTATAGATCAGTCAGCTCTAGATATTAGAAAAAAGCTACAGAGGCTGGAGGGCCTACAGGGATTCTCACTCCAGGACTTGGTTAGAGAAGCAGATAAGGTGTTCAATAAAAGAGAGACAGAGGAAGAAAAAGAAGAGAGAAGAGGTAGGGAACAGGATCAATGAGATTTAAAAAGAGAAAAAAGACAGGAAAGAAATTTGAGTAAAATTCTGGCCACTGTAGTAAGTGAAAGGGACCAGAGAGACAGGCGAGGTCAGAAAGATGAGGGAAAGGGTAAGAGGCAACCATTAGACAAGGACCAATGTGCCTACTGCAAAGAGAAAAGACATTGACACAAGGACTGCACCAAGAAGAAGAGGGGAGGACCGCCCAGAGGAAAAATTCTGGCCTTAGATGAAGAAGAATAGGGGAGACGGGGCTTGGATCCCCTCTCTGAGCCTAGGGTAACTCTCAATGTGGAGGGGAAACCTGTCCAGTTTCTGGTCGACACCGGGGCTCAGCATTCAATCCTCCTCCGAACAGAAGGACCACTATCTGTTAAGAGGTCCTGGGTGCAGGGAGCCAAAGGGAATAAACAATACCCATGGACTACCCAAAGAACAGTAGATTTGGGCACAGGCCAGGTATCCCACTCGTTCCTCGTGATTCCTGAGTGCCCCTATCCACTCCTGGGCCATGACTTGCTCTCTAAGGTGGGAGCCCAAATTCATTTCCAAACAGAAAGACCATCAGTGACTGACAGAGAGGGGAGGCCACTTCAGGTCCTCACTATGAGACTGGAAGATGAACATAGGCTGTTCGAAAACCCCCCTCCTCAAACAGCTGATATGCAGGAATGGATGGACAAGGTTCCCTCAGCCTGGGCCGAACTTACGGGCATAGGAATGGCCAAACATCACCCACCCATGGTAGTGGAGGTTAAAGCTACCTCCACCCTCATTTCGGTCCGCCAGTACCCCATGAGCAAAGAGGCCAGAGATGGCATCCGCCCACACATTCAGCAGCTCTTCAAGCTCGGGATCCTTGTTAAATGTCAGTCAGCATGGAACACCCCTCTGCTCCCAGTTCAGAAGCCTGGGACCAACGATTATAGACCAGTCCAGGACTTAAGGGAAGTTAACAAAAGGGTTGCCGACCTTCACCCTACAGTGCCCAACCCTTACAACCTCCTTAGTACCCCTCCCCCCTCAGCGAACATGGTATACAGTACTGGACTTAAAAGATGCCTTTTTCTGCTTATGGCTTAGCACTTCTAGCCAGCCTATATTTTCCTTTGAATGGAGAGACCCAGCCTCGGGATTATCTGGACAACTAACTTGGACATGCCTGCCACAGGGATTCAAGAACTCTCCCACCATCTTCGACGAGGCACTTCACCAAGATCTAGCCCATTTCAGGGCCTCCAACCCCCAGGTAACATTACTTCAATATGTTGATGACATTCTCCTAGCAGTGGAGACCAAAGAAGACTGCCTCCTGGGAACTAGAAGCCTGCTGACTGAGCTCGGATCCCTGGGATACCGAGCCTCAGCCAAAAAGGCCCAAATTTGTCAACAACAGGTCAGTTACTTGGGGTATCTAATCAAAAATGGAAGGAGATGGCTGTCAGATGCTAGAAAAAACACTGTGGCTCAGATACCCACCCCAGGACTCCCCGACAAGTCAGAGAATTCTTGGGAACTGCTGGCTTTTGTCGGCTATGGATCCCAGGGTTTGCAGAACTGGCCGCCCCTCTGTATCTGCTCATGAAAGAGACTGCATCTTTCTTTTGGGGTGAGAAAGAGCAGGAGGCCTTTGACAGAATTAAATGGGCCCTGCTATCGGCCCCAGCCTTAGGACTGCCTGATGTGACTAAGCCATTCCATCTGTATGTAGCTGAAAATAAGGGGATAGCTAAAGGAGTCCTGACTCAGAGACTGGGCCCATGGAATCGGCCCGTGGCATATCTATCAAAAAAATTAGACTCTGTGGCGTCAGGATGGCCCAGCTGCCTACGGATAGTGGCTGCTGTGGCGGCTTTAGTTAAAGATGCTGACAAGTTGACTTTTGGGCAAAACCTTACAATCATGGCCCCCCATGCCCTAGAAAATGTAGTGTGCCAGCCTCCTGAGAGGTGGATGACAAATGCCAGGATGACTCACTATCAGTCACTCCTCCTGAATTCAGACCGCATCAAGTTTATGCCTGCTATGGGGCTTAACCCAGCCACCCTGCTCCCCGACCCTGACTTAAAAGGATCAGCTATCATCCATGATTGCCGGGAAGTGCTTGCGGAGGCTCACAGTACTCACTGACCAGCCACTCCCCGATGCTGAAGCCACTTGATACACAGATGGAAGCAGCTTTCTTGAAGAAGGTAAGCGCCGGGCAGGGGCAGTGGTGGTAGATGGAAAACGGGTCATTTGGGCTGCAGCTCTTCCCCAAGGGACTTCAGCACAGCGAGCTGAACTGATTGCCCTCACAAAAGCTCTTGAAATGGCAAAACAGACAAAGATAAATATCTACACAGATAGTAGATATGCTTTTGCTACTGCCAATGTACACAGGGCCATTTATCAACAAAGAGGGCTCCTCACTTCAGCTGGAAAGGACATTAAAAATAAACAAGAGATCCTGGCTCTACTAGCTGCCCTCATGCTGCCAACTAAAGTAAGCATCATCCACTGTCCGGGTCATCAAAAGGACGGGTCCCCTATAGCGGAGGGAAATAATATGGCAGATTGAGTCGCCCGAGAAGCAGCCTTGGGAGATGCTATACTTGAATTACTCGCTGTAGACCCTAATGAAACAGAATCCCCACCACAACTTCAAAACGGAAAGCAGACTATGAGCCCAAAAGAGGCAGAAGAGATGTTAAAACAGATGCACCGGTGGACTCACCTAGGAACAAAAAAATTAATGACTCTGATTAACAAAACTAACTGAGATTCCAGGACTTCACAAGATAGCAGAGAATGTTGTCCAAGCCCGTATACCATGCCAGAAGGTCAATCCCAGTTGGGGTAAGACAAAACCCAGTAAGAGACTGCATGGAGACAGGCTGGGGGCCTACTGGGAAGTTGATTTCACTGAGGTACGTCCTGCCAGGTATGGCAACAAATATCTGTTAGTCTTCATTGATACATTTTCAGGGTGGGTAGAAGCCTTCCCCACCAAAAATGAAACCACCTGTACAGTGGCTAAAAAAATCCTAGAAGAAATATTTCCCCACTTCGGGGCCCCTAAGGCACTAGGGTCAGATAACGGGCCAGCCTTCACTGCCCAGATAAGTCAGGAAGTGGCCAGGTATTTGGGGACTGATTGGAAGTTACATTGTACATATAGACCCCAAAGCTCGGGCCATGTAGAAAGAATGAATAGAACTCTAAAAGAGACCTTGACTAAATTGTCCTTGGAGACTGAAGGTACAGACTTGACGGTGCTTCTCCCTTTGGCCTTGTTCTGTTTAAGGAACACCCCCTCTTGTTTTCATTTTACTCCGTTTGAGATTTTGTATGGTGCTCCCCCTCCCTTGCTTACCCTTGAGAGAAATATTGACCCTAGCTGTTGTCATAATAATGATTTATATGCCAGATTAAAGGGACTCCAACTGGTCCAGAAGGAGGTGTGGACGCAGCTCGCTGACGCCTATTGACCAGGCAATCCAGAGACAGCTCATCCATTCCAGATTGGGGATTTTGTCTACGTTCGTCGACATCACTCACAGAATCTGGAGCCTAGGTGGAAAGGGCCGTATGTCATCCTGCTAACCACCCTGACTGCTATCAAGGTTGACAGAATCTCAGCTTGGATCCACGCCTCCCATGTAAAGAAGGCACCGAAAGACCAGCAGAATGGCGAGTTCACCGCACTTCCGACCCTCTCAAGCTCAAGCTCCAATGATCCTTGGACTCTTAACTCCCTTTTTGCTCACCCAACTGACTGTGAGTTTCCCCAGCCCACATGTGCCTAAACGTCTCACTTCGCAGGTGTTGTCTCAAACAAGAGATGTGGTGTGGTCTAATTCCACCCTAGCTGCCCCCTGGACATGGTGGCCAGAATTGCATCCTAATTTGTGCCAACTGGCTGCAGGGCTAGACTACTGGGACATCCCTGATTATTACCCAACGGGGGAAAGGACCCTTCAAAAAAGGGGTTGCCTGAATGTGATGGAAAACCAACCTGCTCATGTAAGCCATGTTCTGGGAGTGGGCTGAGAGGTAGAGGATTTGGTTGCAAACATCCCCAATTACTCAATGAACTACAAAAAATCCCTATTTATGTATGCCCCAGGAATAACTCTAGAGAAAAAAGCCGCACATGTGGGGGTATTGAAACCTTCTATTGTGGTGTCTGGGGCTGTGAGACAACAGGGGATACTTTCTGGCTTAACTCAAAGAGTGACCTAATACAGGCGAGTCGAGGTCATGAATATAAACAACCAGTGCTAAGTCAACACACCTGTACTAGGCCTCTCAGAGGTACTACTTTTGTCCAATATGGGGTCTCTGTCCAGGTAGATCCTAAGTGAGGAGACTGGAAAGGAGCAGGCCCATGTCTGGATTTTACTTGTAACCCCCTCATCTTCCGGTCCACAGAGGCAGGAAAAAAACTTACCACTCAGTGGATAAGAGGAATAACATGGGGCCTAAGATTATATGTCACTGGACATGATGATGGAGTGATTTTCACTCTAAGACTAAAAATTGAATCCCCGTCGCCCACCATCATTGGGCCTAACTCAGTCCTTAACCAAGGGGTTTTGGCTCCAAGAGCGGTCACTCGAACCTCAGAAAGTCAACAACAGTCAAGAATACTGACACCTGTCCCCCTTCATCCCTTGACCTATCCGCCCAAACGAGAATGCTAAAATTAATCACAGGTGCTTACCAAGTTCTCAATGCCACTAACCCAGGGGCAACTGAGTCTTGCTGGCTTTGCTACACTGCCCCGTCACCTTATTATGAAGCAGTGGGGGTGGATGCTGAGGTAAACATCACTCCCTCCTCCGAAAAATGTAGATGGAAACAAGGTGGGGGAGCCAAGATAACCCTTTCCTCAGTGTCAGGAAAAGGAGTCTGTGTAGGTGCTCCATCCCCCTCCCAACAACACCTTTGCAATAGAACTGAATGTGTCACCGACTCCTACTCCTCTGGGTACCTCATCCCTCTTGACGATGGATGGTGTATGTGCAGTATAGGGCTTGCCCCATGTGTGTCTGTAGCTGTGTTGAACATAACTAATGAGTTCTGCGTATTGGTGCAACTATTTCCCAGGCTAATTTACCACCCAGACTCTTCCTTTCTAGATGCCTATGAGGGGGGCTACAAAGCTAAAAGAGAACCCGTGACAATGACTTTAGCTGTACTATTGGGTATAGGGGTGGCAACCAGAGTAGGAACGGGTGCAGCGGCTTTGGCACAGCAGCCGCGATACTACGCTAGTTTACGCCAGGAAATAGATACTGACCTACAAGTACTGGAAGATTCCATTTCAAAGTTAAAAGAATCCTTATCTTCACTGTCTGAGGTGATCATGCAGAACCGGAGGTGGTTAGATCTTCTATTTCTAAAGGAAGGGGGGTTATGTGCAGCCCTAAAAGAAGAATGTTGTTTCTATATAGATCATTCTGGAATCATTACTGACTCTATGAATAAGCTAAGGGAAAGGATAGCCGCTAGACAAAAAGAAAGACAAAGTTCCCAGGGATGGTTTGAGTCATGGTTTAATAAAGCCCCATGGTTTGCAACTTTAATATCTACACTGATGGGACCCCTCGTTATCCTTTTCCTCCTGTTCACCCTAGGGCCTTGCATACTAAGCCGACTAGTTTCCTTTGTTAGAGAACCCATCAGTGCTGTTCAAGTGCTAATGTTAAGACAATATGCGGAGATCCCACTTGAGGAATCAGGCCCCTGATTTCAGGATTGAAATCACTCACTTGAAGAAGAGGAGAATGTAAGGCTGTAAAAATTAATGAATACATGGCCTTCTCCTCTCTGGTGAGACCCTGACCACACTCCTTCTGGAAACCTTCCACAGAACTCAGTCCTTGAAAACATCAAAGCTTACATAGCTGACTGGTCTGTTCAGACTCCCCTCTGGTTCCCTCCTCTACACTCCCCACTTGTGCCACCACCTAACTTAACATACTCTTTGTTCCTTTATCACCACCTGTGGCTGTTGCCTTGTGGGCTAAAAAAAGCTACTCCTTGGTGCACCCACCTTTTTGTAGCCGCTTGTGTATTTAAAGGGCCAGAGAACCGTTTTACGGGGTTGATTCCTCTACAGGAGAGTTGAACCCTGGCGCATCAGTTTAATAAACCTCATGTTTATTACAGCGAATTGGGGGGGCATTGGTGGTCTTTGGGCATCAGGATTCGGTGAGCCCCTCTCGGGTTCAACATCCACATTTCACCATGGTTGGGGGAGGACTTTGGAAGGCCGTACCCATTCTTGAGGAACTGTAGTGGTTAGTGTTATCATCTTGAAATATCTAGATTCCCCTAGGAGATCGGCCTCTGGATACTTTGTGAGGTGTCATCTAGACTAAGGTTCCTCTGAGAATGTTTGAGAGATTGGTGTGATTAGGTTAAGAGAGAAGATCCATTTCCTCAGTGAGGATTCTAGACTGTATGAAATGGAGAAAGCTAGCTAAGCTAAGCACCGTTAATGTTTCCTCCTTCCTGACTGTGGGTGCAATGCCACAGCTGCAGTAATCTGCTGCCTAGATTACCTCATCGTGATTCCTCAGTGAACTAAAACCAACCCTTTCTTCTTTAAATTGCTTTTGTCAGAAGTTTTACCACAGGAATAGGAAAAGTAACTAAGACAGGAGCCAGGAGAGAATTCCCCAATAATGTAAACTATAGGAGGATACCACTGAGTATGTGAGTTTCCTTTCCAGTAGAGTCTCATGTGTCCCACAGATAGGATCACACAGGGGTCTACACCCAATCATAGAGTTTTGCTCCATTGCTGTCTTTACATCATGTAGTTACTCTGTACATATAAAATAGCTAATTTAATTTTATTAATCAATTAAAATGTCTCTGTTATGCTTAGAACAATTTCCCTGCTCCTACTCATCAAACTACTCATTGTCCTTCCCAGAAATTACACTTGTAGTTTGGGGATTGTCCTGACCAGTCCTACCCATGTGACACTTTGTAGCTCAGAGATGATGCCTTTTGTGTCATTAACACTCATTAATAAAAATAGATTTTATGGTATTTTTATGTTTATTAGTACAACTCTGTTCTACTGGCTGACGCTCTTCTTGAAACCAAGTCCTTTAAGATGTAACTTGAAGAAATAAAAAATAAATTAAAAAAAAAGAATATAAAAAAAAACAACTCAGCTTTGAATAATTTTGTGCTTAGCAGATCTCTAATTCCTCTGCAGCAATTTCTGCAGTCAGTTGAGCGAATACTGATGAGAAAGGAAAAGGCTTCTTCCACAAACCCCTTGACTGACAGGCAGAAGCTTTCTGGTATCACTGCCTTTAAAGTGTCAACATAAAGGCTTCCAACTCAACTTCAGTCGATGTGTCTCTGGTTAGCTCATATTGCTTTTTGTTTTATTAAAGTGAGGATAAGATGATTGCTTATCAAAACTCTGATTTTAAATTATTTCAGACTTCCAGATCTGCAAGATAGATATTTATTGCATAATATTTATGTATAACTAATTCCATTACATTTAGTGAGTTTTGAGGCATAGAATGTACCTATAATTTTATGTGTTAATGTGCACTAAAGCTATAGAATTCAGAACTCACTGTGAACAAAGTTTTGATCTAATTGGGACTTAGGAAATAAAATCATGAAATAATCAGTATAAAGTTGAATTAAACTAAGTGAAGTGAAGGCTGTCTGGGAAGATTAGAGCAAGAGAATGACTTAGTTATTCTAAGTTATTGAAGAAAATAACTTCAAAGTTATTTTCAGTTCACCCCTTAAATTGTTAGTAACTTTTTTTTTACCTCATTCTTGAAATTCTTACCACCCTGTCCCCTAACATTTTATAAATACAACTTGCTAGGTAAACATTTGTATAATTTAATCTGTATAAACAGCTGCACATAATGATTCTCTTTAAATTGATTTCCAGAGGAACACTCTCTTGATTGGTGAACTGACAGATTCATTCACTTGAGTGTAAAATATAGATTGGGCTTAGTTTCAGACTAATTTGCTTCAAGTTCTTGTTGTCAGTTACTGGACTTGCTTTAAAGTTTTTCTCTTCTGGTTGATTTTTTGTTTTTACTTGCTATGTTTTGTATTTGTTGACATTTTGGATTCATTCCTCAGCTGTTGATTATTCTGTCTTGAATGTTCTTCTTTGAGGTTGACTGTCACTTTTCTTCGATTAGTTCAATTCAGATGTGACTAAGTGCTCTCTTTTACTTTGCCTTCACATGTACAGTCCAGAGATCGATGTCAGCATCTTCCTCTACTGGTCTGTATCTCCTTTTTTTTGAGAGTAAGTTTTTCACTGAACCTGGAGCTCACACTTTGGCTAGTCTGGCTGGCCAGTGAGATTTGGGGATCTACTTGTCCCAACAACAGTACTGGAATTAGGGATGTGCTTTGGCATGCCCAGCTTTTATCTGCACACTGAGGATCCAGACTCATATCATGTTCTAGTTTCATTTCTGTAACTGTGATAAATTACCAACAAAAAGTTAAAACACTTATTAAAGAGGAGGCCATAAATTTGAAAAAGAGCAAGCAGGAGTATATGGGAGGGCTTGTAAAGAGGAAAGAATAGGGAGAAATGATATAATTATAATTCAAAAAAGTAAAACAAATAATAAAAAAATCATAATTAAACCTAATACTGTGCATGTTAATATAAATTTTTAAAATAAAATAGAAAGCGTAGTTACCATACAGGGAAAAAAGCAAGTTGAGGGGAAAGGGTTTATTTTAAGTTACAATTTGAGGTTATATTTATTTATTGTGGAGAAATCAAGAGCAGAGAGAAATGAATGCTCACTTGCTTGCTTTCATCAGTCCAGTTCCATTTCTCCAGTCTCTTATCAGGACTCCTTGCCTAGGGAATGGTACTATCACAATTATCTGGGTCTTCCCTACAACAGTTGACTTAGGTAAGACAATGTCCCACAAACATACCCACAGGACAACCCAATTTGATAATCCTTCATAGATACTGTCTTCCCAGGTGGTGTCAAGTTGACAATTAACAACACTTGATCCACTGAGATATCTGCCTAGTCCTTTCACTCCAAGTTTAATTACTAAATTATCTTTCAGATCACATAATATACTTCACATAATAAACATATTACATATATATGTATAAACACACAAACATATGCACATACACATATATATGTGCATATATGCAAGTTATAGGATAGATTTGAAAGGTTAAAAAGGCCCCAGCAGAGTACAAAGCATATCAAAAAGGCCTGAGAGGAAGAAAGAGTATGATGATGAGATATAATGAGTCTTTCTGTGGATCTGGAACACAGATAACTAACCCTGCTTGAGAGTGTCGCTGCATCTGTCGCAGAATCAAGTTCCAGTGTCTGAGCTGAGCTACAGGAATGAGGTGTGTAGGAAAGCCTGGAGAGATGAAAGGCAAGACCATATCTAGGTGAGTGAATGGGTAGACAGACTGATGGTGGACCCACAGATATGCATTGACAGGGTGACAGATGGCAACCTGAGCAGTCCAAGTGAACTGCAGGCACTGAGCTGGACTGAAGACCCTGTGATATACACATGGATTTGTGTGTTCAGATGACAGGCTTGTGATACTATCATCATTGCACTTCCGGTGTTTTTGTCTTTGCGGGGGAACAGGTGAATGAGCTGCACTCTTCCCTCAGTCTGGTGTTTCTGATATGTTCTTGGGCCTGGTTTTTCTAATATGCTTTAAGTGGGTCCATGTACTCCTACAGTCCCAATTCACTTTGTCTAAACCTTTTATTATTCTGTGCTGGCATACATGTAGGGTCCTCCACTAGAGTATGGGAAACATACTAGTGGCCAGATCCCCAAAGAAAAATAATCTCCTTCCACTGACAGCCATCAACTGCTAGTCATTCCCCAATAAAAGATGGATCTGTGGCTCTCCTTCCATGCTAGAAGGTTGCTTGGCTTGGCCTTCTTAAATAACCACAGGTACTGTGAGTTCTTGAGTGCTACAGCAATTCCATATTTAGAAGACAGCATTTCACACCACTTCTGCCCGTCCCCCACTGCTCACATTGTCTCTGCTTGCTCTGTTGATATTTTCCCAAAACCTTTGGGTGGGGGGTTGACATAGATGTCCTGTTTATGGTTGAGTACTCTAAGGCACTGATTCTGAACCTTTTACAATTGATGAAGGCCTTCATTAACTGCTATCAACTGTAAAAGGAAGCTTTTCTGACAGAGGTTGAGAGCAACACTCTGAAGGTTAACAGCAAGACTCACCCATTTACCCACTTAAGAATCTCATAAAAAACATTAAACTGTAAGCCATAATATATGAACAAAGGATCTGTATGGTAAAAAGAAAAATATATAAAAGAAATAAAATAGAAATTTATTTATTTAGAAGGCACTTTGACAATATGACCATCTAATAAAACAACAATAGTGAGTTACTCTCTACGGCCTATGATCTCCTGAGTGATGGTCTGTTGGCCCGGCTTATAGTACCAACTGTGACTTCACTCCTGTGGAGCAGGCCTCTAATCTAATTAGAAAGCAGTTTGATACTTCTGTAACAGTCATGCAACTATTGCACCAGTGTGTATATCTTGTCTGTCAGATTGGAGTTGCAGTATGCAGAACATGGACTGTTGTCTTTTCTACCACTCTTTTCTAGAGGCCTGCCCATATAGCATCTTTACACACTATGAAAACTAGAGAACAGGAGGAAGTTTTATTTGTATTATTCAAAAACATATTTATTTATTAGAGTCAGGGTATCATGTAGTCCAGGCTGGCCTGAAACTCACTATATTGCAGCAAATGTTGTTGACTTTCTTATCATTCTGCTTCTACCTACGAGGTTATGATATTAGTAGCATATGTCACCATAATCAGCTAATTTTACTTATTGAATAAAAGCTCTGGAAGTAAAGTAATTGGAATATATAATCACTAGTAATACTAGTAGTGATAAATTTGTTTTGTGCATCCTTTGTGGCAGACAGTCTCATTTATTTATAGAAACATTCTCTGCATTTTGATTATTTTCCCCATATTAATGTCAAAAATTAGGAACTCAAAGAAAGGTAAAACAAATGCTCAAGATCACACAGTTGGTAAGTAGAAAAGCCAGATTTGTATCTAGGAATAAGATTTTAAAGTTCATATTCTAAATACTTAATAGGGATACTTAAGGAGCTAGTAACAATTTTCCTGAGGTAATAACTGTGATAACTCAAACTGATTACAGACCAATAATAAAGAGAATGACCGTGGAGAAACCTGCCTACTGGTGAAAAATTGTGTCTATCTTTGTTTTTTTTTTTTTTTTTGGTTTTTCGAGACAGGGTTTCTCTGTGTATCCTTGGCTGTCCTGGACTCACTTTGTAGACCAGGCTGGCCTCGAACTCACAAAGATCCGCCTGCCTCTGCCTCCCAAGTGCTGGGATTAAAGGCGTGCACCACCACTGCCCGGCTGTGTCTATCTTTGTATCCAGGTTCTGGGATGACTATAAGATAGACTTTTAGAAATATCCAGAAAAAAATTGCCACTTATAGAAGAACATAATTAAAAGTCTTTGAATTAAATCGATAAACCCAAGATCCTTCCATATAGAGGTATTACTGAAACCATAAATAAATTGTTAGGTGCTTAATCAGGCTTTAGCAGGTTTGGATGCCATTGGGGATGGACTCCCCCCTCAAATTAACTTTGGACTCAATCTCACATTTCCCTGGTAACTCACTAATTTTAAGGATGGGAAAATACCACAATTTCACTCCTTTGAATTTGAAATATCATGTGAAGGAGGGAGGAAGCATCATTATCACTTCCTCCCCCATTTAGATTTAAAATACTATGTGAAAATGGAAAGTGGAGATAGCAGGGATTTGTTGAGGCCCATTATGGAAAGGCTATTTTCTCCTGATAAAGCATGGGCATTTTATAGATTTATTATGATTTTAAATTTATTTATTTTTTACATAGATGTTATGTGATATTTGGTCACAAGAAGGGAACTTGAATTCTACCTCGTTGATTTCATTGAGTCATGCCATTTTAAATACCCTAAAGATTACATGATTTCAAAGACATGCACTTGTCCCCTCCCATGAGTTAATCCAAATGGACTTGTCAATCATGTGTGTAAGAAAACACTCCTCAAAAATCTGTAATTTCAGGCAAGTCATGGTGGCTTTTAATCCTAGCATTTGGGAGGTAGAGGCGGGCAGATCTCTTCGAGTTCCAGGCCAGCCTGGTTTACAGAGTGACAGCCAGGGCTCTGTTACACAGAGAAACCCTGTCTCAAAACAAACAAACAAACAAACAAACAAACAAACAAACAAACAAACAAACCAACCAAACCAAACCAACCAACAGAAGAAGAAGAAGAAGAAGAAGAAGAAGAAGAAGAAGAAGAAGAAGAAGAAGAAGA
>CAJQZJ010003694.1:6147835-6168443 GCA_907164525.1 Lophiomys imhausi | reverse complement strand
TTTTTCAGCAGGACTCTTGGAGCTCTCTAGCATCAGGGGCCTCTTCTACTTCTGGGCTCCATGCACTGTCCTTAAATAGGAGGAACTCTGTTTCAGCTTAATTTGGGCTCCGCCCACTTAGCAGCTGAAAACAATGTCAGGCCAGATACTTTGTTTCTTCAAGTCTATTGAGTCTTTCCTGTTTTTCCTGACTTCAACCTTGTTTTTCAGTTTATTAAGTCTTTCCTGTTTTTCCTGACTTCATGCTGATAATGCTCTTCAGGCCCCGAATTAAGAGACAGTATCAGAAACCCCTATATATTTTCTAAATCTAATTTATCTAACCCCTACAGCTCCTGATGATTTCCTTTGCAGGGTGGATGGTGTATGTCTAAGCTTTTCTTTTATCATCTGAGTCCTTCACACTGTCAGTGATGGTGTATGACAAGTACGGAGCTATCTGTAAACCCGTGGTGTCCTGGGTGTCATGCCTTCTCAGATCTGCTTACGTCACTAATTATCGGGTGTGTTGACAATGAGGAGTTTTGGAGTTATGGCATACATAGGAAATAGTATTTTCTGACCTTTTTTCAGATCGTCTCAAAAATCATTATATGTGGTATCATTTTCCTCTGTGAGCTACCCAGCAAAAGTTTTTTTTTTCAGATTACTTCACACTGTTTTATTTGGGAGGAGGTGCCATGTTTACTCCTCAATCATGGACTTCACGTAATTCTCATATAATTCTTCACTCGTTAATCCATCCATCACCAAAAGATGAATCCAGCACTGTGTCATTTTGATCAGTTAACCATCTTCATAAAAGGATTAGTTGATGAGTCCCAGGTTTTCAGTCCCCACCTCCAACCCAGGGAGGTATACCATTTTTGGAAGTACCGCAATTTCAGGTTAATTCATGGAGTAGATGGAGCAATCCTCTTATTCCTACATTCTAATTCCCAGCTCCAACAATCTTTTAAATATATTGTCCTTGCATAGAGGACATAGCAGATATTCAGCTGATGAGAGCAGATACTATATTTGTTTCTAGCCACAAGGCCAAGACCAATCTGCAATAGCTCCTACATGAAGTACAAATTTTTAAAAATCACTGCAGCCCCTGACATTGAGGTTTTCATTGTTGCCTGCTTGATTTCTTTCTTCCCCGGTCCTGTCCTTCTCTCCCTTTTCCACCCTCCCTCCTCCTTGTTCGTTTTTCTTTTCTTCCTTCTCTCCCTCTGCCAAACCCATTTCTCTCTTTTTAAAATTATTTTTTGTAACATTTATTTATTAATTCATGTTACATCTTGGTCTCAGTCCCCTTATTCCTCCCCTTCAGGTCCCACCCTCCCAACTCCTCCTTCTCATCTATCTATCTTTCTCCTCCAGTGTGGGGACCCTCCACATATCAGCCCCCCTCAGTTCATCAGTCCTATGAGGGCTAAGAGATTTTTCTTGCTCTGAGCCCCAGAATGGCAGCTCAGCTAAGGTAAAGTGTCCACTATTTTTGTCTTTTTGTTTGTTTTTAAAAAAATATTTATTTATTACTTTAGGTTACATCTTCATCACAGTGTCCTCTTTCCACCCCTCCCAGTCCCGCCCTCCTACCTTCTACCCCCTATTCCTTCCATCCCACTCCTCTAGAGTGGAGTGTCCCTACATAACAGTCCCCCACCCCAGTTCAGTAGTCATATGAGGCCCAAGAGCCTCCTTATACTTTGGGGGCCTACAAGGCAGCACCAGTAGGCCAAAGTGTCTCATTGACAGGAAACAAAATCTATGTTCATGTTCCCTTTGGTGCAAATGTCCCACTAATAGGTATTAAAGTCCATCACTGAGAATGCCCCCCACTTGCTAAGGAATTTGTATGATGACAAAGTTGACTATCATCTATATTTGTATAGGGTAGTCTAGGCTTAGTCTAAGCTTTCTTCTTCTTCTTCTTCTTCTTCTTCTTCTTCTTCTTCTTCTTCTCCTCCTCCTCCTCCTCCTCCTCCTCCTCCTCCTCCTCCTCCTTCTTCTTTTTTTGGTTAGCATTTCAGTCTTTGTAAGCCTCTAAGGGGCCCAGATTGGTTGGTTCTGTTGATCTTTATGTGTTGATCTTGACCCCTCTGGTTCTCTCTATTTTTATTCCCTCTCTTATATAGGGCTCCCAAGGCTCCATCTAATGTTTGACTGTGTGTCTATACCTTTGCTTTGTTCTGCTGCTGGGTGGCATTTCTCATAAGATAGTTATACTAGGTTCCTGTTCCTTTGGATGTGTGGGTTGTAGGATTGTTATTCTGTACTATATGGCTAAAATCCAGATTTATAAGTGAGTGCGTGCCATGTACTCTTTTTGGGTCTGGGTTAACTCACTCATGATGAGCTTTTCTAGTTCCATCCATTTGGTTGCAAATTGCATGATTTCCTTACTTCTTCTGATAGTTGGGTAGAATTCCATTGTGTAAATGTGTCACGTCCCCCTCGACCAGCAAGGATGACGCAACTCGCAAAAGCTCTTCTCCAGCAGTTTATTCAGGTCCCTTGAAAACAGTCTTCTGAATGCCCAGGCAGACCCAACCCACAGGCTAAATACTATATGAACAGCCAATCAAGTAAAGCCATGTGGTGCTATCTTAGAGGCCCACGTATGCGGAAGCAAGCCAGATCAGCGGTCTTTGCCAAATATGGACTTGTTTATCATCGAGAGCGCTCACCGTCGGGCTGGTGGAAGGTGGAAACCAGCGCCATCTTTACGGCGCGGCACATCGCAGCTCTCTACAGTTCCCCCTTTTTTATTTTTTCTAAAGTAGGTAGAAGTCCCTGGAAAGGTTTCGTAATCCCCTATCTGGGGATCTCACGGTGGGCCTGAGCCTGTAGGAGGGCGGTGCTCAAACTCTTACCCGTCTCTGGGTCAGCCTCCCCACTCGGGACTGCCCTGTCTTAGGTGGCCGAGACTTACCCGTCAACTCCGTCACTGACTTGCCAGACCCTAATATCCGTGGAACGAATACCTCAGTGGGCAGGGACTATGCTTAGTGAAGATTTAAGGCTTCATGGCAGCGAGCCATGCCTGAGGGGACTGGCCCGCCTCAATGGCAACAAGGGCTTGTATAATCATGGCTGCATTACACTTTTGTGTGGCTCTCATTTTGTAGATGCACCATAGGCAAACCAGACAGGCTAGTATCATCAGTATCACCAAAGAGCCTACGCCCGCCCACTCCTTAAGATGATCCATAGCCGTCTGTATCCAGGAAGTCAAGCCAGTAGCCAGGCTCAGATCCACCTGAGTGGAATTGATGTGGATGATTGTCGCTCTCAGCTCTCTCATCTTATTTTCAAATTCAGCCGACCAATCCTGTAAGAGGAACTTTGACAATTGTCTAGACAAATTGCAGCCTTTGTAAAATTTTGATATTGCACGGAAGTAACACACAAACCTTGCAATTTCCACTCACACCCCAATTGTGCTAGTTGCCAAAGAGAATCAATCTGTTCTTGTATTAAATCTATGCATTGATTAACTATCATAAGACCTCCTTTGAGATGAGAATTCATAGAGGTCTGAGTATCCAATGCCTGTGCCACAGTGGCTGAGATGTTATTCAGGGCATTGGCAGTCTGTATAGAACTAGACAAGGCAATAGTTGAGGCAGTAGCTCCCACAGCAGCAATAGTGATGGCAGTAACAATAGCTGCAGTGATGCCAAAATCTCTTTTAAACCTGAATAGCATCATGGTATTAGGGGCCTCTACAGGAACTGGTACATATCGAGGCATTCTAGTCACCACAGCCACAGGAAAGGCTGTGGCATTCCAGCATAGGGCATAAAAACATGTGCCCGGAGTGCATACTAACTTTTCTTCACCCAAGAATGCACTCCCATTACTTACAATCCACAGAAAAGGAGGCCAGTGACATACTGGCGAAGCTAAAAAAGTCTTGTTGCGGTATGAATGAAACAAAGAATTCCAAGTACCAGAGCCACTACCGCTAGAAAAATCCAATTTGGTAGCGGACCTTAGGGAAAAATTACCTCTTTGATAAATTCCTCCCCCAAGCATAATGACAGGTCCCAAATCCATATAGCTACCATTTGCTCCACACAAAAGCCATAAATCAAAAGGATTGGTGGCAGTCTGTTGAGGATCCCTAGTAGATATATCAAGCATCTGATCTTTGATATATATGTAAAGGACATTGTAATGACCCCACACCCAGTAGCCAACCAGGCTGGTGCCATACCCGTCCGGTATCTTTTTCTCAGAGATGGGAAACTAGGATACCATCCCATATGCAATCAAACATGCCCTTCTTGAAGTCGCTAGAAGCTGACCCCAAGTGCAGTGCTTAGCCTTGCATCCTGAGCGTGATGATAGCTTAGTCCTTTAGGACAGTCAACCAAGCTTGTGGCTGTCTAGCCTCCAAGGCAGCAAAGGCTTGCACCAGCATGGCATTGCTTCTCCTCTGTGAAATCCTCATCTTACAGATACACCATAGGGCAATGAAACTGACTAGGAAGAGCATGCCTCCTAGGGCACCCATTCCCTCAGATGATTCATGGCTCGGAGGATCCATGTTGACAGTCCTTTAGCAACAGAGACATCAACCCGGGTGGAATTCACATGCACGATGGCAGTTCTCAGATTCTGCATCAGCTTATCAAATTCGCCAGACCAATTTCCTGTAAGATACTGAGAGAGTTGCTTAGACAAATTTGCAGCTACAGTATAATTTTGATATGGCACAGAGGTCACACACAAACCAGGCATTTTCCACTCACAGCCAATCTGGGCCACCTGCCACAATACATCCAAGGCCGTGGCTACATTGGCTGACAAATTATTCAAGGTAGCGGCAGTCTGCACTGAGGCATCCAGGCTTCCAACCCCTTGTTCTTATAAGGGGTGATAGCTGTTTAACATTCCTTTGTACATTGCTCATACACAAGTTGTTTAATTAAGGGCATTGCCAAATCAGGGTCTCCAAATACCCTTTCAGCTGCTTCAACCATTATAGCCACGAAGTCTGAGAAAGGCTCCAGGGGATCCTGAATAACCTTGGTTAGATTGCCATTCACTTCCCCTTTGTTAGGCAATGATTTCCAAGCTCTGGTTGTGATTAAATTGATTTGCTCAAACACCTGAGCTGGATACCCAGTTTGTTGTTGAGCATATCGACCTTGCCCAAGAGGCATGTCCACATCCCAGGCTGGGTTTCCTGCTGCACGATTAGCAGCAGCTTGTTCATTAGCAAACTCAATCAAGAAAGCCTTCCAATCTAAATACTGCCCAGAGGACAGGCAGGCACGTGCCAAGCTCATCCAGTCACTAGGAGTCATGCAGTAACGACTAAGAGCTTCCACCTGAGCTACAGTGAAAGCAGCATTAATCCCATAAGTGCGGACAGACTCAGCGAGTGCTTTAATTACCTTAAAATCGAGAGGTTCATGATAACGATTTCCCCCCTCCACCCTGAAAGACAGGGTAGTACAGCTCATGTTTCACTTCCCTCCAGACATTTGGACAGAGTGACCGCCCACTAGGATCACTCGGAGGGGAAGTCTCATTATATGAAGGCGGTGCCAGCACAGGCGCCCCCGGACCTGAGGGCTCTATCCGAGTGCAGTCAGAACTCTTCCTCAAAGATGACTTCTCCATTTTCTTTGTTAACATTTTAAGTTCCTCTTTAGACTCTGAGCTATCCTCTTCCAAAGTATCTTTCCCAGATTTGACCAAGCGCTCCTCTTTTAACTGCTCTAATGCCTCTTGTCCCTTTTCCATGGCCTTGCAATATCTCTGATCTTCTAAACAACTATGAACAAGTCTCCAAATAGGCCGTGCTCCTCCCTGCAATGTACTTTGCTCCCAGGCAAAATCTAGATCTCTCCCAAGCTTCTCCCAGCAACTGATAAAGGCAAGGCCAGCATTCGCTTCATTTCTGTGAGGCACTCTCTGCTTTCCTCACCTTGCTCTGCCAGTTGTGTCTTCTACTCGTCCGAATCACAGAACTTTATTGCTCCCTCCCGGAGACCTTATTGCCTCTTTACCGAGGTCCTTATTGCTCCCTCCGGAGACCTTATAGTTCGCAACTTCCCGTGAAACTTTACCTTTTGTTCGCAACTTCCCGCGAAACTTTACCTTTTATTCGCTATCTCCGCGAAACTTTACCTTTTGTTCGCTATCTCTGCGAAACTTTACCTTTTGTTCACTATCTCCGCGAAACTTTACCTTGTGTTCGCTATTTCCGTGAAACTTTATTGTCCTAATTTATCCCAGGAACTTACCAGCGCTGCCCCTGACTGCAGGAGTTCTGAGTCTTTTTTGGGTCCCCGTACGGGCCACCACTTGTCGCGTCCCCCCTTGTCCAGCAAGGATGACACAACTTGCAAAAGCTCTTCTCCAGCAGTTTATTCAGGTCCCTTGAAAACAGTCTTCCGAATGCCCGGGCAGACCCAACCCACAGGCTAAATACTATATGAACAGCCAATCAAGTAAAGCCACGTGGTGCTATCTTAGAGGCCCACGTATGCGGAAGCAAGCCAGATCAGCGGTCTTTGCCAAATATGGACTTGTTTATCATCGAGAGCGCTCACCATCGGGCTGGTGGAAGGCGGAAACCAGCGCCATCTTTAGGGCGCGGCACATCGCAGCTCTCTACATAAATGTACCACAGTTTTTTAACCATTCTTTGGTTGAAGGACCTCTAGGTTGTTTCTAGTTTCTAGCTCTTACCAATAAAGGTGCTATGAACATAGTTGAGCCAATATCTTTTCAGTTTGGTGAAGAATTTTTTCGATATTTGCACAGGAATATTATGGCTGGGTCTTGAGGTAGAACTATTCCCAGTTGTCTGAGATATGGCCAGACTGATTTCCAAAGTGGTTGTACAAGTTAGCACTCCCACCAGTAATGGAGGAGTGTTACCCTTTCTCCACCTTGCCAGCATGTGCTATGACTTTAGTTTTTCATCTTAGCCATTCTTAGGGGTGTGGGATGGAATCTCAGAGTCATTTTGAGTTACATTTCCCTGATGACTAAAGATGTTGGGTATTTCTTTAAGTGTCTCTGGGCCTTTAAATATTCCTCTTTTGTGAATTCTTGGTTTAGCTCTGAACCCCATTTTTGATTGGATTATTTGGTTTCTTGGTGTTTAATTTCATGGATTCTTTGTAAATTTTGAATATTAGCCCTCTGACAGATGAGGGATTGATGAAGATCTTTTCCCAGTCTGTAGGCTGCTGTTTTCTTTTAATGTCAGTGTCCTTTGCCTTGTAGAAGATTTTCAGTTTCATAAGGTCCTATTTATTGATTATTGGTCTTGCAGCCTGAGGTATTTATGTTCTGTTCAGGAAGTTGTCACCTGTGCCAATGAGTTTGAGACTTTTCCCCATTTTCTCTTCTATTAGATTTAGTGTGTCCAGTTTTATGTTGAGGTCTTTGATCCACTTGGACTTAAGTTTTGTGCAGAGTGATAAATATGGGTCTATTTGCATTCTTCTACATGTTGACATCCAGTTAGACCAGCACCATTTGTTGAAGAAGCTTTCTTTTCTCCATTGTATGGTTTTGGCTTCTTTGTAAAAATTCATGACCATAAGTGTGTGGGTTTATTTCTTGGTCTTCAATTGATTCCATTGATCAATTGATTTGTTTCCATGCCACTACTATGCTGTTTTTATTACTATTGCTTTGTAGTACAGTACTTGAAATCTGGGATGGTGATACCTCCAGGTGTTCTTTTATTGTACAGAATTGATTTATCTATTCTGTTTTTTTTTTGTTTTCCCATAGGAAATTAATAATTTTTCCTTCAAGGTTTGTAAAGAATTGTGTTGGTATTTTATACTTTTGGTTGTGAGCCTAGCCTTTAATGGCTGAGCCATCTCTCCAGCCCATTGTGTTGGTATTTTGATAGAAATTGCATTGAGTCTTTATATTGCTTTCAGTAGGATGGCCATTTTTATTATGTTAATCCTATCTATCCATGAACATGGGAGATCTTTCTATCTTCTGATATCTTCTTCAATTTATTTCTTTAGGGTCTTGAAGTTCTTGTCATACAAGTCTTTCACTTATTTGGTTAGAATTGCCCCAGATATTTTATATTATTCTTGGCTATTGTGAAGGGTGCTGATTCTGTAATTTCTGTCTCAGCCCATTTATCCTTTGTGTAAAGAAGGGCTACTGATTTTTCAGAATTAATTCTGTATCCAGCCACCTTGCTGAAGAGGTTTATCAGAATAGGCATTCTCTGGTGGAATTTTTTGGGTCACTTATGAATACTATCATATCATCTACAAATAGGAATATTTTGATTTCTTCCTTTCCAATTTGTATCCCCTTGATCTCCTTTAGTTGTCTTATTGTTCTAGCTAGAACTTCAAGCACTATGTTGATGAGATATGGAGAGAGTAGGCAGACTTGCCTTGTCCCTGATTTTAGTGAAAATGCTTTAATTTGTTTCTCTTGATTTAATTTGATGTTGGCTACTGGGTTGCTTTATTTTGCCTTTATTATCTTGTGTATACATTTTATCCATTAATCTGAGGAATAAAAATGTCAAAGTCCTTGCCAAAAACCTTTCACAGAATATCTACTCTTAAAAAAAGGTTATTTTAGGTTTAGTGTGAGTGTGTGTGTCTGTGTGAGTGGATATGTGTGCATCTATGTGTGTGCATGTGTATGTGTGTATGTGTGCATGTGTGCATGTTTGTGTGTGTGTGTGTGTGTGTGTGTGTGTGTGTGTGTGTGTATGTGCAGGTGTCTGATGAGGCCAGAAAAGTACATTATATTCCCTGAAACTGACTTTACATATGGTTATGAACCACCTTATATGGATGCTGAGAACTGAACTCGAGTCTTTTAGAAGACCTGCCCATGCTTTTAATGGCACAACCAACTTTCCAGCCCAGAATATACACTATTAATTTTTTTTTGTTTCTCAAGTCAAGTAGGGGATTCAAAGACCTATTTTTCCTTATTACTGTGGCTTTTGTATTAGCATAATTATTTTTTCAACAAGTAATCAAGCTCTAGAGTTTTCGATCTTATATGCAGAGGCTATTTCAACTTTTTCTCTTAACAGATTTATTTCTTTTTATCTTTATCCATAATTTTTTCTTATTTTAAAATACAGTTTTTTAAATTATAGAATAGTTGATGTTAAATATATTTAGAAATCACTTCAATTCACAGGGAAGGCACACTTTGGAAATTAAAAATTTGCCTGTTAAACAAGAGCAAAAATACATGGGGCTGATACTGGAATTCATATATTGAATCACAAATTATTATGGTTTTATTAAGTAATTTTTTGCCTTCTCCTTTTCTTAAAAGATTTCATTTCACATGCCAGTTGACCTAACACATTTAAGTAATTTCATGCTATTTCTCACAAGATAATTTTAATATATCACACTTTGCAAGAGTGTAGGAGGTGAAATATTTTGTTGTGTTGGGCTTGGCAAAATGACAAGATTGATATTGGATGAATTTGTAATGTGTGTGAGGGAGGGATGTTTGGTTTCATACAGGAGTAAACATGGTGTCTTCTGACTTGGTGAGTGGAGTCCTAGGGAGACAGCTTAGGGGAATACACCTTCTGAAAGAGAGACATACATGATAAGAAATGTATATTTAAAATATATGAAGATATCAGGGGTATCCTAGAGCCCCCCTCAAGAAAAATAGGCTATTGCTACTGCTCTTGTCCATCATAACTTGATGGTAAGATCCTGTTACTGAAGACATCAAACATTTTGGTCACAGGACACAGAGAAAACAAACTGGTGCTGACTTGCAAGCATTCTCCCTGCTGCTTTTATAGAAGATGCTATTCAGACTGCTGGGGCAGAAAAGTCATCAATAGTCTTACCCAACTGTAAATCTTGTGAGCTGTAATAATGACACTGGGCAAGATGGGTGCAATTGTGACATGAATGTTATGGAACAACAAACCACTCCTTGATAGCTTGCTCTAAAGGAGGAAATTGATGCCTGGTACTGTATCTGGTCAAGAACTTATGGCTGGGGAGCTCATAGGCTCCCAGGCTCAACCTATTACTGTTATTCTGTCAAATGGATATAGTATTGAACCAAACTTAAAACATACAATTATATACTTAGTTTATTGCATCTCTATGTCTCATTAGAGAAGTTTATTTTTTGTGTGTGCAATAGACAGTATTTAATGCAGAAACTCACAACTTGTCCAATATATGTCATATGTATGGAATTGTCAGTCACAAATGAGACATCTATATCACACTCTTCCCTCCAAGGCTCAAGAAGCATTATAGAAGGGGGGAAGTATATCTTGGAGTAACTGCATAAAACAATGTCTTCTGGACATGATAGGACTGTTGCATTCATGAATTCATAGAAGCTGTTGTTGCCTTCTCAAGACCTGCATAACCTCAAGCCAGTCAACATGCCATCATGGAAGGGAGAGAGGCTGATGAACTCTTACCCCTACCTGAGGAGCTATTGGCAGTTGATAGCTGCTAGTGAAGTGAAGTCAGTTTTCTTTAAGGATGTGGCCCATTGTAGATCAATCATGAGTCAATGGATGGTTCTATACCCATGCATAGAGCCATTACAAAAGGAGTAAATGAAGATTTGGTTGAGGGAAGTGGAGGGGGAATTGGAAGGAGTTAGGGAGAGGAGTACATATGATCAAAATAATACTAGTGGGGGCAAATATAATTAAAATACATTATATTCATAGGTGAAATTCTAGAATGAATAAAACATTATATTAAACACAATTTAAAGAAAACTTGTATCTTAAAAGGAATAAAAAAATACAGTTAAGGACTTAACTAGCTTCTTTTATTCATGGTGGTATCTTTGGAAGATCTGGGTTAATGGCATAAGAAGGCTTAATTTGTGTGGGGGATGGGAGATCAGAGTAAGGGAAGGAATATGGAGATGGATAACTAAAACTAAAGACATTTCCACAATAAATAAAACTGATATCAAGATAGATAAATAGAAGCAAAAATATAGATAGACATGGACAGACACACAAAAGTTGGAACATTTGTTTTTTAATTAATTCTTAAAGACTTTGTACAGCATGTTTTAATATTATTCTGCCCCTCCCTCACCATCCTTTCTTTCCCTATCTACTCAATTTTGTGTACTTCTCCCCACCAATTAAGTTCAATTTGTGCTGCCCATATATTCTTCAGTGTGTGGCCTTCCACTAGAGCATGGTTAACTTAACAGAGGCTTCACTCTTGAAGAACACTAATGCCCTTCCCTAGCAACTCTCAGTTGCCAATAGCTTCTTGGATAGGGCTGGGGCTTTGTGACTACTGCCTCTCTCCATGCTGGGTTGGGTCTTGTTTGAACTTTCACAAGGCTGTACATGCTGTCATATTGCTGTTCATATGTGTAGCAGCCCTGCTGGGTACAGGTAATATTCTTTACTTGCATTTATTCACCATATTTGGCTTCTACAGTCTTATTACTTCTTGTTTACATTGATCCCAGATTCTTGGGAGGGTGGGATATCATATAGATGCCCCATTTAGGGTTGAGGATTCTGCAGTTTCTTATTCTCTGTACCTTGAAGTTGTGGATCTGGGTGTTAATCACTGCCTATTGCCAATAGAAACTTCTCTGATGAGTGTTGAGCGATAGCATAGACTCATTGAAGATCTTTCTTAAGTGGACAAGTAAACTAGGGGTAGGGTTCTAGGCTTGAAGTGTGATTCAGCTTCTTATTTTTTTTTCAGGTTTAAAGCAGTATTGTTGATAATGTTTAATAATTTGCTGTATTTCTCTTTTGCAAACATTTTATTGGTTTTATGTTTGAGAATACTATTGTTGTGACTGGAATGAGAGTTTTATCTTTCATTTGGTTTCCTGACTATAATTCGGTTATATGAACTATACTAATAAATATGCTACCTTTATACTTTGTAAAACTATTTGTCATTTATAGAGATTTTTGTTTTTAAATTTTTTAAATTGACATGACTCTTCTTATGAACTTCAATGTGATGTTTCAATCCATGTATTCATTGGATAACGACCAAATCAGGGTAATTTGTTTAACTTTCACCTTAAATGTTCTTATTTCTTTATGGTGAGCACATTAAACACCTGTAAATGTTTGTGCTTATTAACTTCCAACTTTTATGCCACATAATCTTTCCCATTTATATCAATTAACATTTTTTAATACTTTTAATACAGCATTAAACAGTAGTGAAAAGTTCAAGCACCATGGCTTTATTCTGTCTTTTAATGGAATGAATTTCAAATTAAGTTCCTACCTTTTGATCTAAGACTTATATATTAATTAGTTTGGATCTGAAATGTCCCCAGTAGGCCCATATGCTAAAGTCTTGGTTCCCAAAGTATGGAGCTTTTGGGATGTGGTAGAATCTTTAGGATGTGGGGATTAGTTGGAGAAAGCTTGGGCCTTTAATGTGTATCCTTGAAAGGGATATCAGGATCCTGGACTCTCTTCTTTTTTCTTTGCTTCCTGGCTGCTGTGAAGTAAATAGGCTACCTCTGTCATGTGCTCCCACCATAATATTTTCAGAAGCCCCGTCTCAAACCCAACCAAAACCAACCAACCAACCAACCACAATCATAACAATAAAACATGTTCCCAGTGACCATGGATTGAAACTGCTGAGACCATGAACAAAGATTAACTTTTCTTCTTCCAGCCCTGAGGTAGAAGTAATTACACTCTTTGACCTCAATTAATTATTTAATTACTTGCTAATTAGTCTTTCATTTTTGTATAATCACAAAATCCAAGTTGGCTGTAAGAAACAAAGGTCTCATGAACCTTTTATTCACTTTCTCCCACTGGTATGATTTAGCAACACTTCAGTACAACATAACAACCAAAATATTGCTGTTGGTACAGCCAAGATACATAACAATTCATTGCCACAAGGATCCCTTGTTTCTATTGCCTTTTTATACTACACTTTCCTCTTCCAAGAAGGAACACGTTATTCATGCACATTGTAACTTGGGTGAATTTCAATAGAATTATGCTGTGTGAAAAAAGCCCATCATACAGATTAAATACTTTAAGATTCCATTATATAACACAGTTGAGATGAGGAAAGGATAGAAACAAAGAGCATGTTAGTGGTTGTCTGAACTGAAATTACCTACTCTGCCTACTCCAATTTTTAAACACTATATTCCTTCTAATTTTTATGGGAAAGTATGTAGCATTATTTAAGAAGATAAATCTGTATAAACAGCATTATCATTTAGTTAATACCATGTTTTGGAGAAAAACATTTTTAGCATTTGAGTGTATTTTAATATTTATATGTACTTAAAATGTAAAATTATGGAAATATGGAATAATTACTGAATAGAAGTATGAATCATTCATACAGTGATCTTATGCCTTAGCCAAAATAATGGAGAATATGCACTGAATCTTGCCTCCCAAAGTGAGGTATCTTTAGAAAAATGTCACTGTGGTTATGTGTGATTCTTCCCTGCTGTCTCTGGGTGGAAAATACTGACTGCATGGAGCCATTGATAAGATGACATTTACTTATCCCTCTCTTCTTCGTACACTAGTTTTGAGTCCTCATTTGAGGGCTATTCTTAAAAAGCTTATCCTATGGACAAATGTATTTTATAAAGTTCAATTTTTAGATTAAACACATTAAAAAATTGACAACAATGATAATAATAGAAATCAAAGCAATATACAATTGTTTCCATGGAAATCACTTCCATAACCTACCATGGATATGAGAATCCAGTTCTGCTTTGAGCTCTAGAGATATATCCCTTGTATAAAATGGTGCATCATTTGGATATAGTATATGCAATTTTTTTTGAAAAATCTCTTGTATAATTTGAATCATCTCTAAATTGTTTATCATACCATATGCAATATAAATGCTATATTATTTAGGAAAAATGTGTACACGTTCATGGTTAAAATCGTGGATGATTGACCTGCACATACATAATCCACAGATGTAGCAGGAGACTGAGTGCCCTGCAATAAAACCTACAAATTGATTAATCATGGAATTTTATAGCTGATATTTTTGAACCATTGTTGACCCTAGGTAACTGAACCTATGAATACAGATGGACTTCTGTAATGAGATACCTGGCAAAGCATCTAAAATACAGATTACAGATTCCCCCTCTAGAGTTTCTGATTTGGTCAGATTTGAGTGATACTTAAGAAAGTATCAAAGTTGTTAAAAATGAACATTCTCTGTGTATGTATGTACATGTATGGGTACACAATCTGTGGCATGCATATAGAGATCAGAGGGCAAGTGTAGAATAATTTCTTCCCTTCTTCCAGGGATTGAACCTATGTTGCCAGGCTTGCATGGCCAACATCTTTATCTGCTGAGCCATTTTGCTAGCCTGGGCTTAAGAATTTATATTCCTAAAAAGTTCCCAGGTAATGCTTCTGTTTCTGCTCTGGAACCAGCTTCAGAACACATAGTTACCACATTGTCCCCTCCAGTCACATGACAGCCATTCCCAGCTACCTACTCACCTGGTATTTCCTAAGATTCTCCCTGTGAGAGGTATACTGATTTATATAGTTTTTAAAAAAGAAATTATGGTATGTTCTTAATTCTGAATTCTAAGCATTATATTTCTGAAAAGAAGTGATTAAAAAATGTCAAGTGGTTTGATCTTCCCTTTGTTTCTGGGGGCAACCTTTTCTCAGGCCCTTCTATTTGACTTCCTTTGTCTTGTGGAAGGCCCACAGATAGAGTTCACCAGTAAAGGTGAGGATTCATGTCATAGTGACTTTTTTGGGAGCTGTTATGGCTAATCCTACTTATCAACTTGAATGCATCTGCAATCAGTGAAAACTCAAGCTGCTGGCCACTGATTTGGGAGATTTTATTAATTGGATTATTTGAGGTGTGAAGACCCACCCTAAATCTGGTCTATTTCTTCTAATGGCAGCCCATGTAAAGGAATGTAGGAGAAGGAAGCTTTGCTTTTTGCCCACTTGCGCTCACTCTCAGCTACTCTGTTGCTGGAGCTAGTAGAAACCTCTTCAGGATTCCAATGTAGAGTGAAAACCAGCACCTCTCCAGAAATCCTGCAGGACTCCATGAGTAGACTGGGACTTCAGAGACATTCAGCCCCAAGGACTGAACTAAACCACTATTGAATTCTCTGCCTTTCCTTTGTGATACAGATATGTTGGGCTACCAGGACTATATCCTGTATGTTAGTCTAATAAGTTTTCCTTTATTATCAAGTCTATCTAGTTTACTCCCTTAGAGAACTCTGACTAATACAGGAGCATTATAGACCAATCCTATAGAAAAATGCAGAACTGCAACAGATGGAAGAATAATAAGAAAGTCACAATATCAAGCAAATTTTAGAAACAGTTGAATGTGGTTCCCACCTGCATGGGGTCTTTGAAGACACTATGACATATCCAAGAATTGTTTTGAGCAAGGTTCAGACATCTGAAATACTTATTGTCAATCATGGCCATAGACAATACTTCGGGAAATATAAAGTTCCAACCTCTCTGCAGTCTTCTGGCCAGGGCATAGAACTCAGGCACCTTGGGTGGAACTCTCTGGGAAGTAGCACTAGGTGCTGTCCTTTGGGAGTTTGTGAAAGATTACTCCAAACTGGAGTGCATCAAAAGGAGAACAGTGTCTGGGTGTGGGTGGTTAGGGCACTGCACAATGATTGGCACACTTCTCACATGGCATTAAGCAGAGAAGCATTACATACAGTTTGGCCATTTATCATTTGTGCAATGAGCTTTTCCCCTTTCCGGGTGTATTTTATGATCTTTATGCATGATCATGAGCAAAATACATACAACATATGTATCTTTATCCTGGTGCTTCATCTGTTGAAGGAGACTTTGTTTTTGTTAATTATGAGTCAATTAATTGCCTGTGGAAAGAAAGGCTACAGTGCACCCATAAACATTTTGTGCAAGCACCACTGTGGAACATGAAATGGTCTTTCAGTCTTCTCTGAGCATCCCATGTCTTATTTTACAAATAGTTATCTCTGAGAATGCAAAATGTAATAGGCAGGATCACAGTCTTTTGCAACCTCAACCATCTCCTGTCTCCTCCACACACTGGGCAGTTCACTCTGGACCTAAGTATGTATAGCTTTACTGAGCTTTTAGGATTTTGTTTTCTTTTTTAAAAATGTTAGTTCCTCTGCCTGCAATGCTACCCTCCATCCACTTTTGTGGATTCACTTATTATTAATGACTCACAGCAATAAGTTCCTAGTATATCATAAATCTCATTTAATATCAAAATATATGATAATAATTTTAATATGATTTTAATAATAACAATATAGTAGCAAAATACAATTGAATAAAAATTCTGAGTGGAAATTAAAGTAAAATAAGTTAAATATATGATCCACCAGAACTCTGGCCCAGACTGGTGAGTTTTTCCTATGCCTTGTTGAACCTCCAGATTTGGGCTGGGTGGCACATCCTGTTTACCAGTCAAGCTTGCTGCTTTCACATCAGACTCAGAGCCAGTGAAATAAGTCCAAATGCCCAGTTCTTATTTTAAATATACAAACAATATGAAAGGTCAAGAAAGGATCTGATTCCCCTTAAATCCACTAGTCTTATAGAAACATTCTCCAATGATAATTACCTAGATGGACCCCAGGACACAGAGCTTAAAATAAGAAACATAAATTTTTCTCTTGAGTCAGCCTGTGAAGCTTATTCTTGTTATAGGAGTCGGATGTGGTCTGGGCTCACCCTGCTATGTACTACTACTTGGCTTTCCTGTCAAGATGCTTGAGCAAGTGGACCATGGAGAGGAGGAAGTGGAGACCTTTGCCTTTCAGCTGAAATGGCTCAGCCCATGTCCCTCATCCTCAATATTTTCTATTCAAGCAAAGAAAATTTCCTTCAGGTGTTGATCTCTAATGTTTCTGATGCCTTGGACAAGATTCAGTATAAGAGCATTACAGACCCTTCCAAGTTGGGCAGCAGCAAAGAGTTGAAAATTGACAATATCCCCAACCCTCACAAGCGCACTCTGACTTTGGTGGACACAGGCATGGGCATGACCAAGGCTGACCTCATAAATAATTTGATTACCATTGTTATGTCTGGCACAAAAGCATTCATAGAGGCTCTCCAGGCTGGTACAGACACTTCCATGATTGTGCAGTTTGGTGTTGGATTCTATTTGGCCTGTCTAGAAGCAGAGAAAGTGGTTGTGATCATAAAGCACAGAGATGATGAGCAGTATACCTGGGAGTCTTCTGCTGGTGGATCTTTCACAGTTCATGCAGACCACAGTGAGCCCACTGGGTAGGGTACCAAGGTGATTCTTCACCTCAAAGAAGACCAGAGAGAATACTTAGAGGAGAGAAAGGTCAAGAAAATGGTGAAGAAACACACCTCATAGGCTATCCCATCACCCTCTATTTGGAAAAAGAATGAGAGAAGGAGGTCAGTGATGATGAGGCAGAGGAAGATAAAGGTGAGAAAGAAGAGGAAGATAAGGATGATGAGGAAAAACTGAAAGTTGAAGATGTGGGATCAGAGGAGGAGGATGGCAGTGGCAAAGATAAGAAAAAGAAAATAAAGAAGATTAAGGAGAAATACATTGAGTAGGAAGAGTTGAATAAGACTAAATCTATTTGGACCAGAAACCCTAATGACATCACTCAAGAGGAATATGGTGAACTCTGTAAGAACCTCACCAATGACTGGGAAGACCACTTGGCAGTCAAGTACTTCTCTGTGGAAGGTCAGTTGAAATTCAGGGCCCTGCTCATCATTCCACAGAGAGCTCCCTTTGACCTTTTTGAGAACAATAACAAGAACAACAACATCAAACTGTATATCCATCGTGTCCTCATCATGGACAACTGTAATGAGTTGATCCCTGAATATGTCAACTTTAACCATGGTGTGGTGTGATTGACCCTGAGGACCTGCCCCTGAACATCTCCCGAGAGATGCTCCAGAAGAGCAGGATCTTGAAAGTCATCGACAAAAACATTGTGAAGAAGTGTCTTGAGCTCTTCTCTGAGTTGGATGAAGACAAAGAGAACTATGAGAAATTTTATGAGACATTCTCCAAGAATTTAAAGCTTGGAATTCATGAAGACTCCACTAACTGTTGTTACCTCTTTAAACTCCTCCTCCCTCACACCTCTCAGGCTGCGGATGAGATGACCTCCCTGTCAGAGTATGTGTCTTCCATGAAGGTTACACAGAAGTCCATCTACTATGACACTGGTGAGAGCAAAGAGCAGGTGGGCAACTCTGCCTTTGTGGAGTGTGTGCTGAAGTGGAGCTTTGAGGTGGTGTATATGACTGAGCCTATTATGAGTACTGTGTGCAGCAGCTCAAGGAATTTGATGGAAAGAGCCTGGTCTCAGTGACTAAGAGGGCCTAGAGCTACCAGAGAATAAGGAAGAGAAGAAGAAAATGGAGGACAGCAAGGCAAAGTTTGAGAATCTCTGCAAGCTCATGAAGATCTTTGATAAGGTTGAAAAGGTGAGTCTCCAATAGGCTAGTGTGTCTACCCTGCTGCATTGTGACAAGCACCTATGGCTGGACAGCCAACATGGAGTGGAGCATGAAGGCCGAGGTGCTGTGACACAACTCTACAATAGGCTACATGATGGCCAAAATAAAAAACAAAAAACAAAAAACAAACAAACAAAAAAACACCTAGAGATCAATCCTGACCACCCATTGTGGAGACCCTGTGGCAGAAGGCCAAGGCAGACACAATGACAAAGCTGTCAAGGACCTGGTGGGGCTGCTGTTTGAAACTCTTCTGCTGTCTTCTGACTTCTTACTCAAGGATCCGCAGACCCACTCCAACACATCTACCACATAGTTAAGCTAGGGCTGGGCATTGATGAAGATGAGGGGACAGCAGAGGAACCCAGTGCTGCTGTTCCTGATGAGATTCCCCCACTTGAGAGTGATGAGGATGCTTATCCCATGGCAGAAGTAGATCAGAGACCTCTGGGAAGCCCATGCCCTCTGCATAGTATCCTTGTGTCTTCCCCAGAAGCCTTGACTGGCCCTGACCCACTTGGCTCTCTGTTTATGTCTAGAGGATCTTTTCTTTGCTGTTCTTGGTCCTTAATGCAGAAAAAAAACCCTCCCACAGAATAGCAGGGTTGCGTATTGTGTATTGTGGTTTTTTTAAAAAAAAATTGTTCTAAAATTAAAAGTATGCAAAATAAAAAGAGAAACATAAATTTTATCAAAGAATTCAAAGACTGTAAGGAAGACACAAAGAAACAGCTCAGACTGAGATGCTAGTTCAAAAATTTATGGTTAGAACAGATTCAAGAGAAAAGGGAAGAATTCCTTTCCCAAAGGATTGGATAGGTTCTGCTGCTTCATGATTGAAGCAGTTACAAGGAGAAGAGAGTAATAAAAGAATCTACTTTAGACTAAGGCCTCCATGTCAGGCTGAGCAAAAGTTTGTAAAATTCCACTGTCCTTACCCTCTCAGTGACTAAGGGTCAGCGACCATATCATTGCATTGTTACAACCCCCCCACCCTCTCCCACCCCCGTTGCTAGGAAATGACTCGAAATAAATTCCAAATAAATTCCTGATCCCAGCCCTGGAGTTAAGAAACTCCTCTTGAGCAAACAACTGGGCCAAAGTTCCCTCCCTTAGGAATTTACACCAATGCCTAAGCTATTGCTGAAATCTTTCCAGCAAAAAGCCTACATAAATCCAAAGCTTTTTGAGTTCTTGGTCACCTCTCCCTCAGGTTCAGACGACCCCATGTGTGTTAGAACAATAAATTCTTCTTGCTTTTGCATGGAAAAAGAGAGAGAATAAATGCCCGAGTGACACCCAAGAAAACACAAACAAAAGGCTAAATGAAATGATGAAAACAATTCAGGATTTGAAAACAAAATTCAATAAGGAGATAGAAATCTTGAAGATAACTCAAGCTTTAATGAGGATGAAACTGAGAAATTCAATAACTCAACTGAAAACTCAGGAGAAAGACAAGTAGAATGGCTCAAGTAGATGACAGAATATCAGGACTTGAAGATAAAATAAAGGAAGCAGACCACATAGGTAATGGATATAAAAACATTTAAAAAATGAATGTGCATTTGTGTGTGTCTTTGTGGATGTATGCCACTGTGTACAGATGCTGGCTGAGAGCCCAGAACAGATGTTAAGTCCCCTGGAGCTGGAGTAACAGGCAGGTCAGTGTGAATGCTGGAAACTGAACTGGAATCTTCTAGAAGAACAGTAAGTGCTTTTAAAAACTATGGTGCCACCTCTCTATCCCTGAAAATACATAATTAATTTTTCAGAAAAGATGATTTCAATTTTTTAATAAAATGGACAATTGTATAATTCTTGAATTGATTTCCCATGGAAGCTCAGTAAGTAATAAGTCATAATTATATTGTCTATGAAAAACAGACCTCTACCATGATGTTGATCACTTAAAACATATACATGATTACATTTTAGATAAGCATTCAATTAACAAAAATACACTAGCATTAAAGAACAAAGTGAACTTGGAGGTACACTAACGATTTTTATTACTTTAGAGGCATGTTTAGAGAAATTTGCAGTGGTGTGTGTGTGTGTGTGTGTGTGTGTGTGTGTGTGTGTGTGTGTGTG
>CAJQZJ010003694.1:6107745-6147825 GCA_907164525.1 Lophiomys imhausi | reverse complement strand
GTGTGTGTGTGTGTGTGTGTGTGTGTGTGTGTGTGTGTGTGTGTGTGTGTGTATTCAACAGTTCTTATTGCATCAAGTGAAGTTCCAATGTAGAAAAATCCACAGTCCCTTCATCTTGGGGAAATAGAGAGCTTAATTTAAAATAATAAGTGTACACATCTAGATTTATAGGAAAGAACAGTTAAAAAATAAATGTGACCCCCCCAATAGACTGAACAGCCCCCAGTCCCAAGACAGACTAGACAATACAAACTGGACTTGCTGGGGAAAGAAGAAAAATAAGAAGTGATCTCAAAGCTGTGTGGGAAGGGATGGGAGATGTGAGACAGTGGTAAGGAGAGGGCTGGAAGGGTGAATATGTTCAAAATATATTGTATGAGATTTTCAAACATAAATAAAAATACTAAAACAATATATGTTTGTTGGCTTAGATAATTATACAGATATAATTCAACAAGAGAAACTTCTACTTTCCACAAATGAATGCAAAATAACTGGATATCCATAATGACAAAAATAGGGAATTTCAGTCTGTATTTCATAACCTTTGTAACACTGAAGTTAAAATGAAGCTTGTATGAAATGTGAGGTAAGATTTTAGATTGCTATGAAATATTATTCTCTGTCAAAACTGGCAAGACAAGGATTTTATAGACATAAATTATAAGAGAAAACATGATAAATTTCTATCAAGATTGTTGTGGTCTTTCTTGCTTCTTAAATTATGTCATTGAAGAATTGCCTTCAGGCAAAACTGGTAAATTCATAGGAGTCACTGAAGATTCCCCAGCATCACATAAAAGTACAGAATGGTAGTTCAGGTCTGTTAGCCCCAATTCTGGGGGAGACAAAGACAAGAAGAATGCAAGAGCACTCTGGCTAGCTAGTCTTGCTGAATTGGTGAGCTCTGGGATCAGTGAGAGACCCTGTCTCAAAAAAATTAGTTGGAGTACAATTGAGCAAGACATTTGCTGTTGACCTCTGGCATCCAAATGCACATTCACACATACCAATATGCACACATGAATATGTGAATATTCAGAAACACATACACCATCCCCCCAAATAATGTGTATTTAAAGAAGCAAAATAACATCAAATATAGTACAATATATGAGAATAAATACAGAAGAGAGAGAGTGAACTTCATCCTGGAGATAGACCAACTCTGGCCAAGTCATATCTTCAGTCTCAACCCAGACACCAAAATGAAAACTTTAGTGCATTAAAGCAAATTTAAACAAACTGAACACAAATAGGTTTCCTGGGCTTATATATCCAGTCTCTCCTCTGCACCTCATTAATGAGAGAATGCGATAAAGCAACAGAAATCTACCTTGTTCAGGAGAGCCTTTTGGCACCATCAGATGAAGCCCCAGCCTTCCCCTGTAATTACCAGGTCTTGACCCAAAGCCTGGCAATTTATGATTCTGTTCTTAGCATTGACAGTTCCAAGACTGGAACTACAGCTTTTAGGCTCTCATTCTGCCTGTCCTGGAATTTCATCCAGATGGCCCTGCATGCAGCAGTATTATGATTCTTGTACAAACTGTCAGGAGCTTTCCTGTCTTGGCACACAGGCTCCTCCTCAGGATGGCTGAGTCTAGAGTTACTCCTTTGTCACATTCTGCAATTCTCCTTGCTTCATCTTACCATTGAGATCCAAAATTCTACTCCATGAAGTTGCTGACATTGCTTAGCTGACTGAGAGTTTATGAATGTTCTCCCTCAGTACCCACATAACTACTGCCTGACACTCTGACATGAAGCCATCAGAGAGGAGGATTTCCAACTCAGTTTCAACTACATTTCTCTATGACCTTTGAGGAGAATGTCTAGTTCTAGTGTGCAATCAGCAGCAGTGGTGACAACCTGTACTGTTTGGTGGGCCTCAAAAGCCTCCCTGACCAACAGCTCATAGAGTACTTCTGTTAAATTTTAATTTATATATATTTAAAATTAGGTTGTCAAATATTAGGTTTGCTTATTTCCTTCTTTTCCTTTTCTTTTTTAAATTAGGCCACAATTATGATAATTATAAGGCATGACATACATTCCCAATGTCCAGTCCATAAGTATTTGGCAACTGACTTTAACATTCTACTATGCATCCATCTCTGATTTTAAAGTACTATATCCAACTTAGCTTCCATCCTAACTTGCATCACCAATTTAAAAACATCTTCTTAGATCCAGAACAACCTCTTAATTCCTAAACAACTCAAAATTTAACTATGAGACTGTAACTATTTAGTCTTCAACCACATCAGAGACCTGAGAAGGATAAATGTATCTGATTATACAGGTAGTGCAGGACCAGAAGCTTCCAAAACTAAGAACTGACAGACAACTGGCTGCTTGGACAGTTCCCAACTTCTCCCCATACATTAGAGCATCTATCTTCAGCCTTTTGGCCCTGTTTCTCTGACAGACATTAATTTTAAAGCAGGAATTATGAAGGACTTTCCTACCCTGTCTTCACAGAGCTAGGCTGTCGACTTACCTGCTTCCAAGTTTTGTCCTTTTGGGACAGCAGTCTTTCTAGAGTTGAAGCAAGGGATTTTTCTTGCTCAGTGACAAGCTTGCCACTAATGCAACCATCTCCAATTGGAGATTCTTTGATGCTCATCCTCTACTTGGAGTAGAATAGGGGTTGCTGTCAGAGCTGACATGTCTCAATAAAAAAAAAAAATCTTAAGTTAAGAAAACATCTTTGAGTGCCATATTCTACAGATCTCTTAAGGTTTTTGAAGACTACCTATCTATCTCAGTATATTTGGATAAGCAAATGTTGCTTGTCTCTTAGCAAATTGAATTTCTGATTAACTTAGAAAACATCTGTAATAGACTACCCTAGTATCTAACAAATGAAATGCTTGAATAACTATTAGTTTGCAGTCTTAATTATCCTAAACAGTTTATGATATTTGCTAACAAAGGCCAAAACTTCCCATTTCATTTTTAAGCATTACCTAGGTACAATACCTTAAAAAGAGTTGACCTTAATTTTGTATCAATATACAAAGAACAATACCAATGTGGCCAAGTATAATCTTAATTTTTATCAATATACGAAGATCAATACCAATTTAGCCAAATATAATCTTAATTTTTATCAATATACAAAGATATAAGAGCATAATCTGTCCCTTTTTCTTTATCATGCCTATATTATGTCTATATCCCTTTTTTTTCTCAAGTCTTTTCCCCCCTACATAGTAGGAAAGGAAGGATACAGAAAAGAAAAAGAGAGAAATCCCTGGGTCTAACCTCTAAAACCTATTTAACAAGACTCTGTAACAACTTGCAACCTCTCTCCCTAAATAACAACAAGTGTCTATAACCCATCAAAACCAAGTGTGTGTGTGGGGGTCACCCACCCTGTCTTCTCTGGATGGGACATCACTCTCTTAAAATTTCTTCCTGCTGATTTGGGTTGTAGGAAACCTGTTTGGGGCCCAAATAAGAATGGAAAAATTGTTAAGCACGTTAATAGAATCATTTGATGTTCAGTCCTTTTGTGCTCAGCTATTTAAATGTCCTAAGAAGTTTGCAGTCAGAGACTGAACTTCAGGATTTTACTGAAGTATTGGCTGGAACAGTCTGTGGGGCTGAGTAATCTTAGTTAGCAATTTTGAGTTGTTGTGGTTGTAGATTTTGGAGGAAACAGCTATTGAGGAAGTCTGCGAGGCTGGATCATCTGGGCTACTTGTCTTCTTTGATGTCTGATTTCTTTTCTTCTGAGGTTTCAGTTGTCCAGTTGTCCCTGGGCTCCTTAGATGGATGCTTTTAATCTCCTGGAAAGATAAGAACAGAGCCCTGCCCTAAACCTAACTCTGGGGCACTACATTTTTTTGGGGGGGGGGTCAGGCAATATTTTTCCTGTAGCAAATTGGTTTTTTTGACAATATAAAAAGTATTATATTTTAATTGAGGTTAAAAAAGAAATTGTTTTGATATTTTGGAATGAAACATACCTTTAAGTATATATATATTGAGATCTCAAAGGACAATTCACTTTGAACTTCAGCATGCCTTTTGTGAGTAGCTTTTAAAATTAAATCATTACAAACCCTCTGTGCCTGCCTCTGTATTCCAAGTATTGGGATTAAAGGCATGTGCGTCCCAATTGATGGGATTAAAGACGTGTACCACCACCCCTGGATCTAAGGTCTTCTGTATTTGGAGCTTGGTTTATGTCAGACTGGCATTGAACTCAGAGATCTTTATGTTTCTGTATCCAGTGTGTTGGGATTAAGGGTGTATACCTCTCAAGTGATGGGATTAAAGATGTGCACCATTGCCACCATATTCATTGTAACTCTAGGATTTACAAGACAACTAACTGTATAGTGATCCATGCTTATTTCTTTTTATACATCCTTTGTTTAGACTGACCTTATCTATTTTGATCAACTAAAATTTCCTAAGCTGATAGGACACTGAGTATGCCTTGACCACACATGTCAGCAGATAAATTCACAATTGTGGGGTATGGAGAGATCACTGTTGGTAAAGTGCTTGCCCTACAAGCACAAAATTTACATATTTCAGTCACATCATTACAAGTCTTCTTGATAGCCCCAAAAGGCTCTAGAAAGGATAGAAAATTCATAAGTCACACAAATAGAAAGATGAATGCTGAAATTTGGAGGTTAAAGATCTCTATATGAAGCATTAATATGCTAATATTTGTTAGGTAAATATGAGTATAATTATGTATGCCCTGATATTATTATTTGAAAAATGGGAAAAATGAAATATCTTTGGAACTTTTTGACACTATTAAATATTAAAACCTCAGCCTATTTTTCAGGTAGGAGGTAATGACCTCCTTGTAAGCTGTGAGAGAAACATTCAGACTCCAAAACTTTATTGTTTATTAATGGCTAATGGAAATGGTGAATCATTTTTCATCTTTTATTTAGCAGGCAAGCCAGCACTAATCAGTCAGTCTCTACAGGTGTTATTTTCAGAAGTAAGAGTAATTGCACCTTCAACAAAATTTACCTGTACAGAGACATAGTTCTTGGTTGTCATCAATTAAATTTTCATTAAGTATGTTGTAGTTTGCCAGATGCTGTCCCCACCCAGCTTATCAGCCTGTGTGATGGTCTCTTCACCCAACTTAGAATGGTTCAGTCTCCAGACCTTGTATTAGTATCTTTTTTGGGACACAGTTGATACAAATTTGCTTCAGTCCAGGTCCCCTGAGAAGTAAGTATCAAGACAAGATAGGTTATACCATGTGTCAGAGGAAATAAAGAAACTAAAGGAAGCTTGGAGAACCATTTGACTGGCAAGGCTGATGATGATAGAGCTGTCAGAGGATCCTTAAATACTTTAAGTCTCACATCTGTCTTTAATATCCTGCCTGGCTTACTGTCAGTCTGTCTTAAGGAGATGCTATATTGTTTGTAAATGTTACTGATTGCCAAGTCCCTTTAAATAAGGAAGTGGGTGACCTCACCCTGAAGTAGCCTATCTGATTGGTACAGCTTTATGATGACTATAAAGAACTTAAATACGAACTATAGAAATGATCCCTGAAACATAAGGCTGGACACACTAAATCTAAGAGAAAGTGGGGAAAACCTTGGAACTCATCAGCACAGGTGACAACTTCCTGAACAGAACACCAACAGCTCCAGATCTAAGACCAAAAATCAATAAATGGGACCTCATGAAACTGAAAGTCTTCTGTAAGGCTAAGGACACTGTCATTCGAACAAAACAGCAACCTACAGATTGGGAAAAGATCTTCATCAACCCCACATCTGACAGAGGGCAATATTCAAAATTTACAAAGAACTCAAGAAATTAAATGCCAAGAAACCAAATAATCCAATAAAAAAATGGGAAACAGAGCTAAACAGAGAATTCACAAAGGAAGAATACCTAATGACTGAGAGACTCTTGAAGAAATGCTCAGCATCCTTAATTATCAGGAAATGCAACTCAAGATGAATCTGAGATTCCATCTCACACCTGTCAGAATGGTTAAGATCAAAAGCTCAAATGAGGGGGGATCCAAGATGGTGGCGGCACACGCAGACACATTTTGAACTTGGGGAAAACAGCTATAAAAGCATAGAGTTGTAGTTGTGCAAAAATCTGAGGGACTAGACCTGCTGGGGTCTCACCCTGTCCCCAAGGGACCATTAAAAGTCCCTGGGCAAAGCTCTCCCCCCACCTCTCTCAGACATTGAAGCCGCTGAATCCGGAAATCAGGAACTCCCATCGGGAGAGACACCTGGTAAGATTGACTCTAATACCCAGCGGGCATATTCACACCCCACACGGAATCACTCACCAGCCTAATGGACACCCCACACCCCACACGGACCTTATAGCTACTTAGAAAAGGTTGTGGACCCGTGGGAGTCTTAGCAACGGCAGCAGAGGCATGTACTGTGGGGGGTCGGCTGCGGTGGCAGTGGCGGATTCAGACCCCACATGGGATCACTCACTATTGTACTGGGTCCCACACACCCCACGCAGACCTTCCACCTATTTAGAAAAGGTTGCGGACCCGTGGGAGTCCTAGCAGTGAGCTACAGCGGTGCCACGGGTGGCGGGGCAGATGCGCACGCCCACAGTGAAGCAGCAGGACAGAAGCGTGCAGAGCGGAGTGGCGGGGTGGGGCGCGCACAGAGGCGGGGCTTGCTGGGGAGGCGCAGAGGCTGAGGGTTCCAAAACGTGGAGGCCAGAAGCCAAGGGGACCACAGCTGTACTCTGGAAAGGCCAGACATATCAGGCGTGGAGTTGGGCCCTCTCAGTCTCCATGGGGACCTCCAGAGTCTACAGAATCTGTGCCTGGGCAAACAGGACCATACCACCAGAGCCACTGTAGGCTTAACACTCAGTGTGCAACATAGAGAGGTCTGACTTGGGAGCAGTGAAACAATCCAGGGTCATTCCTCATTACCTGGGAATAGGCTGCATCAGCTCACAGTGCTTCAGGCTATTAGAAGCACAGTGACCCTGAGATCCCCCTGTAAGCAACAACAGATCGCCAAGCAATTCAACTGCTACACCAAAGTGACCCTAGTGGATCCAGGCCCAGAAGACAATGGGAGCAGAGAGCTAAAAACATCCATATGGCCAAAGGTCCAAGAAAAAACAGAAATCAAGGAAATATGACTCCAACAATGCAAAACTATCCTAGTTCATCCAATTCTGATGACCTCACCGCAGCAGAAACACATGAAAACGATGACAATTCCACATTATGGAAAGTGATAGAGTCCCTTTAAGAAGAACTTAAATCTATGAAGGAATTCAAAGAAGCCACAATTTCACAAGCGAAAACAATGATTAACACCATTAGAGAGCTCCAGGCCAAGGTGGCTCAACTTGAACAGGAAAAGGACAGAGCAATGAAAGATTTCCAGGCAAAGACAAGCAAACTGGAGCAGGAAATGTACAAAACGAATAAAACCATCGAAGACATGAAAATGGAAATGGAAACAATAAACAAAACACAGTCAGAGTTAAAAGTGGAAATGGAGAATCAAGGGAAGAGAATAGGAACTACGGATGTGAGTATCAAAAATAGGATGCAAGAGATGGAAGACAGGATCTCAGGCATGGAAGATTCAATGGAAGAAATCAGTACAACATCCAAAGAAAACGAGAAAGCTAAAAAAAAAATCTCTCACCCAAAACATCCAAGAAATCAAGGACTCAATGAAAAGACGGAGCCTAAGAATTATAGGCATAGAGGAAAGAGAAGACTCCCGACTCTAAGGTCCAGGAAATATCTTCAACAAAATCATAGAAGAAAACTTCCCAAATCTGAAGAAAGAGATGCCAATAAAAACCAAAGAGGCTTACAGAACACCAAACAGATTAGATCAGAAAAGAAACTCCTCTCGCCACATAATAATTGAAACGCCAAATATACAGAACAAAGAAAGAGTATTAAAAGCTGTAAGAGAAAAAGGTCAAGTCACATACAATGGTAGACCCATCAGAATCACACCTGACTTCTCCTCAGGAACTTTAAAAGCTAGAAGGGCCTGGACAGATGTCCTACAAGCCCTGAGAGAACATAGGTGCCTAGCCAGACTACTATATCCAGCAAAACTCTCTATCAACATAGATGGAGAAAACAAGATATTCCATGACAAAATCAAATTTAAACAATATCTACTCACAAACCCAGCCCTATAGAAGATCCTAGAAGGAAAATTCCAACCCAGAGAAGAAAACTACATCCAAGAAAACAGAGGAAATAGAAAACACCACAGCAACCAAAACAAAAGAGGCAAAGGATGATCACCTATACCAAACTAATGGGAAATAACAACCCCTGATCACTAATATCCATCAACATCAATGGACTCAACTCGCCAATAAAAAGACACAGGCTTATAGATTGGATCCGTAAACAAGACCCGCCTTTTTGCTGCATACAAAAACCGTATCTCACTATCAAAGATAGACACTATCTCAGAGTAAAGGGCTGGGAAAAGGTTTTCCAAGCAAATGGACCCAGGAAGCAAGCTGGAGTAGCCATCCTAATATCAAACAAAATAGACTTCCAACTGAGGTTAATAAAAAAAGACAGAGAAGGGCATTACATATTTGTTAAAGGGAATATTCATCAAGAGGACATCTCAATATTGAACATATATTCCCCAAATACAAAGGCACCTCCATTTGTAAAAGAAATGCTTCTAAAACTTAAATTGCACGTCGATCACAACACATTAGTAGTGGGACACTTCAACACCCCACTCACAACAATGGACAGATCATCAAGACAGAAGCCAAACAGAGAAATATTGAGTCTAACAGAGATCATGAACCAAATGGACCTAATAGATATCTACAGAACGTTTCACCCAAACACAAAGGAATACACCTTCTTCTCAGCACCTCACGGAACCTTCTCCAAAATTGACCATATAGTTGGACACAAAGATAGTCTCAACAGATACAAGAAAATTGAAATAACCCCTTGTATCTTATTAGAACACCATGGAATAAAGCTGGTCTTCAACAGCAAAAGAATCAACAGAAAGCCTACACACACATGGAAATTGAACAACTCTTTACTGGATGACTACTGGGTCAGGGAAGAAACAAAAAAGGAAATCAAAGACTTCTTAAAATCCAATGACAATGAAGGCACAACATACCCAAACCTATGGGACACAATGAAAGCTTTGCTACGAGGAAAATTTATAGCACTAAGTGCCTTCAAAAAGAAAATTGTGACAGCTCATATTAGCGAATTAACAGCTAAACTGGGTGAATTGGAAAAAGAAAGGAGCAAACACTCCCAAGAGGAGCAGAAGGCAGGAGATCATCAAACTTAGGGCTGAAATCAACAACTTAGAAACAAAAAGAACTGTACAAAGAATCAATGAAACCAAGAGTTGGTTCTTCGAGAAAATCAACAAAATAGACAGACCCTTAGCCAAATTAACTAAAAGACAGAGGGAAAAAACACAAATCAACAAAATCAGAAATGAAAAGGGAGAAATAACAACAGACATTGAGGAGATCCAGAGAATATTTGGGTCCTACTTTAAAAATCTATATTCCACCAAATTTGAAAACTTAAGCGAAATGGATAATTTTCCAGATAGATTCCACCTACCAAAACTAAATCAAGATCAGATTAACAGATTAAACAGCCCAATAACCCCTAAGGAAATAGAAACAGTCATTAAAAATCTCCCAACCATAAAAAGCCCAGGGCCAGATGGTTTTAGCATGGAATTCTACCGGACCTTCAAAGAGGAGCTAACACCAATATTCTTCAAACTCTTCCACCAAATAGAATCGGAAAGAACACTGCCAAACACATTCTATGAGGCCACAGTCACCCTGATTCCTAAACCACACAAAGACCCAACAAAGAAAGAGAACTTCAGACCAATCTCCCTCATGAACATAGATGCAAAAACACTTAATAAAATACTAGCAAACCGAATTCAAGAACACATCAAAAGTATCATACACCATGATCAAGTAGGCTTCATCCCAGGAATGCAGGGATGGTTCAACATATGAAAGTCTATCAACGTCATTCACCATATAAACAAAATGAAAGAAAAAAACCACATGAGATTCTCGCTAGATGCTGAAAAAGCATTTGACAAAATCCAACACCCCTTCATGCTAAAAGTTCTGGAGAGACGGGCATACAAGGACTGTACTTAGAAATAATAAAAGCAATATGCAGCAAGCCAGTGGCCAACATCAAATTAAATGGAGAGAACCTTGAAGCATTTCCTCTAAACTCACGGACAAGACAAGGATGCCCACTGTCACCACATCTCTTCAATATAGTACTTGAAGTTCTTGCTAGAGCAATAAGACAACTAAAAGAGATCAAGGGGATACAAATTGGAAACGAAGAAGTCAAATTATCCCTATTTGCAGATGATATGATAGTATACATAAGCGACCCCAAAAATTCCACCAGAGAACTCATATAGCTGATAAACACCTTCAGCAATGTGTCTGGATACAAAATTAATTCAAAAAAATCAGAAGCCCTTCTTTATACAACAAACAAATGGGCTGAGAAAGAGATAAGGGAAAAACCCCCTTCACAATAGCTACAAACAACATAAAATACCTGGGGGTAACTCTAACCAAGCAAGTAAAGGACCTGTACAACAAGAACTTCAAGCCCTTGAAGAAAGAAATTGAAGAGGCCTTTAGAAGATGGAAAGATCTCCCATGCTCATGGATAGGTAGGATCAACATAATAAAATGGCCATCCTACCAAAAGTAATATATAGATTCAATGCAATTCCTATCAAAATACCAACACAATTCTTTATAGACCTGGAAAAAGCTATTCTCAATTTCATATGGAAGAACAAAACCCCCAGAATAGCTAAATCAATCCTGTACAATAAAAAAACATCTGGAGGTAATACCATCCCAGATTTCAAGCTGTACAACAGAGCAATAGTTGTAAAAACAGCATGGTATTGGTATAGAAACAGACCAGTAGATCAAGGGAATCAAATTGAAGGTCCAGAAATAGACCCACACACTTATGGCCACCTAATTTTTGACAAAGAAGCCAAAATGGCACAATAGAAGAACAACATCTTCAACAAATGGTGCTGGTCCAACTTGATGTCCACTTGTAAAAGAATGAAATTAGACCCATTAAAGGTTACAGATGTTCAACCTGGTTTTATAAACCTCCAAGAGATGAAAAAACTTAGAGCTAAGGTAAAATACATGAAATGCATGGTTTTAGCCCATGCCTTTAACTTCAGCAGAGACAGGAGGAGCACTATAGAATTAGTTGTCTTATAAATTCTAGAGATACACGGAACAGGGTGGTGATGGTGCACACCCTTAATCCCATCATTCGAGAAGAATACACCCTTAATCCCAACACACTAGAGAGACAGAAACAGGCAGATCTCAGAGCTCAAGCTCACCTGATACAAAACAAGCTCTAAATAGAGAAAAACTTCGATCCAGGAGTGGTGGAGCACATCTTTAATCCCTTCAGATGGGAACCACAGGTCTTTGATCCCAATACTTAGAATGCAGAAACAGGCACAAAGGATTTGGAAAGATTTAAGTTTAAAAGCTACTTACCAAGGGCATGCTCAATGCAAACAAATTTTCCTTTGAGATCTCAAAATATATACACTAAAGGTTGGTTTAGCTCCAAAATAACAAAATAATTTCTTTTTAAAACCAGATTGAAAGATAATACTTTATATATTTTCAAAAAACCAAATTTGCTTCAGGAAAAATATTACCTGACCCCCCCCCCCAAAAAAAAAATAGGTAATTGTCCCAGAGTTAGGATTAGGGCAGGGCTCTGTTCTTATCTTTCCAGGAGATTTAAAGCATCCATTCAAGGAATCCAGGGACAACTGGACAACGGAAACCTCAGCAGAAAACTGATCAGACACCAAAGAAGACGAGTCGCCCAGCGATCCAGCCTTGCAGACTTCCTCAATAGCTGTTCCCTCAAAAGTCTACAACCATAACAACTCAAAATCGCTAAGATCATTCAGCTCCACAGACTGCTCCAGCCAGAACTTCAGTAAAGCCCTGAAGATCAGCTTCTGTCTACAAACTTCTTAGGACATCTATATAGCTGAGCACAAAAGGACCGAACATCAAATGATTCTATTAACACTTTTAACCATTTTTCCATTCTTATTTGGGCCCCAAACAGGTTTACTACGTCCCAAATCAGCAGGAAGTCATTTTAAGAGAGCGACGTTCCATGCCCAGAAGGTGGGGAGGGTGTTTCCCCCCATTTGGTTATTTGATGGATAACAGAAAATTTTGTTATTTAGGGGAAGAGACTACAAGCTGTTAATTTGTCTTGTTAAATGGGTTTTGGAGGTTGGACCCAGGGACTTCTCTATTTTTCTTTTCTGTATCCTTCTTTCTCTCCTATGTAGGAGTGAATAGACTTGAGAAAAAATGGGACATAGACATAGTATAGGAAAGATCAAGAAAAAAGGACTATTGATACCAACCGTCATAAATTGTTTAGGATAATTAAGAAATGCAAACTCAGAGTCATGCAAGCGTGTCATTTTGTTAGTTACTACGGCAGTCTATAACAGTTATTTTCTAAGCTACTCAGAAATCAAGTTGTTAAGAGGCAAGCAACATTTGCTTATCTAAATATAAGAGATAGATAGGGCATCTTCAAAAACCTCAAGAGATCTGCAGAATATGGCATTCAAAGATGTTTTCTTAACTTAAGATTTTTTGATATCGAGACATGTCAGCTCCTGACAACACCCCCTATTCTACTCCAAGTGGAAGATGAGTATTGAAGAATCTCCAGTGTGAGATGGTTGAATTAGTGGCAAGCCTATCTTTTGGCAAGATAAACCCCTTGCTTCAACCGTAGACAGACTGCTGTCCAAAAAGGACAAAACTTGGAAGCAGGTAAGTCGACAGCTTACCTCTGCCAAGACAGGGTAGGTAAGTCCTTCCTAATTCCTGCTCTACAATCAATGTCTGTGAGAGAAACGGGGTCAAACGGCTGAAGATTGATGCTGTAATGTCCAGGCAGCCACTGGTATGTCATTTCTTAGTTTTGGAAGCTGCGGGCCCTGTATTTCCTATATAATTAGATATATTTATCCCTCTCAGGTCTCTGAGGTGGTTGAAGAATAGATAGCTAGAGTCTCATAGTTAAATTCTAAGTTGTATAGCTAGAGTCTCATAGTTAAATTTTCAGTTGTTTAGGAATCAAGAGAGTGTTCTGGATCTAAGAAGATGTTTTTAAAATTGTGATGCAAGTTAGTATGAAAGCTGAGTTAGATATAGAACTTTAAACTCATGGAGATGGTTAGATAGTAGAATGTTAAAGTCAGGGGACAAATACATATGGACTGGACATTAGGAATGTATGCTAAGCCATATAACTCTCTTAATTGTGGCCTATTTATTTCTGTTGTTTTGTACTGTATTTATTGTTATAAGAGAAAGAACCATTTGTTGGACTGAAAGGTTGAGCTGTGTGTGTGGGGGGAGATCTACCTTAAACTAAAAAAAAAAGGTTAGATGATGGGGGAGTTGAGGGGGAAGAGGGTGGAAGGGTGGGACAGGAAGGGAGAGTAGGGAAGGGATTGTGATTGAGATTGTAACTTGAAGAAATAAAAAATAAATTATAAAAAATGCTCAAATGACAGCACATGCTGACAAGGTTGTGGAGAAAGGAAAACTCTCCTCCATTGCTGGGGGAAGTGCAGGTTTGTGCAACCACCATGGAGGTCAGTTTGGCGATATCTTAGATAACTTGGAATAGCTCTGCCTTGAGACCCAGCCATACCACTTTTGGGTATACATCCAAATGATTCCTCACCGAATCACAAGGAAGTTCCCTCATTTGTGTTTATAGCAGTCTTATTTGTACTAGCTAGAAACTGGAAACAAACCAGATGTCCCTCAAATGAGGACTGGATTAAAAAACTGTGGTACCTACACAATGAAATACTACTCAGCCATCAGGAACAATGAAATCATGCAATTTTCAGCCAAATGGATGTAACTAGAGAAGCTCATGCTGAGAGAGCTAACCCAGGCTCAGAAAGATGCACATGGTATCTATTCTATTCACTTATAATCGGATTTTAGCCATATAGTACAGGATAACTACACTACAGCCAATGCACCAAAGGAAACATGAACATAGACTTTGTTCCCTGTCAATGAGACACTTTGGCCTAGTGGTGCTGCCTTGTAGGACCCCAGTGTATGAGGAAGTTCTTGGCCCTCATATGACTGCTGAACTGGGGCTGGGAAATGTTATGTAGGGAAACTCCACTCCAGAGGATTGGGATGGAAGTGTTAGGGGGTAGAGGGTAGGAGGGCGGGACTGGGAGGGGTGGAAATAGATCACTGTGATGGAGATGGAAACTGAAGTAATACTAAATATTAAAAAAGAAGTTAAATAAAAAATACTAATGTTTACTTCATTTAGAACAACACTCGTAAAGAGAAAATAGAGTTTAAACCAAAAAGTTAGAGCTACTTATCAATGTTTATGATGTGAGGGAGTAAAATACTTAAGAATAGTAGATAGCACAAAAGATAGAGGGGGAAATGGGAGTAATGCCACGCAATGCATATTGTTTTTAAATAAAAAATAAATCACCTACCATTCAATTTTACCAAGAAGACACAGGATCCAGATGCTGTGTTGAAACCAGCTAGCTCAGAGAGGCAGAGAAAGTACCCAGCTGACTTTCCTGCTCCACCAATGTCCCAGAAGGAAAAAGCCTTCCTTCTCAGCTCACATCCCAGAAGGAAAAAGCTTGGTAGCTTACACAGCTGACTTTCTTATTCAGCTGAAAACCCTAGAGGAAAAAGCCCAGAAAAACCTAGAGGAAGAAGCCTTGAAGGAGAAAACCATGAAGTAGAAAACCCAAAGGAAGAAGCCTAGAAGGAATAAAATCTCTGAAGGAAGAAAAGCTTCTGAAGGTGAAAACCTTCTAACTCCTCCACACTGTTTTAAATACCCTCCAGCTCAATCTCTCTCCTTTCTGTTTAATCCTTGTCAGATGGTTTCTTATTTAGGGTTAACTTTATTTAACCCTGTGTACAGAAAGCTCTTGTATTAAAGGTGTGTGCTAGAGCAGATCTGCACCACAAGTACTTATTTACAGTAAACAGAAAACTCTAAGATTAAAGGCTGAGCCATGGTACAATAGAAACAGATTTTTGAATTCACAATCTCAGGGTTCACAATGTGATCAAATATTCTGCAACAAATGCATAACTGGCCACAGTACTATTTCAAAATAAAGCTTGTTAAGATAAAGTTGTTTGTCTCTAAAACTAGTAGCAATAACTAATAAGATGAGATAATAACTGAAAGGATAAAATAAAGCACTAAAAGAAATCTAAAAGAAATCATGAAAACAAGGAAGAAAAATAAGAAATATCAGACCAGATGGGATGAATAGAAAACAAATAACAAGACTGTAGGTCTTACTCAATAATTATATTAAATATAAATAATTAAGTGACCACACCTATGGTCATTTAATTTTTGACAAAAGAGCCAAAACCGTACAATAGAAAAAGGACAACATCTTAATTAAATGGTGCTGGTCTAACTGGATGTTGACATGTAAAAGAATGAAATTAGACACATACTTATCACCTTGCACAATACTTAAGTCCAAGTGGATCAAAGACCTTAACATAAAGCCTGACACACTAAATCTAATAGAAAAGAGAAGAGGAGGAAAGCCTCAAATTCATTGGCACAAGAGACAACTTCCTGAACAGAACACCAATAACTCAGTCTTTAAGACCAACAATCAATTAATGGGACCTCATGAAACTAAAAAGATTGTGTACAGCAAAGGACACTGTCCCTAGAACAAAACAGCAACCTACAGATTGGGAAAAGATCTTCATCAACCCCACATCTAACAGAGGTCTAACTTCCAAAATTTATAAAGAACTCAAAAACTTAAACACCAAGAAATCAAATAATCCAATAAAAAAATGGGAAACAGAGCTAAACCGAGAATTCACAAAGGAGGAATCTCTAATGGCAATGACATTTGAAGAAATGCTCAACATCCTTAATCATCAGAGAAATGCAAGTCAAGATGACTCTGAGATTCCATCTCACACCTGTCAGAATGGCTAAGATCAAAAACTCAAATAACAGCACATGCTGGAAAGGTTGTGGAGAAAGGAGAACACTCTTCCATTGCTGATGGGAATGCAAATTTGTACAACCACAATGGAAATCAGTCTGGCGACATCTTAGAAAACTTGGAATAGCCCTACCTCAAGACCCAGCCATACCATTTCTGGGTATCCACCCAATGATTACTCACCAATCCACAAGGACATATCCTCATCTATGTTCATAACATCCTTATTTGTAATATCTAGAAACTGGAAACAACACAGATGTCCCTCAACTGACGAATGGATAAAAAAATTGTGGTACATTTACCACAATTTTTCTATCAGAAAGAAGGAAATCATGCAATTCACAGCCAAATGGATGGAACTAGAAAAGTTCATTCTGAGTGAGCTAACCCAGACTCAGAAAGATGCACATGCCATCTAATCACTTATAATTGGATTTTAGCCATAGTACAGGATAACTATCCTACAGCCAACAAACCAAAAAGGTCAGGAACATAGTCTTTGCTACCTATCAATGGGATAATTTGCCCTAGGGGTGCTACCCTGTAGGCCCCCAGTGCAAGGGAAAGCTCTTAGCCCTCATATGACTGTTGAACTGAGAGGGGCTGATATGTAGGGACAGTCCACATTGGAGGAGTAGGATGGGTGGGAAAGGGAGGAGAGGATGGGAGGGTGGAACCGGGAGGGATGGAAAGAGGGCACCATGATGGAAATGTAACTTGATATAATAAACAAACATTATAATAAAAAAGAGACATAAAATTTAAACTGTGTTATGAAAATATCCAAGTATATACATTTAAAACGAAACATAACATTAATATGAAGCAGCTATTTTTTCTCAAAAATTATAGAGAAACAGTATGGAGATTCTTTTAAATACTGAAAATAAAACCACCATATGATTAAGCAATCCTATTATTGGGTAAATATCCCTAATAATAAAATTATCACATCAAAGAGATATCTGTGTTCTTATGTTTACTATAGAACCATTCACAATGGTTACAGAATAACCAAGGTCTCCATCACTACATAGATAAATAAAGACAATGTAATAATAGAATTCAATTCATTCACATTATAATCAAATCCTGTAGTAGAGCAATATGGGTGGTCCTTGTGTTAAATAAAATAATACAGGCATATGAAGACAAATTCCACATGTTATTACTTATTGCAATTGAAAAATCAATCTTATAGAAAGAAGAATAGAGTAGTGGTCACTGGACACTAGGAGGCGCAGAAGAGAAGAGGTTTTGAAAGATGTTGCATAAGGACCATCTTTACTGTGCTAGTTTAGTGGTGGTTTACTAGATCTTAGCAGGATAACTTAATTAGGTTAAAGTATGTAATAGATTTCCCAATAACTAGGGATGTTAAAGTTCCCCAAATCCAGACATACTTGTGATGGGAATATTAGTAAGCATCTTGATCTGGTTACTGTAATTTGCATGCATGTATCATGTTATTATAGTTTCCCCATAAATATATCCAAGTATGTATTATATCTCAAAAAAGTAAAAGTAGAAAAAAATTAGGAGAGTACACAATATAAAACCCAATCATAGAAGGTTTGGAGTAGTTAAGTTTTGACACAATGGACATTAGGGTATGAAATATACAACCAAATGTTATTGGAGACAATTTATAATAACTCTTGTCAGCTGCAGAGTGATTCCCTCATATATGCAAGGCCCTGGGTCAGTGCCGAGAACAACAGGAGGTAAGGAGCAAGAGAGGAATAAAAGGATGGAGAAAGAGGAGGAGTGAGAAGAGGGAGAGGGAGAATGAAAAGCTGAAGTCAACTTAGAACTTCAAACACATTAAACAAACATTAAACTGAAGGAACTGAAGAAAAGATATAAAAACCCCTCAAATTCAATGTTGGTGATGCCAACAATAACTGACAAAACATGTAGACAAAAAATTCATTGTAGGCAAAGAAGACCTTAATGGTACTGTCAACTTATATGAAGAGGGTGACATTTATATAACATTTTACCAAACAACAATAAAACATACACTTTTTCAACTGTACATGGAAAAAATGATGAAGACCATATGTCGAGACATTAAACAAGTTTCAGTAAATTTAAGAGTACCAAAAACATACAAAATATGTTCTCTTCCTACTGTGGAATTAAATTAGAAACTAAGAACAGATCTCTGCAAAATCTCTGCACATATGGAAATTAAGGCAACTATACACTTCTAAATAACATAATTGCTGAAAAACAAAATCCACAAGAGACATTAGGAAATATTTTTGAGCTAAATAAAAATGAAAAAATTTGAACATTGTATGACTTAGCTAAAGCTTTTACAATTTTAATTATATGTATTACAGAAGGAAAAATTAAAATCAAGAGTCAATAATTCATATCCCTCAAACCTGTAAACAGAAGAAAAAAATGTAAATAGAAAATAATTAAGGTGAAGTATAAATTAATAAAACAGAAGGTCAAAGTCTTATACAGAAAAATCAATGAAAATAGAATATAGCATTTTAAGAGATAAATGAAATTCTTGCTAGATTGATCAAAAAAAGATAGAAAATAAGAACTAATTACATCATTAATGAAGAGGGCCAATCACTACAAATATTAGACATTAAAAATAATTCAGTGTTGTAAATAACCATGCAAATAAATTAACAGCTTAAAGATATTAGAAAATTATTTAAAAGATGCAAATCGGTAAAATCCATAAGAGAAGAAAGAGAAACTCAAGTTAGTGTGACATTACTCTCCCTGAGTTTATATAGGACCATCATATCTCAGAATATATTAGGACAACTTTTCCAAGTTCATATAGCTAAGGAATTATATTGAGTTGGAATTTGATTTCAGGCCATTTTACCACCAAATCTTTCTGTTGGCTGCTATTTTTAGCTTTTTAATTCAAAATATTTCTTGACAAAATTTCCTTCTCCCATTTATGAGTGCTTTTGAACGTTTCCATCCTTAATCCTCAACCATCTGTTTAAGTATTTCTGTTCAGAACAGTTCCTCATTCTTCAACCATCTCTGTTGAGTTGATTCTCCAGTTTGTATTTTGACCTCTTCTCCTTCAAGCTCTGTTTTTTCAAGGTTGAATTTTCACTTTTTTATTTCCATTTGCAGGTTTAGGCCAGCATTTTATCCTGTATCCTTAAGTCCAGTTTTTTTTCCCTTCATACTATTTATTCACGCTTACTACCTGTGCATGGCTCTCTGGGAACGATATTTTAGCCATATCTTATTTGTGCTTCTTTCCTTTCTGTCTTCAAATCATAGAGCCATTGTCCTGTCATTTCATGGTGCTATCTTTTAACAGTGTTTTGCTTTGGTATTTGTACTCCTAGTGAAACCTCATGGACTCCCTTTCCTCAGTGTCTCCCCATTTAGGTGATACTATACATCATTTTAGTCTAAATATCAGTTTCACTTATAGGTAACTGATTCTAGTCATGAAAGTGCCAATGTAATTTTTCAAACTATTTTCTAATACTGTAAATCTAGTTGTAAACCCATGGTTTGGGAGATCTGAGGCTCTCAAAAAGGGTGAACTTGTTACTGTTATTTTGCTGACCCTTATTCTCTGTACTTTGACCAGTTGTGAGTTTCTACATTAACAGCCATTCAGTGTACAAAGAAATCTCCCTGCTGGAGTTTTGAGAGCTGCACTTATCTATGGATATAGATACTTAAATTTAGAGGGGGAATTTTATACTCTATCCATTCAGCAAAATACTCAGCCGCAAATGGGATACCCATGTCACACCCTCTCCTCTCAAAGGCCAGAGACCATTGCAAAAGAAAGGGCAGAGAGATGTAAGGGTCAGAGATCCAGGAAAACTGTCTTCTGGACATGACACGACTGCTGCACTCACAAGATCACAGAAACTAAGCTTACCTGCTCAAGACCTACACAATTTCAAGACAGTTACTACTTAAGTAGGGAATGTGGAAGGCATCACAAGCTCCCACAGCTAGCTAAGGATCTATTGGCCATTGATGCACTCCATGGGAAGGAGAGTCAACTTTCTTTAAGGACATTGTCTCTGGTGGGTCAACCATGTTCCAGTGGAAGGACCTAAACCCATGAGTATATGGGCAACACAAATTAGACTTGGTGGTTTATAAGAAAAAGATGTGAAGTTTAGAGGGAGTGGGGATGGATTTGGGAGGAGTTATGGGAATTAGTGGAAGGTGAATATAATAAAAATACTTTGTATGCATGTGTGTAATTATCAAAGAATTAATAAAAATATATTAAAATATTTTCTATGATGCACATTTTTCTTAAAATTCGATATTTCTATTTTAAGATTAGTAATTTGGGGTTAGGAATGTAGCTTAGTTGATAGAGTGCTCACCTGTTATGCATAAGTCTCTGAGTTTGATTGCCACTACCACATAAAGCAGGTGACACGGAGCATGTCTGTAATCCCAGTAGTCAGGATGTAGCGCAGGAGTATCAGGAATTCAAGTTTATCCTCAGCTTTATAGAGTTTGAGACCAGCTTGAGCATGCGAGTGCACACACACACACACACACACACACACACACACACACACGCGGGGGGGGGGTGGGCATAATGAAGTAATTTGAAGCTAGGGAGAGGATGAATACAGTTACCAGTCTCTTCAGCTGATAAACAATAGGGATGAAAGGAAAAGTTGCTCTGAAAGGTTTTGTTCGACATATATATTTGTTCAACATATGATTATTGCTTACCTGGGATATAGTTCATAGTGAGGGAATTTCTGCTAATAATTTTTCTTCTGAGATAGTAGATATAAAATGAGACCAAGCTAGACAAATCAGGACTTCAAAAGCATATTAGCACTCCTTTCTACTTCTTCACCAATAAGATATTAGATGGAAAGATTTGAAAGGAGAAAAAGGAAAGGAGGAAATGATGTAATTATATTATCTCAAAATAATAAAGTAAATAATTTAAAAATCAAACCAAAAATAAAGAAATTTGGAAGTTGAATACAAACTTTTTTTTGAGACAAATAAAACATGTCAACTTTTGTATTTGAGTTCAGAGTGACAAGAGGACATTGTTTTTGACCATTTTAGAAAAGAGGCCGTATCCACGGGATAAGAAATTGACAGAAAGATAATAGCAAGTTTAAGAACAAAAACTATGAAGAACATTCTTCAGTTAAGGGCCATTTAGGTTGTTTCCAGTTTCTGCCTATTATGAATAAAGCCACAAAGAACATAGCTGAGCAAGTGTCCTTTTGGTATGGTGGAGCATCCTTCGGATATGTGCCCAAGAATAGTATTGCTGGGTCATGAGGTAGATTAACTCCAAATTTTCTGAGGAACTGCCATATTGATTTCCATAGTGGCTATGCAAGTTTTCACCCATCCCAGTAATGGAAGAATGTTCCCTTAACTCTATATCCTTGATATCAGAAGCTGTTACATGTTTTATTGATCTTAGCCATCCTGACAGGTGTAAGATGAAATGGCAAAGTAGTTTTGATTTTCATTTCTTTGATGGCTAAGGTTGTTGAACATTTCTTTAAGTGTTTCTCAGCCATTTGAGTTTCCTCTTCAGAATTCTCTGTTTAGGTCTGTACTCCATTTTAATTGGATTATTTGGCTTTTTGATATCTAGTTTGGATATTAGTCCTCTATTGGATATATAGTTGGTAAAAATCTTTTCCCTTTCTGTAGGCTGCTGCTTTGGCTTATTGACAGTGTCCTTTGTTTTATCAAAGCTTTTAAGTTTTATGAGGTCACCTTCATTAATTGTTGGTGTTAGTGTCTACACTGAGTGTTTTGCTCAGAAAGTCTTCTATGCCAATGAGTTCAAGGCTATTCCCCACTTTCTTTTCTATCATGCTCATTGTATCTGGTTTTTTGTTGAAGTCTTTGACTCATTTGGAGTTGAGTTTTATGCAATGTTATAAGTAGGGATATATTGGTATTCCTTTACATGCAGGCTTCCAGTTTGACCAGCACCATTTGTTGAATATGTCTTTTTTCCAGAGTGTATTTCTGGCACTTTTATGAAAAAATAGGTGTTAATAGGTGTGTGTATGTATATATGTCTGGGTCTTCAGTTCAATTCCATTGATTAACATGTCTGTTTTTGTACTAATACCACACTGTTTTTTTTGTAATTATAGCTCTGTAGCACAATTTAAAATTGATATCATCATTCCTACCACAGTTCTTTTGCTATTTAGGATTGTTTTAGCCATCTTGGACTTTTTTTTTTTTTTGGTTTCCATATGAAAATGAGAATTTTCTTCTCAAGGTCTATGAAGAATTGTGTTATAGTTTTGGTTGAGATTTTACTGAATCTGTAGATTTCTTTTGGTAGAATGGCCAATTTTACTATATTGCTTCTACCAATCCATGAATATGGGAGATCTTTCCATCTTCTGATATCTTCTTCAATTTCTTTTTTTTTTTCAGTGACTTCAAATTTTTGCCATACAAATATCTATCTTGCTTGGTTAGAGATATCCCAACATATATTATTTTATTTGAGGCTATTGTGAAAGTTGTTGTTTCCATGATTTCTTTCTCAGACAACTTGTCATTTGTATATAGGAGGGCAACTGATTTTTGAGTTAATTTTGTATCTAACTACTTTGCTGAAAATGTTTTTCAGTTGTTCAGTTTCTGGTGGATTGTTTTATGATCAGTTATGTGTACCAGTGCCATAGTTAGGGTTTCTGTTGCTATGAAGAGACACCATGGCCACAGCAAGTCTTATAAAGGAAACATTTAATTTGGGGTGGCTTACAGTTTAGAGGTTTAGTCCACTATTGTCATGATGGGAAGCATGGAGGTGTGAACTCAGACATGGTGCTGGAGGAGATGAAAACTCTACAGCCAGATTAGCAGGCAGAATTCCACACTGGGCCTGGCTTGAGTATCTGAGACCTCAAAGCCTGCCCCAATGACACATTTTCTATAACAACACCACACCTACTCCAACAGGGCCATACTTCTGAATAGTGCCACTTCCTATGAGCCTATAAAGGCTATTTTCTTTCAAACCACAACTATCATATCATCTGCAAATAAAGATATATTGATTTTCTCCTTTCCAATTTCTATGCCCTGGATCTCCTTCAGTTGTCTTACTGCTCCAGCTAAGAGTTCAAGTACTATATTGAATAGTTATGGGAGAGTAGACAACCTTGTTTTATTCCTGATTTTAGTAGAATTGCTTTCAGTTTCTCCTCATTTAAATTTATATTGGCTATGGTCTTGCTGTAAACTGCCTCTGTTAGATTTAGGTATGTCTCTTCTACCCTAATATCTCCAGGACTTTTATCATGAAGGGGTGTTGGAATTTTTCCAAAGGCCCTTTCTGCATCTAATGAGATGATCATGTGGTTTTTCCCTTTCAGTTTTTTTAAATGAGGTAGTGGATTACATTTATTGGTTTATGTTGAACCATCCCTGCATCTCTGGGATGAAGCTTCTTGATCATAGTGGATGATCTTTTGGATGGGGCTTGGGTCTTGGATTTGGTTTACAAGTATTTTCTTGAACATTTTTGCATCTATGTTCATAAGAAAAATTACTCTGTAATTCTCTTTCTTTGTTAGATCTTTTGTGGTTTGGCTATCAGGGCAACGGTAGCCTTTTAAAATGAATTGAGCAATGCTCTTCTGTTTCTATTTTCTGGAATAATTTGAAGAGTGTTGGCATTAACCTGTTGCTCAAAGACTGGCAAAATCCTGTGCTAAAACCATCTGGCCCTGGAATTTTATTTTATTTATTTATTTATTTATTTTTTGGTTGGAAGACTTTTAATGACTGCCTCTACTTCACTAGGAGTAATAGGTCTGTTTAAATGATCATGATTTAACTTTGAAGTATGGAGAAAATTTCTGATTTCTTTTAGATTTTCCAATTTGGTAGAGTACAGCATTTGTTTGCTTTTGTTTTTATTTTTCTTCCTTCTAGGCTTCTCTCTTTGGGTTTTCTACTTCAGGGTTTTCTCCTTCAAGGCTTGTTTTTCTAGATTTTTCTGGGCTTTTTCCTCTAGGGTTTTCAGCTGAATAAGAAAGTCAGCTGGGTCAGCTACCAAGCTTTTTCTTTCTGGGATATGAGCTGGGTAGGAAGGCTTCTTTCTTCCATTGATTCTTTGTAATTTTTTTGTTTCTATTTTATTGGTTTCAGCCTGAATTTGACTATTTCTTGCCATTACCCCTTTTAGGTATATGATTTATTGATCTTATTCTAGAGATTTTAGATGTTCTGTTAAGTCACTAGTATAAGTTCTCTCCATTTTTTAAAATGTAGGCACTTAGTTACATGAACTTCCCTCTTAGAACTATCTTTATTGTGTCCATAGTTGGAGTATGTTGTGTATTCATTTTCATTCAATTTTAGGACGTCTTATTTCTTTCTTAACTTCTGTCTTGATCTAGTTTTTCATTCAGTAGCGAGTTATTCATTTTATATGAGTTTGTAAGATTTCTGTTCTTTATATCCAGTTTTAATCCTTGGTAGTCTGACAGGATGAAGGGTATTATTTCAATTTTCTTGTATCTGTTTAGCCTTGCTTTGTGACTAAGTATGTGGTCAATTTTGAAGAAAGTTCCATAGAATGAAGACAAGAAGATATAGTATTTTGTGTTTGGGTGAAATGTTCAAATATCTGTTAGGTCCGTTTGGTTTATAATGTCAGTTAGCTTCATGTTATTTCTGCTTAGTTTTTGTCTGGTGAGAGTCAGGTACTGAAGTCTCCCACTATCAATATATGAGTGCTAATATATGTGTTAAGCTGTTGTAATGTTTCTTTTATGAAATTGAATGTCCTTGCATTTGGTGTACAGATGTTAAGAATTGTAATGTCTTCTTAGTGGATTTTTTTCCTTTGATGAATATATAGCATCCTGTCCTATCTCCTCTTATTAGTTTTGGTTTGAAATTTATTTTGTCAGATATTAAAATGACTACACAAGTTTGCTTCTTATGATCATTTGCTTGGAATATCTTTTTTCCATACCTTCTTCCTGAAGTCATATCTATCCTTGATATCACTTAGAGATATCCACTAAAAATGTGTTTTTTTAGATGCAGCAGAATGATGGATCCTGTTTTCACATCTAATCTGTTAGTCTGTATCTTTTTATTGGGGAATTAAGACCATTTATATATAGAGAGATAGCAATGAGTGATGTTTATTGATTTTTCTTATTTTGTTGTTATGTGGTGTGTGTTTGTTTCTCCTCTTTTGATTTGCGATTCTGGGATTATTCCTCATATTTTATTGAATGTGTTTAACCTTTTAGTTGGTCAATGGGGTTCTCAGTTGTGGTGATTTGAATAGAAATGTCCCCCCAGACTCATGTGTTTGAATGCTTGGCCCACAGGAAGTGGCACTACTAGGAGTGTCCTTGTTGCAGTGTGTGTGGCCTTATTGAAGCAGGAATGGTCTTATTGAAGGAAGTGTGGGGTGGGCTTTGAGGTCTCTTATGCCCAAGCTATGCCTACTGTGGCACACAGTTTCCTTCGGCTGCCTGAGGATCAAGATGTAGAACTCACTGCTGCTTCTCCAGCACCATATCTGCCTGCACGCTGCCATGATTCTTGCCCTGATGATAATATACTAAACTCCTGAAACTGTAAACCATCCTCAATGAAATGTTTTCCTTTGTAAGAGCTGCTGTGGTCATGGTGTCTCTTCACATCAATAGAAAACCTGACTAAGACACCAGGTAAAATGTATGTCTAGGTGTTGGGAACTGATCTATAAGAAGGAGATGGGCCAGGAGATAGGTGAGGGTTGTTGGTACTTCCACAGGAGGAAGGAAATCAGGGTGTTCTGCCAGGATCTGCTTAGTCCCCTGAGAATGGAGGCAAAGAGTGAAGATTCCCAGGGAATGCCTGTTGAAGTTGAGGGCTGGGATAATGCAATGGGTTTGGGAAGGAAATTTGGGGCATAGATCTCTATGATCTACTGGAAAAACACCATCACTGTGAGCTACTGTAGGCTGAATGCATGCAGATGGAGGTTGTTGACATAGTCCAGTGGGGTGCTTCCAGCAGGCCCTTCCTAGTGTGGCTGAAGCAGGTATCTTGAGGACTGTAAGCTCTCTTGACCATAGAGAGTCCAGCCCTGTGTGTGGCCCCAGACCAACTGCTCATGTCTATAACACTTCTCATTTTTCTCTGATGGGATGGGAGGAATGGGAGGTTTCAAGAAGGTGATCTGATACAGACCTGGGAATAAGACTGGAGGACTGGAATTGGAGGAGCAGAGGGAGAGGTGAAATCTGCAGTTAGCTTACTTGCTTCCCTGGTCAGAGTTGCCTGTGGATTCCTGGGGAGTGCCTGTTGGAGTTGTGGGTTGGGATAAAGCAATGAGTTGGGAGAGGGAGGTTAGGTGGGGAAGATCTTTGTGATCCAGGAGATAGGGGCAGTTGTAGGAGGGAGGTCTCAGCAGGTGGTCTGCTATTAAGCTAGGGATGAGATGGGGTGGGGTGGTGATTTGGGGAAGAGGAGGTGTAGGTGAAGATCTGTAGTTTGCCTACCTGCTTCCTTTGTTAGAGTGGCAAATAATATTTTTTAAAGCCATAGGATGAGATTATCAAGTGTGTAGAAAAGAACAAGCACTGGAAATTATAATTTTCCACAATAGAAGCATTCTTGGAGACCGTGGAGTTGTGGAAGACCTTAGGGATTCATTATATGTTTGCTTGTCAAGAACTGGAGCCTGGAAGTTTTGGAATACAAAAGGTGAATAAAATGAGGAGGAAATATATGAGTGATGCCTCTATGAGATTATAAAACTTTAGGAAACAAGCCATTTCTTTCTGAATTTTTTACTTAGCATTTTGGCATGATAAATGTACATATTTTAATCGTTAGTAAGTATAAAGACTTCTTGGAGATGATGTTAATGTATACACATCCTAAGGGTCCAACTGAGCTCACTTTAGATAAGGACATTTCAGATGCCATCTTTCTCTGGACAGACTGTCTAGTGTGTTGAAATTTTAGATTGGATTTCTCTTTTGTAGGACGGACGGAGTCGTCTTTTGCACAACCACATGCTATTTGATGGCATGCCAGACTCTTAGAGGCTAATGCATACACCATATTTGTAAAAGCTCCATATTACACATATGTTTTCCCTGATGAGCTTGTTATAATCCATGTCTCACATATAATTTTCTATTTATAGTAAATCAAGCAAAGAAGCTATTATACAGAGTTTCAAGTTTTAGGAAGAGGGATAGTTTTGTACTAGGTAATTTAATCAAGGACATTGTTTCTTTTCTTTACTCTCCTTATATTGCAGCAAGTTAACAGTAAAAAGAGAACCCCGCTTCACTTGAAATAAAACTTTGATGCATTGAAATGAAGTTCCCATAGAAACCATTTGTGAACTGTTAAAAACCTCAAAAGAACTTTCCCTGGTTGTTACATTATGCGTATAGAACTCTCCAAAGCTCCTAGAGAAAAGCAAGCATTTAGTGAATCCCTAAGGTCTCCCCCAACTCCGCAGTCTCCAAGATTGCTTGTCTTGTGGGATATTATAATTTTTATAAAGGTTTGATATTATATATTCCTTAAGTGTGTGTAGTGGGTTGAGAACAAAAGACAGCAGTCATTTAGTCTCAGTCTGAGATGTGGACATTAATGTTAATTGGCCAATGAGACACCATGATGGCTGAGACTGAGCTGAGAGTAAATCCTCACTCATGTATATGCACTCATCACAAAACAAGTATATAAACAACTATATGTATGGTGGTGGCAGCTAGGCTTGGCTGGAGGGAGATAGAGTTTGTGTTAAAAATTTGAAACAATTCCAAGAAGTCTCTAACTTTAACTCTGGCTAAAATCATATAAACAATTTGATAAGCAAAGCTTGAGTTTCCTCATAGGAGTTATTTCTTGGTTATGAAATTCATCATCCTTAGTTTCTGGAAAGGGGTATTTGTTTCTACACAAAGCTTTATCAGAACTTGTATTAGTCTCAGTCAATGACCTATATAGAGTTGACTTATGCTGTCCTAAGTCCCCAGCAAGGCCTCCTACTCCTCTGCCCTGTTACTACATTCAGAAATTTCTCCCTTAGAGTCACTGTTCTGAGTTAACTTATTGTATTGCATTTAAGTATCATGACAAAATGAGATACCTTGGAAAGGGTCTTGTATCAAGCAGTGGATGCTGGTGGGGTAGCTGAGTAATTGCTCTTTCCCCCAAACCTCTCAAATCTTGTGTTCAGATGTCAGTTAAAACTGGAATTTTTCTCCCTTTTCTATATCTCTGAGTGGTTTATGTTTTTTTCTGTATCATCTATATCTTTTTCTGTCTTCTTAAACTTGAATAATGTCTTATAAATGCATAATTTATTATTCTCATCTGAAAAGTGTCTCAGAAGAATTTCTGGGATGCATTAGATGTGCAATGCCATTGCTGGTCCAAGTCATCAAATCCCTATTGCTGGACCTAAGAACAATGCCTGGTCTTTCTTACAATGACAAACAGTAAGTATTTGGAAAGCAATTGTTTGTAATTACCAAGATTAATTTATTTGCCTGAACAGATACTAGGATTAAAAAATAAGCTTCTTTATATTTTAGTTTGGTCAAGTGATTTTTATCACATGAGTAAAATGGTGATTCTCCCCTTCTAATGTCTCATAGCCTCTGGTTTGATTTTTCCTGCCTCTAGTACTTTTCACTCTCCTTTAAAATGGATGTTTTAAATACATATATCTGGAGCCTCTAGATCTTTGTAATTAAAGAAAGTGCTTCAGAAAACTTGTGACCACTGACAGGTAGACAGTGAAGGCAATAATGAAGACTGGATATTGGAGTTGTAGAGATCAGAGTGGACTCAAAATTCTGAAGTGAACCTTCTCATTTATGACAGGAGATTTTTAAATTAGTAGATGACATAGTTTATTATGTGCAAATCATGCTTTGAAGTATGTAATCATTGTGTGATGGGTGAATGCAGCTACTTAACAAGTGCATTAACTTATGTATTAGGTTGATATAAGCAATACACGAAGCAGAATTGTTTGTGTGTTGTGATGTCGCGTGATGCTGTGTACAGTGCCTGGTAAATAGGAGGTGCCCCATACTAGATGGTAAGAGTCATTTCTCCCTTAGTGATTTGTTTTTAATTATGTTAAACAAAGACGTAGTTTAAGTAAGAACTCCATTAAAAGCCACATGAAATGTTATCAAGGGTATAATAAACATTTCCTTAGAAAGGCACACTCTGGGGTAATGGTCCTCTGGGAGCCTCTGAGACGCCCTCACCGAGATTTCCAACAAAAGCCACAGTTTCATGTTATTCATGGTGCTAGGGAAAGATGACACTTCCCAGGAATCTTAGGGCAAACACACAGCCAAATCTCAAGCTCTACATTCAGTGCTGCATGAGAATCACGGTAAACTAGAAGTTTTGATTCCAAACGTGAAAAAGCAGAGGTAGAGCTGTCTTTACTGCACGCTGCTGTTAGTTTCCTTTCCTCTAGTCCCTTTGCCTCACCAAGGGGATGCATGGGAGGCTCCAAGCTGACCCGTGAGTGACTTCCTGGCTCAGAAGCGCTATGCTCAGGATGGAGGTAGTTTCAATTCCCTTGCTTTAGAGACTCCATATAGCATTATGCTTTCATGCTAGTATCATAGGGTCCTCACCTGTAAAATTGGGATAATTAAAGTACCAGCCAGCATTTAGAAAGCATCTGTCCCATAGTTAGCATCAGTAAATGTTTTTGTTCCTTTATTCTTCCCTGCTCCTTGGCTTCCATGTACTTCTGTGGTGTGTAACTACTCTCTCTTTCACTTAATGATTCTTGTTTACCCTCACAGACACTCTGAGAGGAGAATGGCTGCAGAGAACACCTCCTTGGTGGCAGAGTTCATCCTTGTGGGATTAACAGACCAGCCTGAACTCCAGATCCCACTCTTCATTTTGTTTCTAGGTTTCTACATGGTTACCATGGTAGGGAACCTGGGCTTGATTGCTCTGATAGTACTGAACTCTCAGCTGCATATTCCTATGTACTTCTTCCTCCTCAACTTGTCCTTCATTGATTTCAGTTACTCCACCACACTCACCCCTAAAATGCTGGTGGGATTTGTTTTGAGGAAGAACATCATTTCCTATGCAGGGTGTATGTCTCAATTTTTCTTCTTCTGCTTCTTTGTCTTTTCTGAGTCCTACATCCTGTCAGCAATGGCATATGACCGCTATGTTGCCATCTGTAAACCATTGTTGTATAGGGTCACCATGTCTCCCCAAGTGTGTTCATACCTTTTGTTGGGTGTCTATGGGATGGGGGTTTTTGGGGCTGTGGCTCATATGGGAAACATACAGTTTATAACCTTCTGTGCTGACAACATCATTAATCACTATATGTGTGACATCATTCCGCTCCTGGAACTGTCCTGCAATAGCTCTTATATCAGTTTGCTGGTGGTTTTTATTGTTGTGACCATTGGCATTGGAGTGCCCATTGTTACTATTTTTATATCTTATGGTTTCATCCTCTCCAGCATTCTCCACATTAGTTCCAAAGAAGGCAGATCCAAAGCCTTTAGTACCTGCACTTCCCATATCATTGTAGTGTCTCTCTTTTTTGGGTCAGGAGCGTTTATGTACCTCAAACCACCTTCTAGTTTGCCTCTGGATCAGGGAAAAGTGTCCTCTGTTTTCTATACTGCCGTGGTGCCCATGTTCAACCCACTAATCTATAGCCTGAGGAATAAGGATGTCAAAATTGCTCTGAGGAAAACCCTGAGCAGAAAAATTTTCTCTTAAAAGTGCTTTAGAAATAATACCCAAAGCTTTATTAGGATGTTTAAAAATTTTTATTATTTTTTCAGTGAAGGAGAGAAAAGTCAGTGCTTCCTACATTGTACCAACAGGAAAACTTAAAATCTTGTTCTTAAGAATATTTAAATTTGCCCAGCTAGCTGTCTCAATTATTCTTCATTTTGTAGAAATTGTTTTCATGATGTTAAAATATATCTATGATATAACCTAATGTAACCTATTCATATAATTGTTGCACACTGGCAATTTCTAAGGGTTTTACAGGGTACCTACAGATGTACATGACCCTCATACTTGAGCTGGCACTGAAATACAGGCTCTTGAATTCCAGTAACATTTACTCTGTTCTCTTTTAGCCCTGTTCTCTTGTTCTACCCTTTCCATGGCCAGTTTCACCTCTTTAAGCTTGTCACTGATGTCTCCATTTAAACAAATCTGATTGCGTTTTAGTGATGTTGGAATATGAGAATGAAATGTTTTTAAGACACTTGAAGAATGAGAATGAATGTGAACAATGGACTCTAGAACCAGGTGCCTGTGTTCTCTTAAGTGGTGTTTAGAGCCTTACATTCCAATCTTTTTTAATCCATCCAGCTATTGATAGGTGTCAAAGTTGATTCTATATCTTGAGTCTTGTGAATTGTAAGAGACATGCATGTGTAGGTATCTCTATTGTGTGTAGACTTTGATTCCTTTAGGTCTATACCCTGAAGTGTTACAACCAGCTGTACACAAATATATTACATTATGTAGTAATCCTAATTTTAGTTTCCAAGGGACTTTTATATTGTTTCCATAGTAGCTAGACCAATTTACCTTCCCACCAAGAATGAATACAGGTTCCTTTCTCTCAAATCTCTGCAATCATCTTTTTCTTTTCTTCTTTTTTAAAAATAATCTCCTAATTGGGGGTCCGTTCCACTTAAAATTGAAGTGTGACCTTATACAACAAAGCACATGAATATCAAGTGTTGTATGGATTTTTTCCCCTCGTGTATAAAGCTACATAGCATCATTTAGACCTAGAGTGGACAATTCCATTAAATCAAAGTGTTCTGGGCTGCTCTTTCCCAGTAAAATTCCTGGTAAAATTCATTCCTTTCCTGGAAATATCTGCTCTTCTCACTCTGATTCTGGCAGGTTTGTTTTGGTTAGCTCTGAGCTTCATATTAAGTATGAAGCAGCATATTTACTTTTTATTTTACTTTTGCAGTGCTGGAATCAAGTATCATGCACATGCTAGCATTGAGCAGCATCCGTAGTCAACCATATCATCTTTTGAGTGCTGACTACTTTCATTGTGATTGCCATTATAATATTTTTCATAGATATTACTCTTTACTCTGTACTCTGCTGTCAAAAAACAATTTTACTTACTGTCTCAGTATTTATTTCTATAATCTACATATTATTAATAAAGTTTATGCGAAAATTATCAAGAAAGCATTTTGTTGAGAGTACGCTCTTATTTTCCTTGGGAGTATACATATTTGGGTTTTCTGGGTCTTGGGATTTCTAAATATCACCAAGCTATCTTACAAAGCGTTTAAACTATTTTTTTTTTTTTTTTTGCTTTTGTTAACAACTTTTAGGTAAGGATCTTTCTTTTCTATGTGAACATTTGTTATTTTCAGTATTTCTCACTTTAGCACTTTGCTACCTGGGCAGTGAAACAGCTGTATAAGCATTTTTATAAAGTTTCCTGGAGAAACAGCTATGTCGGGGATTTCTTACATGTCTATCAGCTATTTGGATACTGTCATCTGTGAAGTATCTATTCAGTCCTTTTCCTAGTTAAACCAGTGTTAGTCTTTGAGTGTGTGTGTGTGTGTGTGTGTGTGTGTGTGTGTGTGTGTGTGTGTCTGCTCATGCTTGCAGGTCCATGTGTGTGTGAATACGCGAGTGGACACTAGAGATCGGCATCAGGTGTCTTCAATAGTCAGGCACTGCCCACCTTGTTTGGTGATTTGGAGTCTCTTATTTGACCCAAAGTCCACTGATGGGCTAGGCTGCTCGGCCAGGAAGCCCAGGATCTGCCTGTCTCTGCTTCTTTAGAACTGGGATTGCAAACATGAGCCATAATACCTGGCATCTTTACATGTGTCTCATTGGACTTATGTTCTTATGTTTTCATGGCAAACAATTTGTTAACTGAGTTCTCTCCAACCCAGTGTTAGTCTTAAGAGTATTGATTTAAGTTTCAAAGAAGTAATTTGGATACATAGTTTTCTTTTTTCAGAAATACATAATGCAGTTATTGTTCAAGTCTGTGGTTTGTCCATTTGTTTTGTCTTTTGGTGAGAGATATCTTAGTTTTAATAGTCAATGTATCAATTATTTTTAGTATGAGTGCTTTGTTATGTTTAATTTTCTTACTAGCAAGTCTCAAAGATATTTTCATGATATCATTTGGAAGCATTATGGTCAAACCCTTGTAATCATATTGTTGATCAATTTCAAATGAATTATTATATGTATAATAAGATACTTGTATTAGTTATTGTACATAGAATGAGATAGCTATATTTTCCAAAGACATTAAATTGTTTTAACATCATTTATTGAAAGAACTATTTTACTCTCAATTGTTTTTAATATCTGTGTGTGGGCTTATTTGAAGATCAAGTGACAATAATTTTATGGGACTAGTTGGAAAGGAGGCTTGAGATCAACATACCACATTCTGTGGTAAAATGTTCAGAAGAAGTGATAAGAATAGACATTCTTGTCTTGTTTTGAAATGGGATCATGCTTTTTTTCTAAGCATTTGGTACCTTTTATTCTATATTAATATTTATAATTTAAATTTTAATAATTTATCACTAACATGTAGAAATATAATTGCTCTTTATATATTGATTCAAGTGCGTAGATTTTGCTAATTTCACTTATTGACTCTAGAAATTACTAAAATATAAAAAAATAAAAAGATAATTTTTTTGTATTTCTATTTGTACAATCACATCATTGTAAAGAATATAGGATGATAGTTCTTGAACAATCACATCTATTTCTCATTTTTATTAGTACTTCCAGAGTGATGATGGATAGAAATGAAAATAATGAATATTCATGCCTATGTTACAACTTTATAGAAAAGGAAGGTAGGTTTTTACCATGGAGCATAATGTCTACATTTTCGACATTTTTGTAGAAAGCAATGTTCATGTTACAAGTGAATAATTATGAGTTCCCCCCCTTAACAGGGAATTCTAAAAATATGTAAATACTAAAAACAACACAGTTAAAATGATTTAATATAAATAAGCTATCAGAGGGAGATGTGTAAATCATGCCAATGTGATAAGCATTATGATATAATGGATATAAAGCTGGAGGAAGCTTCATGTTCAGCTGAGAGCTGGGCTGTGGAGGAGACTGACCATGTGACAGCTTCCTGACCATCATAGGCAAGTAACCCGTGCTAAGTCAGGAATAAAGAGTAGGATTTAAGATTTATTCCACTGTCACTACCTAATGATCTGTGATAAAGACTGGTAATGGTCCTGAGACCATTTGAATCCTGGAAGAGGAATGGTGCAACAAATCACAGACAAAATTGTTTCCTTATAAAAAGTATTTAAGTTCTTTAGATTTTTTTAAAAAGAAGCCTTTATCTCTCTATTACATATACATATATTCTTCCAGGAGGAAGAATTATCTATGTATGTAACCATTATCTATCTATCTATCTATCTATCTATCTATCTATCTATCTATCTTGCTAGATTATGGGCCTGTCACTTTAAGATGCTGGTCATTCAAAGAGACCAGATATCATAGCCTGAAGAAATCAGTCATCCCCTATCCCAGTTCTCATCCTAAGATAGAATTAGAAAGCTGTTCTGTACTTGCTAACAGATCCTAATTCATAATTCATGGTAACTGGCTCCCCCATGCTCTTTGTCACCGATGCCATATAGAACTAAACCAGGTGGTGGGGAACTTCTACCACCCTGAAAAACAAATAAAAGTCAGATATCCCTTTATTTCGGGATTTCTCTGAAGGCCACCTTCTCTATGCCTCCCCTGCCATTCTGTCTTGGCAACTCTCTCTTACTCTTTTTCATTTAAGCCATCCCATTAAATAAACTTCCTCTCCAGGTTTTAAAAGGAAATCTGTCTTTTCCCTTAAAACCTAGTTTACTCTTTCTGACATACTGCACTCTTGCTTTGTAATGCTTGTCTTCCTTTAGGAGGATCATGGTCTCTGATTCTCTTTGCCTTAATAAGCCTCATTCATGAAGGATAATTATGTATCAGTTCCTTTCATGAACCAACCCTCGTAGCTTCTTCTTCTTTTATATTTAACACATAGAAGCACAGCTCTATTTCTGCTGGTACTTATTTACCCCTCTCTATATTTATGTAATAAAATTTCAGAAAAAAACATTTAGTTATGTGTCTTCTAGTAGAAATAGTCTGGAAATAAATTGCTGTTGAAGAAGAGGATTGGACACAGAGAGACCTGAGATATCAGCGCCTGTCACTTCAGGTTCCATGTATGTTAAAGAAGTTAGGAACTAGAAACTGGTGGAAGGACACAGATTTATTTACAATTCAGCCAAACAGGGCATAGCTTAGGGGGCAGCAAGATGTTTCTCCCCCATGTCTGTAATCATTTTGCAATTTATAGAGAACCACGAGACAAAGGTCATAACATATGTGAACTTATGCATGAGATAAGTTAAATAGTCCTTTTGATATGAGACCCTTCAACTTGTTCTTTGTCTGGCAGAGTTATTTGATAGGTGTAGATAGAGTGGAGGCCATATTCAAACTCTTATTTCTGCATATCCATACTGCGTGTATAAAAAGGTGGTAGTCTCATAGAGGAAAGTGCACAAGGATCTTTCTGTAGATTGTTTTTTCCCTCCTGTCTACTCATTTGTAGAATCTAAACATTTATTCCTATAAATAAATTTAGAGCAAGGAAAGAGACCAGTGGAAACAATATAATTATAATTTCAAAAATTTAAAACAATCATTAAAAATTGACACCAGAAGAAATCAAGGCCCCAGACATTTACGATGTAGCAAACAGTAGAGTCAGCACAAATCTTAGCCTATAAAACTGAATGTTAAACACATTAAAACTTTACACTGTAAATCTGTTTATCTGAGTTCCCATAACCAAGTACACCACATCTTCTCTCAACAAAAAAGTAATAAGGCATTCTAGAAGACTAACGTCCAAAGAGATGAAATGAGCAATAGAATCATACTCAGTGAGCATGTTGAAATAATCATTTAAAATTGTGATTAATATAATGAGGGCATTAATGGAAGTGCTGGAGAGTACTGTCAACAGAAAGGGAAGAACTCTGAGAAGAAATCTAAAGGAAATACTAAGTACCCCTGGTAACAAAAGTGAAAACTTTCCTTGATAAGCTCATCAGTTGACTGGACAGAAAAATAATTAGTTTTGAAGAGATGTCATGGAAATATCCCAAGATGAAATGTAAAGAGAAAATGGAATGAAAAAAAGGGGACAGAATTCACACAAATTATAGCAAGCCATGAAAATTCCATAAGACAAGAGAAAAAAGAACAGAAGAAAATGGAAATAGCACTTGTTCCGACAGTCCTCAGAATTAGTCATCGTCTGCTTGATGCATCCAAAGACCTCAGTAAGCACAAAGCAGTATAATGCCAAGAAGTCTACATCCAGTTCTTTCATTGTCTAATAGCAGAAAACCAGCCAGAGAGGAAAACTTGAAAGAAAACAGAGGAAATATATCCATCTTGTCTATAAGGTCTTGTTCATAAAGAAACATGAATAAGGATTTCTTAGGCTTCTATTCAAAAACCAAAGAAGCAACAAAAGATGGGCTGGGATGTTGTTCAGTTGGTAGATTACTTACCTGGTGTGGTTAAAGGCCTGGGTTTGATCCTAGTCACTTGTAAGCCAGGCATAATGATTAAGAACCTTTAAAACAAATGTACTGCTGTGAACGAATACTTAAGAAGTGAGATTGTTAGGTGATATGAAACTTCTATTTTTAACTTGTTGAAGAACCTCCATACTATTTTTCAAAATAGTGTGTGCTAGTCAGGGTTCTCTAGAGGAATAGAACTGATAGAAACACACACACACACACACACACACACACACACACACACACATCCTGGATGTCCTGGAACTCACTATGTAGACAAAATTGACTTTAAACTCACAGAGATCTATCTTCCCCTTCCTACCAAGTGCTGGGGTTGAAGATGTGTGCCACCGAGCCGGGACAATATTTTCTTTTTAAAAATTTTTATTTATTTACTCAAATTGCATCTAGTTGCTGCCCCTTCTCTCCTTCCCACTCACTCCTACACTCTCACTCTCTTCCACTTCTTCCTCCTGTCCTTATCGTCAGATGAGGGGAGCCCCCCTCATCAACCCACCCTAGTTCATCAAGTTGCATCAGGGCTAAGAGCATCCTCTTCCACTGAGGCCAGATAAGGCACTTCAGCTAGGGTAAAGTGTTCCATGAACAGGCAACAGGGTCTGTGTCAGAGGTAGCCCTCTGCTTCACTTGCTAAGAGATCTGCATGAAGACAAAGCTGCCTATCAATTACACATATGTAGAGGGCCTAGACTGTCTATGTATGATTTTTGGCTGATGCTTCAATCTCTGTAAGCCTTCTGGGCATAGGTTGGTTAGCTCTGTTGGTCTTCATGTGGAGTTCTTTTGACAAAACTTTCTATTCTCAATGGTTCATCTATATCTGCTCTTTACACTTGCATATCTCCTGGTGAGAATGGAAATGTAGAATATACAGTTAGAACTTAGCTTACTTTAAGGGAATATTGTGTAGGAGGTCTGTGTTCTACTCTAATAATTTTGTTAACTCTAACTTTCATAATCTTTAGGAGTCAAGTATGGTCTTTACAGAACAAATACCTCTGTGTGGTTTAACAGGGTTTAACTGAACAGGGAAGGAAATATTTTTATCTAGAATGGTTGGACCCACGCTTTGTTAGAAGACTACATCATACTACAAACACAGCCTAAGAAGTTTGTCCTGGATCTAAATTCTGTTCCTTCTAGAGAAGGGACCTGAGATACCACTTTTTTATAGAAAGGAGGGATCCATAGTCAGTGAGTTAGAAGAGAAGCTTATAGTAAATCATTTTGTACCTTTCTTCATTGTACTGAGCACTTATCCCCAGCTTTTAATGACCGCATGCTATCTGTATATATCTCTGTAGAATGATAGTCATCCTTGGTTTTCTGGGCTTTAAACAGGGTCTTTAGGTTTTGTTTTATTAGCTGTTTAAATTTTGAATTTTGAGTACTGTATCAAGATGTAGAGCACCTGCGTGTGTATGGTATGGACACATGCAGGCAGGTATGTAAAAGAGGCTTAAGAACACCAAATTCAGTTCAACACACATGTCCTTGCTAGTGTGGTAAGGGGGATAGACTGTACATAAAAATTTGATAAAGGGATATGGACAGAGGACTGATGATATTTGTTGAAGCTCTAAGCTGACAGAAATGTTTTCATGCCACTACTTTGCTATTAGTGACAAACATACAAACAAAGAAAACCCCCCAAAATCCCATTACATATGAATTGCCCATTTGTTTCTTGAGCTTTTACTCTTTTTGGTGTGTTCATTATATTTTTAGACTCTATCTCTTGAGGGATTTTTTTTTTCTTTTTTGCTAGTTGTGAGTCAGTTACTTACCCTTAGAACAGAAGGTGACAGTTTGTTTGCTGTTAGTGGTATGCTCGCTTTCTCTGCCTTTGCTCTTTTCAGATGCTTCGAGTTGCAACTACAAACTCTGTCCCACTTACCTTGGTTCTATTCTATTTTCGGCAGGAGTTTGCTGCTGTGAACAAACTCCAGCCTTGTGGAGGAATGGATATCTTCTCCCTCCTCCTGGCCCTCATGTCTGTTATGCATGAGCTATCTGGGTGGCCTGTGTAATTACTTCACTCCTATTCTCCTCTTGGGTCTGTAGGATGTTTGTAAGGATGTCTCTGACGATCCCTATGCCACAGACATAGGCTTGTCCTCCAATCTACCCTCTGTCTCGCCCTGTTAGATTTTCTGAAGCTTGGCTGATATAGACTAAAGTAGATGGCTTTTTTCTTCTGTCTTTGTGAGCAATCAAGGGTAAGAAGAAAGATGGGGATGTATTTAACACTTTGGTCTACTTTTGGGTTAGTGCTGTAGGCTGAATCCACCTACCTGGAGTCACACTCAAGCCAAGAAGCCCTCCGTACCCTGTTACTTATTGTCCACATCAGTCTAAATATAATAGTAGTGCCTTAAGAAAATTAATCCTTCACCATCCCTTTGATTTTTCCATTACCTTACTTACAGCATCATAAACCATAAGTCTTATTCTCCTCATGGATTCTGGGAACGAGGGCTCGGCTGGCTATCCAGAAAGTCCATTTTCCGAACTCCCATCTGACCAACTTAGGTAGGCATAAACACTCAAGCAATAAAGGCAGGCTAAACAGGTTGTATTTATATATTTGTGCATATATATATACATATATGTATGTAACAATAATGATCAAAGGAAAAAAGGCCCTCAGTTTTAGAGGGGGGGCTTTGGGAGGAGTTAGAGGGAGGGTATCTGGGAGGGGATGGAGAGAGGAAGCAGAAAGGGAAAGTGATGTGATTCTATTGTAACTATAATTGTGTTAAAAACACAAAATGAGTTATATTTCTATGACTCAGGAACAAACCTATACATATTTAATATTGTTCCATAGGAAGAAATATAAATGGAAATAATTCTTGTGAGTAGTCTAATCTCTGGGTAGAACAGATATCCCCTGTAAGTGAGCACCTATCTTTCCAAGTTGCACTTAGAACAAGGAATTCAGATTATTCTATTTTTGATTATATTTTATTATTCACCTTCCTTTAAGAGGGGCATTGCCCTCCTAAGTGTTAGAACTGAAGATCAAGTGAGTGTGGAGTGTACTTGACTCCATTTTGAAGAGAAAGCCCAAACCTTTCTAAATTTGGTTTTCCCCTGGCCTACAACATTTATATGCAAGTTGGTAGCAATTAGATAATTTTAATGTGGCTGCAGATATCAGCTTTACCCTCCACACAAACATATGTATATTAAAAAATAAAACCTCATACACACACACACACACACACACACACACACACACACACACACACACA
>CAJQZJ010003694.1:6082128-6101565 GCA_907164525.1 Lophiomys imhausi | reverse complement strand
CTATCTCTGACTCTCAGGCTCCGTCCCACACTAGAATTTGAGCTATCTCTACCTCTGACTCTCAGGCTCCGTCCCACACTAGAATTTGAGCTATCTCTATCTCTGACTCTCAGGCTCCGTCCCACACTAGAATTTGAGCTATCTCTATCTCTGACTCTCAGGCTCTGTCCCACACTGAATCCCTTAAGTTTTACTACTTGCTGTTACCTGAGCTCGTACGGTTTCTGATTTAACTGGTTTGTAGCTTTGTCCGGGCATCAGGTTTTACAAACAGGGGAGGCTACAGTGCAGTCACAGCTGAGATACTTTGGCATGTGACTTTTCCAAATGTTTTGAGGTAAGAGACAATGGCTTATTTTATTAGTTGAGAGAGCAGATGTTCTTAACTTAAATCAATTTGTCTGTCTTATCTAGGGAATCTCTCTCTCTCTCTCTCTCTCTCTCTATATATATATATATATATATATATATATATATATATATATATATGAACATGGAAAGACATGTAAAATAAGACTGCATGATCTAAATTCAGGCACATTTAGATAATCTGCCTAGAATCTCTATTTTGCCAGCAACATTATCAGTGAAATGAAGAAAAAAAATTACAAAAATGCGATAAGATAATGTTGATGGAAACATGTTCAAGTAGCAATGTCTGTTTAATGGGGGAATGGTATCCAGGCATTTGGAGTTATCTTTAGTATCAGCATATAACTTTTTGGTCTCATATCATAGACCTTTCTGTAAATTTTGGAGGGAAGTTAGGTAATAGCCAAGGCAAGGATCATGAATGGGGTGAAAGTGTTGCTTGCTGACTTCTGAGCCTCATTTTAGGAAGGATCTGACAGTAACAGATCAACTGAGCTTGGGTAAAGACAGTTCGGTATCAAGAAGGCCATAGAAATATTTTCTTGATGTAGATATATTTATAATATTATATATGTGCAGGATATTCTCAACAATAGTCTTTATAAAGGTTTTTTATTTTATTTTTAAATTAGCTTTTAAAAAATTCCATACAATATATTTTGATTGTATTCTTCTCTCTCACCCAACGCCAATACCCAAGATCCTTCTTTCTTATCCACTCAACTTTATGTTCTTTCTCCTTCTTAAAAAAAAAAAAAACCTCACAAACTCACCCCCATACATCCCAAACTAAAACCAATAACAAAAATCTCCCCCCAAAACATGGAGTCTGCTTTGTGTTGGTCAACTACTGAACACTGAAGCCTGCTCTGGAAGGTGGTTCATATTCTCTATTGAGGAAAACTGATTTTCCATCTCCCAGCAGCTATCAATTGCAAATAACTTCTTGGTGAGGTGAGATTTTGTTTCCACATCCCCTTCTCTGCACTGGGATCTTTTCAGACTTGAACATGTGTGCATTCTGTCACAGTCTGTATGAATTCGTATGTGCATTGTTTCAGTTGTATCTGGAAGGCACTGTTTCCTTGTTGTCTACCAACTCTGGTTCTTACGATCTTCCTGCCCCTTCCATATAGATATCAGAGTCTTGTGGGAAGAAGTGTGATAAAGACATTCCATTTAGAGTTAAGTGCTCCAAAGTCTCTTACACTCTGTTTTGTGGGTCTCTGTGCTAATTACTATATACTGCAAGAAGAAACTTCTTTAGTGAGGGTTGAGTGATGTACTGATCTATGGATATTGCAATAAAGGGAATATGGGGATGGATAGGTAACAATAAGAGTGTTTTAAAAAGCCATGTAGAAACTTACCCACTGCAGAAACTTCTTTATATATGCATATATGTATATTATATACATATATAAGGTAATTTAAAAGGAATCACCATATAGTAAAGGAGACAATGCACCAACCATATATCCCCTAGTACCAGGAACTAGTTACATCTTTTTGAGTCATTGGCCAAAGGAATCTCATAGACCCTTCCCACCCAAACATTACAGACTATTGCTAATGCTAATTGTTACCCTCCTCAACTTCATGGTAAGATCATTTTGGTAAAGACATTGCAGACTTATACTTATGCCATTAGAGATGCAGAAATAAAACTGGTGATCAATTAGAAGCTTCAACCTTACTGGCTAGTATTTATAGTGCTGTAAGGTACTATGTATACTGCAAAAGGAGAAAACTCATTATAAATCTCATCTGCCTTCAAGATATGTCTATTGGTCCAATAATGGCAGAACTTCTGTAGGGGTAACTAACCAATTTTTGGTTGGTTTTAAGGCCTTCTCTGTGAGATAGAACTCAACACCTAATACTGTTAATAAGGTTAAGAACATGAACATAGGTCCTAGGAGAAAAGCTACTAAAAGTAGTCTGCCAAATGAACATAGCAATGAAGTGAATCCTAAGGCCATTAGGCACCATTATTTTGACCATATTCTGTACGGAGGGATTCCGTAGGGAGGGATTCCGTAGGGAGAGATTCCCACTCCATGATTATGACAGATATGTGGACATAGCATGTGTCTAGACCGACGACTTGATAGAGATTCATTTTTCATATATATGCACAACCCAGAGAGACACTGTACCTACATGGCAACCAAGAGACTGCAGTAGGGATGGAATATACCATTGGAGGCCATGGGAAGCAGGCTTTGGGACTGCCAGGAATGTGATGTCCCCTCTCTTCCCTTCTTCATTTGAGATGCCGCTGATTTATTTGAATTACTCTGAGAGCAGTCAGGAAACTGAGATTCCAGGATACGTAGGGATAAATAAATTTGTTTGCCTGGTATTTACTATAAAGCCAGTTTCTCAGCTAGAATGTTTCATCAGAACACCAAAATGGGGAGTAGAATTTACAATCAAGAGTCTTGAGACCTCCTGATACACCCAAAAGTTGATAAAATATAATGCTGGCCTTAATTTTAGGTCTTATATTGTGCATACATTCACACACAAAAAAAATCACATATGTACTTTCTTTTATGCAAAGATATGCTCGCATATGTGGGCATATATATTAAAGATTAAATACAAAGTTATAAAAAAGAGATGTAGCATTTTGATTATCTCTGCCAAATAAGTAGTTCTGTTTTGTATATAGTAACAAACCTCCTGAGTGATGCAGTTTTTAAGTAAAATCAGAGCTGGGAGGTAAAGTTTGGGTTTCATAATCAACGTGTATAATTCTAGTGTGGATGGAGAGGCCCTATTAAAAATGTGCTAATTTTGGTTGGCATTTCTGTATTGTGACATAATCAGCTTGGGCTACAGTTTATTTCACATGGGACATAAAACATAAAGAAAACTAATCTTTCAATTCTTCCTTTTGTGGGCACATAAGCCCAGGTGATGTTGAAATCAGAAGAGAACTAAAATCAGAGTGTAGTGTTTTCAGCAGACTGGATGGCTAGGTGGAGCGTTTGCCATTGGCTCCTTTCCTTTGTGTGCTCTCTAATGCTGAGGCCTCAGGTTCCCTGCCCTTGGCCTTTTTGCTCTGCCTAGCCCTTCTGCATCATCCCAGCCACCTTGCTTCTCTTTCTCCCTATTTTATTCTGTTGGCTCAATACTAGTTTATTTTTCCTGGTTACAATTATTACGGTCAAAGTATTAAAACATACATAACTATCAGACATTTTGGGAAGATGCAAGACCATCTGGGTGGAACAAAAGAACCAAAAGAAAAAGTTAAAATGTGAACTTTGTTTATATATGTGTGTTTGGTAAGGTAGCATACAAAGTAATGAAGTCTTTCTTGACACATACATGTGGCATTATATTTTTTTCTTATTTCTTATACTTCTCCAAAGGCTTCCACCAGTTGGTTCCCTCTCTTCTCTCAATTAGTCCTAACTTTTGATTTCTTATTACACATGTGTCTTTACCTCCACTGAAATCTCCTCTTCCTCATGATCCCCTTTCTAGTTTCATGACATCCTTCCCAACAGAGAGCCACACATATTTACATAACTTTTTATCTAGGTTAAACTTTGGATGTCAGATAAAGTTGTTATTGTCTGTGTAACTTCTTCCCCTGTTACTTACATCAGTATATAAAGGATGTAAAAACACAACTGGAATTTTCTTTTTCTTCTTTTTGTTATAAGTTGACTTATTTATTCATTTTACATTCTGGTCGTAGCCTACTTACCCCCTCCCTCCCCTCCTCAGGGTCCCCCCCCTTGCCCCCTTCCCCCCCCCCCTCTCCCCCTCTCCCCCCAGAAAAGGGGGGGCCCCCCCATACCTTCCCACCCCAGCACATTGAGTCACATAAGGGTTGAGCGCCTCCTCCTCCACTGAGGCCAGGCACCTGGCACCAGGCCCTGTTAGGGGGGAGTGATCAAAAAACAGGCACCAGAGTCTGTGTCAGAGACAGGCCCTGCTCTACTTGCTAGGGGACCCACATGACGACCAAGCTTTGGAGTGATCAGGGATACAAGCATAACAAAGGCAATATACAGCAAGCAGATAGCCAACGTCAAACTAAATGGAGAGAAACTCAAAGCAATCCCACTAAAATCAGGGACAAGTCAAGGATGCCTACTCTCTCCATATCTCTTCAATATAGTGCTTGAAGTTCTGGCTAGAGCAGTAAGACAACTAAAGTAGATCAAGGGGAGTCAAATTGGAAAGGAAGATGTCAAAGTATTCCTATCTTCAGATGATATATATATGTGTGTGTGTGTGTGTGTGTGTGTGTGTGTGTGTATGTACAAGTATATATAAGTGATCTGAAAATTCTATCAGATAACTCATGAAGCTGATAACCACCTTTAGCAAAGTGGCTGGAGAGGATACAAAACTAACTAAAAAAAAAAAAATCAATAGCCCTTCTTTATACAAAGGATAAATGGACTGAGAAAGAAATTAGGGAAACAACATCCTTTACATTAGCCACAAATAACAAAATATCTTGGTGTAACTCTACCCAAGCAAGGAAAAGACCTGTAAGACAAAAGCTTTAAGACTCTGAAGGGAGAAAACAAAGAAGATATCAGAAAATGGAAAGATCTCCCATGCTCATGGATTGGTAGGATTAGCATAATAAAAATGGCCATCTTACCAAAAACAATTTGCAGATTCAATACAATTTCCCTCAAAATTCTAACACAATTTATTACAGACCTTGAAAGAGCAATTCTCTACTTCATATGGAATTTTCTTTTGAAAGATTCCCTGATGCACATGAACAGAGCCTTTTACTGAGTAAAAACAATGAGCTAAAGGTCATCACAGACATCAGGACAAGATGGATGATTGATTTAGTTGATTGAAAAAACAGTTTTCCTCTACTGGATGTTATGATTGCAAAGCAAGTCTGTACAGAAGGGTGAGTGTGCGTGCAAAATATTTCTTCTACTACACCTGGGGCTGATGTACAATACAGCAATTCAGAGTGGCAAAAAGCTGGAATCCTGGAGTTTACGAGATATTTGTATATTTTAAAAACTCTCAGTTTGAACTTTATTTTTAAGCTGGGCATGGCCATGTATATTTGTAATTACTGAAATTAAGTACCTAAGGTTGGAAGATTGTAAGTGTTGGCCACATAGTGAAACTTGTCTCAAATAAAATAAAACAAGTTTTATTTTTAAATGTAACCTCTTGCCAAAAAGTAATGCAAAAAATATCAAAGATAATTTTGAAATCTTAAAATTCATACGCCTAAAATAAAAGTTAAGTTTAAATAGAAGGTTGGAAGAAAGCAGCGAGGAAATTTGCAATAAAGAAACAAAGAAAATGAGGTAGAAATGTAGGAAGAAAAGCTAATTACTTGATTAATAAAATGTTGTAAAAGTTATTTGGCTGATTTTAATCCTAACAAGAGTAAGTGTGAGTATTACACACTCTCAGGAAAATGTTTGAGTGAAATATTTTCTCAACTATTTGGAACTTATACTGTAAGTGCTGATAACATACAGTTGAACTGACATTAAAAATGGTCCCCTTCGACACCCCACTCCAGAGAAATGGGATGGAAGGGTTAGGGGGTAAAGAAAAAAAATGAAATGTGAAGTTTCGGCCTTTTGCTACTAATTGTCATAAACTGTTTAGAATAATTAAGAAATGCAAACTAATAGTCATGCAAGTTGGTCATTTTGTTAGGTACTATGACAGCCTATTATAGTTATTTTCTAAGCTAATCAGAAATAAAGCTGCTAAGAGATGAGCAACATCTGCTTATCCTAATTTAAGAGATAGATAGGGCCTCTTCAAAAACCTCAAGAAATCTGCAGAATATGGCATTCAAAGATGTTTTCTTAACTTTAGATTTTTTTTAATATCGAGACATATCAACCCCTGACAGCACCCCCTATTCTACTCCAAGTAGAAGATGAGCATCGAAGAATCTCTAGTGGGAGATGATTGAATTAGTCGCAAGCCTATCTCTTGGTAGGAAAAGCCCCTTGCTCCAACTGTAGACAGAATGCTGTCCAAAAAGGACAAAACCTGGAAGCAGGTAAGTTGACAGCCTAGCTCTGCCAAGACAGGGTAGATAAGTCCTTCATAACCCCTGCTCTACAATCAATGTCTGTCAGAGAAACGGGACCAAAAGGCTGAAGATCGATGCTGTAATGTATGGAGAGAAAATGGGGACTGTCCAGGCAGCCACTGGTATGTCATTTCTTAGTTTGGGAAGCTGCAGGCCCTGTACTTCCTATAAAATCAGATATATTTATCCCTCTCAGGTCTCTGAGGTGGTTGAAGAATAGATAGCTAGAGTCTCATAATTAAATTTTGAGTTGTTTAGGAGTCAAGAGAGTGTTATAGATCTAAGAAGATGCTTTTAAAATTGTGTCGCAAGTTAGTATGAATGTTGAGTCAGATATAGAACTTTAAACTCATGGAGATGGTTAGATAGCAGAAAGTTAAAGTCAGGCACCAAATACATATGGACTGGACATTGGGAATGTATGCTAAGCCATATAACCCTCATAACTGTGGCCTAATTACCTCTGTTGTTTTGTATTGTATCTATTATTATAAGCGAAAGAGCCATTTGTTGGACTGAAAGGGGGAGCTGTAGGGGGAAATAAGATATACCTTAAAGTTAAAAAGGGAAGAGGATGGGGGGTTGAGGGTGGGAGGGTGGGACTGGATGGGGGAGTAGGGAGGGGATTGCGATTGAGATGTAACTTGAAGAAATAAAAAATAAAGAAGAAAAAAAAAAGAAATGGTCCCCTTCCAGACCATTGTGAGTGGGCAACTGAGGTGAGATAGGACAATTCATGATGGCATTCAGATCTGAAGCTTAGAAAAGGATGTTTTTACTAGGCTGAGAACACAGGAGGAGACCATGGTAATGATAATATAAATTATTTTCCATGGCTGGGTTTGAGGTGCATGTGAGATGTTCAAGTGGACATGTTTGGTGACATGCTGACAGTATAAGGCTGAGCTAGACATAGGCTTGTCATCATTTGCTAATTGCACAGTGTGAGGTAATCTTAGCCACTGTAGGTTTATTGGATTTTCATCACTGGGGCTTACTGATGCGTGACACAGCCAGTGCTCAATGCAATGGAGTTATACATGTAGTAAAGATCTGAAGTGTGAACACTGGTCTATGAGCTGTTGTTCCAAGACTCAGGGTTACCAACACTGTCCAGAAAAATGCAACAGTAGACATAGTTGTGCCTGATTTCAACAGAGCCCAGGCATTTTTAAGCTTAGGTACATAAGTGGACTGTGTATACAGGGCAAGCTCATTATAAGTTTAATAGACTTGTCTTTCCACGTGAACCAAATTCCTGAGAAAAAAAGGCACACCCTCATTAAAGTCTGTTTTTAGAAGGCTGATTGGTGGATTACGGAGAGCTAGAATCTTACATGTTGGGAGCCAAGAATATTTGTGGTTCTTTTTGGTTCTCTAACTAGCCATTTATTGCCCACCACTCTGTGTGACCGAACACGCTTGTGCATATTAGATAAATACTTTTGGAATGTACACTCTCCTCTTACTTTCTACCATTCTAAAGCCAAGAATGTCATCAGATAGCACCTGAGGTCTGTTGCAGAGATCTTTTTGTTTTGTTGAAAACTGCTGTCTTGGTTAGTTTTCTGTTGCTGTGAAAAACAAACAAACAAACAAACAAAAAAACAAGCCAAACCAAACCAAAAAAGTGTTATAAAAGAAAGTGTGTAATTTTCTTAAAAACTTTAATTTTCGTAAAGGGCTACGGTAACAGAGGATGAGAGTCCTTGGTGATAGAGCATGGTGGTAGTAACAGCTGAAAGCTTATATATTGATTCACAAGTAGAAGGCAAAGAAGACAGAGAGAAAGAGAGAGTATGTGAGAGAGAGAGGGGGCAACAGACAGACACACAGACAGGCAGACAGATAGGCAGGCAGAGACGGAGAGGTTGGGAATGAATCTTCTGAAACCTCAAAGTCTGCCCCAGTGGCACATCTTCTCCAATAAGGCCACACCTCCTAATCTTTCCCAGACAGTGTCAGTAACTAGGGGCCAAGTGTGGGGCCCATCCTCATTCAAACTACCATACCTCCTTACTTGGTGTTTCCATCAACATATTTGAAAAGTGGTTTTTACTTATTTATTTTTAATTTGTGTGTGTGTGTGTGTGTGTGTGTGTGTGTGTGTACTTGCCCGAGTTTATATCTACCACCATACACATGCAGGTGCATTTGGAGCCAGAAGAAGCATCAGATCCCCTGGAACTGGAGTTACCGGTGGTTTTGAGCCACCTAATTAATGTGTGTATTGGGAACTGAACTCAGGTTCTCTGCAAGAGCAGTAAATTCTCTTAACTGTGAAGCCGTTTTTCCTGCCTACATCTATGCAGCTTAATTTTAATTTTCAATAAGATTTGTCTTTATTTATGTGTATGTGTGTGTTTATTATTATGTGTGCCTGTGGGAGTGGATGTCACGTGGGTGTGTATACAGGTTTGACAATAGTATCAGATTACCTGGAGCTGGAATTATATGCAGTTGTGATCCACTTGACATGGGTTCTGGGAACCAATCTGGGTCTTCTGGAAGAGCAGCAAGTGCTCTTGTCTACTGAGGTGTCTTTACAGCCCCTCATTAGTGACTCATTTTGCAGCTATAAAAACTTTATGTGAGGTGGGAAAATGGCGCAACTGGTAAAGTACTGCTTTACGAGTATGAGGAACTGAGTTTGATCCTATGCAAACCCACGTGAAAAAACTAGGCCTCGTGGCAGAACATGGTGGCATGTCCTTATAATCCCAACACTGGGGAAGTAGAGACAGGTGGATCCCTGGAGCTTGACTACTAGTCTAACTCCAGACTAATGAGAGACACACACTTGGCTAAGGACTGAGGCACAACACCTGAGGTTTTCTTCTGGTGTACACATGCATGTGCAAATAAGGGTATGTACACCCACACACATGCACATGTACTTGCATGCATGCATACACACACAACACTCTCTCCTACACACACACACACACACACACACACACACACACACACACTCATGAAATTGTGACCAATAAATTTTTTTTTTACCTTTGAGATAAGAATTTGTTTTTTACAGCAATGTACATGTTGCTGTTGGTTCTAAATTTAGAGATGATGTGCATTTGTGCAACCCTCTGGTGAGATATTTAAATGATTCTAGAGAGCTCTGGACCTTTGCAAGGCATATGTTCTGGGCGAAGTGCTACATCTTTTATCTGTAATGAAGCTCTTTAAGTGTAAATGATTAGTCCTTTTAGCAAATGAAAACTTGATATAACTACATCATAATTAACACATTAAAGATGACAAGTGACAGGAGTGGATGGAATTATTCCAGGCAATTGCATGAAGGATGATAGGGCTGGAGAATTGAAAAACTTCCAGATAGGAAGGGAAAAAGCCATGAAATGTGATGTGCATCATGCGGTAGATAAGGCAGGCTTCAATCGTCTTCTTTACAGAAGAGGGGAAATCAGGTTGAGAACGTCTAGACTTTTCCAGGTCGCACAACTACACATGTAACTCTTGCCTGGGACCTTGAATTACAACACACTAATTCTAGAATAAAGAAGAAATTTCCCTAGCAGAAGCTTAAAAAATTAGGTAAAATTTTACAGAGAGGTTTTGTGGCTTTCTGTCCAGCAGAGATGTTAAAAAATAGTGAAGAGCCTCTGCCATCCTGCAATTAGGGTTTCTGAGACATCTCTGTCCAGCAGAAAGTCTATGATTTTCTACTGATTAGCAAGTCTTCATATTTGGGATTTACTAAGAAGTGAGCCATTTGACATCTGTATTAATGCCAATAGTTACCTTCTGCCATAAAGCCGTCTTTAAATAAGGCCTTGGTATCTCCTTGCATTTCCCACTTTAGCACAACCTTGCACCATGATATTTCCTTTACACACCTGGAAAGCACGTATTTTATACTGCTAGTGCTAGTACAATTTGCTTTTTAAATATAGCACATTTATTTCTGAGATGAATGTCACTTAAAAATGGATTCCTATTTTAAGTACTCCAAAGTGTGGGCTATGGTGAGACTGAGTTCTGGGCAACTCTTAACTTCAGATGTCTTTTTGTAGCTCTTTTTGTCAGAGAAACTTTTGTGTTGCTAGTCCTTAAAAATCTCAGGAGGGTCCTTCTAATGTGTCATCCCCTTGGGGCTGGAAGTCATATTCAACAGGGAAGCAGCACACAGCACAATGGTCAGGACTTGGGTGAGATTTGTAAATTTAAAATCTTAAGGATACAGTGATGTCAGTTATGTATAATCTCCATTATTTAGATTATTTAGAAATGGACTCACCCTGCAGCTATTTATGGAAAACCTCAAATGAGCTTTGTTGGTATTTGAAAAAATTAAATGTACCCTTACATTTTTTGAATCTGGGCTTTTATTGGACATATTTGTTCTATGTAATTTAGTAAATATTGACAATAAATATATGTATTCATCATCATAGTTAATATTGGGCAGAAACAGTAAATAGTGTTTGAACATGTGATTTTGATTTGTAATAGCTTGTGACATAGCAGGAGCTGAGGTAATTGACACCTGGGATTTCTAGTACAAAGAAATGTGAATATTTAAGAAGAAAAATGCTAATTACCATGATTTTATCATTGTAGATTACATTCATCGGATTATTATACTCTAATCTATAAGTAGGTAGAGTTGTAATGTCAATAGAAATATAAATCTCACATCTATTTGAAAGCTAAATAAAAGGCAGAATTTGATAAAGTAACTATAAGGGAATAAGGACTTTATGTTTTATCAGTTCAAAGATACTCATTAAACATTGATATCTGATCCTAAAATATATCCATTATGGTGCTGATATCTCTGTTTACTGATGACATCACTGTGACCCAAATAGTTCAAACTCAGTCACTGAAAGAGGTGATTAGAACACATGGTCATTTGGCTACAAAGCCTTCTAGGATGGCCACAGACCTTTGTGTTCTCTATACATCCCTGTGTTAAAAAATTAATTAACTGTATTGACAATTTTTGTATGTTTTTCCTTATTCTTTAAGAATTTCATGAATGTATATAATGTGTTTTGATCATACCAAACCCTTACTGTCCCTTCTTCTCCACTTTGATCCTTCTCTCAACTTCATGTTCTCTTTTTGTAGTCTACTGAGTCCATCAGCATTGCCTGTTTACACTTGGGTGTAGGGTCATTCATGGACAATCTGCCAGGAGCCATATTCCTTAAGAGAATTGATTCTCCCTATTCCTAGAAGCCTTCAACTGCCAAAGCTCTTCAGCTAGGGGTGGGCCCTCATGAGCCCCTCCCCATCTATACTGGAATATTGGTTGGCTCCTTCTTGGACAGTCATGTCCATTCAGCCAGAAATTCTTTGAGGCTATGAGTGCAACAGTCCTGTTATATCTAGAAACATTGTTTAGCAGCAATCTGCCTCCTACATACTCTCTACATCCTTTTCTACAATGTTCTCTGAGCCATAAGGGGAGGGTTATGATACAGCTGCCCCATTTATCTACCCATTCTCTGTAGTCTGACCAGCTATGCGTCACTGTGTTAACAATCATCCACCCACTGCACAAAGAAACTTTTCTATTGAGTACTGGGGGCTGCACTAATCTATGAGCATAGAGATTAACTCTTTTATGCCTCTTAGCAAACGTAGCACTGGTTCTCCTTTAGTGTCTTTAACCTCCCAGTATAGAATCTTGGCCAGGCTTATACTACCAGGAATGAGTTCCAGCCTGTGTAGTGGGTCGTATATCTAATCAGGAAGAGGCTGGTTATCTATGTAAGTCGTGTGACTATTGCACCAATGGGCATATCTTTCCAGCCTGGTCATTACTGTAGCTTTGAAGATTTATAACTTAGTCAGACTGTTGATGATTTTGATTTATCAGTAGCTTATATAGCATCTTCTGGAATTTTAAAATGCAGCCACTCTGGAGGAATCTTCCAGCTTGATTTCTTCATGTCTTATGACACAAGTATGTGATATTTTCAGCAATAGTATCTTACCACCAAGTTCTGATGGGTAACCAAGAACAATGTGAATAGTAGCCTGTTTCATTTGGAGGTGGCCTATGGAACTCCCTGACAAATACCTTGGAGACTAGTATCCTACACTTGATATTAAATTAATATAGTGTCAGAGATAAGTATTGTTCCTCTATATAAGCTAACTCCATTTAGACTCTTGATACAAACACACACACACACACACACACACACTCACACACACACACAGACAGACATTTTTATATAAGGAAGCTTTTAAAATAGTAGGTTTCATGTAAATTTTTAAAACATCCTTAGTGTTTGCTGTTCCTCTCCTACTCCTGCCTTTGTCCTACCTTCTCAGAAACATTCTGTGTTTTTTCCCCTTAAAATTCCCTCACAGCCTCTTTCTAGTTTCCTTATTTTTACAAGTGCTCCAAGTTAATCACACACTTCTAAAGATTCAAAACTAAGATCTCCAGATGAGAGAAAACATGTGGTGGTTTTTTTGGGGGGTGGTGGTGGTCTGAGTTACCTTACTTAGAATCCCTAGATCCACCCATTTGCCTGAAAATTGCATAGTCTTTGTGAATTTTATACATGTATGTGGTAGAGGTTGGATATCTATTGAATCAGCCTGGCACCTGGCAGCACATGTTGTCCTGGGTATAAGAAGGAAAGCCTGGAAACTGGAAGAGGCTTTGGGCTTGGATTTGCTTCTCAACACTGCTCAGCTGCTGGACACTGCCACACTTTGAAAGATGCTAGAAAGACAGTGGCTAAAGATGGACAGAGCTGAAGTTGGGCAGAGCCCAGTTGGAAAGCCCAGGCTCTGAGAGATGCGGAGAACAGCATCCTGTGGAAGGGCATGGACAGGGACTATGAGAAAACTTGAGAAACCATGAGAAAGTGTGAGACCTGCCAGGGACTGTAAGAGCAGCACCCTATGTAAGATGGAGGTACAAAGCAAACATGAGCCAACTTCTGGCACTGAGGCCATGCTGACAGGAAAGGCCAGACTTCAAACAGAGATGTGCTAACCAGTCCCTAGGCTGTGCCAGCCCTGAGGTGGAAAGAATCCAGTGATCAGGCACATCTCCTCCAGACAAGGAGAGAGAAGGAGGAGGCTGGGAAAAGGCCTTGGAATGCTGCATCCACCACAAGTAAGTTTGGGTTGTCACAAAAGACATGGCACAGGATCTGCTCAGAGAAAGTTATTGAGAACCAGATGCTGAGGAGAGACCTGGCAGGAGCAGAGAAGCCTAGGGCAATGTCCATCCATGGGCACACAGTCACTGAGCAATTGAGCAAGGCGTGAGGTGGGAGCACTCTGAGTCCTCAGTGAATGGACTGTGAAAAAAACCTGGAAAACAGACAGGAGTACTTCCCCTGTCTGATGAGGGTGTGGCAAGGCCCACAGCACTGAATAGCTGCTATTGTGGTGTTCCTGTAGACAGACTGCTGACCAGTTGCCCTCAAGGAGCTGTGCTTGAGGATTAGTATCCTTCTAAAGTTCATAGGGTTGGTGGGGTGGTAGGGGTTAATAATTATTAATAAATATAGTTTATAATTTACATTTACACATGTATGTAATACATACTAATTATTCTCAGTTCCCACCCTCTCTTTTCTTTATCCCTGTCAATTCTTCCCCTCCTACCTGTCCCCTTCCCACATTCATCTTTTTGTTTTGTTTTCTGACCCTAGTGAATTTAACCAGGGCCGTTTTGTGACCAAAGTGTGAGTTGTCCATTACAGTCACAGTTTCCTTCTCTTGTGCAATTGTGTGTGGTTGCTAAGTTCCATGCTCAACCTGTGACCTCTGTAACATCCTCTAATGTATGTTTTAATATTTTCTACCAAACTTTTAAAATTTCACAATGTCAATTAAAAATTTAATGTATGATATTTATACTTTTGAGGTAATATTATATATAATAGTGTATATATACTATTTAATTAATAATTATAACATTATAATTTTGTCTATGTATTGGATGAGTAATGATCAAATTAGCATGCTTGGCCTTTTCATTTCCTCTAACACCATCATTTCTGTGTGTTGGGTCTTTGTGTGTGTTGGATTTTTTATATATCATTTGCCCATGGATTTACTTTGAACACCTGGCAGTTGAGTCCAAAATCTGTTTGCTCTCCCTTTGTGGTGCACTTATTGTAACTTCTGGAGTTGAGGTTTTAGTCACCTCTATGAGTTGGCTTTTCTGCTCTAGCTCCATTCTTCCCCTGTGACCATTATTGTAGCAGAGACTATGGGTCCTCCACCATGGCAAATGGCATTCTAAATGAAAAGATTTGATTCCTTTGGCTCACAGAACTGTTCTTGTTTAGAGTAAGGCAATAATAGAGTCTACTTAGTTTATAAAAACTATCTGAAGTAACTATCTGAAAAACTCTGAATTCTCACCCAATACATGGTCAGCTTATAAAAATCAATGATTTCATTATTTGATAGATTCTTGAATTCCTTTTTAAATTTTATATATATACAACATTTGTGTTCATAGATTGGTGAGTTAAGGAACTGAGTACAATAAAAATAGATGGAAACATGAATGCACCAATAAATGACACACAGCTCCTAATAATTTCCTTTTTGGAGCTAATGCAGGCTTCATGTTATGTTTATACTCTGGAAAGATTCAATGGCTTAGAAACCATATATGATCACTCTTGCTGTGTGGTGATGGGTGATGTTCTTGAGTCAACATCCTCAAACTACAAGTCCAAGGAAGGAGATGCTTCAGAGAGCCAACTGCTGGAACCTTTATATGCATCATATTGGTAATGACACAATAGAATATAATAGAAGTAGAAAAATAGAAGTAAATAGACTGAAGTACTCTGTATAGAAATCCATGATCAGGAAAGAAGAGTGACTATAACACAAAGGACAGTTAAGAATTGTTATTCTGGGGCAGGAGAGATGGTTCAGTGGTTAAGAGCATTGACTGCCTTCCAAAGGACCTGGGTTCAAATCCCAGCATCACTTGGCAGTTCACAGTTCTCTATAATTGCTGGGTGTGTTGGTACATGCCTTTAATCCCAGCACTCAGGAGTCAGAGGCAGGTGGATCTCTATGAGTTCAAGGGCAGGCTGGTCTATAAAGTGAGTCCAGGACAGTAAGAGATACACAGAGAAACCCTGTCTTAGAAAAAAAAAAAAAAAGAATAGTTCTCCCTATACTGCTTTCTACTTGGGCTTCATCTGCTCCTTAGGGAACATGACTTTAGTGAGTCCCCTGTTGAAAGGATTTGGATACATAGTTCCTATGGCAACAGACTTCAAAGTGACATAAATCCAGAAGAACTTTACTTGCTTGTTCTATCATCCCAAGAAGAATCCTCTGCAGTACCAGAAGAAATGTCAATTTTTTTTTTTTTTGGTTTTTCGAGACAGGGTTTCTCTGTGTATCCTTGGCTGTCCTGGACTCACTTTGTAGACCAGGCTGGCCTCGAACTCACAAAGATCCGCCTGCCTCTGCCTCCGAAATGTCAACTTTTATTGAAGTCTGAGTGGGCTGTCTGTGCCCTAAGGAGTCTTTTTCCTATGGGGCTCATTTCTGGTTTATAATAATGGTTTATTTTCTTTAATTGTGAGTTAACAATAGTGAGATATATTGGGATTTATCATAATTACCAAGGCAGTGATACATTTCTCCCCCCCCCAACATTTATGTATTGCCTCACGTTACATCTTAATCACAGTCCCCACCCTACTACCCTCTTCCCCCTCACCCCTGTCTGCTTTTTTTTTTTTTAAATTTAAGGTGTATTTTTCCCGCAATGGTTTTCTCTTTTAGTACAATAAAAGGCTCCTTTTCCTATAACAATAACAATACAAAACAATAAGAACAATTAGGCCACAAGTATGAAAATTATAAGGTATAACATTCATTCTCAATGCAGTGACACTTTTCTAAGTGTAGGGTTTATACTTGAGGTCTCGTTACTGAGAAGTTACTGAAATACACTTCATCAAAACATTTTTCAAAGACTTATTTGTTTTGCCTGCATGTATAGATGTGTACCATGGACATGCTTGGTGCTGGCAGAGTTCAGAAGAGAGTATTGGATCCCTGGAACTAGAATTCACATGTTTGTAAGCTACCGTGTATCATGGGAATTGAATCTGGGTCTTTTGTAAGAGCAGCCAGTACCCTTAATCATTGAATCATCTCTCCCTGAAATGTATTTCACAGTGAACATTGATACACATACAAACATCACCCAACACTCGTACCTAACATTCATCACTGATACAGGAGTTGCAATTAGTTTATTAAATGGAGTATAAGCAGCTGCTAACAGGATTCTCTTGAGAAAAATGACTAGAACAGAGTGTGGAATGTGAATGACTCCTAACAAGCTTTAATGATTGTTAGGGGCCAGGCTGGTCTGGAACATTTTTTCTTTTTTCTTTATTTATTACTTCAGGTTACATCTCCAACATAGTGTCCTCTTTCCACCCCTCCCAGTCCCGCCATCCCACCCTCTACCCCCTATCCCTTCCATCCCACTCCTCTGGAGTGGAGTGTCCCTACATAACAAGTCCCCCACCCCAGTTTAGCAGTCATATGAGGGCCAAGAGCCTCCTCATACACTGAGGGCATATAAGGCAGCACCACTAGGGCAAAGTGTCTCACTGACAGAAAAAAAAAGGTCTATGTTCATGTTCTCTTTGGTGCATTCGTTGTAGTATAGTTATCCTTTACTATATGGCTAAAATATGATTATAAGTGAATAGATGCCATGTGCATCCTTCTAGGTCTGTGTTAGCTCACCCAGGATGAGCTTCTCTAGTTCCATCCATTTGGCTGCAAATTGCATGATTTCGTTGTTTCTGATAGCTGAGTAGTAGTCCATTGTGTAGATGTACCACAAGTCAGCCTCTATGCTGGGCTCTTCCATTCTCTTGATCTAATTTAGCCCTCATGACACCTTAAAATTATCATCTTTATCCTAATTTTGAAGATGAGGAGATTGAGAATCATACCTCAATAAACATCTGTACTACCAAGCCATGTTTTGCATTTATTCCTAATGGTATAAAATGGCTGACCTTACTTGCCTTCCATCAGTTCATGGAGAGATCAGATATTACAATGAACAGAATGTCACAGTGTCAATAATATTCATGAGTGGAACTGTTGGATACTTAATGATTAAGTGAATAAGACTTTCTGAGTTAGTTTCCATTAGTTAGTAAGCTGATAATGGTTTGAGTTCCTACAGCATTGTGATACTTGACAAGGTTTGGTAAAATATTCTAAGTAGAGAGTATAGGGACCACAGCTACTATGTAGGGTCAACATTATAAAATGTGTAAAGTCCTAAAAAAAGTATTGAAAATATTTTGTTCCAGTTGCAAAGTACTTGTTGTAACAGTCCCAAATTTCTCATTTAATTAATCAATTGTGTCTTTGTAACTATAAATTACAAAGAGCACCTGAAGACTTTTCCATGAAATTGCTGATACTGAATATCCCATTAATGAACTGATCTCTCTCAGCACAAGGTCCCTCTTTTCTTCAATATGATCCATAGATTCACATCATCTCAGTTACTATTTTGGTATTTGAGTCTCTCCTCTGTATGACCCTGGGATGCTATTCTAAGTCTAATGCCCAACTCTGCACATAAGTCTAAAGGCCAATTAGACACCTCCCAAGGCAGTGTAACTGCAGAGACTGGAGACCCATGTTTATTCTTGATTGTACCACCAAACAGCTCCCTGACAACTTGGAGCTTCGCTTTTCTTGCTGATCTTGGGGAATTCCTGGCTAAATGGTTAGACAACAGGGGTAGACTTACAAGAGAAATGTTGAGTGCGGTTTCAGCCCTGGAGATTCTGATTATGTTTGCATGGGGCAGGGGATCGGCAGGATACACACTTTAAATAAGACTGTAGTTCTCCAATTGTGCAGCTAAGGTAAAGTGAGATTTTAAACTAGTACTTTAAATTGGTAAGGCTCTAAGAGTGAGATTGGACTGTCATTAAACTCAGATGAGGCTCATATGTGGGACAGTCAGGAGGTAAATTTTGTCACAGGAGAGGAATTAGAAAAAGAGCAAAGGAAGAGAACCAGGATAATACAGGTCTGCTAGAGTGAAAGGAGCCAAGATGCAGCACTTTCCCTGGATATCAATTTTGGAAAAATTGTTCACAACTGATGGGAATTATTGATTAAGATAGAGCTCAAATTCCATGAGATGACAAGCTGGCTTCTCCCATGGCTTGGTATTCCACAATTCCCCTGGCAGACTGAAATGTAATCACCCTGTGGAACACCCTCCCCTGAACTGGTGTAGGGTTTTATTTTTTCCTTTTCTGGATCTTATCACATATTTAGTCACATATTAAATTTTAATTTTCAAGATATTGTCAGAGCCTTGAAGGGAAGGATCATTTTGTATATTTCCTTATTTCCCATTTGGAGATAGTAAAAGTAATTTTGATACTACATTTGAAGTAAGGTGGACCTAAGTTTAATGTGGTCTCCATAGCTCAATATTTGGAGAATAATTTCATCTCTACAGTGGAGTCCATAAATGTAGCCCGTGTGATTCAAGGGAGATATGTACTATTTCACACACACACAAAGAATAGTATTAGATTCTTCCATTTTGGGTTAAGAATAAAATGCTAGGATAAAAACAGTTTTGGCCTAGTGGTACTGCCTTGTAGGACCCCAGTGTATAAGGAGGCTCTTGGCCCTCATATGACTGCTGAACTGGGGTGGGGGACTGTTATGTAAGGGACACTCCACTCCAGAGGAGTGGATGGAAGGGATAGGAGGTAGAGGGTGGGATGGCGGGACTGGGAGGGGTGGAAAGAGGACACTATGATGGAGATGTAACCTGAAGTAATAAAAACAAACAAACAAAAACAAAACAAAACCCAGTTTTTAATATGCATTAAATTATATATGGTGAATTGTTTTTTCTAATCTTTTGCATAATTCCAAGCAGATGTTAAATGAACACACACACACACACACACACACACACACACACACACACACACACA
>CAJQZJ010003694.1:6064398-6082118 GCA_907164525.1 Lophiomys imhausi | reverse complement strand
ACACACACACACACACACACACACACACACACACACACACACACACACAATTTGACAAAGGGTCTTTTGTATTCCAGGCTGGCCTCGAACTCACTATGTAGATGGGGATGACATTGGATTTTTTTTTCTGTTCATCCTGCCTCTTACTCCCCAGTTCTAGGATTACAGGCAAGCACAACCAAGTCTTGTTTGCAGTGAACTGGGGATTAAACCCAGGACTTCATGAAAGGTAGACAAACATTTATCAATTAAGTTGCATCCTCAGTCCTGAACAATTATTTTTGTTACCAAAAGCCCATTCAATCATTATCTAGGGTATAAGAAACATTTTCTTCTTTTTAAAAAGTTAACATCTAGTGTTGTGTTGTGACCCCCAGGGAATCACAGGTTTCTTTCATTAATCAGGTCCCATGTCTGCAAACCCAGAATGCAACTGCTCAGCCCTCAGCCCTGGAGAAGAATATTAGGGAAGAGCTTCTCTTTAGAGATCTTTTGCTCTAGCTTATGCGTTCCAGACAGCACAGAATCCCTGGTATGAAGAATCTTAGGGAAGAGCTACTCTTTAGAGATCTTTTGCTCTAGCTTATGTGTTCCAGACAGCACAGAATCTCTGGTATGCCTGCTTGCAGAAGAAACTGAAGTGTCTTATTTTAGCCCGTTTTTGAGTTAGCACTGCAGCATCCCTGAACAACACGAGGATAGGAGTTGGAAAAAGGCACAGTCTTGACCATTGGAGCTGAAGGAGGGTGAGTATTGAATCCTAGTGAAAGATCTGAATGATTTCTAAAGCTCTGAGAAAACTCCTGCTTCAGTTCTGTCCAGGATAACCGTTAGCAGGACACCTAAGACACAGTCTGGCTTCAGTCTCTGAGAGAGCTCTTCCCAGAGTCTGGTACACCTTTGTAAACTCTGGCAAAGGCTGAAGTGAGAGTGGCATAACAGCACAATCAAATTAATGATCAGAGTCTCCTTACTGGATCTCTGGGGTCTGTTCTAGCCTCACCTGCCCTTGTGTCCTCCTTGAGGCACACAAATGTGGATTCACTGCAACCCTGGGAACAGAACAGCTGCACAGGCAACCAGAAACCAGACTCTGTTAAAGTTTAGAACCTGGGCATATGAACTCTCTACATCCCAGGAGGCAATGGGGAGGGCGGCAGTGCTTTTTGTCTCCCCCTACAATGACCTTTTTCTCTTGTCTCACCAGAATGCCTTGAGGATGGCAGCTGAGAATGCCTCCTTGCCAGGGTTCATCCTTGCAGGCCTGACAGACCAGCCTGGACTCCGCATACCCCTCTTCTTCCTGTTTCTAGGTTTCTACATGGTCACCATGGTGGGGAATCTGGGCTTGCTCACCCTGATAGGACTGAACTCTCACTTGCACACCCCTATGTACTTTTTCCTCTTCAACTTGTCTCTCATAGATTTTTGCTATTCCACTGTTATCACCCCCCAAATGCTAGTGAGTTTTGTCTCAAAGAAAAACATCATCTCCTACCCTGGGTGTATGACTCAGCTCTTCTTCTTTCTTTTCTTTGTCGTCTCTGAGTCCTTCATCCTGTCAGCAATGGCATATGACAGGTATGTTGCTATTTGTAATCCTCTGATGTACACGGTCACCATGTCTCCCCAGGTGTGCTTACTCCTTTTGCTAGGCGTCTATGTGATGGGATTTGCTGGTGCCATGGTCCACACAGCATTCATGGTGAGGTTGACCTTCTGTGCTGACAAGCTTGTCAATCACTACATGTGTGATATCCTCCTTCTTCTAGAACGCTCTTGCACCAGCACCTATGTGAATGAGCTAGTCGTCTTCATTGTTGTGGGCACTGATATAGGGGTACCCACAGTCACTATTTTTATTTCTTATGCCCTCATCCTGTCGAGTATCCTTCGCATCAGCTCCACAGAGGGCAGATCTAAAGCCTTCAGCACCTGCAGCTCCCACATAATTGCAGTTTCCCTCTTTTTTGGATCAGGGGCATTCATGTATCTCAAACCTTCTTCCCTTTTGCCTATGAACCAAGGGAAAGTATCCTCCTTGTTTTACACTGTTGTGGTACCCATGTTCAACCCATTAATCTATAGTTTAAGGAATAAGGATGTCAAAGTCGCTCTGAAAAAAACATTGAACAAAAGTTCATTTTCCTAAGAAAGTGGCAATATTTTGATGAGTCATTCATTTTTTTAAATTATTGATTTATTATTTCAAGTTACATCTCAATCAAAGTCCCCTCCCTCCTCCCCTCCTGGTCCCTCTGATCCTTCCTCCCTTTCTTCCTTTCTCCCTCTTTCCCTCTCTCCTTCCTTCTCTCCCTCTGTCTACCTCATCTCTGTCCTCTCCTTCTCCTCATATGAGGGGAGCCCTCACATATCAAACGCCCTCAGTTCACCAGTCACATGATGGCTGAGAGCTTCCTCTTGTACTGGGGCTTGATATGGCATCCCATCTAGGGTAAAGTGTTCCACTACCAAACAACAGGGTCTATGACTCACAGCTGGGTGAAATTTTTATAGGATAGTTATGCTAGGTTCCTGTCTGTTTGGGTCTGTGGGTTGTAGGATGGCTGTTCTGTGCTACATGGTTAATTTCCACTTATAAGAGAGTACATACCATATGTATTTTTCTGGGTCTGAGTCATCTCACTTTTCTAGATTCATCCATCCATTTGGTTGCAAATTGCATGATTTCCTTGATTCTGATAGTTGTATAGTATTCCATTGTGAAAATGTACCACAGATTTTTAATCCATTCTTCAGTTGAAGGACATCAGAGTTGTTTGTAGTTTCTGGTTATTATAAATAAAGCTGCTATGAACATTGTTGAGGTGATGTCCTCGTGGTTTGGCAAAGAATCTTTTGGATATATGCCCAGGAGTGGTATGGTTGGGTCTTGAGGTAGAACTATTCCTAATTTTCTAAGATATCACCAGACTGATTTCCACAGTGGTTGTAGAAGTTTGCACTCCCACCAGCAATGGAGGAGTGTTCCTCTTTCTTCACATCCTCACCAGCACGTGCTATCATTTGAGTTTTTGATCTTAGCCATTCTGACAGGTGTGAGATGGAATCTCTGAGTCATTTTGAGTTGCATTTCCCTGATGACCAAAGTTTGAACATTTTGGCAAATGCCATTTGGCATAAGAGATTATTCTTTAGTGAATTTTCAATTTAGTTCTGTACCCCACTTTTTGATTGGATTATATGATTTCTTGGTACTTAATTTCTTGAGTTCTTTGTAAATTTTGGATATTAGCCCTATGTCAGATGTGGGGTTGGTGAAGATCTTTTCCCAATCTGTAGGCTGCTGTTTTGTTCTAATGACAGTGTCCTTTGCCTTACAGAAGGTTTTCAGTTTCATAAACAGAACCTTATGAGTCATTCATTTTATGGAAGGGAAAAAGTCCTTTCCCTTTTTATAAATTACTGGGTTATCATATGCTACATAGAGGAAAATTTCATTGTTTCCTGGATGAGTTCATTTTCTCCATATGAAAAGTTTGTTAGAAGATTCTTAAGGTTATGGAATGCTCATATGAAACAGACTTTTTTGGGGATTACACAAATCAATTCCTTTATTATTGAGAATAGATGCAGGTTTATGCCTCTTCCTGGGGTGTGTGTGTCAGTCCCTTAGCAGAATAGCACAGACAAGGGTTCTATATTTCTCATTTTGGTTGCTTTACATTATGAATTACTTTCTTCTTCCCTCAGGCCATGGAACACTTCATTTCAAATGTGAGCTGGTCTAGGATGTTAAAATCTGGTTGTGACTACAGAAATTTTATGCAACTTTTTAAAGGCTAATTTTAAATAGAACATTTTTTTTCCCCAAGAAGGTAGGAGGTTTAGGATGTTGTTGAGATGGTCTTGGCTGAATGACCAGAAAAGTTCTTGAGGCATTTTACAGAGTTCAGAGGAAGTTTATAAGGACCCGAAGAGTAGTAGGCATGATACTTCCTGAAACAGTGATGTGGAGTCTGGACTTTCAAGGGTTTGGTTTTGATGCTGGCTAGAACTTACAGAAAAATGTTAGGTTTCAGAAAGATAGATGTTTTCTTTTTTAGGAAACAAGGCCCTCTGTATCCCAGGCTGGTCTCAAATTTACTATGAGGTGGGGGTGGCTTTATGCTTTTTTTAACATTTATTTATTTATTTATTATGTATACACTATTTGCTCTACATATATGCTCGGGCAGATCTCAATGTAGATGGCTGTGAGCCACCATGTGGGTGCTGGGAACTGAACTCAGGACCTTGGGAAGAACAGCCAGTGCTCTTAACCTCTGAGCCACCTCTCCAGCCCCGGCTTTATGCTTTTAAAGTTAGCATAGACAAGTGTGCAGCTCAGAGTTATTGGTTAAGAACCTAGAGAATATGTTAGGAGAATTCAACTGTTGGTGGTACAAGTCATAATCAGGTTAGCCCCAGACTGTGACCAATCAGCAAAGCAAATGAGCATTGAATGTCACTGGTGCTTCAAATGATGGAACTAGGCATGGTGTTTTCTTATATCTTTTCAGATCAACTTTCTGCCACTTGCTTTCTCTCCCAAAGTCTTAGATTGAATTCTCTAAGGGACTTCTCTTCCTTCTGGTTTTTTTTTTTTTTGGGGGGGGGGGTCAAGTGAACTGCAACCTTGACATTGGAATCAAGAAACAAGCAAGAAGTGTTATAGTGGCATTTATCTCTGGACTTTTTGCCGGGTAGGCTAAAGGGACAGTAACTAAACGTCCCATTTTCTATTAGATTTTGCTCTGCTGCTTCTTCATGCCAAGACGTCATAGTGCCTCCCTGGTGCTATTGTCCACTGGACAAGCTTGGTAATCCCTTTGTGATTTCTCTTAACCACAATTTTGCCTAAACATGCTCCTCCAGTAGTTCTTTCATTGTATCTTTAATCATTTTGTTAGACTGGATGATTTGTTTTCTCCTGGGACTCATGGACATACCTCCTAGTAAGAGGGGCATGACTTGATAGACCTCGGACTCATAAATTGTTAAGCTAATGGCTTTATGTGAAGCAAAGTGGTTGCTGTTTGGATTAGAAGAAAATTATGAATGGTAAATAATTTTTGTGAAGTAATGATATGTGAAATGATTGACCCGGAAAGCTATCTTTAGAAGTAGTCCCCTCGATTTGTAAAACAAGAAGTTCGGACAGGTATAATAGACCTGACTTTTGTGTTGATGTAGATCTATACAGATAAACTCCAAAGAATGATCATGCGTACAGGAACAGTGTAGAATATGGGCACCTAGAGGAAGGAGGGCAGAGCAGTAGCAAGACCCAGGAAGAGCAGAGGCTACGGCAGAGAGTAGAGTCCAGTTGGCTTTCCAGATTTTGCCCAGTAGTTGTGTAACTTTAAGTAAGTCACATGATATTTTTGAAAAAGGAATTAAATGAAATTAAGTAAATTAAATGCTAGGGACTCAAAAATTCTGTTTTCATTCTTCCAGATCCTTTCCTCCAAATACCAGCTCTTCTAATATCAATTATTGTGTGAGCTTGGACAATCATCACTTTTCTGAGTTCATGAATAGCCATATAAAATCTCATTTGACAAGATTATTTATTTATTTGTTTGTTTGTTGTTTATTTATTACTTCAAGTTACATCTCCCTCACAGTCCCATCTCTCCACCACTCTCAGCCCCACCCTCCTACCCCTTCCTCCCCTTCCCCCCTCTGCTACCCCTCCCCGTCTCCCACCTATCCTACTCCTCTGGAGTGGGTTACCCTTACATATCAGCCCCCCTCAGTTCAACAGTCATATGAGTGTAAAGAGCTTCCTCTTGCACTGGGGGCCTATATGGCAACTCTATTAGGGCAAAGTGTCCCACTAACAGGTAATGAGGTCTATCTTTCTGTTCCTTTTTGTGTGTTGGTTGTAAGATAGTTATCCTATTATACACAGCTAAAATCCAATTATAAGTGAATAGATGCCATGTGCATCTTTCTGAGTCTGGGTTAGCTCACTTAGGATGAACTTTTCTAATTTCGTCCTTTTGGATGCAAGCTGCAAGATTTTGTTGTTTCTGATGACTGACTAGTATTCTATTGTGTAAATGTACCACAGTTTTTTATCCGTTCTTCGGTTGAGGGCCATCTGGGTTGTTTCCAGTTTCTAGCTATTACAAATAAAGCTGCCATTAACATAGATGAAGAGATGTCCTTGTGGATTAGTGAGGAATCGTTTGGATGTATACCCAGAAGTGGTATGACTGGGTCTTGAGGTAGAGTGATTCCAAGTTTTCTAAGACATTGTCAGAATGATTTATATAGTGGTTGTACTTGAACATAAAGCCTGGCGTGTTAATAGAAGAAAAAGTGGGGAAAAGCCTTGAACTCATTGGCACAGGTGACAACTTCATGAACAGAAAACCAATAGCTCAGGCTTAAGGCCAACAATCAATAAATGGGATCTCATGAAACTGGAAAGCTTCTGTAAAGCAAAGGAAACTGTCATTCAAACAAAAAGTCAATCTACAGACTGAGAAAAGATCTTTACCAACCCCATATCTGACAGCGGGCTAATATCCATAATTTATAAAGAACTCAAGAAATTAAACACCAAGAAACCAAATAATCCAATAAAAAAGTGGGGAACAGAGATAAACTGAGAATTCACAAAGGAGGAATCTCTAATGGTGGAGACACTTGAAGAAATGCTCAACATCTTTAATCATCAGAGAAATGCAACTCAAGATGATTCTGAGATTCCATCTCACACCTGTCAGAATGACTAAGATAAAAAAACTCTACATCTATTTGTAATGTATACTTTTTGTATATTAACTAGAGAGTATATGTTTGCTATATATGAATGCTAATATACCACCCTAAATTAAATGTCACATTAGGAGGTAGAATCTTTGAGAGGTGACTATGTCATGAGGGTAAATTTCTCATGAATGGGATTCATGTTCTTATAAGAGAGGACAAGAGACTCCTTTTCTTCTGGCATCATATAAGAACATAGCAAGAATGTTCAGTCTGTTAATGGGAAAGTTAATTATCTGGTAGAAAAATCAATCTATTGATACATTGTAATCCTAGCATCCTGCACTGTGAGAAATAAATTGCCTATAAGCCACTCACTGTAAAGTTTTTGTTATAGCAGTCCAAACAAGCTAAGAAAATAGTTATAGAATTTATTACCAAAGAAAACCATAGAGAATAGAAGTTCATTTATGTTGGCTTTCTTGACTTCTAGAGTCTCACCCAGAGTTCATCCTTATCCTATTTATTTTGCAGCTGTGTATTTTTATACTCAATGCATGTCCAAGTGTATGTGTGTGTGTGTGCACCTAAATATTTTACCATAATATTTTCTTGTTTTCAAAACATGAGAAACTGATTTAAAATATGTCTTCTGATAAAAATTGATCAGAAGAGGAAGAAGTTATTATTGATATGAATAAATGAATAAGAAATAAATAAATATGCATTTATAGGGCAATAGTTAGGGAAAAAGGGATAAGGAGAAGAATACAAAATAAAAGAGCCTACTCTTGGCTGCCAGAGTGTGAACACTGAGAAAGACATGGCTCATAGCAAGACTTTTTCTCATCTTTTGTCTATGACTCAACTATCATGATTGCATAACAGTCTATCATATGGATGTGTGCTGTTAATTAGCAATCTTTTGTTCTTGTCTATTTGGTTATTTTCCATCCTTCTAAATTATGCTTGTTAAACATACTTATATTCATCAAGTCTTAAGTTTAGATAATTATTGAACTATGCAAGATTCTTGAGATTTATAGAAAACTCCTTTAAATTTTTATTTATGTTATGTATATGAATGTTATACCCGCATGCATGTCTGTGTGTCAGAATATATCTGGTGGCCTTGGAAGTCTGCAAAGGCTTCAGATCCCTTGGGACTAGAATTACAGACAGTTGTGGACTCCCATGTGGGTGATGAGAATTGAGCCTTTGTCTTCTATAAGAACAATGATCTTATCCACTGAGCCGTCTCTCCAGCCCCTAAACATTTCTTCTTGAAAGGTTTATTTCAACTTTTTCTCTTTCTGGGTGTTACTCAAGAAATCCACTGCCTTTCAGTTTTGGTGCTGGCAGTATTCACTCTATTGTCTTCCTCTTTTACATCCCATTTTTCTTCATTTCAACATCTACTTGTGATAGCTGTCTGAATAAAGACATGAAAAGAATGGACTGAGGAGGTGCCTCCATGGGTAAATTGCTTGCTTCACAAGCATGAGGAGTAGAGTTTGAATGTCTAGTACCCACACAAAGCCAAATGTGCAGTGCTTGCATCTGAAACCCAAGCATTGGAGGACAGAGAAATTGATTCTGAGGACTTGTCAATATAACTAGTTGGTGAGCTTTAGATTCAGTGAGAGATCCTGTCTTAAAAAAAATAAGGTTGACAGTGATGGAAGACAATGTCTGGGTATCAACTTCTGGTCTCTATATCTGCTCCCCCCCCAACACTCCACACTCACCAGGGGACCAGTGGAAAAAGAATTCCAAAGTTGACCTCTAGTCTCCACATGCAAACACACACATGTGCATGTGCATGTACATCTACATATAGACATATACATACACATACACAAATAATTACATGTACATACAAAATAACAAACAAAAAGAAATTAGAAAAGGAGAAAAAACTGGAATTTTCTTCTTCCTTCTTTTTTCCTTATTTTTTACTGTTTTTCCCTAAATGGTTCATTTTATTGCAGGAAGAGGAGATTCTCTGTGGAGACTTAACTTTTGTGGTTATCTATTGTGAGGTGTCCGTCTAGAGCAGCTCCCCTTCTCTCTTTTATGTCAACATCTTTTCTATGTGCTCTCACATTACTTAACATTAGCCTGTGATGCTCTGGATAAGGGGTAGAGCCATTGCTTCCTCAGTTTTCTATTTCCATCCCCACTATAAATTGGGTGGTACAGTTTGTGCACACAATCCCGGCTGTCCTTATTGACATATCACATCTCCCCACCCCTGCCTAGCTTAACACTTGACAGGCAGATGTTATTATCTTTGGACATAAGAATGGAACATATAGTTTTAGAAGCTGACTTACTATATGGGCATTCATGTGCTCATTCCTGTGAGAATATCCTTCTCTTCCAATATAGAAATAGACATATTTGGGCTCAGTGTCCCATCACTGCAAACCCTCATTATATTTTCTCTGCTTACTTGTGATCCCCCCCCAACCTGGTGGCTAATGTAGAAATGTGAACTCCAACTTTCCACACTTTCTTATGTTAAAATAAATGTCATTAGATAAGATGATTAAACAAAATCTTTATCTAATTAAAACTTGGAAGGATGTTTTATAAAATTGTAAAGTTTGGTAATTTTTCACTCGATTTCAACTAATATCCCTTCAATAACAGGAGATAAAACCTGGACAATGGGGAAAAAGGAATCATTCACATTTACAACTGTTGTTTCTGAGTCCTGCCTGAATCTCTGCTCTCACAAGATAAATTTGCTGAACACGAAGACTCCAAGACCATAGCATGGTTCTTCTTTGCTGACTTAGAGGGTTGACTATTACAGGACATATCTTCATATTTTTCTCTTAAATGTGAATATGTATTGTATATCCTTCAGGATTTCCTCTGCAGACATTTGATAATGTAAAGACTTTGTCATATCAGCTGCTTAGTGATTTTACTGGGGATGGTTACTCCTTTGACCTTTAAGACTTGAGAGTAGTTGTAGTGAGCTATCTTGACATTGTACAAAATATGTTGGTCCCTTTCAGACTTTCACACAGAATTTTAGCATACATCAATGATTCTTACTTTTATCTATTATTTGAATGTTTAAGAAATGGAGATTTTTAAAACTTCATACAACATTTTTTAGTTGGAATTTTCCCACAAAGATCCTTTTTTGTCACTGATCATATGTATCATTATGAATATGTACATTCTAATTTTGTCTAATGGATTATGATTCCTTATTGCCAGCACTTACTTTAATAATCAACTTACAATAACTTTGTTGAAATCAGCTGTTCTATGACTGATTTCTATGTCCTTTTAAATATATCTTCATTAGAATTTGGGAATTTTATTTCTTTCTGGAAAATGATATGTTTTAGACCTGTCGTGTTCAACACTGGATCTGTTTAGAGACTGTTTAAAACTAAGGCATGGATGTGTGGTAGGATGTGCCATATTTAGTATGATTCTGAGATCAAGTATTTAGTGGGAAATATTCATGTTTCTAAAACACACATTTAGATATTTGTCTCTCTGAGCTTATAGGTTCTGTGTGAGTGGGAAAGTCTACTGACACTCAAAGATGATGATCCATGTGTTGTGTCATTTTTGATCCCCTTTCCCTGATTACATGACAGCTTCCTCAGATTTCCATTAAAGTCTTGTGAGAACACACAAAAGAAAGAAATGGACCAGGGATGAGATAAAAAAGCCATACAGTTTGTATGTAAAGTGAAATAAAGTGAAATTTAGCTCGGTTTTCTTCAATAAATAACCACTTGTTCCATTTTCTTCCTTTCTTCTTTTCCATTTCTCAGTTATATTTCCCTTTAAAAGAAAGCTTTTCAGACTATCAGTATTTGAGGATGAAAGTAAATATATGGATAAGAAGTTCCAATTTAAGTCCTCATGGTTTTCAATCCTATTATGTTTTTGAGACTTTCTGTGTTCTATGAATTTTATATACAGGTTCTTACTTAATTTTTTACACAACTGTTTGAGAGAATTATTCCTGTTTTATAGAAGAGAAATCCAAAACTTAATGACATGAAGAGACCTGCCTAGATTGCACAGATAATAAATGGCAGAATGAAGAATTTCTTTTGAGTTTTGTAATTCAAGAGCCCACATTTTTCACACTAGCTGCCTTCCAGAAGACACAATCTGGCTGTGTAAGAAATAGGTCATGCAATGCATATATATATATATATATATACATATATATATGTATATATATATATATGTATATATATATATACACACACACACACTCACCTGTACAAGGTTGAAGTTGCTGTTGTCTAGAGCTGAGTAAGACCCTGATTTTACTGTCAGCTGGAAATGATTTGCCAAAAAAAAAAAAATTCAAAAGAAAGACACAGAAAATCTTCCTCTCTTTTATAAGGCACTGGGCTAATAGAGTGAGTAAAAAATATGTATGAGGAGTGATGAACTAGTGCTTTATGGATACCACAGTAACATATTCACAAGTTATTTATTTAAGGTTATATTCTCAATTTCAGCCAGGTGTGCTAACACATTCAGGAAACTTGTTGCCTTGCAGATATAGAAGGTGTTAAGTGAGTGTTGAACAAATCCCCAGTGATAGCTTAAGATACTGAAATTATGCACTGTTTTACTCTTGATTTAATTAAAAACATTTTTGTTTCAAATTTGCAAAAGCAGTGCTCACATGGTAGAAATGTGTGAGATAATAAGTACATAGAGAAAAGAGAAATCTCTGAAAGAAAAGAACCCCATGATCCTAGCACTTGAGCATCACCATCCACGGCAATTTGGTGAATGTTCTTTCAGAATATTCTGTCTCCACCTCCATCTTCTCTCTCTCTATCCCTCTGGAAGTAGAAAAACAGAGACCTGTTTGCAAAACGCTGTATCCACATATATAAAGTATGATCACATTAAGTATCATTTTATAATTTATTTTCCTTCTGTAAACATGCAGACAGCTTTCAGTACAATTAAATGTGTATTGAGTTGTGATTTTTTTAAATAGCTACATAAGTAAAATTTCAATAATGTTCAACACTGCAATGTCAGGGAGATGCCAAAACTTTGATTGCTACAGAGAAAGATAGTATTGTTTCCTTCTCGTCAAAGGGCTTTAAAAAGCACATGTTCTTCTGATGTAAAATTCTTCTTGTAAATCCTAAAGTGAGCTTTTCCTTGGACTTATTAGTAGTTATCAAATTCTGTAATCCATTCCACTGCCTTAGTTCTCTAGTTTCACCTATCAAAGTGCCAGGACACATCTGGTTAGGTTAACTTGCTTCCATCATGCATGCCAGCCATTTAACTATTATTACAATTAACTATGGAGTTGTTATCTCCCTTAGATATTAAAGCATTCTCTTTTAGATTTTGTTTTGTATTGTTCATCACTGATTGCAATCAAGAACAAACTGGTGACAGCCCCTCTGAAACCCGTTGGCCTTACTTAGGTTCCTCCTTAAGTCCTCTAGATTGGGAGGAGCCCCATGTTCCACCAGGAATACAAGAAGGCAACATTTTCTTGGTGCCTACTTTTACTCCTTACTGCTCCAAGTGAGAAGACAGATTGGTAGGACTGATGAGAAGCCTGGAGAATGAATCTGTGACTCAGTGTGGTCCACCCCGTTTCTCTTGTCACGGCGCCCTACTTCCTATTTAGGACAAGCAGGTCTTCAGGACCTTGAGTTAGCTCAACTATTTGCAACCCTGTGTTTTCTTGACAAAAGATAAACTGTTCTTCAGCTCAGTTTGGACTTAGACCTGGGTTAAAGAATTTCATCCATGGTGCACAATGAGGGAATTATAATGCCATATAATAGGTGCACATCCAAGCTAAGACTTCTAATTGACTTTATCTTTCATAAAGCTTTTGTTTTCTGTTTGATTCTTGCACATAATTTCTTAATTGATTATGGACTTATAAAGGGAGAAGAGAGCAGTAGATTTACAGCATTAGCACACTCTAACACCACCAAACTCTACTTGCCACGTATAACATGAATTAGTTGTCATTTATCTTTTTGTAAATTTGAAACATTGGGTTTTTCCACTTTATAACCCTATTCACTTCCCTTTGTGGTTTCCTGTGCTCAGAGTACCCTCCTGATTTCTTAGCTGGCAATCTATTTGTTATTCAAAACTAATAGCAATGGATTTTTTCAAACCATACAATAAAGCAGACTGCATTTCCATGGTAACAACATAATAATTAGAGATTGTTTCTGAACAGAATTAGCACAAACAACACGCTATTAACTCAAAGATACATTTTCTATAAAAGCCTGAAGTGATTTTTTTGAGTAAAACTATTTCCCATGTTTTAAAAAATATGATACTTTAGTTACTTGAGGTTCTCATACATGCCTACAATATATTTTGGTCATAACCACCCCCCTTTCTTCTTCTTAGCTCCTCAAAGCTTCATCCCTTACCGCCTCCTCCCAACTTTTTGTCTTCTTATTCTTAAAAAAAAAAATTCCCACAGAGTCCCACTTGTGCTGCCCATATACATATGAGTGTGAGGCCATCAACTTCAGACCGGACAACCAACCAGAGGCTATACCCTTAGAGGAACTGAATCTCCCTCCTTCAGAAGCCATCAGCTGTCAAAAGGCATCAACAGTTAGGGGTGGAGGCTGATGAAGACAATAGCGATGCATGCTAGAATGCTGAGCGGCTTAGGGCTGCTATACAGGTTTGTGCAGGCAACTACGGCTGCGCTGAGTTCATGACTGCAGTCTTGTGATGCCCAGAAGACCCTGTTGCACTCAGGCCCTCCCAGATCTCTGGCTCTAACAATCTTTCTGTTCCGCTTTAGGGGTGGTCTCTGAGCATTTTGGGAAGGGATTTAATATAGATATCTTCTCATTTATAGTTGGTCACACCACACTTATTCTGCATGTGGACCAGTTGTTAGTTTTTGCTTTAACCAGTATCCACTATGCAAAGGAACTTCTCTAATGAGATTTGGGAGCTGAACTAATAACCTATGGGTACAGAGATACACATTTAGAGGGCAGTTTAATGCTATGCTCATTTAGAAAAGTCATAGTAGTAAGTTAATGCCTGAGATCTATGAACTCTCCAGTGATGGGTTCTTTGAGAGGTGACTATGTCATGAAGGTAAATTTCTCATGGTCAGATCTCCCAAATTTAACAAGAAAATTTTGTTGAAAAATTTGTAAAATGAGTTAGGAATAGAACTTTTAACTCATGGAGATAGATAGATAATAGAATATTAATATCAGTTGTCAAATATGTATGGACTGGACACTGGAAATTATGTTATACCTTATAATTTTCATAATTGTGGCCTAATTATCAAAAAGAATTATGAATTCTGGGAGAAAGGGGAGAGGGAAGGAGGGTGGGGCCAGGAGGAATGGAGGGAGGGGACTGTGATGGAGATGCCACTTGAAGTAATAAATAAATATAAAAAAATAAACAAAACAGAAAGGAAGAAAAATCAAATGAATAACATAAAAAAGCTATTCATAGTACTGATTTTAAAAATGTTATGTAGAATTCCTTGCTATGTATTGACTTTTAAAAGATATATAAAAACTTTCATAGCTATTGCACTCAAAGTCTATAAACTGACCTATAATATACATAAAACAGGACAGTGTCACAACCCTGAATAATTTATGCGTATTTGTGGTAAGAGTTTTGTTTTTTAAAAAACCCTGTTATGAGAATGTTTTGTTTTGATCCCAGGTATGGGGCTGCTTCAGTTAGTCCATAGGTGTAAACTATATGTGCCTCATGTACTAGCAGGGAAGTGGTTTAGCCAGATGGAGAGAGTTAATTCTGAGGACTCAAGAGGGGGGTATAAAAAGCCAGAGCCCTGAGAAGTAAGTGTGCACTCTGAAGAAGGAAAAGGTTGCTGTTCTCTCTGTTGGTGTTCCCCTGAACTGCTTCTGGCACATCCTGCTGCTGTGTTGGCTGTTGCTGGACTTCTGGATACCATGAATACTGAGATTGGTATTGCCCCAAAGAACCCGATGACCTTAAACAGCAGGAGGTACCTCAAAGAGAACTCTGTCCCTTTTCCCTTTAACTTTCTTTCTCTCCCACTTAGTGTTGGGAGGCTGGAAGGAACAAGGATTGGAAGGGAGGTAGAGGTATTAAGTACAATAAAATTAATTCCAGTGTTTAATAAAAATAGAAATAATAAAATCACTTTCAACACATACTTACCATTTAGTTATTAATAACATTAATTGTGGAGCCATTATTTCCCTTAGATATTAACAAGGTATCTTTTAAATTTCATTTTGTTTTTATGTAGCTGACATTTCATTTAAAAAGCTAACCAGATATTTAATTATATGCATGTCTTTAGCCAACAAAGTAACTTATGTTCATTACAATTAGTAGTATAATTTTCATTTTTATTAGTTCTTTAAGAGTTTCATACAATATACTTTGGACATTTTTGTCCCCTCTCCAAACTCCTCCTATATTTACCTGGTTTCCCACCCACTCAGCTGTATATCCTCTCTCTTTTTTAAGCCCCTCAAGTTAAACTTTAGTTGCTCATGTACTCTTGGGTGTATGCCCTTCCACTGGGGCACTAAACCTACCAGGGGCCATACCCTGGAAGTAAGAAAGAGTCTACCTCTCCTATAGCTATCAATTGCAGATAACTCCTTAGCTAGGGGTGGGATTTCACAACTACCACCCCTTTATATGTTGGCATTATGTGTGGTTTGATCTTGCACAGGCCTCATGCTTATTATCAAACCTGCTTTGAATTCATATGTATAATTGCCCTGCTGTGTTCAGACATCACTCTTTCCATGTAGTCAACCATTACCTCTATTTCTTAGTCAAAATATACTGGAATACAAAAACTTTGTTGTTATTTTTTTTCAGTGCTGAAAGAGACAGACACCCTTCAGGATGTGTATGAAAAGGAGTATTTATCAGGAATAAAACACTCAAAGAAGTGACCAGGGGAGTAACCAGTACTACTCTGAGTTACTTGACTCAGTCATATCTTTCTCACTATCCAGAAAGTCTCCTCTTATGTGTAAGTCAAGGAGTTAGCTTTGAACAACAGAAGTTGATTATGGTTGATTTAAGAAGAAGGGTGCTCATTGCCAAGAAATGGTGTAGGTCACAGATTATTAGGACAGGCTGGTGAGACAGCTGTTGGAGTCAGGCATGATGGAAAGTCAAGTGGTAGAACTGTGGCCAAGTCCCACTGAAGAATTGTCAGATTAGTCTGCCCTGGTTGCTCCTGCTGGCGCTGGCAGTACCTTGTCTGCTATAAAAGGAGGTATTTGTTTCTTTGTCTTCACCAAAATGCAGTGTAAACAGTTCCTGCTTGTAGTTTCTAAGAGTTGTCAGAGGAGGATTTGAAGTCTGGATCCAATAAATGGTCACATGAGGGCAGATTCTTCACACAAAAAGGAATTCAGAGGTTGGTAGCCACAAAAAATAATTTCATTTGCACTTACTTTTCAGTTTTGCAACTCAATTTCAGTTTCTTAGGTCTTTTCAGACCTTCAATACTTATCAGGGTTCCACTTACATAGTTTTGTACAAAAGTACATTATCCCTCCCTGTTCACTAGTTGTATTTCTAATCAGCTATGTATAGGTTTTGTTTTGTTCTAGGTTTTCTATCTAGATTACATGTCTAAGCCACAGAAGCTGTGTTTATTTTGATCACTGCCTCATCTTTAGAGCAGAGAATTGGGTCTAAACTGAGTTATGTGTTCGGTGTATGCAATTATCTCTCAGTAACCATGGTGGGCTAGAGCTACAACAGATTTCTAGATTAGCCAATTTAAATGTTCTTATATAAAATGACATAGTATTTGAATACAATTTGAATATATTTATATCATCAGTAGATTATTTGTAATACCTAATACAATGTCAATGCAATGCAAATTGTTTAATGCTTGTTTAGGGAATAATAAAAAGAAAAAAGTTTTTTATTTCAGTATAGATGGGACTTATTTTTCCCTAAACATTTTTTTGAACCACTATTGTTTGAATCTGCTGAAATATAAACAATGAAAGCAGAAGGCTAGCTCAGCTGACATATTATTTGTTGGACTACATTATATCTTTAATCCATGGTCTCTCCTATTTTCAACTGATGTTGGCTTTTTAGGTAATGTCCTCATATCTACTCTCCAGGTAATTGATCTTATTTTCAACTCATTTTGTCTACTATGTTGTTTAACATATTGATAGTTGCCCCAATTTCAATAATTCTGTTTTTCCATATAAATGAGGTCCCAACTTCAGTGACCACCTTTTCATGTCTAAAAGTTCTATTTAATATTTCAACATTTTGATAGTTCCTTCATTAACCTTTGATTTGTCTTTATTTGTTTAAACATTTTCAATGCATTTATTCAGTATTCTTCCCTTGACATGCTTAATAGTTTTACAAGTACCAAACACTATAAAGCATGTTTTTTTGTGTGTTTGTCATTCACGTGATTATCATTCATGTTGTTGTTTTGTGTTGGTTTAATGATTCACATGATGAGCTCATTGTCTCCAGATATTTGTCTGGGGGAGTTTCTTTGGCATTTGTATTGAAGTTACAGTCTCCATAGTGACTTTTTGTTATTGTATATGTCATATTGATTATTTTTACCTCACACATGGAGGTGATTATAGATTCTTAAGTGTTTTGTCCATATTTCTATCTGTTTAAGATATAAGTTAAGGGTGGTTCTTTTCCTTTGTGAGTTTTTTTTCTTCCTTTAATTTAATGTAATTTCTTCCTTTGGGGTTTAACATTATGTGCCAGGTTTTCTCTCCTGTGTTGTACATAGGAAACTCATTAAACCTAAACCCATAAGCCACCAGAAATCCATAGGTTCCCTGTTCTAGTGTTGTCTCTCTACATTAGTACCTTCTTAATTTTCCCCTTTATTCTTGTAGAGCTTTTAGTTGATTTGTATAAGATCTTGGATGGTGTCCTTTGAGATCTCAAAATATATACACTAAAGGTTTGTTTAGCTC
>CAJQZJ010003694.1:6028586-6046474 GCA_907164525.1 Lophiomys imhausi | reverse complement strand
TGGCTCTGAACATAAATGGCCTCTAGAAGTGGGCAGTTCAGGACTGAAGAGGCAGAGCTGAGTCATCGAGGACATAGTCTTTATCTTCTCTTCTTATATGTAAGCTTGGCCTCAAATATTACTCTGGTTTCCAGATGGCCACTATGATTTTATGGCTTTGTTCACATTTTTTTTAAAACGGGTATTTATTACTTCCTTATGTTTCCATTGCCACCCCCTCCATCAACCCCCTTCTGGCCCCTCCCTCCCACCCTCTACCCCATTTTAAGGAGAAGGAATACACAGGAGTGAGCCAGAGAAGGCAGAAGGATGCTTTACCTACGTTAACTTCTACTGGCATTTTGTTAGCCAATTTATTTTCATGGGAGATGGAAAAATTTAACATTCCATTTGAGAACACTGTATTCTGAAAAACAAAAAAGGTTTTTTTGTTGTTATTGTTGTTTTTGTTTTGCTAAGAAGTGGGGAATGGCAATGGTGTAGGTAACTACTAAAGGATCGCTGGAAGAAACAAGTCAGAAGTGGGTAACTTATATTCCTAGTTTTGCTTCCTTGGTCCAGTCTAAGAGAGGAAGACTGACTAATTGGATAGATAAAATTAAAATAGAGTAATAGGTTGGTCATTGACAGCAATATGGACACTGCCTCCATCCCTGGCTATGGGAGCTGAACTGAAGCAAATGTTGGCAAGATCAAGCTATGTCTGTGTTATTACATTTCCAATTCTCCTGTCTCCCTCCTAATTTAAGGTCTGAGTTCTGAGAAGTAGATGTGATTACTGGCATTTCTACTAATAAAGAAATAATGGTATTTTAGTCCCTTTTGGCTCCTTGAATTTATTCTCACAACTGAGATTATACAGAAGAAGAGTAAGTGATTCATATTGCTACCCCACCACAGAAATTAGGTAAAAAAAATAACTGGAAAACTTTATAAAGCTATAAATTACAATCTCAAATTAATATGTAATATTTCACTGTGCACCAAACAGCTACACAGAATAAAAAACATAGTGTTGAGGAAAACTTTTTTCTGTCACACACATTATTTATAAATATTAGCCCTGTTTTCATGGGTGATATATTCCAAGACTCTATTGGATACCTGGAACCCCAGACAGTACTGAATCCCAAATATAGTATGATTTATTTCACTCATATATACCCATCATAAAGTTTAATTTGTAAATCATGCCAAATATAGTATGATTTATTGCACTCATATATACCCATCGTAAAGTTTAATTCATAAATCATGCATAGTAAAACACTAACACAAATAATGGAATAATTGTAATAAAATTGCCATCATTACTATTCTTGTGTTTTAGAACAATTAACAAATAAAATAAAGTTTCCTTGGACACAAGCATAATGCTGTTACAACAGTTTGGTACTCAAGAATATCACTAAAGTGGCAGGTGGCATGTACCACATGAGTTTGATGGACAAAGGGATGGCTCATATATTGGGGAGGGTGGAATAGGATGCTGTAAAATTTTATCATGTTACTGAGAAGAACTTTTCTTAGGATTTATTTGTGGAATTTTCCACTTAATATTTTCAGATTATGGGTAGATGAAACTATGGAAGATGAACCCACTGACATGTTTTCTTGAAGTGACATAGGCTACACTTTTTTGATCAGCATGTAATAATCTAAAAATTACATAATCAGAAAACAAAAATTTTATTACTTTTGATACTAAAGTTCTCTATTAAGTTACATTTAAATCACAAAAAGATCCATAAAAAGATATGAAAGTATTATGCAATGCATTACAAATTGTGGCATATGTAACACAGAAAAATAATCTTACATATTATTTGTTGGAGAAAGGTCTTATACATGGTTTTCAGAGGCTGATTACAGAGCTTGGAGATCTGGTTACTGTCCTTTCTGAGTTACTCTCTGATTAGATAATAAAAGTCACTGATGGTCAATTAGCAGGGCAGAAAGAGTATAGGAAGGCAGAACTTCCTAGGAGGAACTAAGGAATTCTGGGAAGATATAGAGCAAGCCCTCTTTTACCTCCAGGAGACTTGGAAGCAGAAGGACATCTCGGTGTGAGCTCTGTGAGCTCTGAAGGTACAGCAAGCCACATGGTCAGGTTAACTTATATGGGCTAGTTGAGAGTGAGCTAAGGCCTAATGTTGAAACATTAAAAGGTGTTGGGATATTTATTATAAGGGCCTGCCCAGGTCTCAGGGCTCCAGTCAGGGCAAGCCAGGCCTGCCAGATCTGCAGGCCTCCCTCAAGGCTCTGCCAGCTGCTCTGCAGGTCTAATATAATAGTTTATTGTTATTAATAAATATATTTGTTAACAAAGTTTCAGTTTCATATTATACTGGACAATGAAAAGAAATTAATTAAGACTTAATAGGGTAGAAAGAAACACAGTAAGATTAACTAAAATAAAGCAGGGCAGGAGTTAGTAATGCCAAAAGGGGAAAAAAAACCAATTAGGAGGCAAGCAACAGAAGTGTTAATAAATAGCTTCAATAATGCATACCTTGAAGACAATGAAATATGTCTTCATTTTGTTATTTGTTATTCTAATGCAGAAAAATGGAAAGAAATGGAAGTTAAAAACACATAGAGCTGGAGGAAATAGCAGAAGTTAAAAGAAATGAAAAACAAAATGACAAATTTCATTAATAGTTAAATGATTATAAAAACCAGCTTTATATAGCAAATTCTGTTCAGAAAGAATAAAGGTGATAAAGTTGTCAAAGTGTTAAAACACAAAAATACTAGTTGCAGATGGTTTTACCCAGGAATCCTACCAAAGAACAGAGAATTCCAATACTAAACAAATTCAGAGCCCAGATGAAGAAGAAGAAGAAGAAGAAGAAGAAGAAGAAGAAGAAGAAGAAGAAATCCTCCAAAGTTGTTTTTATGAAGTGAACATACCATGGATCCAAAATCTGAAAGATTTCATACAGAACAGAATTACATTCAAATCTTACTTCCCTGAACTATAAAACATGTTAGTAAATATTTAGCATTGTCAAAGAGTAACACATCACATCCAAGTAGAGTTTACTGTATGGGTATTTGAATAGTGCAGTATCAAACCTATTCTTTCAGCTTTCTTTTCCTTCCTTCCTTCTTTCCTGCTGTTTTGTTCTTCTTTTATAGGGTTTCATGTAGACTTGGTTAGTCTGGACCTCACTAAATAGCTCAGTCTGGGTTTGTACTCTGGACACCCCCCCCCCCCCCGACCCCCGCGTGCCTTATTTTTCCAAGCATCGACATTGCAGGCATGAGCCTCCAGATTTGACTGAAATCTACTGATATTTTTTTCATTCCCCTTTTGGTATGAACACATGTGCACCTATGTGTGTACAAATGTGTGTGCAGATGCTCATGGAGGCCAGAAGTTAACCTCAGGTTTACGGTATCCACTTTGGTTTTTTGAGACAGGGTCTTTCATTGGCCTGGCCTGGAACTCACCAAGCATACTCTGTTATCTAAGAGCCCCAAACTGCCTGGTCAGCCTCCCAGTGCTAGAATTAAAACGCCACCACACCTGGAGTTTCTCTGTGGATTCTAGGGATTTAACTCTGGTCTTCATATTCACATAGCAGGCAATTTAATGACTGAACTGTCTCTTCACCCCTAGTAATGTTTCTCAATGTACACATTTAACTAATGAATTTTTAATAACAATTAATTTTATCAGGAAGGACTTCTAATAGTTTAGTAGAGCTCAGTAGATAAAAGCATGAACTCATCTGCACAGGAAGAGTCAATTTATGATTCATTCTCAATTAGATTCATTTCATAAAAGGGTATTGGGAGGATTAACTTAAGGATTGTATCTCCCTTTTTAAAAAAATTAAAATGCTAGTCTCTATGGCATTTTAAAATTTTTTTTTCAGTTCTAATTTCTACAATCATCAAAATAATCTATCCTTGTACACAATTTACTGAATTTTATTTTGTAATGCTATATTACCAATTTAATTAAGCTGTATTTTGTGGAATGTTAACATTTTAACTGAGTTGTTCATGTTCAGTTATATCTTTCTTTTGTCTCTAGAATCTTCTGAGATTTGAACAGATTATAGGTTCCACAACCAACAGTCAAAGTCAAAACAAACAGTATACTGTCCAGCTTAGGTCCTTTGATTTTTAATTGCTAATATATTTACTATGGTTTACTAGTACAAATAAAAAAATTAATCCTGAAATATGTGGAGTAGATTGAATATTTTTCTATGTGACTTCTCCATGTCATTTGCTTCTTACAAGGAAGAAGTGACATGTTCATTCTACTTACTGCTTATTGTTCCCTTCCTTCCTTCTTTTTTTTCCAGACAAGTTTTCTCTGTATAACAGTATGGGCTGTCCTGGAACTCGCTTTATAGACCAGGCTGGTATAACTGGTATAACAGTATGGGCTGTCCTGGAACTGGCTTTGTAGACCAGGCTGGCCTCAAACTCACAGAGATCCATCTGTCTCTGCCTCCTGAGTGCTGGGATTAAAGGCCTGTACTGGGGCTGGAGAGATGGCTCAGAGGTTAAGAGTACTGGCTGTTCTTCCAAAGGTCCTGAGTTCAATTCCCAGCAACCATATGGTGTCTCACAACCATCTACATTGAGATCTGGTGCCCAGGCATATATGTAGAGCAACTACTGCATACTAAATAAATAAATAAATAAATAAATGTTTTTTTTTTTTTTTTTTTTTAAAGGCCTGTACCATCCCTCCTGGCTGCTTATTGTTTTCTAGAGAGGAACAAACAAAGTTAGACTTAAAGATCTGCAGTTCACCAGACTGGGTGTTCTCACTTTAAAGCTCTCCTTATGTGGTTCCAGCTGATGGGCTTGTATCACTAACATTCAGCGAATTCCAGGAAAGAATGAACTAGAATTGTGAATTTTAGAAGTGGGAGAATTGGTAAAGGAACGCCAATTGAGAAGTGACCAACATGGAAATGACCATGAATCCCATATAGCAATCTTGAGTATGACTGATGATGAACATGAGAGGGTTGCCACATAGACGATTCCTGAATCCATTGGTGGGGGGTAATCTGCTTTTGTTTTGATCTCAAAGTGGACACATGCACATATCCTTAAGAGATCTGTCATGATAGTGGGCAACCAAAGCTGTCTACAAAGAAATGTTGAATCATTGTTTGCTTTTAGCAACAGCTCTCAAAAGGCTAAGAAGTGGTGTAGTTTAAGGGACATTGTATGTAGTTGAATATGTGGTGTGTGTCACATAACTTTGTATATTGAAATAAAATAAGTAAAAATATATCCTAGTGTAATTTAGTTAAATAGGTTTTGGGGTAAGAATACACGAATAATGGAATCCATCTTATTTACATAATTTACATAAAGAACCTTAAAGGATGTGTAAAATTTAAATTCTTATTAAATGATCTTAACAGAGGTATGAACATTTATAGAAACATATTTAGGCTATAGAATGTACTGGTAAATATTTAAAATCAGAAGACACAAAAACTAAAACCACCTTTTATGTAATTGTGAATTACATAAAATCATCAAATTACAAAAATCATTACAAAAACTCATTAAATCAGTCATTTATTTGGCATGTATCATGTTCCTAGTGTGTTATATAAATAGGTGCTGAAATAGAGCAGTAAGTAATACAACAACAACAACAAAAAAATACTTGGATACAACATTTAAGCAATCGATTATGTTGGATTTATTTTTTTGGTGACTTGTTTATTTTATGATTGTCATGTCTTTTCTATTTTGTCTTTCTTCACTATATAGTTTAGATAGTGCCCGTTAAGGCCTTGCAAATTAAATGTATTCACACTGCTTAATTTAAATGTTGATCTAGAGAACACATTTAAAAGTTTATGGTTTTTAATAAGGCATTGAAATTTTATATAAGGAGTTATGTAAAATCCATGGTTATACATTTCAGAGGCTTGAAAAAGATTCAAAATATGAATTTGCAGCAAAATTCTTTTTTTCCCCTTTCGTTTTGGCTTCAACAATGTTATTGAGTTACTAGCACAACCTGGTGGCTACTTAAGTGAACTGCCTGGTGTACTGGTTTAGTGTTTGCTGAAGGCTTTCAGTTCCGTCTTCATTTTTGTACTGGCTAGGCATTTTATATATATATAGTGTGTGTGTGTGTGTGTGTGTGTGTGTGTGTGTGTGTAGAAAACCACTTTAAATAGTTTATTTGTTATAATTAAGATTTGCACAATGTCCTGTAAAGCAAATATAACTGTTTTAAAACTATACTATGAGCTTGTCTACTAACACACTGACTGGAAGATTTTCAGATTTTCTCTCTATAAAGTGGATTAGTTTCTGGACAGCAAGAATGGCTATGCTTTCTTTATCCAAATTTCCCATACTTCATATATTTTAAGAACCAAAAGAAGCTATTATCTTACTTATTTATGACATTTTTAAGGCTTACCGGTTTTGTAGTTGATTGGTAGCCACTTAACAGAGTTTGAGGAGCTTGTCTTCATTGGGTCTGTGATGTCTTTTTTTCTTTTCTTTTTTTTTTTTGTTTTTGTTTTGGGGGAGGGGATTGAGACAGAGGTTCTTTGTGTAGCCCCAGCTGTCCCGGACTCTCTTTGTAGACCAGGCTGGTCTTGAACTCACATAGATCTACCTGCCTCTGCCTCCCAAGTGCTGGGACTAAAGGTGTGTGCGACCTCCCTGGGCTAGGTGGCTGGAAAGACCTCTGTGGGTGCTGGGAACCAAACTCTTATATTTTTGGTTGTGAGCAGAGCCTTTCACGGCTGAGCCATCTCTCCAGCCCCAGTGATGTCTTTTATCTGGGGAGGATGATATGCCTTTCCTTCAAGTAACTGTATGTAGATATAGCTAGGCAGAGTGGAATGGTCTTATACCAGAATTGACTTAGAGTTCTTTCACCACAGACTTAGATGATTGCACCAAAATCTTGAGATTTTTGTTTTTGTTTGTTTGTTTTTTTTCAAGACAGGTTTCTCTGTGTAATAACCCTGGCTGTCCTGGACTCGTTTTGTAGACCAGACTGACTTCAAACTCACAGAGATCTACCTGCCTGTGCCTCCCAAATGCTGGGTTTAAAAGCATGCTCCATCATACCCAGCAGGTCTTGAGATTTAAAAATGAGAAATGCTTCATTAAGTTGATAGCATCCAAAGAGTTCAAGCCCTGAGAAACCACTTACAAATTTTTGAGAGTCTCCAGAGAGATCTGGTTGTGCTCAGGAGTCAGCCATACCACTGGCAGCACTGCCCCCTCCCTGGGTATGCTCCAACTTTCCCTTGCCACCTCATTCCTCCTTCCCCTAAATCAGAGGATGCCACTATGGCGAAGGGGAGGGAAGGTGCTCCTGCCTCTGAGTTTCTGTCATTTTGAGCCCTCTCCAGCAGAAAACAGAAACACTCCTCCAGGTTCCTTTGCTAGCTCCCAGTGCAGACTCCTGCCTTCTGGGTCCCTCATTTTCTCCTTGCCACACTGATTAGCTGCTTTCCAGATGATGGACACATTCATCTCCACTTTTTTTTTTTTTTTTACTTTTCTGTTAAGAAGCATTGAAATGATCGCTAAATGTATTGTGGTATTTCACTTGGCTCTGTGGTACAGAACTGAATCATTTATGTACTTTTCCACATCTCTCAGAGTGCTCTTTCCAACTAATAAGTGTGGATGCAAAACTCATCATTTTGCCATGAATTTAGGAAGCTACCAGTTCATCAGACACTATAAAACATATTTGGTCTTCTCTGGATGCTGCTTTATAAGTATTGATTTTTCTGCCTCTGGTAAATATCACCTTTAGTAAGTGTTTCTAATGAAACTGTAAACAAAAACCTAAACAACAATGAAAATCCAAGTAAATCACAGACTAAAAACATTCTCACACTATGTTAAAATATATACATAATGGATTAATAAGAGCTATTTGTAATGGGAGTTCTTTAGGGAATTAGTAAGGGCTTCTGAAATGTAGACTCTTAAGGGGCATGCAGATCAGCCAGGCACCTGGCAGCACATAGTTCTGGGCAACCATTGAGAAGGCATTCTGAAAGCCCAGGAAACTGAAAAAGGGCTTCTCAACGCAGCCACCCTTTGTAAGACTCTACCTGAAGCTTTCAGCTACAGAACTTGCTCAGCTGCTGGTCTCTGCTTAATTTTGAAAGACCTGCGACTTGCCAAGATTTGTGGACAAGGAGGGACATAGCCAAAATGGGGTGGAGCTCACATGAAAAGCTTCCTTTTGAAGCTTTGGCTGTGAGGGAGGTGGAAAGAAGCACCAGGTGGAGGGGTGTGGCCAAGGGCCACCAGTTAGTGAGAGAGAGACTGTGAGCTGTGTATTACAGCCCACAAGAACCATGGCCTATTTAAGCCAGAAAGCCCCACGTGAGAGATGTTCCAAGTGACATATGCCCCGACGTCATGCTAATAGCATGAGCCCTGAGCTTTGGCATGTAAGCTGAGACCAGCCAAGAAGGCGGGAGGCAAAGGCTGAGAGAAAACCACAGAGACTGATGGCAGTGGGAGCAGAGTGGCCTAAGGTACACTAGTGAGTGAGTGAGGTGGGAGGCATGCACAGGCTGAGGAGACCAAAGAAATGACAGTAATGGTGGCCTGAGGAAAGCTAGGGCCAGCTGGCACCACAGTGGCAGGAGCAGAGTAAATGAGGTGGGTCAGGGGGCAGCAATAGCCCAAGCCTGAGGAGCAAGATGCCCACATTCTGAGGAGGCCTCTGAAACAGGCAGGATAAACACCTTTAGCAAGGTGGCTGGATAAAAAAATTAATTCAAAAAAATCAGTAGCCCTTCTTTACACAAAAAATAAATGGGCAGAGAAAGTAATCAGGGAAACAACACCCTTCACAGTATCCACAAACAATATAAAATATCTGGGGGTAACTCTAACCAAGCAAGTGAAAGACTTATACAACAAGAACTTCAAGTCCTTCAAGAAAGACATTGAAGAAGAGATCAGAAGATGGAAAGATCTCCTACACTCATGGGTAGGTAGGATCAACATAATAAAAATGGTCATTCTACGAAAAGCAATATACAGATTCAATCCAATTCCTATCAAAATATCAACACATTATTTTACAGACCTTGAAAGAACAATTCTCAATTTCATATGGAATAACAAAAAACCCAGAATAACTAAATCAATCCTGTACAATAAAAATATATCTGGAGATATCACTGTCCCAGATTTCAAGCTATACTACAGAGGAATAGTAATAAAAACAGCATGGTACTTGTATAGAAACAGACCAGTAGATCAACGGAATTGAATTGAAGACCCAGAAATAAACCCACACATGTATGGTTATTAATTTTTGACAAAGAAGCTAAAACTATACAATGGAAAAAGGATAGCATCTTCAACAAATGGTGCTGGTCTAACTGGATGTCAACATGTAAAAGAATGGAAATAGAGCCATGTTTATCACCTTGCTCAAAACTTAAGTCCAAGTGGATCAAAGACCTTAACATAAAGCCCTACACATTAAATCTAAAGAAGAGAATGTGGGGAAAAGCCTCAAACTCAATGACACAGGTGATAATTTCCCAAACAGAACATCAATAGCTCAGGTTCTAAGACCAACCAACGATTAATTAATGGAACCTCTTGAAACTGAAAAACTTCTGTAAGTCAAAGGACACTGTCAGTAGAACAAAATGGCAATCTACAAATTGGGAAAAGATCTTTACCAACCCCACATCCGACAGAGGGCTAATATCCATAATTATAAAGAACTCAAAAAATTAAATACCAAGTAACAAAATAACACAATCAAAAAATGGGGTACAGAGCTAAATTGAGAATTCACAAAAGAGGAATCTCTAATGGCCAAGAGACACTTGAAGAAATGCTCAGCATCCTTAATCATCATAGAAATGCAAGTCAAGACGACTCTGAGATTCCATCTCATACCTGTCAGAATGGCTAAGATCAAAAACTCAAATGACAGCACATGCTGGTGAGGTTGTGGAGAAAGGGGAACACTCCTCCATTGCTGGTGGGTGTGCAAACTTGTACAACCTCTGTGGAAACCAGTCTGCTGATATCTTAGAGAAGTTGAGTAGCTCTGTCTCAAGACACAGCCATACCACTCCTGGGTATACATCCAAATGATTCCTCACCAGTCCACAAGGACATCTCCTCAACTATGGTCATAGCAGCTTTATTTGTAATAGTTAGAAACTGGAAACAACCCAGATGTCCCTCAACTGAAGAATGGATAAAAAAGTTGTGGTACATTTACACAATGGAATACCACTCAGGTATGAGACACAAGGAAATCATGCGATTTGCTGCCAAATGGATGGAACTAGAAAAGCTTATCCTGAGTGAGCTAACCCAGACCCAGAAAGATGCATTTGACATCTATTCAGTTATAACTGGATTTTAGCCATATAGTACAGGATAACTATCCTACAACCAACAGACTGAAAGGATGGGAACATAGACTTTGCTACTTGTTAGTGGCTCACTTTGCCCTAGTGAAGCTTCCATGTAGGACCCCAGTGTAAGAGGAAGCTCTTAGCCCTCATATGACTGCTGAACTGAAGGGGGCTGGTATGTAGGGCACTCCACACTGGACGAGTAGGATAGGTGGGAGAAGGGGGAGAGGGTGGGAGAGTGGGCCTGAGACGGGTGGAGTGAAGGGACTGTTATGGAGATGTAAATTGAAATAATAAATAAACACAAGAAAAAAAAAAGAAAGAAAACAGGTAGGAGAGTAACTCCTCTCCCATGAGAGTATAGTAAGGGTTTGAAGTAAAAGGTTAGGCCAAATGGTGCAACAACTGCCCTGAGGGGTTCAGCTAGTTCAAATTGCGGCCTGAGGTATCTGTGAACTGTCTCTCCTGACTGAAGATGGCCCCAAGATGAGCCATTTATAGGCTGGCCAAGGAGCTGATGAGTCATGTTAGGCCCTGAGCCTGAGGAGAAATCCTCAAACATAAGCTGAATTGAGGTGGAGGCTGCCATAATAATGCCAGAGCCAGACTGCTGAATGCTGTTTGGGGGTCTACCTGCAGATAGAAGGCTGACAAAGTTGCCTTAAGGTCCCATGGCTTAGTATCTTTTCAAAAGGGTTAGGGTAAAGTTGTTTAAGTGTTGTTAGGTATTAAGTCTTAGGATATAGGTGTTTATTAGGTGTTATTGAATACAGTTTAATAAAATTTACATTCACAGGTATTAGATTTACATATTGAACAAATATATTTTCATACTATTCATGTACCCATCCGAAACTCTAATTTCTTACCATATTGTGAATTCTGAGGGTGTAGGGAGAGTCTGCCTTGTTTTGTGTCACATGCCATGTTTACCAACTGATACCTTGAATAGTTGAATGAATAGATTAGCAGTGGCATCTCTATTTGCTTAGGCAATTTAGGAAACTCACCAGCATAAGAAAAAATTAGAGCAGTGAATGTTGTGTGTGTTATCTTCATAAATACAAGCAAGAATTTCTATGGAGGACACAGCAAGGGATTCTCATGTTGTTTTTGGTGGAGAGGACTCAGTCTCTATGTTCTTCTCCAGTTACACAGATTCAAGCTTTAAAGTTTGTGTTCAGCTGCTTCATCCATATTCATTTCTGAGCCCAGAATAACCATGATGTTGTCAAAGATGAAACTGCAATAAATTTAGTTTGAATATCTTACTTAGCTTTTACTCACAGTTCTGGAAACCAGCATTTCCAAACAGGCTCAAAGAACTCTGGGGCTACCTTTTAATTGCACATTGCAGACTGAAAATAGAAGTGATTAATTGAATTGGTTATAGCTTAGGGCTTTGCCTGTTTAGCTGCCCACTTAGGTTGCTGTAGCCTAGCAACCATGACTAATGAGGTCTCATCTATATGCCCTATGCTGGGATGTAATTCATTGAGAAGGACTCATATATGAAGGTATTTTCAAGAACTGAATTTAATTTAAATTAACAATGGGCAATATGAATTGTATGTGTACACTAAGAAACAGCAGCCTGCCTTCTTAAACTCCATATTAGGAGGTCATGTGTTGAATGTTTCCAAACCTACACTGTCTTGGGCCTGCTGCAGTTTCCCCTATCTCCTATTCATGGATTCCTGATTACAATCCTCTCCCTTTTGCAACTGAGTGAATGCTTACCATAAATACCTTAACCATTACCCACAGCTAATAATATTAACCTTTTGTTATATTTCATCCCCGTACTAATTTGTTATTACTGTAAGAGTCTACTATGGGCCTAATGTTCCTGAAATGTGTCTTGTTTGTTACATATGAATCTTTTCTCTTGCTGTTCCTTTTAGAATGTTCCTGTTTTATTCTCACATTTCTCATATCATACCGGTACCTTTTGTTTGTCTAACTCACTTCCTTCTTGTGTTTTCTGTCTAAACATTACTTTCTCCATTGAGACTCCCAGCCTCCTAAGCCAGCCTTACCCATGTGGACCTCAATGTACATATTTGTACAAAACAGCTTTTTAGATTCTCCAGGACTTGAAACACTTCCAGGACAAAAGCCTTATTTAAACAATTTGCCATCATACCAAGATGTCAGTGGTGGTTTGATATGCAGGTAGAAGATTTATAACTTTGGAAATACACAGTGGAGGTGAGTGTTGAGGTAGAAGACAATGAACATCACATGACACACTATTTATTAATTATCCTCTACTACACTGTTAATGCTAAAAAACTTTACCATGGAGCTCAAAATCACAGTGAATGTAATTAATGCTGTGTCAGATGTAGCTGGATTCCAAAGGGCCATATTATTCTTACCAAACTTTCTGGGTGTATGATTTGAATGTAGTATTAATTAGATAACCTGGGTTATCTAATTAATAATCTTGTTCTCTATAATTTTTGAAAATTTATGTTTTACTTACTTATACCCAATACCCAAACTATAACACACGAGGCTGATATTTTATGAAAAAGACTCATTATTGGGAGTGATAGTAATGTCATTGTTCATTATGTAGGAAAAGTACTGTGTCAAAGTTTATATTGACAAATAGCAGAACTGACTCATGAGTTGGTAAAAGGAATAGTAGAGATGCAGAGAGTTGGAATGATGCTTTACATCCATGCTCATAGAACTAGCAGATTAAGAAAACTTCAGTTGTCAAGAGAGGCACATTTCTGCAGTAGTGGCATCCTTCTGCTCTGTATAACTGTGCCATTTATGATTCTGTTGCATCCACATATGGTTCCCAATACTTGCATCATTGCATAAGAATCTCTTAGGTGGAAGCATGCAACTCATCAAGCTTAGGAAAATGTGCCTATGCTATAATTTACATGCAGTTTGAATGTTTCTACCACAGGGTTGTGAATTGGAAGCTTGGTCTCTGGTGTGGTGATGTTGATTGGTGAGGGAACATTTAAGAGGTGGAGCAGAGTGGGAGGTGAGTACACTCTCCTTTTTAGGAATTAATGTCTTATTGTTCAAATAAGTTAATTTTTTTAGAGCTAGTTGTTATAAACCACACACTATCTCTTCTTCATGTGGCTATTTTCCTTCCAGATTTTGTAATGTTGTAGCACATGCAGGGGACTATCACTAGAGGCTGAGCAGTTTATGCTGTTCAACATTAGATTTTAAGCCAGAAACTGTAAGCTAAATAAATTTTATTTTATAAAAAAGAAGTATAACTTATTTGTTATAGCAAAATAGAAGGGGCTCTAGCAGCTTGTTTTCTGTCCTTTACATCTAAAATGCTATGTTGGATATAAATGAAGACTTTCTTTATATATGACCACAATATGTAATCATCACAATGTACTGTGGAGTGGACAACACCTTTTTATACTTGTTCTAGTTGTCTGCTTAGTCTGCAAGCCTGTTACACAGGGGTGACCCGAGACTCTTCACTATTCTTTTGAGTTTATTTTATTTTTTGTCTAGATTTTTTCCCCTAAGAAAGGGTATATATTAGAGTTTGGGGGAAGGGGCAGAAAGGATTTTTGATAAAGTTGTAGATTCATAAAAGAAATACATTCGAGAGATTTATTGGACACTATTATAGCTATATTTAGCATTGACATATTGTGTTATTGAACTGAACAAAGGGGTGTTAAGCTTTGGCAGAACAAAAGTGATATTCTAGGTTAATTGTTAGCTAGTTTTAACAATTTCACTACATATATGCTTCAAAATACTGTATTGTATATAGTCAATACATACAATTTTACATACTAATAAAAACTCATTTAATTTGCAAAAAGGAAGCAGGGAGATAGTGTATCTATTATGATATTATTAATTTAATATTGGTTTGATGATATGTATGAGTTTTGTTATAGGTGAGGATAGTGCCACTTACAGTTAACAACTCATGGTACTGGTTGCTCTGTGGAGGCCAACTGGGGAGCTAAGGGGCAGGTTTAGAAAGGCGACTTTTATCGTTGCATTTTAAAAATCTTCTAACTTTTGACCCATAGTAATTCATTATGGACTCAACAAATCTAATTACTCAGAATATTGAGACATATCCTCAAGGCAGGCAGAGAACTGGTCTGTGCTATACACACAGAGGCAGCCATGAATGGGACCAGGAGAGCACAAACTTTTCAGATACTTTTACAGATTTTGGCCTGAACGTGGTGAAACATGCCTTTAATCCCAGCACAGAGAGAGAGGCAGGTGTATCTCTGTGAGTTCCAGGCCAGCCTGGTCTACAAAGTGAGTCCAGGACAGCCAAGGCTGTTACACAGAGAAACCCTGTCTCCAAGAGCAAAACAAAACAAAAAACAAATTTTGAACAGGGTTCTAATGTTGTGTAGGGAGAAAATTATTTACCCTTCCCAGCAATCACCATTTTAATTTCATAGATGATGTTAGCATGGATCAGACATTATGTAGCTTGTTTAAAAGGAACTCTTTATTTATTGATTTTTTTGAGCTTTTGTGTGTGCACACACCAAATGAGTGTTGAGCACATTCTTGATCACACTTCCTCCCTGCCCCTTCCCACCTTCCCTTCCCTGAGTCACTTTTCCACAGGCAGTATACTTTCATTTTTATGCCTCATATACATACATGATTTTATATATACACATAAAATATCAGAACAACAAATTAAAGAAAACATGAAATTTGTCTTTCTATGATTAGCTTAATTCAATAAATTATTTTTTAAGATGTGGACTCAACTCACTATTGCTTTAAATATTTCTGAGGAGTGTTATTTCTATACTTTTTCTTTTTTTGTATTGTTTAAACATATCTTCAAACATGCTTGACTTATCTACAATTTATATAGGTATAAATGCGTATAGTGTATAATAATGTTTCTTAAATATTTCTCCTACATTTATTTCAAATGTATATGACATTAGAACATCTTTTAGGTCCAAAAATGAAATTTAATTTAGAAAACTCAGGAGGAGACTGGAAGTGTAATGCCTTTCTCCTATTTTTGGTCTGCATTCTTCATTTCTGTTCTATCAATTTTTTATTATTTAATTTCATTTAGATATTTTTATTTATCCCTTCCTTTAGACTATGAATGGGGGCAATAGATTTAATATGTTTGTGTGTGTGTGTACATGTGTGTGAGCATGTTGTGATTTTCATTAGTTCCTGGAAGATGTTTTTACTGCTTTAGAATTACATGTTGACAGTCAATTGCTTCAGTACTTAAGGCATGTTTTAGTTTTAGTCCTTTTGCCTTTAACTTTCTATCTAGAATTAACAATACTGTGATGGGGTGATGTTATGCATTATAAATGTAAATTTACTTGCTCCCAGAAGCCTGCTTGCTGTACACCAAGTGAAGCTATGCTACCTTTCTTATTAACCATTGTCTCTGATTGGTTAAATAAATGCTGAGGCCTGAGATTAGGCAGAGATAGTCGGGACTAACGTGCTCGGACTTCTGAATCAGAGAGGTTCATGGGAAGAAGAAGCCTCCAGTAGCCAGAAAAAGAAGGGAGAAGAAGAAAAGAGCAGGAAGGAGGACAAACATCATAGGTTAGAGAAAAGAACGTCATTCCACGTGGCTTGTAACATTGGCATAGTGTAGAGAATAGCAGTCCAGGGGACATATGTATATATGAGATCATATTTGGGGAATAGAATTAAGAGCTAGCTTAGATGGGCTAAGATTGCACAATCCAGGCTGTAGGGAGTTAGATAAATTAAATTAGATTTAGAAAATATTTAGGGGTTTCTGATACAGTCTCTCAATTCAGGGCATGAAGATCAATCAACTTGGCTGTGAGCGATTAGCTTATCAACTTGTGGAAAAACAAGGATGAAGTCAAGTGAAAACAGGAAACAAACAGGAGACTTAATGGACTGAAAAACAAGGTTGAAGTCAGGAAAAACAGGAAAGACTTAATGGACTGAAAAAACAAGGTTGAAGTAAGGAAAACAGGAAAGACTTAATGGACTTAAGAAACAAAGTATTTGGCCTGACATTGTCTTCAGCTGCTAAGTGGGAGGAGCCCAAATTAAGCTGAAAAAGGTGGAACAAGGAGAGATTCTATTTAGGGATGGAGCCAGATGCCCCGAATTGAGAGACTGTGTCAGATACCCATAGATATTTTCTAAATCTAATTTAAATATCCTAATTCCCTACACCAGGCCAAGGTTTGTTAAAATCCATCAAGTCTCTTGTGTGCTCACTTATAATGCCAGGTTAAGGATTAAAACTGCAGACCAATTAAATATAAAATAAATATTAGTAAATAATTTAATTAGCCATTGTTTCAATAATACTGCTATTGGGTCTTTTGTTATGATGATGTTGGTCTCTAAGACTCTGTGTATTAGTTTTTCAGTCTTTTCTATATATTGTCCAAGTGAGAAAATTCTGTTTCATTTTTCAGTCCATCAGTTCTGTATCTTAGCTTACTTTCCTTCTAGAATTACCATTTGTTTTCTTTAATCTGCTGTTTCTTTGATTAAATTCTCTATTTTTTTACCTGATATTTTATTTTTTTTTTCTTTTATTTCAAGTTTGCTCAGACATTTTCATCTTCATTACATTTAAATCCTTGTCAAATAGTTATGCACCTGGCATTAGATGCATTGGCATCTATTCCCTGTCTTCTTTTTATATGTATAGGCTTCCTATTCAGCATTCAGTACTGTAGGTGGGACAGTTGTTTTCTTGTCATTGTGACACAAGACTTGACCAAATTTACTTAAAGGAGGAGGACTTTACTTTGCCTCACAGAGTCAGGGGATCCTGAGTCCATCACTGGGGGAAGACATGGCATTTGGAGTTGTCTTGGACAGTGGAACTGGAGGGTATGGCTACTACTTTTCCAGTCTTGAATGATCAGGAGGCAGAGAGAGGAGACCAGAATGGACAGCCTGCTCTAACCTTCAAAGGTCTACTGCCATGGCTTATACCTGTCAGCTAGCACCATATCTCAAAGGTTCTAAACCTCCCAAACAGCACCATGAGTTGGGGATTAGATGTTCAAACATGTGACCTTAGAGCATTTCATAGTTGACCTGTAACAGCCAGGATGGGATTTCAGTGGTGTTTGGCAGGGTAAAGATTTTACTTTTCAAAAATATCCACTTATAAAATATCATCTTTCTTGTCCTCTGGCCAGAAAGAGCAGAATTTGAAGAGAAAATGGGGAGGTGAATCTGGGGAAGAGGGGAGGACAAGGGTAGTTACTGTGAGTCATGGAGAGAGGGGAAACTGGTTGAGTTATATTGTATGAGAGAAGACTCTATTTTCAATAAAAAGAAAAAATTAATAGCTAACATTCACACACAAACACACACACACATATACACACCCCTGTGCTTATTAATATTTCCATGTTGCCAGACTTTTCAGTTATCAGTCTGGGGGGACTCTTTTGGTGACTATAAAAATCCAGGAAACTGGTGAGGATCCAAGATGGCGCCGACCATAGAGCAGTGCATCTGAGT
>CAJQZJ010003694.1:6003092-6013586 GCA_907164525.1 Lophiomys imhausi | reverse complement strand
GAGAAATGGGGCCAAATGGCTGAAGATTGATGCTGTAATGTATGGAGCGAAAATGGGAACTGTCCAGGCAGCCACTGGTATGTCATTTTTTAGTTTTGGAAGCTGCAGGCCCTGCACTTCCTATATAATCAGATATATTTATCTCTCTCAGGTCTCTGAGGTGGTTGAAGAATAGATACCTAGAGTCTCATAGTTAAATTTTGAGTTGTTTAGGAATCAAGAGGGTGTTCTGGATCTAAGAAGATATTTTTAAAATTATGAGGCAAGTTAGTATGAAAGCTGAGTTAGATATAGAACTTTAAACTCATGAAGATGGTTAGATAGTAGAATGTTAAAGTCAGGTGCCAAATACATATGGACTGGACATTGGGAATGTATGCTAAGCCATATAACTCTTATAATCGTGGCCTATTTATTTCTGTTGTTTTGTATTGTATTTATAGTTATAAGAAAAAGAACCATTATTTGGACTGAAAGGGAGAGCTGTTGGGGGGAAAAATAAATACCTTAAACTAAAAAAGAAGGGAAGAGGATGGTGGGGCTGAGGGGGAGGAGGGTGGAAGGGTGGGACTGGAGGGGGGAGGAGGGAGGGGATTGTGATTGAGATGTAACTTGAAGAAATAAAAAATAAATTATTAAAAAAAAAAAATCCAGGAAACTTAAAATCCTAGAAGCGGGGGATATGGAGACTGAAGTGGTCACATCCTAAAGCCAGCAGGACTGCCAGTGGAGGGAGGGGGACAACAACCCACCCACAAAACTCTTCACCCAAAATCTACCCTGCCTATAAGACATGAAGGGATAAAGATGGAGCAGAGATTGAGGGAATGGCCGACCAATGACTGTCCCAAATTGATATCCACCCTATGAGAGAAAGCCAACTCCTGACACTATTAATGAAACTCTGCTATGCTTGCAGACAGTAGCATAGTGTTACTGTCCTCTGAGAGGCTCCACCCAGCAAAGCTTCAAAACAGATGCTGAGATCCACAGCCAAACATTGAACAGAAACCTGGGAGTCTTGTGGAAGAGTTGGTGGAATGACAGAGGCATCGGGAGGGGCCAAGAACTACACAACAAGACCACCAGCAACATACTTAGGCCATGGAGGCTCACAGAAATTGAACCATCAGCCAGAGAGCATGCATGGACTGAACCCAGGCACCCTAAACTCATGGACCTGAGGGGCAGCTTGGTCTTTATGTGGACCTCCTAGCAATTGGAGCAAGAGGCTGTCCCTGACATGGACTCTGTTGCCTGCAGTCAGATAACTTTTCTCTAGCTGGGCAGCACTGTCTGTCTTCAGTGAAAGAGGATGCAGTTAGTTCTGATGCCAATGAAGTACTGGGGCAGGTTGGTGGAGGGGTCCCTTCTCTGAGAAGGGGAGGAGGCAATAGGGACAGAGGGTGAGAGGATAGGATTGGGATGAAAGGAGGGAGGGGGCTGTGATGGGGACGTAAAATTAATAAAAAAATAAATTAAGGGAAAAAAAGAAAAAATAGATTATGCTTTTCTTGTGTTTTGAGGTCACAAGTCTGTCTGCCTGATTTGCTCCATCTTTCAAAATGATTTTTTGTGTTTCTTTTTATAATAAATAAGTTTTTTGTCTGCAATTAGAAGTAGGAGCAGGACAAGGTCCATATTTTCCTTCTTCCTAGAACTAAAAATCTTTAAAAAATATATCTTTGTGCCAGTGAGATTGGTGACCAAGTAAAGAGGTTGGCTGTGAAGTCTAATGACCTGAGTTGGATCCCAAAAATATACTTAGAAGTTCTGTGTGGAGGAAGAGAACTGGCTATACCCCAATTTATCCTCTGATCCCCACATATACCCTTTAGCTCACTAAATAAATAAAGGTAACAAAAATAAAATAAATATTTAAGTTGTTTACTAAGATTAAAAGTTTTTTTCACATGTTTTAAGAGTCTTTATGATTGATTTTTGAAGCAGTTTTGTGATTGCTACCTCAATGTTTTTAGATAATTTAAAAATATTATTATTTTATTTTTTGAGGTCATAATATTATTACATCATTTCCCCTCTCCCTGTCCTTCCTCCAAGTCTTCATGCACCCTTCTTGCTTTTGTCAAATTCATTGCCTTTTTTCATGAATGTTTGTTATATGCATAAATGTACATTCATCAGATAATTTTGACATTGTATCATCTTAGGATTTTGGCATCTGTGGTTCATCTCCCCCCACCCCCATTTTGAGCCATAAACTGTATCCCTGTAAATTAAAGTTCTGAGTTTATCTTGGACATAGAGGATAAAAGATCAGCTTCCATCTTAGTAGAGCTGACAACTCATAAGCAAGACTGGACCTCTGATTTTCAGATTGTAATGCCACCATATGTAGGTGGATGTAAAGGTCCCAAGTTGACCTTTCTGACTGTATGTTCTGGGAAGCAGTCATCTTGTTCCTTCCTTGCTTTTGTGTGTCTGTGTGGGAGTGGGAACTCAGGTTTCCACTTAGTCTCACTGATTCACACTGGCAGGGGAAGTAGAGCACCACCTGTAATATCTTGTTCAAATCTGTTGCCTCTCATTAGAAATTCGGAGATTTCCCTGGCAACAGTGGTAGCCACCAGGTAGAGGGCAGGAGTTCAGTCCAAGTCTTCCCCTTGATATAGATGATGGACAGAGATTACAAGTAGGAAAAACTTAAAAAAAAAAACAATCTGGGTTTGCATCTTTTCTGTTTCTGCTGTTAAGAAAAAGATTTTTGGATTTTTGCTTTTTAGTTTGACTTTTGAGTCCTCCCTGGAAAAATATGGAATCCATCAATATACTTTTTCTCAAGTGCTGGGTTCCTGAACAGTCTTTAGTATTTTAACCACCTGTTCATGTTTATTCTTTTTTTTTTTTTTTGAGTAGTTGTTAGTCTTAAGAAAGTTAAAGTGCGATGGTGGCGTACGCCTTTAATCCCAGCACTTGGGAGGCAGAGGCAGGTGGATCTTTGTGAGTTCGAGGCCAGCCTGGTCTACAAAGTGAGTCCAGGACAGCCAGGGCTACACAGAGAAACCCTGTCTCAAAAAAAACAAAAAAACAAAAGAACAAAAAAAAAAAAAAAGAAAGTTAAAGGGAAGAATGAAGCTCTCAATCTGGCTTAAACAAGATTCCTTACCATTCAGCTTTTTAAAAACATCCATGTGCATCTTCTTACATTTGACATCTGGGCAGCTGCTCTGCTTCACTCTATCTCAGTGCTCAGCCAATGATGGAAAGAAGACAAATCCCTCAGCTGTTGGTGAGATGCTCTTGGTTGGTAGAGGAGTATATTGAAGGCTGAAGGCATTTTCACATATGCTTAGTCATGTTTTACCATATGACCTTGAACAATCTCCTTTGTATTTATGTACAGTTTCTTAGTCTGCTGGGATTCTGTGGACAATTTTGGATGTGTTAATCTCTGATTAGCCCTGCTGAATCAGCCTAGGATATGCTGGCTTAAGCGTGACCACACCTACAGGATATTTAAATCACTGACTCTCTGCTTATCTGTCACTGAGAGTGACAGTGATTTACAGCTATAAAAAAGTAGTCGGTATATCCATATTCTCACAACTGTGCCAGTACTCAGTACAGATCAACTACTAACACAAACCTTTCCACCTTGGTATGATGAGGTGGAGAATGAGTAGTTTTTGATTGGGGGAGCATATGCAAAATGGTCACAGATTCCTATCATTCTTATTGTGTGTTTTAAAATAGCCAAATGCATTTTAAAAAGAAATTTGATTACCATCTATAATTATGATATTGTTCATTTTTACAAAGAGTAATTATGACCTATATAACATGTTTACTTTGCTCTGACTTAGTCTTAGAAACTGTAGAAATAATTAATTATATTATTACTAGTATTTATATTATAATTATTTTGTCAGTGGTGTTAATCTTTAACCTGCCATTATAAATAATCACACAGGCACATGATGGATTTCAACAAGCCTTAGCTTGGGTTGTGTAATCTTAGCCCATCTAAGACAGCTTATAATTTATATTCACATAAAACCCCATATAAAATACATACGCCCCCCTTGGCTATTAGTCTCCACGCTATGTTGATATTCCAGGTAACGTGGAGTTATGATTCTTCTATTTAACCTATGGAGTGTCTCCTCCTTCCTTCTCCTGGCTTCTTCTTCCCACTTGGCTTCTCCTTCCCATCATCCTCTCTGCTCCTCAAGCCTGCTCACCTTAGCTCTGCCTACATCTCTTCTACCCAATCCAGGCTGCAGCATTTATTAATATCACTTGGTGCACTTATGGCCTGGAATACCAAGTAGGCCTCTGGGAGAAGATTAATTAATATTTAGAATACATAAAGATCCCCCCATCATTATACAAGTCTGAATGTCACACTTCATTCTTGTGGAAGAAAAAATGAGATGTTCCTGATTTTGAAGAATTTGACATTAGGCCTATGCCCCAGTAAAATTTACCACAAATTAGATAAATTTGTATGTCTGTCAAACAGGGACACATTATGCTTTCAAAAATCAAGTTTATTTATATTATTGTGTGCATGCACATGTACATGCCACAGCACAGATGTGAGAGATCAGAGGGCAACTTACAGGAATTGGTCTCTCCTTTCTCTATGTGGGAACTGGGAATGAAACTCAGGTTCTCAGGCTTGGAAGAAGGTACTTTGACCCACTGTGCCATCCTGTTTCCTCATATAATTGCTCTTATAATTAACAAAGATGGTTGAATAAACTTGGCTTGTGAAAAATACAATACTACTCAGAAAAAAAAAATACCCCACACCTGATAACGTCAACAGCCAAGTTGAAATCAAATGGTCTTATATTTGGTGAAAATAATAAAAGCCAATTTTGTAGATCTTAATAGTTCATAAGACATGCAAATTGACAAAACTGTATTGATAAAGAGCAGGTTTGCATTTGCCAAAGAATGGAGACAGACATAAGTGTGGGTGGGTAAGAATGAACACAAGTAGTATATACATGTTTGCTGATGACAGTTAACATGAGATTGGTGAATTGCATAGATCTATGATTAATAGGTTTATATGTACTCATGTGTGTTGAGCTGTTGAAAGCTGTGTAAGATTTATGGTTTATTTAGCATTATTACATCACTGTCAGTTTGTTGGTTTTGATACTAAACAGTTGAAGATGTTTTTAAATGGAGTTGTGGGAATATTTGTATTACTCTTGCAAATTTCTGTGAATTTACAATCATTTCAAACTAAAGAAGCTAAAAATGTCTTTTCAGATGCAGAAGCACATGCTCATGTATGCAGAGTAATTCTAAACTCATTACCATGAAGAGTGATTTTCTTTTATAATTGATTTTAATTGCTTGATAACAAAGATAGATAGAGCTAAACCAAATAATTAAAATATCAAGGTAAAAAAGATAATTCTTATTTCATACAGATGTTTTTATTTTTAAAATACCCCAAATCAAAAACATGCTTTTCCTTAATTGGCTTAAAAATTTCATGGCCTCTTTTTCTGTAATATTTGTTACTCTCTCTTTCTAAATACATAAATTGTACTTGCTCAGTGTGTACAATGCTACTTGCATGTATATGTTTTCAGAGCTGATCATTGGTATTGGTTAAACAATTGGTAAACTCAAACTACATTCTAAATGCCTGTCCTTATACCCTCAGATAAGTGTAGTTCTCATTTTGTATCAGGAAAACTTCTCTTTGAAGCAGTTGGAGATCATTACAGAAAATCACAACTGATCAAAATGCAGAGTTGTGAAGCCCAGTTTCAACTGTAATATAACTCCTGTACCTAAGATCATTGCAGAGAGGGAGTAAAAAAGACAGTGTCAGAGGAACAGAGAGTTGGCTGTAAGACTGTATCTCCTAGAAATGTCAGAAGCTACACCCATGAATTTTCACCAACATGGCTGCCTACAGGACCCAAACAAAGACATCAATAGACATGTTAATACCAGTGGGGGAAAGTTCACAAGGCTCAATCCTAGACAAGACCTACAGGCAACTAAGAAATGCCTAAAGGGACATAAATAATCTTCCTTTATTATTGTAAAATATGGATAGTAGAATATTGATTTAAATTTCATTGATATAGTAATAACTTAGACAGACCTTGAATTTGTGATCCTCCTGCTCTATCTCTTAGAATTACAGGCAGGCACTGTCACACCTACCCTCCTTGATTCTCTCATTGATTCTTAAGAAGCATTCAAAATGCTGAAAATGAGTATGATAAATAAAATTTACTAAATTAGCTACTTGTTACTGGGAAACCTGTAGTTACCTTTTTTTTTTTCAGGCCTGATGTGCATTTGAACTCACAGAGAATATGAGAGTATGCACAAAACCTGAGCAAATTCAAGCCAGATAAAAATCCCAGAAAAAAGAGTATAAGGAAAGTTGACATAAAGTTCTACTACATTTTTAAAACTTTTTTTTAAAATTGAAAATATTCGTTTCTTTTTTTCATTAATTTATTTTACAACCCAATCACAGCCCCTTCCCTCCTCTCCTTCCAGTCCCACTTTCCCATCCACTTACCCCATTAACACCCCAATACCCTCCATTGTACCAACACATTCTGGCACATCAAATCATATCAATACTAAGTGCCTCCTTTTCCACTGATGCAAGACAAGGCAACTCTGCTAGGAACCACTATAGTAATTTCTATAGTGGCTGTACATGTTTGCACTCCTTCCAGCAATGGAGGAGTGTAGCAAGGTGGCTTTTATTTATTTTTGTATTGTATTAATTATACATTCTAGTTTATTTTACTATCCTTAATACCTTATGCCTCCCACCCACCCTTTGTTTCTTTTAATCCCCCAACCCTAGGTGGGAGAGAAAGAAGGTCAAAGGGAAAAAGGACAGAGTTCTCTTTAAGCTACTTCCTACTGATTAGGGTTGTTGGATTCTTTTAATACCAGTCTCATTAGAAGTTCAGCAAACCAGCGAACCAGTGAATCAGGAGACCAGCAAACCAGGAGACAGCAGCAGGAAGAACAAGCAGTAGTTTTGGGGAGCACCAGCAACTGGGAGAGCAGCAACTGCTTTCTACCTTGTAGCCCTTTCTCTTTGTAGAGCTTTCTCCTACTTCTCTGTAAAGCCTTTTCTCTTACTTCTTTGTAAAGCCCATTCTCTTTTACTTCTTTGTGGAGCTCCTTCTCTCTTTTTTATTTGTAACCCCCTTCTCGAGGCTCTGGCTTTCACCCCCTCCTTTGTAGAGCCCCCTTTTCCTCAGGGCTCTGCCTTTTTTTCTCCTTTGTAGAGCCCCCTTCTCCTCGGGCCTCTGGCTTTTAATCCTCCTTTGTAGAGCCCTCTTCTCCTTGGGGTTCTGGCTTTCTCCCCCTCCTTTGTAGAGTCCCCTACTCCTTGGGCTCTGGCCTTTTCCCCCCTCCTTTGAAGAGCCCTTTTTCCTTGTAGAGCCTTTTCCTCAGGGTACTGACTTTTTATTCTATCTTGTAGAGTCCTCTTCTCCTGGGGGTGGGGCATCTGGCTTTTTTCCTGTATCCCAAGTCCTCAGAGTTAAACTTGATCAGCTGGTTAAGCCATGCCCCTGCTAACTCACGAGACTTTTAATATTTTATTAAAATATTAAAAGCAGCCCACTTGGGATTAAACAAAAACATTCTCACAATTGGTGTTAATAAACTCCTACCACAGGGGAGTGTTCCCTTTGCTCCACATCCTCACAAGCATGAGCTGTAACTTTTGTTTTTGATCTTAGCTATTCTGACAGGTATAAGATGAAATGTCAAAGTAGTTTTGATTTGCATTTCCCTGATGACTAAGGATGTTGAACATTTCTCTACATGTTTCTTAGCCGTTTGAGATTCCTCTATTGAGAATTCTCTGTTTTGATCTGTTCCCATTTAAAAAAATTGGATTATGTGGTTCTTTGATATCTAATTTCTTGAGTTCTTTCTGTATTTTGGATATTAGTACTCTATCTGATGTAGAGTTGTTAAAAGTCTTCTCCCATTCTTTGGCTGCCACTTTGTCCTATTGATGGTGTCCTTTGTCTTACAGAAGCTTTTCAATTTCATGTGGTCCCATTTACTTATTTATTAATTGTTGATTTTAGTGCCTGCACTATGGATGTTCTGTTCAGTAAGTCATCTCCTGCGCCAATGCGTTTAAGGTTGTTCCTCACTTTCTCTTCTATCGGGTTCACTGTATCTGGTTTAATATTGAGGTCTTTGATTCACTTGGACTTGTGTTTTGTACAGGGTGATGAGTATGGATCTATTTGCATGAAGACATACAATTTGAACAATACATTTATTGAATATGCTATCCTTTTTCCAGTGTTTATTTCTGTCTTCTTTAGCAATATTCAAGTGTTTATAGGTGTGTGGGATTTATGTCTGGGTCTTCAATTTGATTTCATCGATCAATATGTCTGTTTTTATTCCAACACCATGTATGTGGTCTTTATTATATAGTTCTGTAGTACAACTTGAAATCAGGGATGGTGATACCTTCAGCATTTCTTTTATTGTTCAAGATAATTTTAGTTATCCTGCTTATTTTTTTTTTTCATTTGAAGTTGAAAATTTTCCTTTGAACTTCTGTAAAAAATTGTGTTGTAATTTTAATAGGGATTTCATTGATTCTGTAGGTAGGATGTTTTTGGTAGGATGGTCATTTTTACTATGTTAATCCTTTTGATCCATTAGGGTGGGATACTGTTCCATCTTCTGATATTTTCTTCAAAGACTTGAAGTTTTGAAAATTAATTTATAAATGAGACAAATGCCTACACAAAATAAATTTGAAAACGTTAATTTTACTTTCTGACATAGTTATTAAAAGATTTAATCCAAAATTCAGTTCATAGCAGAAATTGAATTTAACTATTTCCTTAGTTTTAAGAGTTAATCAATTGCTTCATTACCATAGAAAGAACCAGAAAGTTGTGAACCATTCTTTTTTCTTTAAAATTTATTTACTTATTTAAGTTACATCTTGGTGGCAGCATCCTTCCTCCTCCTCACCTACCCTCCCTTCCTCTTCTCCCTCTCCCTCCTCTCCTTCTCCTCAGATGAAAGAAGCCCCCACATATCAAGCCCCCTCAGTTCATCAGTCACACAAGGGCTAAGAACTTCCTCTTGCAGTGGGGCAATCTTGGCAGCCCAGCTAGGGTATGGTTTTACACCAATAGGCAACAGAGTCTATGTCAGAGACAGCACCCAACTTCACTTGCTAAGGCACCTGCATAAAGACCAAGTTACACATCTCATCTATATATGTGTTAGCAGCCCTAGATCCAGTCTATATAAGCTTTGTTTTGTTTTGTTAGCGTTTCAATCTTTGTAGGCATCTAGGGGCCTAGGTTGGTTGGTTCTGTTGATCTTCATGAGGGGTTCTTGTTCCCTCTGGATCTTTCTATTCCTCCTCCCTCTCTTATGCAAGACACTCAAAGCTCCATCTAATGTTTGGCTGTGTGTCTCAGCATCTGTTTTAATCCTCTGCAACACCTACCTATCTCATTTTAATTTCAGATGCCTCTTTTAAACGCACAGCCAAATGAAACTCTACATGGTGCTTACAGAAGATTTTTATTATAGCTTCTCAAAAGTAGCATTCAGGTGATGCAACATGTGACTGCTTCTCAAAAGTAGCATTCAGGTGATGCAACATGTGACTGCACCTTCCTGCGTGCACACTGGTTATCAAACACTACGGGAAAGTATTGAAAGCCGAAAGCTTGGTGAGGGTTGCAAGGATAACCTTTGTGCACTGTAGAACTCTTAAAATTTTCTCAGGATCTCTCACAGAGATTAGGTGATAAATATTGGGTAGGGCAATCAGTAACTTTATGCATGCTGTGTCTTAGTAAACATTAATATTCTTTTGTTTGTTTATCTGATACAAGGCCTTGCTAGTTAGCCCTGGCTCAAAAGGAACTCCCTATGTAGACAAAGCTGCCTTTGAACTTACAGATATACTCACTCCATCCTCTGCATTCTGAATATTGGGATTACATACATACATCTCCATATTAAGCTTTTAATGTTATTTCAATTTTATTACTTACATAGGAAAATCAGTATGCCTCTCTACCACTGGAGTTCCCACGAGTCATTGCACATATTGTCTGAGTAAGTCAACTTCATTTGGATCCTGAATAGCAATGGTCTTCTTCAGGATCACAGACAGCTACCTAGATATGTGGAGATTTCCCTATTTCCAATAATATGCTTTGATCCCTGATAAGATAGTTGCTAAGAGTAATTTAAGTGACCTGAAAAGTGCTCAGTAGGGATTCTTCCCCTTTCCCCCTTCTCTTCCTCCTTCCCTTCCATCCTTCCTTCCTTCCTTCTTCTCTTCTTCATTCCCCCTCCTGTCATCCCTCTGGAAAGGTGGAGACTTGAGTTTTTTTAATCATACAAGCCTTCCACTTGCTTTATTAGAGTTACTCCAGGATATTTAATATTATTTAAGGCTATTATGTGTAACCGAACTTTTAAATTATTATTTAACACTTATTTATTTATTAC
>CAJQZJ010003694.1:5948184-5993092 GCA_907164525.1 Lophiomys imhausi | reverse complement strand
CACTCTCCTTAAATAGGAGGAACTCTGTTTCAGCTTAATTTGGGCTCCGCCCACTTAGCAGCTGAAAACAATGTCAGGCCAGATACTTTGTTTCTTCAAGTCTATTGAGTCTTTCCTGTTTTTCCTGACTTCAACCTTGTTTTTCAGTCTATTAAGTCTTTCCTGTTTTTCCTGACTTCATGCTGATAATGCTCTTCAGGCCCCGAATTAAGAGACAGTATCAGAAACTCCTATCTATTTTCTAAATCTAATTTATCTAACCCCTACAATTATGAAAGATGTTGTTTCCCTGATTTATTGATCAGACCATTTGTCATTTGTATGTAGGAGAGCTAATGATTTTTTTTGAGTTAATCTTGTATTCAGTCACCTGACTGAAAGTGTTTATCAACTGTAGGAGTTCCCTGGTGGAATTTTTAGAGTCACTTATGTATACAATCATATCACCTGCAAAAAAAAGAATACTTTGACTTTTTCCTTTTGTATCCCCCTTTATCTCCTTTAGTTGTCTTATTGCTCAAGCTAGAACAATTCCTATATTGAATAAACATGGAGAGAATGGACAACCCGCTTCCTTCCTGATTTTAGTGGAATTGCTTTGAGTCTCTCTCCATTTAATTTGATGCTCACTACCTTTTTATAACTTTTATTATTAAGGGGTGTTGGATTTTGTCAAGTGCCTTTTCTGGATCATATTTTTTCCTTCTATTTGTTTATATGGTGGATTATATTTATTAGTTTATGTTTACTGAATCATCACTGAATCTCTGCCTACTTGATCATGTTGGGTATTTTCAGTGTGTTCTTGGATTTGGTTTGCAAGTATTTTATTGAATATTTTTTGAATCAATAATCACGAAGAAAATTGGTTTGTAATTCTTGTTCTTTATTGAGGCTTTGTGTGGTTTCTGTATCAGGGTGACTGTGGCCTCATGAAATGAATTTGACAATGTTCTTTCTGTTTCTATTTTGTGGAATAATTTTAGGAATATTGGTATCAGCATTTTTTTAAAAGTCTGGTAGAATTAATTCTGTGCTAAAACCATTTGGCCCTGGACTTTTTTGTTTTGTTTGTTTTTATTTGGTAGGGAGACTTTTAATGACTGCTTTTATTTCACTAGGGGTTATAGGTATATTTAAATTATTTATCTGATTTTGATTTAACTTAGTACATGATATCCATCAAGAAAATTATCCATTTCATTTGGATTTTACAATTTGGTGGAGTATATGTTTTTAAAGTATGTCCTTATGATTCTTTGGATTTCCTCAATATCTATTGTTTTGTTTCTGATTTTGCTAATTTGGTTATTTTTAATTCATTTTCTAGTTATTTTGGATAAGTTTGTCTATCTTGCTCATTTTTTTCGAACCAACTCTTTGTTTATTGATTTTTTGCCTTGTTTTCTTTGTTTCTATTTTATTGATTTTAGCCCTCAGTTTATTTTTTGAAGCCTACTCTTCTTATATGTGTTTACTTGTTTTTGTTCTTGAGCTTTTGGGCATGCTGTTAAGTTGCTAGTATGATATCTCTCCAGTAATTATTATTTTTGTAGGAACTTAGTGCTATGAACTTTTTTTCTTAGCACTCGTTTCATTGTGAACCATAAGTTTTGTTATGTAGTGTATTCATTTTCATTGAGTTCTAGAAAATCTATAATTTCTTAATTTCTGACTTGACTCATTTTTTTTATTCAGTAGAGCATTGTTAAGTTTTTATTATTTTGTAAGCTTTCAACAGAAAACTTTTGTTCTTGTTGACATTCAGCTTTAATTCATGGTGGTCTGATTGATCCGGGGAGTTATTTCAATATTCTTGAATCTGTTGAGACTTGATTTGTGTCTGAGTTTGAATCACTTCCATGAGTTCGAGGGAAGAAGGTATATTCTTTTGTGTTTGGGTAAAATGTTCTGTAGATATCTGTTAGGTTGCTTTGGTTTATATGTCTGTATTATATGTCTGCTCCAGTATTTTTCTGATTCCTTTTTTTCTGGATGACCTGTCCACTGGTAAGAGTGGGATATGGAAGTCTTTCACTATCAGTGTGTGACAGTGAATAGGTAATTTAAGCTGTAGTTGTGTTTCTTTTACCCACTTCAGCGCCTTTGAGTTTGGGCATAGATACTAAGAATTGAAATGTCATCTTGGTGGATTTTTCCTTTGATGAGTATGTAGTAACCTTCCCCATCTCTTTTGATTAGTTTTGGTCTGATGTCAATTTTGTTAGATTTTAAAATAGCTACACCAGTTTGCTTATTTCCATTTGTTTGTAAATCTAGAACATAGGAGTGAAAGCTCCAAGCAGTCACCAGCTTGACCTCTCTATGCTCATTGAGCTGTGTGAATTTTGTCCTGGGCAATAGGACCCCAAATGATTCCTAATGATATTCTGCTATGTTAATAGATTGGTACCTTTTCCAGTCATCATTGGAGAGGCTTCCTTCTGCCTCAGATGGGAGCAAGTACAGAGATCCACAGCTGGATATTATGGAGAGACAGAGAGAGACAGAGACAGAGAGAGAGAGAGAGAGAGAGAGAGAGAGAGAGAGTTTAAATAGGAGGTTTCCATTTGGTCCCTCCCCTTGGAGTTTGGGAAACCCCATAGAAGTAAGGGAGGAAAGATTGTACAAGTCAGAGTTGATGGAGGACACCTGGAGAACATGGGCCACTTCATCAACTAAGCAGAGCTCATAGGCTCACAGAGACAGAAGCAGCAAGCACCAGGTCTTCGTCAGGTCCTCTGCATATATGTTATGGCTATTAGCTTGGTGTTTTTGTGCAACTCCTAACAGTGGGAGTGAGTGTGTCTCTGACTCTTTTGCCTGATCTCAGAACTCTTTTCCTCCTATTGGGATGCATTGTCCAGCCTCAATATGAGAGCTTTTACCTTATCTTACTGTATCTTGTTTTGTCCTGTTTGGTTGTTGTCTCTTGGAGGCCTGATCATTTTTGAAAGGAAACTAGGGGTTGGATCAGGGAAAGAGAGGAGGTGTGAGAATCTTGGAGGAGAGGCAGGGGCTGTAGTTGGGATGTATAGTATGAGATAATCTATTTTCAATAAAAACAGCAACAGAAACAATAATTGAAAAATATTACCGTTGGATGTGCATTTTCTGTCTCATTTGGTCTTTAAAGGAATTTAAGGTTTTAATCATTAACAGATCAAGATATTCAAATATCTGTCTTACCTGTACATCCTGATAGAACAAATTATGATCAGAAACAAGTATATTAAAATATTAGAAATTATGAACATTTTTATTTGGTTATAGCATTTAGTAAGTAAGAAATATATTTTTATCTCTCCAGGAAGGATACTTTGAATTTTTCATAATTTACATTGCTATCGTATACAAAGAATGTGCTAATACTTTGATTTTACTGGTGAATATAAAACAATTCCTGGTAGTTTGATGAATACTTATAAACATCTATGTAAAGCAAACCAGGTCATAAAATAAATCACTGCATGTTTCTATAGTTATGAAAGTATAGTACAATATGAAGCTTTTTTGTGTTAAATTAGCACTGGTAGATAAGATTGAACATGTAAGACTTGTAAGGAGTCAGGAGTAAATGAAGATGAAGTTCTGTATATCATGGTAGAGGGATTACCATATGATATACTTTGCTATAATTGAAATAGGGTAATGTGAAGGCAAATGGAAGAAAGGAAGAATTGCGATAGCTTTGCTGTATAAGGACAATCTTGGAACATGTCTCCATTTTTCATGTTCATCTGGAACTATAAACACTGAACAACTTTCATCACAAGGACTAGATTAGGGTTTGATAGCAAACTCTTATTGCAGTGACATTTGATAAAATGTAAATTTGAGGGTTTTTTTTGTTTTTTTAACATAGTATTTTCATTAAATTTTTGAGACTATCATACAATGTACTTTGATCATATTTACCATGGACTCCTCCCCCCAACTCTTCCTAGATCCAGACCCATTCCTTACCTTCCTATGCTCTCCCAAGTTTATGTCATTTTTCACCTAGCTTTTAAATAACTCACTTAGTCTTATTTGTGCTGCTCATATACTCATACATGTTGAGTTATCTGCTTGAACATGATTGATTTAACAGGAGTTATTTCCTTAAAGAAAGTTGTCTCTCTTCCCTCTAGGAATTCCAGTTCTCAATAGCTCCTCAGAAAGAGTATAGCTTCCTCAGCTCCTCCTACCTCCATATTTCATATTGCTATACCAACTAATAAGGCTGCTAGGGTAGGAAGAGTCAATTTTCTTCAAGGAAGTTGCCTTGTTAGGATGCCCATGCTCCAGTGGATGGGCCCACACTGATGAACATACAAACAATACTGATTTGACCAAGTAAGTTATAAAAAGAGGACATGAATTTGAGAAAAGGATGTGGCAGACAGACTATAACAGAAATTGGAGAAGAAATGGGAGTTGATATAACAAAAACACACTGAATACAAATGAAGTTCTCAGAGAATCTGGGGAGGGACAACTAACAGTAAAGACTTTCTGAAACAGCACATGGCTGGCTTCTACTCTATAAGTTTAATAATACATATGAAAGGAGTTTAAGTAGAGTCACCACATAAGGTGGGAGACAATACTTCAACTAGATATTTTATGCCATCAACTAAAAATAAAACCTCCAGTTCCAGGAATGGGTTCCCTCTTGTTGACTTGTTGGCTAAAAGGGTGCCATAGACTAAGCATACCCCAAACATCACAGGCTATTTCCTGGGCTATTATTGACTTCCCTCAACAACCTTGTATAAAAACTTTATTGCTGACACCACTTATGTCATTGAACATAAAGATATCCAGCTGGTACCCAGCTAGAAGCTTCACTCTTACTGACTAGCACTCACAGTGGTGGAAGGTACTTTGGATACTATAGGAGTAGAAAAATAAATAAAAAAGAAAGGAAAGACAATGATATCCAAATAAAAATGTACTCAGTATTTTATATAGAACATATTTTAATTAATCACCAAATCCTGGTCACCTTGAGACCCAAGGAATGTATGCCCTGAGGGCACATTTCAAGTTTTTCCTAGGGAATTTTGGTACCTTGGTAACTTTAGAGAGCTATAAATAATTGAAATTCATTTTCATCTTAGCAATTACTGTATTTATTTCTTCTTTCTTTTTTCTCTTCTTTTTTTCTTTCTTTCTTTTTTCTTTTTTCTTTTTTTGGTTTTTGGACACAGGGTTTCTCTGTATACCAAGCCCTGGCTGTCCTGGACTCACTTTATAGACCAGGCTGGCCTCCAACTCACAGAGATCCGCCTGCCTCTCCCTCCCATGTCTTGGGTTTTAAAGGCATGAGCCACTATGCCCAGATACACATTTCTTTTTTTTTTTTAATCTTCAATACAAATATCTATAATTGGGAATTTTTATTCTTATTTTTTATCTTTCTGCTCTATTCTTTGCTTTTCCTAGACCTTACCAGTCCTGTGTTTTGTTATCCAGAGAAGTGACCTGGGATTCTGTTCGTGTTCTGACACTTGCTTCTGAACTTATTAAGTCTTGTTGGTCCATCCGCATGCTTCTAATTTGTACTTTCATAGCCAGTTCAAGATTAAATGTAAGAATTTGGCCCACGTTTCACTCTGCTGCTTGTGGCAACACTATCACTTAGTCCACCTTGTGCTGGTGTCTTAGAAGTTTTTGCTGTTGTTGTTTCCTTCTATCCCTTTAATGAGAAGTATTGCTGAGTTCTCCTTTTGTTGTTTCTTTGGTATTTTTTTATGAGAACGTCTCACAACATTACTCAGAATTTAAGGACCTTTTTTTCTTCTCTCTTTTCTTCTCCTTTATTGCTGCTTTCCTATCCTTTCCTTCTCAATCCTTGCCTCAATTTTTCTTCTGTTCCCACTCAGTGCCTGTTGAAATTGCCTCTGCAACTCATGGTACCTCCTTCTCCTTAAGTGCTAGTCAATTTCCCTAGTACTCTCTGGCCATATTAATCTGTCTAAATACTGCACATGTTTCTACTTTGTGCCAAAAAACCCAAACTTTTAATGGATCCCAATGGCACTCTAAAAGCAAAAGAACTTTGATATAAGTATTTTAGAGCTTATTTTTATCCCACTGTTACAAATTTCACTCTGATCTGAGTCTCTTACAGTTGTGTGAAGAAAGACATTGAGTACTCTCAGTATTTGTACATAAAATCAGGCATGGAAGCTATGGTATGTTTGTATGTTTGCTGAGCTTAGTAACTCTGATATGGAATACATTTTGATGGCCTCTGAGAATTAGGTATGGCTCTATATGCCTTATAAATGTCATTCCTATCCACATTCTTGTCTACAAATAAAAAATGGCATTCTATAAGTCTTTGCTTGTGGTGCAATATTCTCTGTAATATCCAATATGTATTGTTAGAGGACTGAGAGATGATGCTCATTATTTATTCTTTTATTCATATTTATAGAGCATGCCCTGCATGTGTCAGGTTTAATTGTTTTAAGTGTATCAGAATAGCTCTAAATAAAATGACCAAAATGCCTTTGACATTATGGACTTATATTAAGAAGTATGTGTGATATGTATGAAAGAAGACATTATAAACAAAAATATTGCATTTTACCTAGTGATAGAAAGTATGGAGACTTCATTGCATAAGGGAAAGTTTTTCCTGCTTTTCTATTTGAAGAGTGCCTGTGTCAACAGGAATAAAATGTGTGTAAAACTGGAGCTTAGGTAATGTGGAGGAAGAATGGGGAAGAATGAAGCAGGAAGAATTGGGTGTGGCAGGAGACAGGAAGGTGTTTGAGAATAGATGACTACTACTGAAGACCTTTGAGAAAGTCATGTGTAAGCTAACTACTGTACAAGCTTTCTAAAATATACTTATGTATAAAAGGGTTTTAAGTGGAGTTACCCTATCATTGGGAGATAATGTTCTTCCTAGACACCATAAGCTATCAAATAGAAACCAAGAACCAAGAAAGGGATAGCTAACAATTGGGATTGTTTGACAATGGTATCTCATAGACCATTGTCAATATTACAGGCTGTTGCCACTGCTCTTGATTATATCCATAACTTGATGGTGAGATCATATTGATAATGGCATTATAAATTCAATAATAACATGGAGATATAAAGCTTGTATGTACCTAGACACTCCATCTCAATTGTTTAGTTTTTAAAGTGCTAAAAGTCTATACATGGCATCAGAGGAGAAAAGAAATAATGAATTTTACCCAGCAGTGAACCTTGAGAGCTACAATAATGGATGATCTCTCAGGACATACATATTATGCAATATTGGCATAAATGTTGTGGGAGTAACCAATCGTTTTCTGATTGGATTTCATGCTTGATCCACAGTCAGAACTCATTCACAGAATGGCTCTTGGTGCCAACTACTTGAGACTGTATAGGTCACAGGCCCTAGGGAAGTACATCATGGGATTGTTTTTATGCTATGGATGTAGTATTAAAGTGGTTTCTAATGAATTTCCATTATATATTATGCCCATAGATTAGTGCATCTCTTAGTCATCATCTACTGTCAAAAGAAGCATCTCTGATGAAGGTTAACACAGATATCTACAGATGGTCCACAGGTATATAATAAGAGAATGTGAGTGTTCAATCCTAAATGGTACACATCATACTCCTTCTCCTAAGTCTCAGGGTTCATACAGGAAAGAATGTAGAGCCAGAGGTGATAGACGACTACACTGAAACAATCCTTTCAGGACTCACCAGGTTCACTGTTCAAATGAAGTCACATTTGTTGCAACAGTAAGTACCAGTATACACCAGAGTTGTGTAAAATCAAGCCTGATAAAATCCAAGCATGGAGGGAGGATATGGTCATGAAGTTCCACCTCTAGTTGAGGAACTATTGGCAGTTGATGGTTACTGGGAAAAAATGTAGTAATTTTCAATGATGTGGACCCTGAGGTGGTACTTACACTCATATATATGCCCCTACACTCATGTACTACTGGGAGTGATGACAGGACTCAGTGGGTCTAAACGGACAGAGAGAGAAGAAAAGATTGTGGAGAAAAAAAAATCAGGGATGAAATTGATCAACAGAACCAACCAATCTAGGCCCCTAGAAGCTTACAGAGAATGAAACACTAACTAAAGAAAGAAAAGAAAAAACATATATAAACCAGACCTAGGCCCCCTATACATATGTAGATGATAGGCAACTTGGCCTTCATGTAGATCCCCTCACAAGTTGGGGGTGGGGAGGCAGTGTTTGTTATGGGATATGGTGCCTGTTATCGGAACAACTTATTCTAGCTGGGCTGCCATGTTGGGCACCAGTACAAAAAGAAGCTCTTCCTTTTGTGACTGTTGAACTGAGGGGAACTGATAGGGGTGGGACCCCCCTCACCAGAAGAGAAGGAGAGCAGGGAGAGGGAGTTGAGGTTGGAAAGGTTGGACCAGGAGGGATGGAGGTAGGGGCAGTGATTGAGATGTAACTTGAATAAATAAATAAATGTTAATTAAAAAAAATAAAAAAAACCCACATTGTACATATGTATAAAAAATTCAAACAAACAAACAAACAAACAAAAAACCCAAAGCAATACTGGCTACCTCCAATAAGCAGATGTCATCACTATTGAATTAGTCTGTAAAGATCTATAGCAACAAAGCTTGATCTCTGGGGAAAATACCTGGGAAACAAAAGCTTTTCCAATTTTAATTAGATACCCATGATTACAAACTAGTAAAAAATCTTAAGTCATTACAAGGTGGCTCTTATGACATCAGTCGATGTTATTTATCAACCTCTGGACTACAGAAGACATTCTGGGCAAAGGCACTATCAAAAATCATGGTCTATAACTCATGGCTTTTCTTAATCAGGAAGAATGAGGACTCTGAATCCTCAGTCTGAAATTAATGTCCCTCATCACCACAAAACCAAACCTTGTAACAATAGCAAAGAACATTATTTTTGTGGGCTATCCACCTTTACAGGTAATCTATGCTATGTGTACTGATCCTCTGTGAAGGCAGAGAGGAGTCAGACAGGACACTTGTGAGGTCCCCATGCACAAAGGTAAGTGTCAAATGCATGCTGTTTTTCCCAAACCACCTCTGACAGAGCCAATGAGTCTCTGATGTGCCTTGTGTCTTGTCTTTGATATTATCTCTGAACCTGAGGTAGGAGAAATAATTTCAAAGTAGAAGTAGATGCTGCAGAGATAATAATAGCCATTGATGTCCTGAATATTATTTCCAAAGAAATAGCCTTCCTGCATTTCTGCATTAACTCCTATAAAATGTAAAAACAGAGGCATAGAGGATGAGCTTGATTTTTTTTATACTCCTCTTTCTTAGTCTCATGTTAAGGGGGTAAGTCTTAAGTCTCATTTAAGGGGTTTGAGAGGCTTTGGATTTTATTCTAATGTGAACATTTTTACTGTTCTCACAGACATGACCTAAGGAAGAATGGCTTTAGGCAATGACTCATCCGTGAAGGAGTTCATTCTGCTGGGCTTGACACAGCAGCCAGAGCTCCAGCTGCCTCTCTTCTTCCTCTTCTTGGGAATCTATGTGGTCTCCATGGTGGGGAACCTGGGCTTGATTGTTCTGATTGTTTTGAATCCTCACTTGCACACCCCCATGTACTACTTTCTTTTCAACCTTTCCTTCATTGATTTCTGCTACTCCTCTGTTATAACTCCCAAAATGTTGGTGAGTTTTGTGAAGCAGAATATCATCTCTTATGCTGAGTGCATGACTCAACTCTTTTTCTTCTGCTTCTTTGTTATTGATGAATGCTACATTTTGATAGCGATGGCCTATGACAGATATGCTGCCATCTGTAAGCCCCTGCTTTACCAGGTCACCATGTCCCATCAGGTCTGCCTCTTGATGACTGTGGGAGTGTATGTGATGGGGTTTGTGGAAGCCATAGCACATACTGGTAGCATGCTAAGCCTGACCTTCTGTGATGGCAACATCATCAATCACTACATGTGTGACATACCCCCTCTCCAGAAGCTCTCCTGCACAAGCACCTCCATCAACGAGCTGGTGGTTTTCATTGTTGTAGGTGTCAATGTAATAGTGCCCAGCCTGACTATCTTTATTTCTTACTCCTTGATCCTTTCCAACATCTTCAGCATCCATTGTGCAGAGGGTAGGTCCAAAGCCTTCAGTACCTGTGGCTCCCATGTAATAGCTGTGTCTCTTTTCTTTGGAGCTGTATCCTTCATGTATCTTAAGCCCTCTAGTGCTTCTGTGGATGAAGACAAAGTATCTACCATTTTTTATACTATTATGGGCCCAATGTTGAATCCTTTCATCTATAGTATAAGGAATAAGGATGTCCACATTGCACTGAGAAAAAGTTTGAAGAAAAGGACTTTTACCTAAGAAAAATCTTTATTATTATGTTGTAAAATCTCAGGGCATGTGAGGGTTACAATTAGGGAGAGGACTGGAGGAATAACTCATTAGCCTCTGGTATAAGCATAGTGCCCTGGTTGATCCACAGTCTTGAAAACCTTCAATGGCAGGAGCAGCTGGCAACACAAAATCTAAATAAATACAGTAAGAACCTTATGATACCATTTAACATTTAACAAGTAAAGACAGTCAGGAATGACTAACCCATCATCTTCTTTAGAACAGAGAAAAAAGGTTTTTGTATAATTTTTCAAAATCTGTATCTATATTGAAAACTGAACAGACACATTTGTGCAATCATATGACAATATAGTAAGTACAGTCTAGTCTTAGAAATCACAAAGATTTAAGTACAAAACACTGAGTGAGATTATAGTCAGATATAGTAAAGTTCTGGGATTTAAAAAATGTACTTTAGAATATCTTTGCAGTGTGTGTGTATTCATATTTAGGGTTTCTTTATTGCTAGACAAGTGCTCTTCCAATGAGCTGCATCTTAAACACAACTGTGGGAACTTTGATTAGGTTACATCCAGAAGTCTCATGTTTCAGTGACACAGAGATACTGACTTCAGTAGTCTTAGAGACAGCGTCTCATTTATTCAGTTAAGAACCTTGCAGAATAATTTGTAGATTTCATTTTGAAAGGTTCCTTTGTTTCTCCAACAGGTAAAGGACAGAGGAGAAATGCCCTTTTTACTGTTTTTTTTCCCTACTCTAAAATCAGTTTGATAAGGAGAAATTGATGAGTCTGCTGATTCCAGTGCTTGCAGATGAAAAATGAAGGAACAATTTAAGTTATTCAGGATACAGGGAACCTATATTAGCTTTTTCCTTAATGGTTCTGAGGGAAGGGATGTGAATATAAGAACCTGCTAAATCTTCATTGGGAAGAATTTCACTAAGCAAGTTTACTAGTTATTGTTAAAGAAATCTTGCCTTTTTCTTAAATAAATTATATTACCATCATTTTTTAGCAGTCAGAACTTTGTCTTTAATAATTTTACTTTCATAATGCTTTAGAGTTTCTATATACAATGATAAAACTTGTTAAAAATGAAATATAAATTGAAAATCTATCTTATTTTAAACATCAAGATGTCTAGATTTTGGTCAAACAGTAAAAATATAGCTTTGAAGAAGGCTGAAAATGCTTATGATCTCAGAAGGCTACAGACTAGTAAAGTGGTGAAAAATTTAATTTTTGTATTTGTGAGTTTGGATAGGAAAATGAAAACACAATGCTTTGAAAGCATATTCTTATAGGGAGAATACCTGTTCCTTTTCTTGTCGGGGCCGATAGGAAGAACAGCTTCTGAGGAGGTGGTAAGTGACTTGACTTTCGGCTTTGCTTACAGAACAGATGAGCAAAGGGAGGGACCCAGAAGAGTTGAGAGGCAGGAGTGATCTTTTTGAGAAAGAAGAATGGTTTTGGGAAACAGGTGAAGCCTATGGGAGAAGGCTAAGCCAAAGAAGGTGTGTACAAGGGTGAAGAATAATTAATGTGTGGTTGAACTTAGGTATTGCAAGGGAAAATAACAGATGTAAGTAAGCCCAATAAAAATCCTGGTGATACCAAACAAAAGAAATATCCGTTTTCTTCTCCTTTATTCTGAAGTTCAATCTATGTCCATTTGTTTGTTTGTTAATTTATTTATTTATTACTTTTAAAATATTTATTTATTACTTCAGGTTACATCTCCATCACAGTGTCCTCTTTCCACCCCTCCCAGTCATGCCCTCCCACCCTCTACCCCCATCCCTTCCATCCCACTCCTCTGGAGTGGAGTGTCCCTATATATCAGTCCCCGCCCCAGTTCAGCAGTCATATGAGGACCAAGAGCCTCCTTATACACTGGAGCCCTAGAAGGCAGTACCACTAGGGCAAAGTGTCTCATTGGCAGGAAAAAAGTCTATGTTCATGTTCCCTTTGGTGTGTTGGTTGTAGTATAGATATCCTATACTATATGGCTAAAATCCTACTATAAGTGAATAGATGGCCATGTGCGTCCTTCTGAGTCTGGGTTAGCTCACTCAGGATGAGCTTCTCTAGTTCCATCCATTTGGCTGCAATTGCATGATTTAGTTGTTTCTGATGGCTGAGTAGTATTCCTTTGTGTAGATTGACCACAGTTTTTTTTTTTTAATTCACTCCTCGATTGAGGGACACCTGGGTTGTTTATAACTAATCTAGCTTTCATGACCAGTTTGTAATGAAATTCATAAAACAACAAATGTTAAGTAATAAAGCTTTTCATGACCTGTGGAAATGATGATGCTTATTATATAATGATAAACACAAGAAAAAATGGATCAATGTTTGCCAGATGTCAGCTGAAACAGCAACAGGAGTTACGAAAGTGTCCCTTGATCTTGTTTCTTCATGCCCTCAGTAAGCTGTGTCAAATGGAAAGACAAATGGATTGATCTGGGTTTGAGTCTCCTTTCTGTAAGTTTTAACTAATTGTCTTTTCAGTCTTTGATTCTGAACAGCTAACAATAAAACTGTTGTGGTGCATATTAAAAAATATAACACTGTGGCACACATTAAATAAACACTGTGGCACACATTAAATAAACACTGTGGCACACATTAAATAAACACTGTGGTACACATTAAATAAACACTGTGGTACACATTAAATAAACACTGTGGCACACATTAAATAAACACTGTGGTACACATTAAATAAACACTGTGGTACACATTAAATAAACACTGTGGTACACATTAAATAGATGATGCACATTTAAAAATTACTACATACTGTGTTTTAAATATTATATTCCAGGTAAATAAACATGTAATTTTTTTCACCTAACTTCTCTTACTCAATATTTCCCTTACTTCAATGGCCTTTCCCTGCTTATTTATGTCTTGCTTTGCCTTGAAAAAGATTGAGTTGTGTAGGCCAGAGTTACCATGAAATTATGATCCTATTGGCTTTGTCTCCTGAGTACTGAGATTGTTAAACACGCACCACAAGGCCTGGCTTCCCTCATAGAACAGTGGTTGTCATGCAGGTGTGTCCATTCAGGGACTCTTGCTGGTGTCCTGTTCCATTCCTCAGACAGTGGACTGACTGTAGCACTCCCAGGCTCTTAATGATGTAGTTGTTTACATAAAATTTCAATATTAATGTGGGCCCTAAGCCATTCTGACTAGTGTCCTTATAAGAACAGAGATATACATATACATCAAGAATGGGCATTCACATAGAAGAGACTAGGTGAAAACACAGCAAAAACACAGTCATATAAAAACCAATGAAGCCTCAGAAGACATACAAGTCACATTGCTGATGGACTTCTAGACACTAGAGTTGCACAAAATTATATCTTCCTGTTTAAACCATCTGGTCAGCTACATTGTTTCAATTTTTATTTTTTTAAAATTATAGACAAAAGCAAGTGACACAGTAGTTAAAATACAAAATTTCAACTTTTGTATGCCAGGTATTAAACACCTGACTCTACACATGTGAGGAAGTGCTTTATCGTTGTGCTTCAGCCACTTTTCTTTTTACTTTTGTATTTGATACAATATCTAATTGAGTTACCCATAATGATCTCTACCATTCCTGGCATCTAGGTAGGTCCTGAACTCAGCATCTGGGGTTGTTAGGATTATTAGCATGTATGACTAGGCCCAGTGACTTTATATGCTTAAGAGCCTATAGTGAGATAAACAGAACAATGGAACAAACAAACAAAAAAAAAGTATACCAGTGGTGGTGTACATACTGTATTACATACTGTAATTCCAAAGATGGCACAGATGGGAGTCTTAGGCAGAAAGATGACCAATTCAAGTCCTTTCTGAACCACACAGTGAGTTAAAAACCAATATGTGCAATATAAAGAGAATGTGTCTTTCAAAAGTAACTAACCAACCAACTGAACAATCAACCAACAAACCAACCAAATAGAAAGCAATAAAGCAAACAAATAACTGAACCAGAAAAAAAAAACAACAAAAAAGCAAAGAGAGAGAGAGAGAGAGAGAGAGAGAGAGAGAGAGAGAGAGAAAGTGAAACAAAAACCCTCAAAGTTTGGAAAGAGTGAATTGTATGTAAAGAAATACATTTTTACAAAATTGTTTATTTATTCATTCTAACATCCTGTTTATAACCTTCTCCTTCATCTCCTCCGAATCTGACCCTCCCACCCCTTGCCCCCATTTCTCCCTCGGTTCTTCTCAGAGAAGAGACCCCATCTACCAACTCTCCCCAGTACTTCATGTTGTATCAGAACTAACAACATCCTCTTCCACTGAAGGCAATCAATGCAGCCCAGCTAGGGAAAAGTTATTTGATTGTAGGAAACAGAATATGTGTCAGGGACAGCCCCTGCTTCAATTGCTGTGAGTCCACTCTTTTCATGTCTATTCAACATTGTACTTGATATTCTAGCTAGAGTAATAAGATAACTAAAGAAGATCAAGGGAATACAAATTGTAAAGGAAGAAGTCCAAGTATTTCTATTTGCAGGTGATATGATGGTATACCTAAGTGACCCCCTAAATTCTATCAGAGAACTCATACAGCTGATAAATGCCTTCAGTAAAGTGGCTGGAAACAAAATTAACTAAAAATATTAGTAGCCCTCCTTTACACAAATGATAAAAAGGTTAAAAAAGAAGTTAGGGAAATAATACCCTTCGCAGTAACTACTAATAATATAAAAATATGTAACCAGTCAAGTGAGAGACCTGTATAATAAGAACTTCCAGTTTCTGGAGAAAGAAATTGAAGAAGATATAAGAATATAGAAAGATATTTCATGTTCATGGATTGGTAAGCTTAACATTGTAAAAATGGCCATCTTACCAAAAACAATCTACAGATTAAATGTAGTTCCCATAAAAAAAAATCAACACAATTCTTTACAGATCTTGAAAGAATAATTTGGAAGTTCATATGGAAAAATAAAAAACCCATGAGACTGAAAAGAATCCTGTATAACAAAAAAGAAATATGGTTTTAATTTGAACAATGATTTCACATACTTAAGTGGCAATGCCTTCTAAAATGATTTATATTGTTCCTTTGAATGAAAAGTTGAGGGACTATAACTATGAGAACAAGAAAGATAGCCATTTGTGTAGAGAATACAAATATGCTCCAAGAGAAAAAGGAGATTGTTTCTAAAATGGCATCTGAACACTGAGTTTTATGAAGAAGAAGAAGAAGAAGAAGAAGAAGAAGAAGAAGAAGAAGAAGAGGAAGAGAAAGAGGAAGAAGTGGCAGCAGCAGCAAACTTATAGCAAGCACTCTGTTCATTACCATCCAGCTGATAGGTGAAACAGCACTTGATACTGACTATCATTTGTCATTCGTGCCCTCTACACAAGGTATGGATCATGATGAGCAATAGAAGGCCAGAATGACCTTGACTACTGAAATCTGAAGGCTCATTTTTCCCTAAGTAAAGAGTTTTGTGATCACATTGTTGTGACATTCTAAGATTTTTTTTCCCTCAATGTATTCAGTCTACTGATAAAATCTGAGTATTTAGTATTTCCTTATCCTTGCTCATCTATTATTTCTTTGGGTAGAGGACATTTGAACACATCTCCTCTAATAAAATTTTGGTGAGAAAAGCCATCTTACATTGAAGGGATGGGACTGTTATAAACCTACCAAACTCTTGAAAATAAAATAAAAGCCTAAAGAATTTGCTCTTTTTAAATCTCAAAATACTTTTTGGAGATGTGAGGTATTAATAATTTTTTAAAAATATTTATTTATTACTTTATTACTTCGGGTTACATCTCCATCACAGTGTCCTTTTTTCCACCCCTTCCAGTCCCGCCCTCCCACTCTCTACCCCCTATCCTATCCATCCCACTCCCCTAGAGTGGAGTGTCCCTACATAACAGTCCCCCACCCCAGTTCAGCAGTCATATGAAGGCCAAGAGCCTCCTCATACACTGGGGGGGCCTACAAGGCAGCATCACTAGGGCAAAGTGTCTCATTGACAAGAAAAAGAGTCTATGTTCATGTTCCCTTTGGTGCATTGGTTGTAGTATAGTTATCCTGTACTATATGGCTAAAATCTTTCTGTGCATCCTTCTAGTCTGGGTTATCTCACTCAGGATGAGCTTCTCTAGTTACATCCATTTGGCTGCAAATTGCATGATTTCGTTGTTTCTCATAGGTGAGTAGAATTCCATCATGTAGGTGTACCACCGTTTTTAAATCCATTCTTCATTTGAGGGACATCTGGGTTGTATCCAGTTTCTAGCTATTAAAATAAGGCTGCTATGAACATACATGAGGAAATTTCCTTGGGATTTGGTGAGGAATCATTTGGATGTATACTCAGAAGTGGTATGGCTGGGTCCAGAGGCAGAGCTATTCCAAGTTTTTTAAGATATCACCAGACTGACCTCCATAGTGGTTGTACAAACCTGCACTCCCACCAGCAATGGAGGAGAGTTCCCCTTTCTCCACAACCTCACCAGCATGTGTTGTCATTTAAGCTTTTGATCTTAGCCATTCTGGCAGATGTGAGATGGAATCTTAGAGTTGTCTTGAGTTGCATTTCTCTGATGATTAAGGATGCTGAGCATTTCTTCAAGTGTCTCTCAACCATTAGGGATTCCCCTTTTGTAAATTCTCTGTTTATCTCTGTTCCCCATTTTTTGATTGGATTATTTGGTTTCTTGGCATTTAATTTCTTGAGTTCTCTATATTAGCCCTCTGTCTGATGTGGGGTTGGTGAAGATTTTTTCCCAATCTGTAGGCTGCTATTTTGTTCAAATGACAGTTGTTCCTGATAGCTGAGTAGTAATCCATCATAAAAAAAAAAAAAACAACCCTCCCCAAAAAACAAAAACAAAAAACAAACAAACAAAAAAAACCCCAAGCTTTTTCCTTACAGAAGCTTTTCAGTTTCATGAGGTCCCATTCATTGATTGTTGGTCTTAGATCCTGAGCTGTTGGTGTTCTGTTCAGGAAGTTTTCACCTGTGCCGATGAGTTTGAGGATTTTCCCCAATTTCTCTTCTAATAGATTTAGTGTGTCAGGCTTTATGTTAAGTTCTTTGATCCACTTGGACTTAAGTTTTGTACAAGGTGATAAGTACGGGTCTAATTTCATTCTTTTACATGTTGACATCCATTTAGACCAGCACCGTTTGTTGAAGATGCTGTCCTTTTTCCATTGTACGGTTTTGCCTTCTTTGTAAAAATTTAAGTGAACATAGATGTGTGGGTTCATTTCTGGGTCTTCAATTTGATTCTATTGATCCACTGGTCTTTTTCTATAACAGTACCACACTGTTTTTATTACTATTTCTCTGTAGTATAGCTTGAAATCTGGGATGGTGATATCCCCAGATGTTTTTTTTTTTTTTTTTATTGTACAGGATTGATTTAGCTATTCTGGGCTTTTGTTATTCCATATGAAGTTGAGAATTGCTTTTTCCAGGTATTTTGATAGGAATTGCATTGAATCTGTATATTGCTTTTGGCAGGATGGCCATTTTTATTATGTTGATCCTACCTGTCCATTAGCATAGGAGATCTTTCCATCTTCTGATGGCCTCTTCAAATTCTTTCTTCAAGGACTTGAAGTTCTTGTTGTACATGTCTTTCACTTGCTTGGTTAGAGTTAGCCCCAGGTATTTCATATTGTTTGTAGCTGTTGTGAAGGGTGTTGTTTGCCTAATTTCTTTCTCAACCCATTTATTTATTGTATAAAGAAGGGCTTCTAATTTTTTAAAATGATTTTGTATCTAGCCACCTTGCTGAAGGTATTTATCAGCTATAAGGTTCTCTGGTGGAATTTTTGGGGTCGCTTATGTATACTATCATATCATCTGCAAATAGGGGTAATTTGACTTCTTCATTTCCAATTTGTATCCCTTTGATCTCCTTTAGCTGTCTTATTGCTCTAGCAAGAACTTTAAGTACTATGTTGAAGAGATATGGTGAAAGTGGACATCCTTAATCATCAAACTTAGGGCTGAAATCAACAATGCAGAAACAAAAAGAACGATACAAACAATCAATGAAACCAAGAGTTGGTTCTTTGAGAAAATCAACAAAATAGACAAACCCTTAGCCAAATTAACTAAAAGGCAGAGGGAAAAACCCCAAATCAACAAAATCAGAAATGAAAAGGGAGAAATAACAGACATTGAGGAAATCCAGAGAATCTTTAAGTCCTACTTTAAAAATCTATACTCCACCAAATTTGAAAACCTAAGTGAAATGGACAATTTTCTTGAAAATTTCCACCTTCCATAGATAAATCAAGGTCAGGTTAACAGATTAAACAGCCTTATAGCCCTTAAGGAAATAGAAACAGTCATTAAAAATCTCAGAAAAAAAAAAAAAAAGCCCAGGGCCAGATGGTTTCAGCACAAAATTCTATCAGACCTTCAAAGAAGAGCTAATGCCAATACTCTTCAAACTCTTTTTTTTAATAATTTATTTTTTATTTCTTCGAGTTACATCTCAATCACAATCCCCTCCCTACTCCCCCCTCCAGTCCCACCCTTCCACCTTCCTCCCCCTCAGCCCCACCATCCTCTTCCCTTCTTTTTTTTTTTTTTTTTTTAGTTTAAGGTATTTATTTTTCCCCCCAACAGCTCTCCCTTTCAGTCCAAATAATGGTTCTTTTTCTTATAACTATAAATAGAAACGGAAACTAATAGTCATGAAAACGTGTCATTTTGTTAGTTACTATGACAGTCTATCACAGTTATTTTCTAAGCTACTCAGAAATCAAGTTGCTAAGAGACAAGCAATATTTGCTTATCTAAATATAAGAGATAGATAGAGCATCTTCAAAAACCTCAAGAGATCTGCAGAATATGGCATTCAAAGATGTTTTCTTAACTTAAGATTTTTTGATATCGAGACATGTCAGCTCCTGACAGCACCCCCTATATTACTCCAAGTAGAAGATGAGCATCGAAGAATCTCCAGTGGGAGATGATTAAATTGGTGGTAAGCCATTCTCTTGGTAAGAAAAACCACTTGCTTCAACTGTAGACAGACTTCTGTCCAAAAAGGACAAAACTTGGAAGCAGGTAAGTCGACAGCCTAGCTCTGCCAAGACAGGGTAGGTAAGTCCTTCATAATTCCTGCTCTACAACCAATGTCTGTCAGAGAAATGGGGCCAAATGGCTGAAGATTGATGCTGTAATGTATGGAGAGAAAATGGGAACTGTCCAGGCAGCCACTGGTATGTCATTTTTTAGTTTTGGAAGCTGCAGGCCCTGCACTTCCTATATAATCAGATATATTTATCCCTCTCAGGTCTCTGAGGTGGTTGAAGAATAGATAGCTAGAGTCTCATAGTTAAATTTTGAGTTGTTTAGGAATCAAAAGGGTGTTCTGGATCTAAGAAGATATTTTTAAAATTATGAGGCAAGTTAGTATGAAAGCTGAGTTAGATATAGAACTCTTCAAACTCTTACACAAAATAGAATCAGAAGGAACACTGCCGAACTCATTGTATGAGGCCAGAGTCACCCTGATTCCTAAACCACACAAAGACCCAACAAAGAAAGACAACTTCAGACCAATCTCACTCATGAATATTGATACAAAAATACTTAATAAAATACTGGCAAACCTAATCCAAGAACACATCAAAAGTATCATACACCATGATCAAGTAGGTTCATCCCAGGAATGCAGGAATGGTTCAACATATGAAAATCCATCAACGTAATTCACCATATAAACAAGTTGAAAGAAAAAAAAAACCACATGATCATCTTGCTAGATGCTGAAAAAGCATTTGACAAAATCCAACACCCCTTCATGCTAAAAGTCCTGGAGAGAACGGGCATACAAGGACCATACCTATAAATAATAAAGGCGATATAAAGCAAGCCAGTAGCCAACGTCAAATTAAATGGAGAGAAACTTGTAGCATTTCCTCTAAACTAATAATTTATTTTTATAGTTTATGTAAGGAAACATTAATGAAATGGATCATTTTATTACTAATTTTAGAAAACTCATTTTACTAAGTAGATAGACAAAATATTCAGACTTATAATTTAGAATGAAAAAAATAAAGTGACATACATGATAGAAACAGGTTATTTAACATGCTAAATATGATATATAGCACTCTAATAGTAAAGACACACATATCAAATTTACTTTTACTGATAACTAATCTTTTTTTTTGATAAGTCATCATTGTTCACTGGATCAAAGTCCATATACATTGGCTATTGAGAAAGTAGCCTAGGGATTCAAGGGTGACATATTGAAATGAAAATTATGCATTCATAGAATCAACAAAACAAGATGGTGTCTAGTATTCAGAAATAGACATCTTAACTCAGCATTAATTTAGTCTGCTTTAGACTTTGGCAAGGGTTAAACAAAGGTTTATGTGAGGAAAGTGTTGATGACTAGAGCTTTGTTTGCAGAGCTCTGAAGGTAGAAAGTCTGGTAGTTAACAATCTGTGGGTCATGATCCCTCTGTAAATCTGGAAGCTAGGTTAATAACACAATGTATATTTGGCTTTGAGAGGAGACTACCGAGATGAAAATTTGGCATATATCAATCTCTTACTTCCACTCTCTGAAGTGCTTGTCTGTGTGCAAACCACTCTGAACCAAAGGCAAAGTATCAGAAGATACACATACAGTACAAAGGCTGAGATGTCAAGCTTATGCCCTGTTTTGCCACCCTCTAACAATCCACAGACCCAATTGAAGAGTTTGTGCTTTTGGCAAAAGCCTATGAGAAGTTACTCAGGCAACCATCATCACAAACCACACAAACATCACAAACCAGCAAGATATTTACAGCAAAGTAGAGGGAAGGAATATATATTATCTTCTCCACCTGCATGATATCCAATTAGTGATTTTGAAGCTATCTGAAATCAAGAGAAGCTAAATGGTTTTCTTACAACTCAAAACAATGTAAAAATTAGATTCATTAAACCAAGAAGTCCTGAAAAGTTCACATCTCTCCACTAGGCGGCATTCTGACCTTTACTTTTCAATTAAAAAAAAAAAATCTAGGTTATAGTACAAGTCTTGGAAGTTAAATGATGATTTATCTCATTTCAAGGGATTGTTTATTCTGGATTGACTATAGTTCAGAGACATTGATCCAGGTTGCTGTAGTGAAAAGTATAGTAAAGCCTTTATGTTTGGCATTAAGTGAAATGTATAGTAAGACCTTTGTAACTTGGTTTGGGTGAATTGTTTCAGCAAACCCTAGTGTACATGGGAGCTTGCAGCTGTACTAGTGGCTGAGAAACTGTTTTGAGACTATTTGAACCTTGAAGGAATGTCTTTTTAGAGAATGAACCTGGTGCTATGTGAAAGCTTGCAGCTGCACCGACCTTGGTCCTAAAATACTCCTGGCAAACCTGGAGTTCTTACTTTGGATTATGGCTAGCCATGATCAAAAGGGACTGAGATTTGTGTGGGTTGTCTGCTCTTGGGGGGGGGGGGGAGGAGAGCAAGGGCAAGAAACTTTGGTAGCTGGAAGCTTACCCAGTCCCAATTAACTTAGTATGATGTTTGAATAAAGTAACTAGAATGAGCTAGCTGGGTGTCAGTCTTTTCCAAGGAGCTTGGACTCCTCAGCTCCTTTGGGAAATGAAGGTTTGTCATCTTGGTGAGCTTCTTTTTCTACTATGGCCCCTAAAACTGAGGTCAATCAATAGTTTGCTTCCAATACCATCCTACAATGCTATAACAATTTTATGAAGGATTTTATAGTAACAGAATTTAAAAAAAGTCATGAATCAATGCACATTCAAAATACTAGCAGGGTTATCAGGTAGGAGATTAGAGCAGAGTGGGCATGGATTTGTCACAGTCCTCAGATGCTGCTGCTGACATTTTTAGCCTTTGAGTTGTTGGAAACTAGAAGTTAGCTAGTACATTCCAAAAGGATTGTGCCCATTGGTTATGATGATGGGAGGACAGGGTGAAGACTTGGTGAATGAGGAATAACTAACACTAAGCTGGGTCATCTACATCATACTTCCTCACCCCAAGGTGCATGCATCTTCTTGGAAGATGGAAGAGAAAGAATATTAAAGTCAGGAGTGGATATTGACAGAGAACAGTTTCCTTTGGATATGATATTGAAAGACAGCAGGGAGCTCTACCAATGGCCTCTATCTCAGCGCACTGATTTGATTTTCATATGTTAAATGCAAAGAAATATGCATTGGTAAGAATAACAAAGTCTAAATTCATTTAAAGAAAATAATCAGTTTTAGTACACAGTGGTTCTGTTTAAAAAACAACAACTCCAGTTTTTCTTCATAGTTTTTAAATATGCAAATGTAGTTACTGAAATAGTGACTCAAAATTTAAACTGAATAATAAATAAATAATACATTGTACATATACTTTTAGTAGCAGTAATGCAGTATCTAGAATTCCAATTAGTCAACACTGACGTCATTAATTATATTTGCCTCTCTATGAATGTCTGCAGAAGGTCCTATCACCTATATCCAAGGGACTGCATAATGCCCAGTGAGGCATTCATATCAACTGTCATGAACAGTTGGATGTTTACACATGTACTGTTATTTTTTCCCTTCTTAATTGATCACCAGTCCCTAAGTCCTAAGGGAGATTTATTTAATGAAATCCCAGTGAACCTTATAAGTCCTGAGCAAATGGTATCTGCTGTATAGCATGGTGACCCTGTTATCAGGCCTGTACCTTTCTTTCACATCTTCTTGGTAAATGATTAACTAGTGGTATGATCTTTAATGTGTGGTGAATCTGGGACTCTCAGACTGTGTCATGTGTGGTATGTTGCTTTGTTCTAGTAAAGGGAAATGTTTCCTATCTGTCACTGACCAATTCTGACATGTCCAGTGCTAAAGCCTCCTACAGGAAAGTGGAAATATACATAGGAGGTCAACACTGAGTTCTCTGAGGGGAGAAAGGCAGGGTGAGTTTATCAAGTTCTGTTCATCTCATTCATGTGGCTGAAACAGTAGAACTAGTTTATACACTAGCAAGAAACTCAGCAAAATTATCCCTGACTTACTGATTCTATTTCTTGCATTTGAACCTTTGATGTGTTGGTTGCCTTCTTAGTCTGGTAGCAAGGCAGATTTAACAGCTCCAGGTGATACTTCAGGAACTTCACTGACACTAATAGTTACAGGTAAGGAGTTTTTGTGTAATAATACTGAGGGGCATTCTTTCATACTTAACCTAAAATATAAGTAACAGTCAAGTTAACTGTGTTTCTGTCTCACTCACACATAAAATAATCTTTGTAAACACATTTTATCCTTGACCCATCCTCTGTCTAGCTAGAATGGAGTAGAGCAGACTTATAGAGACACTAGGGTATAATATGTGATTATTTATAAAGTTTAGAGCACCAATTATCTCTTCATATCTCACAAATACTTCAGTATGATATCTGAATATCCAGTGTATGAGACAAAAGAACGGTATGGTTTCTTCCTTAGAGGAATTTTCATTCTTGTAAGTCAGCATAGGGAAATTTAGATATCTAATAAAACAATGGAGATATGAATGAGCACTGGGAATTAAAGGAAGGTTTTAGAGAAACATACTTTGGATACAAACTTACCTGCGAGCCTTATACATCCCATAATGTATGCAAGGTTACATCAAATATACTCAGGAACAGTAAAGCCCTCCAGTATCTGTGGCTCTCACATTGTTGCCATTTGTCTTTTCTTTGTGTCTGCAACACTTATGTAGTATAAATATTCATCTGAATATATGGACCAGGAAATTTTTTTTTGTTTTCTACACTAATGTGGTTGGTGCCCATGTACAATACTCTAATCGACAGTATGTGGATCAAGGATGTGAAAATGGCACTGATGGATGCCCTGATGGAATGTTAGAGAAGTTTAATTTATTTAGATGAAGAAACATATAAAGAAGTTGAGACCTTAAATTTTCTGTGGTGTTTGTACATGAAGAAGTTTTTTTTTCATGCATGCATGTATCATTTACACCTGTTGCCATATCTTTGCTTTGAGAGAATTGTCTTCATATTTTTCTTTCATATAATCTTGTCTCAGTTTTGTTTACATATTTCTATCACTTTTCATAAATTTCAAAATGAGTGAATATATGTCCCGTAGGGAGTAATACATTGATGTCTTTCATTATTGCTTACTTGGAAAAAAATCACTAGTTCCTATATTAATGAATTTTTTTCTTTATTTTTTATTTCTTCAAGTTACACCTCAATCGCAGTCCCCTCCCTATTCCCCCTCCAGTCCCACCCTCCCACCCTCAACCCCCCATCCTCTTCCCTTTTCTTTTTTTCTTTTAAGTTTAAGGTATATCTTATTTCCCCCTACAGTTTCCCCTTTCAGTCCAACAAATGGCTCTTTCTCTTATAATAACAAATACAATACAGTACAACAGAGGTAACTAGGCCACAGTTATGAGGGTTATATGGCTTAACGTACATTCCCAATGACCAGTCCATATGTATTTGGTACCTGACTTTAACATTCTACTATCTAAACATCTCCATGAGTTTAAAGGTCTATATCTGACTCAACATTCATACTAACTTGCAACACAATTTTAAAAGTATCTTCTTAGATCTATAACACTCTCTTGACTCCTAAACAACTCAAAATTAAATTATGAGACTCTAGCTATCTGTTCTTCAACCACCTCAGAGACCTGAGAGGGATAAATATATCTGATTTTATAGGAAGTACTGGGCCTGTAGCTTCCCAAACTAAGAAATGACATACCTGTGGCTGCCTGGACAGTTCCCATTTTCTCTCCATACATTACAGCATCGATCTTCAGTCATTTGGCCCCGTTTCTCTGACAGACATTGATTGTAGAGCAGGGGTTATGAAGGACTTACCTACCCTGTCTTGGCAGAGTTAGGCTGTCGACTTACCTGCTTCCAGGTTTTGTCCTTTTTGGACAGCATTCTGTCTTCAGTTGGGGCAAGGGGCTTTTCCTACCGAGAGATACGCTTGTGACTAATTCAATCATCTCCCACTGGAGATTCTTCGATGCTCATCTTCTACTTGGAGGAGAATAGGGGGTGCTGTCAGGAGTTGCTATGTCTTGATATAAAAAAATCTAAAGTTACGAAACATCTTTGAATGCCATATTCTGCAGATCTCTTGAGGTTTTTGAAGAGGCCCTATCTATCTCTTATACTAGGGTAAGCAGATGTTGCTTGTCTCTTGCCGGTTTATTTCTGATTAGCTTAGAAAGTAACTATAATAGGCTGTCATAGTACCTAACTGAATGACCGGCTTGCATAACCATTAGTTTGCATTTCTTAATTATCCTAAACAGTTTATGACAATTAGTAGTAAAAGGCCGAAACATCACATTTCATTTTTTTCTTTACCTCCTAACCCTTCCATCCCACTTCTCTGGGGTGGGGTGTCCTTATATAACAGTCCCTCATCTCATTTGGGAGGTCGTATGAGGGCCAAGAGCCTCTTCATTCATTGGGGATCTACGAAGCAGTACCATCAGTGAAAAGTGTCTCGTTGCCCGGGAGAGAGAACTACTAAACAAACAAACCAATAAGCATACAATAGATAAAAAAGACTAAAAAACAGAAAAAATATAACTAATATATAAAAAATAAATAAAGAATAAAAATTAAAAATAAGAAGTCTATGTCCAAGTTCCCTTTGGTGTGTTAGTTGTAGTATTGATACCTTCTACTATATAGCTAAAATCCTACTATAAGTGAATAGATGCCATATGTGTCCTTCTGAGTCTGGGTTAGTTCACTCAGGATGAGCTTTTCTAGTTCCATCCATTTGGCTGCAAATTGCATAATTTCATTGTTACTGATAGCTGAATAATATTCCATTGTATAGACGTACCACAGTTTTTTGACCCATTCTTCGGTTGAGTGACATCTGGGTTGTTTCCAGTTTCTAGCTATTACAAATAAGGCTGCTATAAACATAGATGAGGAAACTTTCTTATGATTCCGTGAAGAGGCATTTGGGTGTATACCAGAAGTGGTATGGCTGGGTCCTGAGGCAGAGCTATACCAAGTTTTTTAAGATATTGCCAGACTGACCTCCATAGTGGTTGCACAAGCCTGCATTCCCACGAGCAATGGAGTAGGGTACCCCTTTCTCAACACCCTCACCAGCATGTGCTGTCATTTGAGTTTTTGATCTTAGCCATTCTGACAGGTGTGAGATGGAATCTCATAGTCGTCTTGAGTTGCATTTCTCTGATGATTAAGGATGTTGAGCATTTCTTCAAGTGTTTCTCAGCCATTAGGGATTCCTCCTTTGTGAATTCTCTATTTAGCTCTGCCCCCCATTTTTTGATTGGATTATTTGGTTTCTTGGCATTTAATTTCTTGAGTTCTTTGTAGATTTTGGACATTAGCCCTCTGTCAGATGTGGGGTTGGTGAAGATTTTCTCCCAGTCTGTAGGCTGCCGTTTTGTTCGAATGACAGTGTCCTTTGCCTTACAGAAGCTTTTCAGTTTCATGAGGTCCCACTTATTGATTGTTGATCTCAAGTCCTGAGCTGTTGGTGTTCTGTTCAGGAAGTTTTCTCCTGTGCCAATATGTTCGAGGGTTTCTCCCACTTTTTCTTCTAGTAGATTTAGTGTGACTGGCCTTATGTTAAGGTCTTTGATCCACTTGGAATTAAGTTTTGTACAGGGTGATAAGTATGGGTCTAACTTCATTCTTTTACAAATGGACATCCAGTTGGACCAACACCATTTGTTGAAGATGCTGTCCTTCTTCCATTGTGCCGTTTTGGCTTCTTTGTCAAAAATTAGGTGGCCATAAGTGTGGGGGTCTATTTCTGGATCTTCAATTCGATTCCATTGATCTACTGGTCTGTTTCTATACCAATACCATGCTGTTTTTACAATTATTGCTCTGTAGTACAGGTTGAAATCTGGGATGGTAATACCTCCAGATGTTTTTTTATTGTACAGGATTGATTTAGCTATTCTGGGCTTTTTGTTGTTCCATATGAAATTGAGGCTAGCTCTTTCCAAGTCTATAAAAAATTGTGTTGGTATTTTGATAGGAATTGCATTGAATCTATATATTGCTTTTGGTAGGATGGCCATTTTTATTATGTTGATCCTACCTATCCATGAGCATGGGAGATCTTTCCATCTTCTAAAGGCCTCTTCCATTTCTTTCTTCAAGGGCTTGAAGTTCTTGTTGTACAGTTCCTTTACTTGCTTGGTTAGAGTTACCTCCAGGTATTTTATGTTGTTTGCATCTATTGTGAAGGGGGTTGTTTCCCTTATTTCTTCCTCAGCCCGTTTGTTTGTTGTATAAAGAAGGGCTTCTGATTTTTTTGAATTAATTTTGTATCCAGCCACTTTGCTGAAGGTGTTTATCAGCTGTAAGAGTTCTCTGGTGAAGTTTTTGGGGTCGCTTATGTATACTATCATATCATCTGCAAATAGGGATAATTTGACTTCTTCATTTCCGATGTTTATCCCCTTGATGTCCTTTAGTTGTCTTATTCCTCTAGCAAGAACTTCAAGTACTATATTGAAGAGATATGTTGAAAGTGGACATCCTTGTCTTGTCCCTGAGTTTAGAGGAAATGCTTCAAGTTTCTCTCCATTTATTTTGATGTTGGCCACTGGCCTGCTGTATATTGCCTTTATTATTTCTAGGTACGGCCCATGTATGCCCGTTCTCTCCAGAACTTTTAGCATGAAGGGGTGTTGGATTTTGTCAAATGCTTTTCTGCATCTAGTGAGATTATCATGTGGTTTTTTTCTTTCATCTTGTTTATATGGTGAATTATGTTGATAGACTTTCGTATGTTAAACCATTCCTGTATTCCTGGGATGAAGCCTACTTGATCATGGTGTATGATACTTTTGATGTGTTCTCGAATTCGGTTTGCTAGTATTTAATTAAGTATTTTTGCATCTATGTTCATGAGGGAGATTGGTCTGAAGTTCTCTTTCTTTGTTGGGTCTTTGTGTGGTTTAGGAATCAGGGTGATTGTGGCCTTGTAGAATGAGTTTGGCAATGTTCTTTCAGATTCTGTTTTGTGAAAGAGTTTGAAAAGTATTGTTGTTAGCACCTCTTTGAAGGTCCGGTAGTATTCCGTGCTAAAGCCATCTGGCCCTGGGCTTTTTTTGGTTGGGAGAATTTTAATGACTGTTTCTATTTCCTGATGGGTTATAGGGCTGTTTAATCTGTTTATCTGATCATGATTTAGCTTCGGTAGGTGGAACCTATCAAGAAAATTGTCCATTTCACTTAAATTTTGAAATTTGGTAGAGTATAGATTTTTAAAGTAGGATCCAAATATTACTGGATTTCCTCAATGTCTGTTGTTATTTCTCCCTTTTCATTTCTGATTTTGTTGATTTGTGTTTTCTCCCTCTGTCTTTTAGTTAATTTGGCTAAGGGTCTGTCTATTTTGTTGATTTTCTCAAAGAACCAACTCTTGGTTTCATTGATTCTTTGTATAGTTCTTTTTGTTTCTAAGTTGTTGATTTCAGCCCTAAGTTTGATGATCTCCTGCCTTCTGCTCCTCTTGGGAGTGTTTGCTTCTTTTTTTTCCAATTCACTCAGTTTAGCTGTTAATTCGCTAATATGAGCTGTCACAATTTTCTTTTTGAAGGCACTTAGTGCTATGAACTTTCCTCGTAGCACAGCTTTCATTGTGTCCCATAGGTTTGGGTATGTTGTGTCTTCATTTTCGTTGGATTTTAAGAAGTCTTTGATTTCCTTCTTTATTTCTTCCCTGACCCAGTGGTCCTCTAGTAAAGAGTTGTTCAATTTCCATGTGAGTGTAGACTTTCTGTTGATTCTTTTGCTATTGAAGTCCAGCTTTATTCCATGGTGGTCTGATAAGATACAAGGGTTTATTTCAATTTTCTTGTATCTTTTGAGGCTATCTTTGTGTCCAACTATATGGTCGATTTTGGAGAAGGTTCTGTGAGGTGCTGAGAAGAAGGTGTATTCTTTTGTGTTTGGGTGAAACGTTCTGTAGATATCTGTTAGGTCCATTTGGTTCATGATCTCTGTTAGACTCATTATTTCTCTGTTTGGCTTCTGTCTTGATGATCTGTCCATAGCTGTGAGTGGGGTGTTGAAGTTCTCACTATTAAAGTGTTTGGATCAATATGCGATTTAAGTTTTTGAAGTGTTTCTCTTATAAATGTAGGTGCCTTTGTATTTGGGGCATAGATGTTCAATAGTGAGATGACCTCTTGGTGGATATTTCCTTTAATGAGTATGTAATGCCCTTCTCTGTCTTTTTTTATTAACTTCAATTGGAAGTCTATTTTGTTTGATATTAGGGTGGCTACTCCAGCTTGTTTCCTGGGTCCATTTGCTTGGAAAACCTTTTCCCAGCCCTTTACTCTGAGGTAGTGTTTATCTTCAATAGTGAGGTCTGTTTCTTATATACAGCAAAAAGATGGGTCTTGTTTACGGATCCAGTCTGTAAGTCTGTGTCTTTTTATTGGCGAGTTGAGTCCATTGATGTTGATGGATATTAGTGTCCAGGGGTTGTTATGTCCCATTATTTTGGTTTAGCTGGCTGTCTTGTGTTTCTCTTTTGTTTAGTTGCTGTGGAGGTTTCTATTTCCTCTGTTTTCTTGGGTGTAGTTATCTTATCTGGGTTGTAATTTTCCTTCTAGGATCTTCTGTAGGGCTGGGTTTGTGAGGAGATATTGTTTGAATTTGATTTTGTCATGGAATATCTTGTTTTCTCCTTCTATGTTGATAGAGAGTTTTGCTGGATATAGTAGTCTGGCTGGGCACCTATGTTCTCTCAGGGCTTGTAGGACATATGTCCAGGCCCTTCTAGCTTTTAAAGTTTCTGAGAAGAAGTCAGGTGTGATTCTGATGGGTCTGCCATTGTATGTGACTTGGCCTTTTTCTCTTACAGCTTTTAATATCCTTTCTTTGTTCTCTACATTTGGAGTTTCTATTATTATGTGGAGAGAGGAGTTTCTTTTCTGATCTAATCTGTTTGGTGTTCTGTAAGCCTCTTGGATTTTTACTGGCATCTGTTTCTTTAGGTTTGGGAAGTTTTCTTCTATCATTTGGTTGAAGATATTTCCTGGACCATGGAGTCGGGAGTCTTCTCTTTCCTCTATGCCTATAATTCTTAGGTTCCGTCTTTTCATTGAGTCCTTGATTTCTTGGATGTTGTGGGTGAGAGATTTTTTAGCTTTCTCATTTTCTTTGGATGTTGTACTGATTTCTTCCATCGAATCTTCCATGTCTTCCGTCTCTTGCATTCTATTTTTCATACTCACATCCGTAGTTCCTGTTCTCTTCTCTTGATTCTCCATTTCCTCTTTTAACTCTGACTGTGTTTTCTTTATTGTTTCCATTTCTATTTTCATGTCTTGAATTGTAGTGTTCGTTTTGTACATTTCCTTCTCCATTTTGCTTATTTTTGTCTGGAGATCTTTCATTGCTTTATCCTTTTCCTGTTCAAGCTGGGTCACCTTGGCTTGGAGCTCTTTAATGATGTTATCCATTGTTTTGACTTGTAAGATTGTGGCTTCTTTGAATTCCTTCATAATTTTAAGTTCTTCTTGAAGGGACTTTATCACTTTCCATACTGTTGAATTGTCATCATTTTCATGTGTTTCAGTTGTGGTGAGGTGGTTCGGGCTGGACGGAATAGCGTTGCTTTCTTTTGTTGGAGACATTTTGCTCTGGGTTTTTTTTTTTTTGTCTCTGGCCTCTGGCCATGTGGAATTTGCTGTCTTCCAGACTTGGGTCCAAAGGGGGCACTGTGGTGTAGGATTTGAGTTGCCTTATTCCACCCCTATAAGGTGAGTCATTCAATCCCGCCTCCCAGGTGAGGACCTAATTAATTCAGGTGGCGGGGCTGTTTACAAATAAGCTCTGATTCCCCACTGGAAGGGCCTGTACTAGTACATAAGACCGATATACGACCGTTTCAAATATCTAGCAGTTTTCCCGGGGTTGGTTTCTGTAGCGGGTAAGTCTGCATTTCAGCTGCAGTAGCCTTGCTGCTCCTGCGGCTTGGAAACTGGCCAGTGATGTCACAGACTGCGATCTGTGGTCTGAAGGCACTTTGCAGGGGATCTCCCGCTCACTTCCAAGGGTTGCAACCTTTCACTCGATAATTGGATCAGATCGTCTGTGTGAGACCTGGGAGTGCCCAGCAGGGTGGGGATTATCTCTGCATGGTTTCTGAATCTGCCGGCTGGGTATTAGTTTGGAACTTACTGGGGATTTCTCCTTTTGGGGGGATGGGTTATCCCGATTCCCGGGTCCAGACGCTTCCTAGCGTGTCCGAGATTCAGAAGTGGCGTCCTGCCCAGGCATCTTCCGTGGTCCCTGTGTAGCTGGGTGAGATTTAGAAGGGGTTGTGCCCTTTTTACAGCATCCTGGAACACTTGCCGCCTTGTGATTGTTGACCCTGAAATCAAAATACGTCTGTGCCGGCCGCCGCCATCTTGGATCATTAATGAATTTTTAAATAACAGATTTATCTCCTAAACACTGAGGTGTTTTACTGAAGCGTCCTTTCTATTGTCAACATTGTTAGCTACTCTGGGCATAAGCATGGGGAAGGTGTTGGTTATGAGCTATGCAAAGCTTACAGCAGAACCACAGAGACCTAATCATGTCTTTTTGTTATACTGTTTTAACTTTCCTGGTTGTCAACAAAGGACAATGTCTACAGCATATTCTACCTGCCTCTGAGATCCTCAGAAAACCTAGTATCTGTATGATCAAAAAGAGCACATGCAACTCCGTGTTTTCTTGTCTAAACAGCTATAACAGAGGATTGAACAGAAACACACACACACACACACATACACACACACCTCTACATATTTATTTCTGTAATTTAATTGAGGAGGGCTGTTTATATAATAAAAATTATATCATTACTGTATAAGACGGGATGAAATATTTTGAAATAGACAATGTAGTTCTTACTATACTAATCCAACCACAACTATTAAAATTAGTAATTAATGAACTATGTTAGATACTACTATTAAGCACAAACAAATTTGGGGTTTAATTTAATAATTTGTACATTGAACTTAGACAATCCTTCTTAGTTCCTTGTCAAGAGGAGTACCTGGAGTCTACACAGTTGATGTCAGTCTGTGGCTAGTGATACCATCTTATTGTACTTCATAAATGCATACAATATTTTTGTCAACTAAAAATAAAATGAAATGTCAAGTTTTGGCCTCTTGCTACGAACTGTCATAAACTGTTTAGGATAATTAAGAAATGGAAACTAATAGTCATGAAAACGTGTCATTTTGTTAGTTACTATGACAGTCTATCACAGTTATTTTCTAAGCTACTCAGAAATCAAGTTGCTAAGAGACAAACAATATTTGCTTATCTACATATAAGAGATAGGGCATCTTCAAAAACCTCAAGAGATCTGCAGAATATGGCATTCAAAGATGTTTTCTTAACTTAAGATTTTTTGATATTGAGACATGTCAGCACCTGACAGCACCCCCTATTCTACTCCAAGCAGAAGATGAGCATCGAAGAATCTCCAGTGGGATATGATTGAATTGGTGGTAAGCCTTTCTCTTGGCAAGAAAAACCCCTTGCTTCAACTGTAGACAGACTTCTGTCCCAAAAGGACAAAACTTGGAAGCAGATAAGTTGACAGCCTAGCTCTGCCAAGACAGGGTAGGTAAGTCCTTCATAATTCTTGCTCTACAATCAATGTCTGTCAGAGAAATGTGGCCAAATGGCTGAAGATTAATGCTGTAATGTATGGAGAGAAAATGGAAACTGTCCAGGCAGCCACTGGTATGTCATTTCTTAGTTTTGGAAGCTGCAGGCCCTGCACTTCCTATATAATCAGATATATTTATCCCTCTCAGGTCTCTGAGGTGGTTGAAGAATAGATAGCTTGAGTCTCATAGTTAAATTTTGAGTTGTTTAGGAATCAAGAGGGTGTTCTGGATCTAAGAAGATATTTTAAAAATTGTGAGGCAAGTTAGTATGAAAGCTAAGTTAGATATAGAACTTTAAACTCATGGAGATGATTAGATAGTAGAATGTTAAAGTCAGGTGCCAAATACATATGGACTGGACATTGGGAATGTATGCTAAGCCATATAACTCTTATAATTGTGGCCTATTTATTTCTGTTGTTTTGTATTGTATTTATAGTTATAAGAAAAAGAACCATTTTTTGGACTGAAATGGAGAGCTGTTGGGGGGAAAACGAAATACCTTAATCTAAAAAAAAAAAAAAAGAAGGGAATAGGATGGGGAGTTGAGGGGGAGGAGGGTGGAAGGGTGGGACTGGAGGGGGGAGTAGGGAGGGGATTGTGATTGAGATGTAACTTGAAGAAATAAAAAATAAATTATTAAAAAAATTGAAAAATATCACTTTTGCATGAGTATTTATATCTCATTAGGCCTTTAAAGGAAATAATGGTTTTAAATTTTATCAGATCAAGATTTCCAAATAGTTGTTTTACCTGTACAACCTGAGAGAAGAAATTGTGATCAGGTTTTTTTTTTCAGCATAATATTTTTATTGAGTATTTGGGAATCTCACATCATCACCCAGATTCCACTCACCAATCTGTGATCCTATATTTGCTACCATGGGAGCTATCATGACCTCCTTATCGCTCCCTCAAAAAAAAAAAAAAAAAAAAGAAGTCCATTTTGTATTGTTCATACTGACTGGAGCATAGCCATACCACCCAGATTGTGCCCAATCTCATCTGATCTTGTAACCTAAGCAGGGATGGACTTAATTAGTACTTGGATCATAGATCAGGTTCTTTTTAAACATAATATCATTATTAAAATTTGAGAATATCCTACATTTTACTCTGATCACATTGTATTCACCACTGACTCCTCCCCCTACTCTTCCCAGATCCAGACCCATTCCTTATCTTCCTATTCTCTCCTGACTTCTTGTCATTTTCTCCATAAGTGTTTAAATAACTCACCTAGTCTTGTTTATACTGCCCAATACTTCCCATACACTCATAGGTGTTGGATTATACACTTGAGCATAATGCTTTAAGAGGGATTATTCCCTTAGAAAAATGACTTTCTTCCCATTTAGGTTTATCAATTCTTAGTTTCTCAGTTATGGGTGTGGTTTCATTAGCCCTTCTTACCTCCATATTTCATGTTCTTATATAACTTAATAAGGCTCTAGGGTAGGAAGAGACAGTTTTCTTCAGAAAAGTAGCCCAGTTAGAATGTCCATGCACCAGTGCATGGCCATATATCTGTGTACATACAAATAACACTGATTTGGCCAAGTAGGTAATAAAAAGAGGGATGAATTTGAGAGGAGATGTAGCAGAGAAGCTCTTCAGAGGAGTTGGTGAAGGAATGAGAGCTCATATAACCCAAACACATTGAATACATATACAAAGCTCTCAGAGATTATGGGGGGGGTGGTGGACAACTGACACTAAAGACTTTTAAAAAAGATTCTCTTTTTAAAATATTTATTTATTAGTTCAGGTTACATCTCCATCACAGTACCCTCTCTCCACCCCTCCCAGTCCCGCCCTCCCATCCTCTACCACCTATCCCTTCCATCCCACTCCTCTGGAGTGGAGTGTCCCTACTTAACAGTCCCCTCCCCAGTTCAGCAATCATATGAGGGCCAAGAGCCTCCTCATACACTGAGGGCCTACAAGGCAGCACTACTAGGGCACAGTGTCTCATTGACAGGAAAAAAGTCTATGTTGCTGTTCCCTTTGATGCATTGGTTGTAGTACAGTTATCCTGTACTATATGACTAAAATCCAACTATAAGTGAATAGATGCATAAAAACTTCTACTTTAGAACTTTTCTAATACATATGAAAAATCTTAAATGAAGTCACCATGTCACGTGTGAGAAAATTCTTCAACTAGACATTTTATACCATGAACTAAGATGTCCAGTGTTAGGAAGGGGTGACAACTTGTTGCCTTGTTGGTCAAAAGCGTCTCCCAGACTGCCACAGCCCAAACATTACAGGCTATTATTGGTTTCCCTTCACAACCTGACAGTGAGGTCTTATTGCTGACACCACTTATGCCACTGAACAGGGAGACATGCAGCAGGTATCCAGCTAGAAGCTTCACTTGAACTGACTAGCATTCATAATGCTGGAAGGAACTTAGCATGCTACTGGAGGAGAAAAATAAATAAAAAATCAAATAAAAACAAAACTAACCAAAAAAAAAAGTTCTTAGTATTGTTTCAATTTGGTGCCACCCCCACCCCTTAAAAAGCCACCAAACCTTTTAATGGTTCCCAATGACATTCTGAAATCAAAAGAACCTTGATTTTGATATTTTAGATTTTGTTATACTGCATTGTTACAAATTAAACTCTTCTGAGTCTATGTTATAGTTGTGTGGGAAAAGACCTTGAATACTCTTAGCATTTTTCAGAAAATTGGTATGAAAGCTGTAGTTTGTTTTCTGAGCTTAGTATCTCTGATTGACTTCTGAGAATATTGCACTGTTACAAATTTTCCTTTGATCTGAGTATATGAAACAGTTGTATGGATAAAAGGCATTGTGTATTCCCAACATTCAGAAGGCATTAATGACATTCAAGGATGAGAGCTCTAGGTTTCTTAAATTTTTTCTGATCTTAGTAATTCCAATGTGGAGTTCATTTTGATGGCTACTAGGAGTTACCTGTGTCTCTACATGTCTCATTCATGTCATTCCTCTCCACATTATTGCCTATAAATAAAAACATTGGAACTTAATATTTTTTTGCCTGTGTGATGAATATTCTGAGTATGCATTTCGAGTATATAGTCTTAGAGAACTAGAAAATAATTCTCATTATACATTCTCTTCTATACATATTTATAGAGCACACCCTGCGTTTGTCAAGTTTAATTGATTTAAACAGGAATAAAAGGTATGTTAAACTGGAGCACAGGTGATGTGAAGGAAGAATGGTTAATAATGAAACAGAAAGGATTGGGTGTGGCAGGAGATAGGAGGGCAGAATAGACAATGGAGTTTGAGGAGGGATAACTAACATTAAGGATATTTTAGAAAGTCATGATTAAGCCTACTACTGCACAAGCTTCATAAATACACTCATTTATAAAAAGGATTTAAGTAGAGCTACCCTATAATTGTGAGACAGTGTTCCTCCTGGACACAATAGACTATGAAATAAAAACCAAGAGCCAGAAATGGGCTCCTTTTTCGAGGTGCTTGCCAGTTGAATTCCATAACTCCTTCACCTAATATTACCACTGCTCTTGATTATATCCATAACTTGATGGTAAGATACTATTGCTGAGAATACCACACATTCAAGTAACAACATGGAGACAAAAATCTTATATCTGCCTAGAAGCTTTATCTCTATGTCTAGCTTTTATAGAGCTTAGTCTAGACATGATATCACAAGCAAATTGTAATAATCAATTTTACTTAGGTGTGAACACTGAAAGCTACAATAATGGCTGATCTGGCAGAATGCACCCTCTTATGCAATATTGGTACAATGTTGTTGGAATAATCAACCACTTTCTATTTGGATTTCAGCCTTGCTCCACAGATAGAACTAATATGGTTCTTAGAGCCAACTACCTGAGACTAGATAGGTTATAGGCCTTAGGGAAGTACCTATGACTGTTTTTCTGCTGTGAATAGAGTATTAAACTAACTGTTAACAAATTTCCATTATACATTATAACCATAGATTAGTGCATATGTTGATTTTCATCAGAAATGCTTCTTTAGGCAGGAGATGGTGGTTAACACAGACATCCATAACTAGGAAACAGGCGGCATAAAAGAGTCTCAGAGTGCTCAACCCTAAATTGGACCTTTACATAATACCCTTTCACACATGTTACAGGGATCATAGGGAAACAGGAATGGAAAGACTGTAAGAGCCAGAGGTGATACAATGTTTTCAGAACTCAACAAGTTCACTGATCAAATAAACTCACAGTCTTTGCAATAGTTTGCATAAGACCTGTGTAAAGTCAAGTTCAATATATCACAGGAATTGAAAGGGGATATTTTCATAAAGTAACACCTGTAGCTAAGGAACTATGAGCAATTGATGGTTACTGGGAGAAATATAATTGGTTTACAAAATGTGATATCTGAGAGGATATTTATATTCACCTAGGTATCACTACACTTATATACATAGTGGCAGGGCTGAGTGGACTCACTGGGTTAAAATAAAAGAAAAAGAAGGAAAAGATGAAGTTGTAAAGGGATATATAAAAGACAATAAGGGAAGGAATGGAGGAGAAGAAATCAGAAGTGAAGTTATCAAAACACATTGATTATATATTTATAAAAATTTTCAAATGATAAAATCAAAACAAAACTGTATATCTCCAATAAGCCAATGTTATCACTATTGAACTAGTCTGAAAGTACCATAGTAACAAAGTCTGATCTCTGGGGGAAAATAACTGGGAAACAAAAGCCTTTCAATTTTTAATGAGGTCCCTAAGATTATGAAGTCATAAAACTCTCTTCGGTCCCAATCAGGTGGCTGTTGAAATATCAGCAGATGTTATTTACTAACTGCTGGGCTGGAGAAGACATTCTTGCAAAAGCCACCACCCCCAAAAAATCTGCAGTCACAGCTTTTCTTAATATGGAGGAATGAGGCTTCTGACTTCACCAGTCCAAAATTCATTTCCCTCATCACTGGAAAGACAAATGTAAGAACAACAGAAAGAAATATATTTTTCTGCATTGTAAACCTTTGCAGTTCTCTTAGGACATGAGTATTTGCCTTTATGAGAGTAGAGGAGAAGAGGTGGTAAATTCAGTGGTGAGGTTTCCCCCTGTGCAAATGTAAGTGTTGAATGCACACTTGCTTGTTTTTCTTCCCCAAACTATCTCTGAGTCTCCAAAGTGCCTTGTCTCTTCTCTTTTGAGAGTACCATGAGCCTGAACTAGGAGGTGAATTGTCAAGGTAGAAGCCTAATAGAGATGCTGCAGAATCAAGAATTGGTGTCCTCAGTAATATTCCTGAAGAAATGGCCTTTCATATATTTATGTCTGTTTTTGTACATTAAGTTTCCTTAGGTATTGAAAACGGAGGTACAGAGAAGGATGGGCTTAATTTTAATCTTACATTCTAGTTCTTAGTTTCATTTTAAGATGGTAGGTAGGAGAGGGCTGGAATTTAATTCTAATGTTATTATTTTTGCTATTCTCACAGATATGGCCTAGGGAAGAATGGCTTTAGGCAATGACTCATCTGTGAAGGAGTTCATCCTGCTGGGCTTGACACAGCAGCCAGAGCTCCAGTTGCCCCTCTTTTTCCTCTTCTTGGGAATCTATGTGGTCTCCATGGTGGGGAACCTGGGCTTGATTGTTCTGATTGTTTTGAATCCTCACCTGCATACCCCCATGTACTACTTTCTCTTCAATCTTTCCTTTATTGATTTCTGCTACTCCTCTGTTATAACCCCCAAAATGTTGGTGAGTTTTGTGAAGCAGAACATCATTTCTCATGCTGAGTGCATGACTCAGCTCTTTTTCTTTGCTTTCTTTGTTATTGATGAATGTTACATTTTGACAGCAATGGCCTATGACAGATATGTTGCCATCTGTAAGCCCCTGCTTTACCAGGTCACCATGTCCCATCAGGTCTGCCTGTTGATGACATTGGGTGTGTATGTGATGGGGTTTATGTGTGCCATGGCCCATACTGGTAGCATGCTAAGCCTGACCTTCTGTGATGGCAACATCATCAATCACTACATGTGTGACATACCCCCTCTCCAGAAGCTCTCCTGCACAAGCACCTCCATCAACGAGCTGGTGGTTTTCATTATTGTAAGTGTCAATGTTATAATACCCAGCCTGACTATCTTTATTTCTTACTCCTTGATCCTTTCCAACATCCTCAGCATCCATTCTGCAGAGGGTAGGTCCAAAGCCTTCAGTACCTGTGGCTCCCATGTAATAGCTGTGTCTCTTTTCTTTGGAGCTGCAGCCTTTATGTATCTTAAGCCTTCTAGTGCTTCTGTGGATGAAGACAAAGTATCTACCATTTTTTATACCATTGTGAGTCCAATGCTGAACCCTTTCATCTATAGTATAAGGAACAAGGATGTCCACATTGCACTGAGAAAAACTTTGAAGAAAAGCATGTTTACCTAAGAAGAATATGTATTTGTTATGAGAGTAAAATCCTAGGGGATGTGAGGGTTACAGTTAGGGAGAGTACTGGAGGAATAAATAGCTCATTGGCTGACTATTTATTTATAAGCATAAGGCCATGGATTTGACTCACAGTCTTGAAATGTTTCAATGACAGCAACAATTAAAATAACACCAAATCCACATTAATATGGTGGAATATTATGGAATGAAAATTATTTAACATTATGCATATTTAATTTAATTAATGAGAAAATTTCAGTAGTAAAGACAGTGAAGAATGATTAACCTGTCATCTTTTTTAGGGTATAGAGAAAAGATTATTCTGTAATTTTCTAAAATCTTATGCATCTGTTTTCAGCATTGAAAACTTAACAAAAACATTTGTGCAAACATATAACAATAAAGTCAGTACACTCTAGTCTTAGAAATCACAAGGATTTAAGTACAAATCATTGAGTGATATTATACTCAGTACAGTTCTGTGATTTATTAAAATATACCTTTTAGAAATACTCTTGCAGTGTGTGTGTGTGTGTGACAACTGTGGGAACTTTGATTAGATTACATCCAGAAGTCTTGTTTCAGTGACACAGAGATACTGACTTCAGTAGTCTTAGAGACAGCATCTCATTTATTCAGTTAATGCCCTCCAGATTATTTGTAGATTTCATTTTGCGAAGGTCCTTTATTTCTCCAAAACATGAAGAACAGAGGGGAAATGACCTTTTCACTCTGATCTTTCTCTATAATCTAAAAGCAATTTGGTAAGGTGAACTTGATGAGTCTCTTATGATTCTAAAGCTTGCAGACTGAAAATGAAACAGCAATTTAGGTTATTCAGGATATAGGGAACCTATATTAGGTTTTTTTCTTCATAGACTTGATGGTGGGCATGTGAATATAAAGACCTGTTATGTCTTCATTCGGGAGAATTTGACTAAGCAAATTTACTAGTTTTTGTTAAAGGAAGCTTTTTCCCAAGTAAATTATATTACCACCATTTATTAGCAGCCAGTACTTTCCCTTTAGTAATTTCATTTTTATAATATCTTAGAGTTTCTATGGACAATGATAGAGTTTGTTAAAAAGGAAATATGAATGGAAAATCTATCTTACTTCAGACATCAAGATATCTAGACTTTGGTCAAATATTAAAAATATAGCTTTGAAGAAGGCTGAAGATGCTTGGGATCTCAGAAGGTTATAGACTAGTAAGGTAGTGAAAAATTAATTTTTATGTCTGTGAGTTTATATTGGAAAATTGTATACAAAATATTGAAAGCTTATGATTTTATTGAGAATATCTGTCTTATTTTCTTGTGCTAGCTGTAAGGAAAGGCTCTGTCTGAGGATGTGGCAGGTTACTTGACTTTAGACAGGGTTGCCTGCAGAATATCTAAGAAGAGGGAGGAGACTAGCAGAGTTTAGAAGAGGCAACAATATATTTTTTTTTTTCACCACCACCCTGGCAACATTTATTTTCAGGTTGAAGGAAGGCAAATAAACACGCAAGATTTTGTATTAATTCATTGGTTGGGGGTGAGAAAGTCTGTTCCTCTAGGATAAAGTTTACTCTGTCACCCAGTCACTTGCTTGACAGTCACTGGATTTTCTGGATGATGAAGATGGGTGCTGGTAGTGGTGGGTAGAAAAAGGGGGGGGGAGCCCCCAAGGAAAGGACCTTTCTATTACTCTGGCAGAAAGTGTTGCACTATTACCAGTTCTGGAGATCCTTGTTTACCAGACAACAGAAAATTGTAGCTGATAATGGTCAATGGTCTGGTGTTCATCTGTTGGCAGCAACTCAAGGGGGGACATCCTGTAGCAGGCAATAATGTGGAACAGTGTAAGTTTCACAGACCAAATGGCCCATTACTATGCTCTTAATTGATGTCTTCCATCCTCAGCATTATCCATAGGCCAGCTGTCTACCTGACAAATGTAGAAAAGGCTAAAGCAGGTTACTAGGCATAGCTTGAAATCCAAATGTGAGACCAAAGGCCCTTGAAAAGTGTCCAAATGGTGCAGACAAAGTGTGAAATGTACAGCACAGTGAACTAGACATTTGTGTCATGTGATAAAAATGCAGAAAAGCATAAAGACCATGTGGAAAGGAGGCAGAACCATTGAAGTTTCACTCTTTTAGCTGCAAAGTTTAAAACCAAAAGTTTAAAACACAGAAATGTCAACACATATACACAAAAAAGACATAGACATTTCTGTTGCCCAGTCTGTGCTCCAGCAGTAAGTTGTAAAGGACTTGCATGGGAGTAGTCACACGGGCAATAGTTAACAAGACTGGAATCCAAAGGGCCTAGGAATCTCCACAGGCTCTCTTATCTGATGACATCTGGCTCTAGGGGCCCCTGCTTGTAAGGGATAGTACTGCAGTGGGTTTGGCCAGAGGTCCTCTTTGATAATCTGGGCCATCCTGTCACGCTCGGAATGGCTGTGACAATCTTAATGAGAAGAGAAATGATGTTAGGAAAGAGTTGAATTCTATGGGACAAGGCTAAGTCAAAGATGTATGTACAGCTGTGAAGAATAATTGATATGTGGTTGAGCTTAGGCATTGAAAGGGAAAATAATAGTTGTAAGTAAGCACAAAAAATCCTGATGGTATCAAATGAACCACAGAAAGCTTTTTCTTTCTTCTCCTTTATTCTGAAGATCAATCTATGCTCATTTATAACTAATCTAGCTTTCATGAGCAATTTTTAGTGAAATTCATAAAACAACAAATTTTAAAAAACAAAACTTTCCATGATCTGTGGAAAGGATAATGGTTCTTGTCCAATGACAAACACAAGAAAATGTGGGTCAATATTTGTTAGATGTCAGCTGAAACAGCAACAGGAGTTGGATGGGTGTCCCTGGATCCTGTCTCTTCATGCCCTCAGTAAGCTGTGTCAAATGGAAAGACCAATGGAACTGGTCTGGGTATGAGTCTGGATTCTGCAAGTTTTGACTCTTTGTCCCCCTCAGTCTTTGATTCTGAATGGCTAATGATAAAACTGTTGTGGTACATATTAAATAAACACCGTGGTACACATTAAATAGATGATGCACATTTAAAAAGTACTATATACTGTGTTTTAAATATTATATTCCAGGTAAATAAACATGCACTTTTTTTCACATAACTTTTCTTACTCAGTATTTCCTTGATACTCAATAGTCTTTCACTGCTCACTGTGTCTTGCTTTTCCTTGAGAAAGATTGTGTTGTATAGCTCAGAGTGACCATGAAATTAATATCCTCTTGACTTTGACTCTTGAATACTGAGGTTATAGACATGCATCACAATGCCTTGCTTTACAACCTCTGGGTGGATGATGACCTGCTGGCAGTTCCAAAATAACTGTCATTGCTTGTATCTGTATAAGCAACTGATCATAGTTATTGGTGTTAGTTGTCACTGGAATTGAGTTGGGGGAAATTTGTGTTAATATACACTCGGAGTTAACTCAGGGCCATTTAAGATTCATATATATCCTGAAAATATATTTATTGTTACAGTTGTAAGATCAATATAAACTGTAATATAGAATACAAATATAATTTGTCACATATAACACATAAAAATAAGCATATGGAGAAATGAAGCAATATTTAAAAATAGCTAAGGAAACATACTTTTTTGTACTATTGGGAATGAATGTATTATCTTTCCATGCCAGACAAGGACCAGTGTACATTCAGCTTGAAATCATTTTATTCGAGAAATAGTAGCATTCTTATACATATATTTATGTTTTCATTTAATGCAAAGCAATAATACCCATGAAATCAAGATAACCACAAGTCATAGGAGCTAGGTCATTATATCAAGACTCATGCAGAAAATGGTGTATATTAAAAGTCTTATTGTTGAGAACAGGATAAATTGTTGAGTCATCTGTAAAATAGGAATGTATATGTAAATATAATTGTATTCTTTTAACAAGAAGTAGAAACTCTAAGCAGTAGGTGATTTCAGGCCAATGCAAGTTGACAACCCCTATTTTTTTTTTTTTTTGTCTCTTAGTGATATGAAACACAACACCAAGTCTTACAAATCTTGATATTTCTGTCTCAATTCAGTTGCACATTATCTTCACTTTCTTTGTAGAGTAGTGGTTTTCATGCAAATGTGTTCCTGTAGGAACTTTTGTTGGTGTCCCGTTCCAATCCCTAGGACAGATGACTGACTATAACAATACCAGGCTCTTAATGATGTGATTAGTTTAAATAAATTTTCAATGTTAAGGTGGGCCCTGAATAAATCTGACTAGTGTCCTTACAAATAAAGAACATGGGGACGCATATACATCAAAAATGGACATATACCAGGTGATAACATAGCAAACGTACAGACATCTGCAAATCAAACACAGAAGCCTCAGAAAAAACAGAACCCACTTCTGATGATGGATTTTTAAGTTTCAGATCTGCAATAAAATTAACTCATCTTGATTAAATCATCTGGTCTATTGTACTGTTTAAATTTGAATTTTTTAAATGGTAGACAAAAGAAAGTGACAAAGTTATAAAAATACAAATTTCAATCTTTGTGTGCTAGGTGGTAAACATAGTAATTTACACATTCAAGGAAGTACTTTATTGTTGTGTTATATATAACCATTCTTCTTTTGCCACTTGCATATGATACAATGTCTCACTAAATTACTCATGATGAACTCCAGCCTTTCCTGGTATCCAGGTAGGTCTTGAACTCAACATCTAGAGTTGTTATGATTATTGGCATGTATCACTGGGCCCAGTTACTTTATAATCTTAAGAGCCTATAGTGAAATAAACAAAACAATGGGAGAAACAAAAAAAGTTTGCCTGTGGTGGTGTACATATTAAATTACACACTATAATCCCACAAATGGGAGTCTGAGGCAGAAAGATGACCAATTCAAGTCCTTTCTGAACCACATGGTGAGTTAAAAACCAGTATGTGCTATATAAAGAGACTATGTCTTTCAAAACCAACCAACCAACCAACCAACCAACCAACCAACCAACCAACCAACCTACCTACCAACCAACTAACAAACCAAACAAACTGAACCAGAAAAACAAACAAATACATAAACAAATAAACAAAATCAAAAAAGAAAGAGTAAAAGTGAAATAAAAATCCTCAAACTTTGAGAAGATTGAATTTTATGCAAAGAAGTAGTTTTAAGTTGATGAATAATAATTGCACATATTTAAGTGGCAAAGTCTTCTGAAGTGACTTGTATTGTTTATGTGATAGACTAGTTGAGGCAATATAACGGTGAAAACAAGGAAGATAGTCATTCTTATAGAGAACACAAATCTAGGCTCCAAGAGAAAGAAAAGATTCCTTCCAAAATGGGATCTAAACACTGGGTTGTATGAAGAAGAAGACAAGAAGAAGAAGAAGAAGAAGAAGAAGAAGAAGAAGA
>CAJQZJ010003694.1:5888244-5948174 GCA_907164525.1 Lophiomys imhausi | reverse complement strand
AGGAGGAGGAGGAGGAGGAGGAGGAGGACGAAGGAGGAGGAGGAGGAGGAGGTGGCAGAGGAGGAGGAGGAGGAGGCAGAGGAGGAGGAGGAGGAAGGAGAAGGAGAAGGAGAAGGGAGAAGGGAGAAGGGAGAAGGGAGAAGGGAGAAGAAGAAGAAGAAGAAGAAGAAGAAGAAGAAGAAGAAGAAGAAAGTTTATAGCAAACACTCTGTTCATTAACATCCAACTGATAGCTGAAACACCACTGGATGCTGATTATCATTTGTCATTCATGCCCTCTACACAAGGTATGGATCAGAATGAGAAACAGAAGGCTTGAATGATCTTGGTGACTGAAGTCTCATGGCTCATTTTCCCCTAAATAAAGAGTTTTGTGATCACATTCTTGTAAAATTCTAAGATTTTTTTTCTCAATGTATTCAGTTTACTGATCAAATCTGAGTATTTTTGTTTCCTTATTCATCTATCATTTCTTTGGGTAGAGGACATTTGAACATATCTATTCTAATAAAATTTTGGTGAGAAAAGCCTTTGCTCATTGGACGTATGGGCCTGTTAGAAAGCTTCCCAACTCTTAAAAATAAAGGCCTAAGGAATGTACTCTGTTTTTATATGTCAAATAGTTTTTGGGGATGTGAAGTACTTTTTTTAAAATTAATTTTCCCAGTTTATGTAAAGGAATAATTAAAGGATTAATGAAGTGGATCCACTTTATGTTACTTTTGGAAAAATCTTATTTTACTAAGTAGGTAGACATAAAATACACAGACTTATAATTGAGAATTAAAAAATAATGCTACATACATGGTAGAAATATGTTAATTTATGTTTCAAATATGATATGTAGCACTTTAATGGTCAAAAGACACACATATCAAATTTACTTTTATTGATTACTAATCTCCTTTTTTTGTTAATTTATTGCTTCCAGTTACATCTCCATCACAGTGCCCTCATTTCACCCTTCCCAGTTCCACCCTCCTACCCCCTCCTCCTTCTCCCACCCTTCCCACTCCTCTGATATGAACTGTCCCTACATATCAACCCCTCTCAGCTCAACAGTCATATGTGGGCTAAGAGTTTCCTCTTGCACTGGGGCCAACATAGTAGCACTCCTGGGGCAAATTGTCACCTTAAAAGGTAACAAAGTCTATGTTCCTGATCCTTTTGGTGTATTGGTTATAGGATAGTTATCCTATACTATATGGCTAAAATCCAATTATAAGTGAATAGATGCCATGCACATCTTTCTGAGTCTGGTTGGGTCACTCAGGATGAGCTTTTCTAGTTCCATCCATTTGGCTGTGAATTGCATGATTTCCTTGTTTCTGATAGCTGAGTAGCATTCCATTGTGTAGATGTACCACAATTTTTTTTTATCCATTCATTGGTTGAGGGACATCTGGGTTATTTCCAGTTTCTAGCTATTACAAATAAGGCTGCTATGAACATAGACGAGGTATGTCCTTGTTGTTTGGTGAGGAATCCTTTGGGTGGATACTTAGAAGTGGTATGGCTGGGTCTTGAGGTAGTGTAAAAAATTAATTAAATTGTTTGAGAGTATTTATATTATTGTTAATTTGTTCGACAGCCTTTAATCTTTAATCCACCATTATAAATGAACACACAGACACCACGTGGATTTTCACAAACCTTGGCCTGAATTAAGCAATCTTGGCCCATCTAAGCTAGCTCTTAATTCTATTACCCAAATATGACCCCATATATACATACGTCCCCTTGGACTGCCATTCTCCACAATATGCCGATGTTCCTGGCCATGTGGAATGAGGTTCCTTTTTCTAACCCATGGTGTGTGCCTCCTTCTTCCTGCTGCTGGCTACAATGCTTTCTTCTGTCTAAAGTGCAGGCTTCCTGCTCTAATCTCAGAAAGTCCCACCTTTCTCTGTCTTTGCCCAATTTCAGGCCTTGGCATTTTATTTAACCAATCAGAGTCAATGTAAGTAACAGACAGAAAGCAGGACCAATTAATTAACATTTAGAATGCTTAACACTACCCCAACAATTCCCTCCTTTTGTCTAAAAAAGAAAAGGCTAAATTTTTAAACTCATATAGTAAAAACAATAAGAACAAATATGAAACAATAAAAATATATATATAAAAGTTACAGACATAATGTTTAGCCTATTTGTACCAGGAAATCTTGAAGAAAAAAAAAATCATCTATCTTGGTGTGTCTAAAGTTCTGAACCTAAATAATTTCTATCATAGTCTAAATTTATAAACCTAAAGATTTTATTTAGACTTGAAAATATCCTTTTAAATCCTAAACAACTGAAGTTCAATTGAAATTTTATAACTATTATGCCTTCAACCCAATCAAAGACATAGGAAGGGATAAAGTTATTATTTGAGTGAGTAGGAAGCATAAGAGAGCAGCTTCCACAAAGAAATATGACAGTTTGTTGCCTAGACAGTCCCAAATATGTCTTGGCCTTCTGGCCAAGCATTTTTCACAGACTAAATTGTGCAGCAGGAAATAAGGATGTTCCCATTCTGTCTCTGCAGAATCAGGACATCGACTTACATGTAGGTCCATCTTTAGACTATATATAGTCTGTTGAGAGAGCATGGGCATTTTTGCCCAATAGGAATTATCTCCTGATGGGAAATTTCTTTTTGAGGAGTTATCTCCTGATGGAATATTTCCTTTTGATGCTCATTCTTTTCTTCCAAGTCAAATGGGAGCTTCCAAGAACTGACTGTCTTAAGTCAAATAATTCTTAAAATAATAAAAACATCTTTAAATGCCATTTTATGTATGCCTCTGAGGGTTTTGAAGACATCTATCGATTTATTTATAAATCTATCATCTATCTATGAACAAACTGTATATTTTTAACCATTTACTATCTGTTTAACCTATTAAGTCTATTTTGTGATAAATTAAGACTAGTATTTGGCATGACCAGAAGCTCAACAGGCCAGTCAGCTTGTATTATCCAGAGTCCTAAATAGATTGCATTAGCAACCCATAAAAGGATTGGAAGTAAACCTGTACTTTTAAATGAGTTGTATAGGCACATACCTCATATAAGAGTTGAAATATACATATTATGTGTCAAAATATAAAATTCTATACTAATGAATCAAAATTTAACCTTATTTTTGTATCAGTATAAAAAATTCTATACCAATGTATCAAAAGATAACCTTATTTAAAGAATAACAATAATTTTGAGTTTCAGAGCAGATTCAATAATTTATCCTTATAGCTTATCTTTCTATATTATATACATATATTCCCCCCTTTTTCTTTTTAAGTCCTTTCCCCCTATATGATAGAGAAAAGAAAAAAATAGAAAAGTCCTCGAATCTAATCTCCTATATCTTGCTTAACAAGACCATTTAACAATTTGTAACCATTCCCCCTAAACAACATCCATCATATACCCCACTGTTTGAGAATGGGACATCGCTCTCTTAAAACTTCTTTCTGCTGAATTGGGATGCAAAAAACCTGTTTGGGGGCCCAAATAAAATGGAAAAAAAATGGTTAATCAAGTTAATTGTAACATTTGTTGTCCAGTCTCTATGTGCTCAGCAATTTGAATGTTCTGAGCAATTTGTAGTTCAAAGCTGGACTTTGGTAGGAAAGTTCAGAGGTTTATTGAAGTCCTGTCTAGGACAGTCTCTGAGGCTGGGCCATCCCAGCAAGCTGTTTGAAGTTGTTCTGGATGCAGATTTTGGAGGAAACAGCTCTTGAGGCAGTCTGTGAGGCTGGATCATTTGGGTTACTTGTCTTATCTTCTTTGGACTCTGGTCCCATTGTCCTGAAAATATATAATTTCTCACAAGTAACATATAGTTCTGCAATTACCAAAATGCCTTGGATGTGCAGGATGCACAAATCAATGAAGGAATATTTTCTGTTTTTTGAACAGAAGAAAGACATTTGTAAGTCTCCATTCATGCCATAAAATGATATCATGTAATAGTATTGCATATATATGCTATATATAATCTATTTTAAATTGAAAATGCAGCATCAGACTGTATGGAGTTTAAGTATTCTCCTCTACAGTTGACATACATTTATTAATTGATTAAAACAGGTTTATTCTGTGTTGTTCTGGCTTTTTGTAGATTAGGTTGGCCTCAAACTCAAAGGGAACAAATCTGTCTCTGACTTTGTCTCCCATGTTTTGGGAACAAACATATGCATTTATATATTTTTTCTTTCCTTTTCTCTTTTCTTCAGAGATTTAATTTCTATGTGGATATATCTATCCTTATTGAGACAGAGTTTCTCTTTGTAGCTTGGGCTGTCTTGATTTGCTCTGTAGAGCTCTGTAGATTAGATTGGCCTCGAACACACAAGGAACCTGTTTTTTCCTTGTCTCCCAAGTTTTGAGATCAAGGTATAAATTTAAATAATTGAATTACCCTTAGTAAACAATAACATTAATTAAAACATTTTGTATTAGTTTGAGTTCCAGTTCTCCCATGGAAACCCCATTCTTAAGGAGATTGGTGTAGAATAGCGTGATATGCTATTTTATGTTAACTTTTCTTAACTGTTGGCTGTGTGAGGCATGCAGTTTGCATGTTCTTCCCTAGCCTAACTCTGGGCCCTTACATTGAGTAACAGAATATATCTTTCTCTCTCCTTTTTTTTTTTTTTTTTCTGAGACAGGATTTCTCTGTGTATCCTTGCCTGGATTCACTTTGCAACAAGCTAGCCTTGAACTCACACAGATTAGCCTGCTTCTGCCTCCAAAGTTCTGGGATTAAAGGTGTGCACTACTACACCCAGTGATTAACATATCTCTTTTAGGGGCAAATTGCCTCTTGAAACCCCCCACACCTAAGAAGAAAGGCTTGTAACTCCTTTCTTTTTACACAAATTTAAGATTATGTGTATTTATTCATTAAATCACTAAGGGCATTATTAAACTTAACAGCAAGGAAAAAAATGTGTCTTTTTTGAATTCTAGACTGTCTTTAGCAAGGGCTCCCACCCTGCCTTCATTATTTAAACTAGGCTGGTCTAGAATCCAGAGATCTCCGTGTTTCTTCCTCTAGTGTGATGGGATTAAGGGATTAAGGGTGTGTGTCAGTACCACCCTGTTCAAATATTTCACTTAAATCCCAGATTTAAGTAACTCTGTAACCTTGAGAGCAACTTTGAACTGTAGTGACAATTCTAAATCTGCCCAAAATCTTCAAAAATCTCTTAGGTTTTAGCAATGCCAAACCAGAAAAATATCCTTTCTACCTTCCGATATAGGAAAATAAAAGACATCTAAACAAAAATCAAGCAAAGAAACAACATTCCAAAAGCCTTGGCATGTCTAACCATGCCATCCCATGCTTCAATTAAAGCTTTGTTCATTATTCCTTGAAATCTAGTTGTGACTGTATTACATTGGTGGACCCTTCCCAGAAAGCCCTGACAAGAACCTCATAGCCAGAGAGCTCTTAGCTCCAGCTGCCATCAGTGTTGCCTTATTTATCAGTTAAGGCTTCCCTCTTTCCTTCATTATCGTTGTTGGCAATTTAGCATTCCATTTGTAAATTCTTTCCTTTAAGACTATCCTAGTCTGAACTTTCTCAAAAAAGATACCCAGAACAACAATTGTGAGGGTAAAAATCATTTGCATGCTAAGAGGAACAAACTCAGTTGGAATATAAATGTATTGAGGCATCATTTTAATTTAGGCTATTAATTCCACTCTCAAATTCTGATTAGAAGGCTTCCAGTTTTTTAGTACATAAGGAGAGCTAAGCCTTAGCTCTCAGCCTTTGCTGCAAGGCAACAGCTTTTGTTAAGTTAGCCACACCTTTGAAATGCATTTGGATTCAGTTCCCTGCTCTTTGGCTAAGAAACCAGCAGGCCTTCTCACACTGAAAGCATGGATTCTAATTGCCCTAGTTGGGCACCATATGTAAAAAGAAATATGGCTAATTAAGCTATTTAACCTGTATTTGGATTATTGTTAATTTTTTGCTGCTGGTAATCTTTAAGCAGCCATTATAAATGAGCACACAGAGACCACATGGATTTTAACAAGCCTTGGTCTGAATTAAGCAATCTTGGCCCATCTAAGCTAGCTCTTAATTCTATTACCCAAATATGACCCCATATATACATACGTCCTCTTGGACTGCCATTCTCCACGATATGCTGATGTTCCTGGCCATGTGGAATGAGGTTCCTTTTTCTCACCCATGGTGTGTGCCTCCTTCTTCCTGCTGCTGGCTGGAATACTTTCTTCTTCCTACTGCTGGCTGGAATGCTTTCTTCTGTCTAAAGCCCAGGCTTCCTGTTCTAATCTCAGGAAGTCCCACCTTTCTCTGTCTTTGCCCAGTCTCAGGCCTCGGCATTTTATTTAACCAATCGGATTCAATGTAAGTAACAGACAGAAAGCAGGATCAATTAATTAACATTTAGAATTCTTAACACTACCCCAACAAGGTAGGGCTGTTCCAAGTTTTCTAAGATATCACCAGACTGATTTCCATAGTGGTTGTACACGTTTGCACTCCCACCAGCAATAGAGGAGTGTTTTACTTTCTTCACAACCTCTCCACCATGTGCTATCATTTGAGTTTTTGATCTTAGCCATTCTGACACACACGTGTGAGATGGAATCTGAGAGTCATCTTGAGTTGCCTTTCTTTTGACTAAGGATGTTGAGCATTTCTTCAAATGTCTCACTGGCATTAGAGATTCCTCCTTTGTGAATTCTTGGTTTAGCTCTGTTTAGCTCATTGGAGTATTTGGTTTCTTCGTGTTTAAATTCTTGAGTTCTTTATAAATTATGGATATTAGCATTCTGTCGAAAATGGGGTTGGTAAAGATCTTTTCCCAATCTGTAGGTTGCCATTTTGTTTGAATGACAGTGTCCTTTACCTTACAGAAGCTTTTCGGTTTCATGAGGTCCCATTTATTGATTATTGGTCTTAGAGCCTGAGCTGTTGGTGTTCTGTTCAAGAAGTTTTCTCCTGTTCCAATGAGTTTGAGGCTGGTCCACACTTTCTCTTTATTAGATTTAGTATGTCAGCCTTATGTGAAGTTCTTTGATCCACCTAGAATTAAGTTTTGTGCGTGGTGATAAGTATGGGTATAATTTCAATCTTTTAAATGTTGACATCCAGTTAGACCAGCACTTGTTGAAGATGCTATCCTTTTTCCATTGTACAGTTTTGGATTTTTTTTTTGTCAAAAATGAAGTGACTATAGGTGTGTGGGTTCATTTCTGGGTCTTCAATTCGATTCCATTGATCCACTGCTCTGTTTCTATAACAGTACCAGGCTGTTTTTATTACTATTGCTCTGTAGTATAGCTTGAAATCTGTAATGGTGATACCTCCAGATGTTTTTTTTATTGTACAGGATTGTCTTAGCTATTCTGTTTTTTTTTGTGCGATATGAAATATAGAATAGCTTTTTCCAGGTCTATAAAGAATTGTGTTGGTATTTTGATAGGAATTGCATTGAATCTGTATATTGCTTTTGGCAGGATGGCCATTTTTATTATGTTGATCCTACTTATCCATGAGCATAGGAGATCTTTCCATCTTCTGATGGCCTCTTCAATTTCTTTCTTCAAGGACTTAAAGTTCTTTTCATACAGGTCCTTCACTTGCTTGATTAGAGTTACCCCCAGGTATTTTAAGTTGTTTGTGGCTATTGTGAAAGGTGTTGTTTCCCTAATTTATTTCTCAACCCATTTATTTTATTTTATTTTTATAAAGAAGGGCTTCCAATTCTTTTGAATTAATTTTGCATCCATCCACCTTGCTGAAGGTATTTATCTGTTGTAAGAGTTCTTGGGTGCAATTTTTGGGGTTGCTTAAGTATACTGTCATATTGTCTGTAAACAGGGATAATTTGACTTCTTCGCTTCCAATTTGTATCGCTTTGATCTCCTTTAGTTGTTTTATTGCCCAAGCAAGAACTTCAAGTACTATGTTGAAGAGATATGATGAAAGTGGGCATCCTTGCCTTGTCCCTGAGTTTAGAGGAAATGTTTTAAGTTTTTCTCCATTTAATTTTATACTGGTTACTGGCTTGCTGTATATCACCTTTATAATTTGTAGGTATAGTCCTTGTATGCCAGCTCTCTCCAGGACTTTTAGCATAAAGGGGTGTTGGATTTTGTCACATCCTTTTTTAGCATCTAGAGAGATGATCATGTGTTTTTTTTCCATTTTAAATTTTATTTATTTATTGCTTCAGGTTACATCTCCATCATAGTGTCCTCTTTCAACCCCTCCCAGTCCCGCCCTCCCACCTTCTACCCCCTAACCCTTCCATCCCATTCCTCTGTAGTAGAGTGTCTCTACATAACAGTCCCCCGCCCCAGTTCAGCAGTCATATGAAGACCAAGAGCCTCCTCATGCACTGTGGGCCTGCAAGGCAGTGACAATAGGGAAAAGTGTCTCATTGACAGGGAGAGAATAAAAAACAAACAAAAAAGTCTATGTCCATGTTCCCTTTGGTGCGTTGATTGTAGTATAGATATCCTGTACTATATAGCTAAAATCTGACTATAAGTGAATAGATGCCATGTGCATTCTTCTGAGTCTGGGTCAGCTCACTAGGATGAGCTTCTCTAGTTCCATCCATTTGGCTGCAAATTACATGATTTCATTGCGTAGATGTACCCCAGTTTTTTAATCCATTCTTTGGTTGAGGGACATCTGGGTTGTTTCCAGTTTCTAGCTATTACAAATAAGGCTGTTATGAACATAGATGAGGAAACTTCCTTGTGATTTGGTGATGAGTCATTTGTATGTATACCTAGAAGTGGTATGGCTGGGTTCGGAGGCAGAGCTATTCCAAGTCTTCTAAGATATCATCAGAGTGACCTCCATAGTGGTTGCAGCAGCCTGCACTCCTACCAGCAATGGAGGAGGGTTCCCCTTTCTCCACACCCTCTCCAGCATGTGCTGTCATTTGAGCTTTTGTTCTTAGCCATTCTGACAGGTATGAGATGGAATCTCAGAGTCATTTGAGTTGCATTTCTCTGATGATTAAGGATGCTGAACATTTCTTTAAGTGTCTCTCAGCCTTTAGGAATTCCTCCTTTGTGAATTCTCTGTTTAGCTCTTTTCCCCATTTTTTTGATTGGATCATTTGGTTTCTTGGCATTTAATTTCTTGAGTTCTTTGTAAATTTTGGATATTAGCTCTCTGTCAGATGTGGGGTTGGTGAAGATTTTTTTTCCAAAGCTGTAGGCTGCGTGTTGTTCAAGTGACAGTGTCTTTTGCCTTACAGAAGCTTTTCAGTTTCATGAGGTCCCATTTATTTATTGTTGGTCTTAGGTCCTGAGCTGTTAAAATCAGAAGCCCTTCTTTATACAACAAATAAATGGGCTGAGAAAGAAATCAGGGAAACAACTCCCTTCACAATAGCCACAAACAATATAAAATACCTGGAGGTAAGTCTAACCAAGAAAGTAAAGGACCTGTACAGCAAGAACTTCAAGCCCTTGAAGAAAGAAATTGAAGATGGAAAGATCTCCCATGCTCATGGATAGGTAGGATCAACATAATGAAAATGGCCATCCTACCAAAGCAATATGCAGATTCAATGCAATTCCTATCAAAATACCAACACAATTCTTTATAGACCTGGAAAAAGCTATTCTCAATTTCATATGGAACGACAAAAAACCCAGAATATCTAAATCAATCCTGTACAATTAAAAAACATCTGGAGGTATCACCATCCCAGATTTCAAGCTGTACTACAGAGCAATAGTAATAAAAACAGCATGGTATAGAAACAGAACAGTGGATCAATGGAACCGGATTGAAGACCCAGAAATGAACCCACACACCTATGTTCACCTAAATTTTGACAAAGAAGCCAAAACCGCACAATGGAAAAAGGACACATCGTCAACAAATGGTGCTGGTCCAACTGGATGTCCACTTGTAAAAGAATGAAATTAGACCCATACTTATCACCTTGTACAAAACCTAAGTCCAAATGGATCGAAGACCTTAACATAAGGCCAGTCACACTAAATCTACTAGAAGAGAAAGTGGGAAAAACCCTCGAACTCTTTGGCACAGGTGACAACTTCCTGATCATGTGTCTTTTTTTTTCTTTCAGATTGTTTATATGGTGAACTTTGTTGATGGATTTTCGTAATTTGAACCATCCCTGCATTCCTAGGGTGAAGCCTACTTGATGAAGTTTATGATACTTTTGATGTATTGTTGGATTCATTTTGCTAGTGTTTTATTAAATAATTTTGTATCTATATTCATGAGGGAAATTGGTCTGAAGTTCTCTTTTTTTGTTGGTTCTTTGTGTGGTTTAGGAATCAGGGTGACCATGGCCTCATAGAATGAGTTTGGCAGTGTTCCTTCTGATTATATTTTGTGGAAGAGTTTGAAGAGTATTGGTATTAGCTCTTCTTTGAAGAGCTGGTAGAATTCTGTGCTAAAAGCATATGGCCCTGGACTTTTTTTGGTTGGGAGATTTTTAATGATTGTTTCTATTTCCCTAGGGGTTATAGGACTGTTTAATCTGCGAACCTGATCTTGATTTAACTTTGGTAGGTGGAATCTATCACAAAAATTGACCATTTTGCTTAGGTTTTCAAATTTGGTTGAGTACAGATTTTTAAAGTAGGACCCAAAGATTCTCAATTTAGTTCTCCTCAATGCCTTTGTTATTTCTCCCTTTTTATTTCTGATTTTGTTGAATTGGGTTTTTTTTCCCTCTGCCTTTTAGTTAATTTGGCCAACAGTTTGCCTATTTTGTTGATTTTCTCAAAGAACCAATCTTGGTCATTGATTTTTTTGTATTGTTCTTTTTGTTTAAGTTGTTAATTTCAGCCCTATGTTTGATGATTTCCTGCATTCTGCTCCTTTTGGGAGTGTTTGCTTTTTTTTTTTTCCAGTTCTTCCAATTCTGCTGTTAATTCGCTTACATGAGCTGTCACAATTTTCTTTTTGAAGGCACTTAGTGCTATGAACTTTCCTCATAGCACTGCTTTCATTGTGTCCCATAGGTTTGGGTATGTTGTGCCTTCATTGTCGTTGGATTTTAAGAAGTCTTTGATTTCCTTCTTTATTCTTCCCTGATCCAGTAGTCATTCAGTAGAGATTTGTTAAGATTCCATGAATATGCAGGCTTTCTATTATTTCTGTTGTTGAAGTCCAGCTTTATTCCATGCTGGTCTGATAAGATACAAGAGAATATTTCAATTTTCTTTTATCTGTTGAGGCTTACTTTGTGTCCAACTATGTGGTTGATTTTGGAGGAGATTCTGTGTGGTGCTGAGAAAGAAGGTGTATCCTTTTGTGTTTAGGTGAAACGTTTTGTAGATATCTACTAGATCCATTTGGTTCATGACCTCTGTTAGGCTCATTATTTCTCTGTTTGGTTTCTGTCTCTATGACCTATCCATTGTTTTGAGTGGGGTGTTGAATCTCCCACTGCTAATGTGTGGGGATAAATGTGAGGTTTAGAAGAGTTTATTTTACAAATGCAGGTGTCCTTTTTTTTGGGACATAGATATTCAGTATTGAGATGTCATCTTGATGAATTTTTCCTTTAATGAATATGTAGTGCCCTTCTCTATCTTTTTCTGATTAACTTCAGTTGAAAGTGTATTTTATTTGATCTTAGCATGGCTACTCCAGCTTGTTTCCTGGCCACATTTGCTTGGAAAACTGTTTCCCAACCCTTTACTCTGAGGTAGTAGCTATCTTTGTTAGTGAGATGTGTTTCTTGTATGGAACAAAATGTTGGGTCTTATTTCTGGATCCATTCTGTAAGCCTCTGTCTTCTTATTGGGGACCTGAGTCCATTGATATTGATGGATATTAATGACCAAAGGTTTTTATTTCCTGTTTTTTTTTTATGTAGGTGGTGGTTGTGTGGTTTTTTTTATAAGTACTTTATTTTTTTTCAAGTTACATCTCAGTCACAAACCCTTCCCTATTCCCCCTTCCTGTCCCACCCTTCCACCCTTTTTCCCCCCTCAACAGCTTCTCTTTTCATTCCAACAAATGGTTCTTTCTCTTATAACAGTAAATTCTATACAAAACAGCAGAATTAAATATGCCACATTTATGAGAGTTAAATGGCCCAGTATACCTTCCCAATTTCCAGTTTATACATATTTGGCCCCTGACTTTAACCTTCTACCTTCTAACCATCTCCATGAGTTTAAAGTTCTATAACTGACTTAGTTTTCATACTAACTTGCATCACTATTATAACCATCTTCTTAGATCTAGAATGCCCTCTTGATTCCTAAACAACTCAAAATTTAGCTATGAGACTCAAGCTGTCTATTCTTCAACCACCTCAGAGAGCTGAGAAGGATAAATATATCTGATTGTATAGGAAGTGCAGGGCCTGCAGCTTCCAATACTAAGAAATGACAAACCAGTGACTACCTGGACAGTTCCCATTTTCTCTCCATACATTCCTGCATCAGTCTTCAGCCTTTTGGTCCTGTTTCTCTGACAGACATTTATTGTAGAGCAGGGATTGTGAAGGACTAACCTACCTTGTCTTGGCAGAGCTAGGCTGTCGACTTCCCTGCTACCAAGTTTTGTCCTTTTTGGACAGCAGTCTGTCTGCAGTTGAAGCAAGGAGTTTTTACATGCCAAGAGATAGGCTTGCCACTAATTCAACCATCTCACACTGGAGATTCTTCGATGCTGTTCTTCTACTTGGAGTAGAATAGTGGGTGCTGTCAGGAGCTGATATGTCATGATATCAAAAAAAATCTTAATTTAAGACCACATCTTTGAATGCCATATTCTGCAGATCTCTTGGGGTTTTTGAAGATGTGTTTCTTTTGGTTTAGCTGCAGTGGACTTTTTTGCTTCCTCTATTTTCTTGGGTGTAGTTATCCTCTATGGATTGGAATTTTCCTTCTAGGATCTTATGTAGGGCTGGATTTCTGGGTAGAATCTGTTTAAATTTGGTTTTGTCATGGACTATCTTGTTTTCTCCATCTATGTTGATAGAGAGTTTTGCTGTGCATAGTAGTCTGGCTGGGCATCTATGTTCTCTTAGGGCTTGTAGGACATCTTCCCAGGCCCTTGTGGCTTTTAAAGTTTCTGAGGAGAAGTCAGGTGTAATTCTATCGGTCCACCATTATATGCTACTTGTTCTTTTTCTCTTACAGATTTTAATATTCTTTCTTTGTTCTGTACATTTGGAGTTTCAATTATTATGTGGTGAAAGGAATTTCTTTTCTGGTCTAATCTGTTTGGTGTTCTGTATGCCCCTTGGAATTTTATTGACGTCTCTATCATTAGGTTGGGAAGTTTTCTTCTATGATTTTTTGAAGATGATTCCTGGACCTTGAAGTAGGGAGTCTTCTCTTTCTTCTATGCCAATAATTCTTAGGTTCCATCTTTTCATTGAGTCCTTGATTTCTTGGATGTTGTGAGTGAGAACTTTTTTAGGTTTCTCATTTTCTTTGGTTGTTGTACTGATTTCTTCAATCAAATCTTCCATGCCTGAGATTCTGTCTTCCCTCTGTTGTATGCTATATTTGATACTCATGTCTGTGGTTTCTGTTCTCTTCCCTTGGGTTTCCACCTCCAGGATTATCTCTGTTTGTGTTTTCTTTATTTCTTCCACTTCCAATTTCAAGTCTTATTTCAATTTTATTTGTTTTAGACTTTTCCTGCTCCAATTTGCTTGTGTTTGTCTGCAATTTTTTAAATCTTTCAAATCTCTCATTGCCTTTCTCATTCATGTTGGGCCACATTGACTTGGAGGTCTCTAATGCTATTCTCCATTGCTTTCATTTGTAAAATTGAGAATTCTTTAAATTCTTTCAGAGATTTAGTTTCTTCTTGTAAGAACTCTATCACTTTCCATAGTATAGATTTATCATCATTTTCATGTGTTTCAGCTGTAGTCAGGGCTTGCTTTAATAGCATAGCTGCATTCTGTTGGAGTCAGTCATATTTCCCTGAGTTTTGTCAGTTCTGTTCTTTCACTGGCCTTTAGCCATCTGGTTGTTCTTAGCTGTTTGTTCCTGATGCCTTCTGGGCTTGGTGCCAAGAATGGAGCTTTGGTGTAGAGGCTGTATAACGTGGTGATCTGTAGCTTTCCACAGGATGGATAGGGCCTTGTGTGGGAGCTGGTTGTCAGTGTGTCTCCAAGAGCTCACCCCTTCCTGTTGTGTCCCAGTTGGGAACTCAGGTTTGAGGTTGTGTTGGGTTATGTTACTCCTGCCTGCAGGTTTTTGAGATCCAATTGGTCTTCATAGAGCTGACAGTGCAGATTGGCAGGCCACAGACTGCTGGAGCTGCAGCTCCCTTGCAGCTTATATGTCAGGACTGTCATCATGGTCCTCCCAAGCTGCTCTCAGGGGGTTCTCTGGTTTAACGTGCATCTTATAGCCAAAAACCGTGTGATCTGATACAGCCCATGTCACCCAGGGAATGAGCAATGGTCTGGGGTTACTTCACTGCTCCCAAGTCAGAGCTTTCTGTGTTGTAGCCTGGATATTCAGCTGAGTGACAAGGCAGGTACAGCCAGGGAGATCTGATGTGGAATTCACACCATGTCCACAGTGTTTGGATTTGGGGATGCGTGGGTTCGTGTCCCACGTTGTCCCGATACGAGAGAGCTCCGAGAGTACTGCTGGAGAAAGTGCTGGTAGACCAATGGCCAGCTTTAAAGACTGAGGCAGAACGGCAGAGTTGCTGATACGAAGGAAGTAAGGTGGCCTACAGACGCTGAGGTCTCCCAGAGAGAAGAAAGCCTCAAGCCTTATTTAAAGTGAGACTTTGATAGCCAATTTACCCTGACGAACCTGCGTCTGAGCTATTCCAGAAAAAGGACTGCTAAGTGCGTTAAAGAGTCTACCCCCGAGACTGGTTTCCTGACGACTGAGGACCTGCCCCAGAGACTGTATGATTCTAAAAGGGTATGAAAGTAGTTGTTATGATTATCAATAGGTTTAGTGGATAGGTTAAAGGGGTTGTAGGAATTTATAGGATTAATAGTTAAGAAATTGTTGGTGTTTGTTATAAGTGAATTTAGTAATAAATAAGTGTTAAATAATAACATAAAAGTTCGGTTACAGGGATGCTCAGCTGCCTTTTCCCAGCCAGAATCACTGTGCTCCAGTGTAGCTTGCCTGTGCCAACATGGCTTCTTGCTGTTTCCCTGTAGCAAGTATATCAGGACTGTGGTTGTGGTCCTTCCACAACCTGTGCCTCTCAGTCAGAAGTTCTTTGGGTCAGTGCAGCCCACCTGCTCAGGCTACACACAATAGTCTAGAACTGTTTTACTGCTCCAGACTGAGATCTAAATGATGCAAATTGGGGCAGTAGACTGAGAGCCCTCCCAAAGTGGGTGTGGGCAGTGAGTTCACAAAGCATCTCCAGCACTCGGACTCAGGAGGATCTCAGTGGTCTTTTCCCTGTCAGAGGTGCTGTGTTCCAGTGTAGCTTGTCTGGGTTGGAGGTGCTTCTAACAGATTCCATGTAGCCAGGATGTCAGGACTGTGGGTATGGTCCTCCCAAGCTACACTTAGGGGGGGTCCCAGGATCAGTCTGTGCCTCTCTGTCAGAAGTTCTGTGGTTGGGTGCCGCCCGTACCCTCAGGTATCATACCCCAGTCCAGGACTGTTTCACTGCTCTGGGTGGAGATCTAAATGCACTACATTGAGGCTGTAGGCTGAGTGCTCTGCTGAAGTGAGCACGGGCAGAGTTACAGTATGGAATTCACTCAGCGAATCTCAGTGCCTTATCCCTGCCTGAATTGCAGTGCTCCAGAGCAGCCTGCCAGGGTCAGCAGGGGCTTCCACTGAACCCCCAGTAGCTATGGTGTCAGGGATGTGGTTATGGGCCTCCTAAACAACTCTCAGATGAGTCTTAGAGCTAGTCGGTACTCCTCAGTTTGAAACTCTGTGAACTGGTGCAGTCACTGATCTGGGATGAGACATAAATTCTGTGCCCTGTTGCACAGCGGAGAGCCCAGTCTAGTGGCCAGGTAGAGAGGGTGGAGCAGGGAGATCCAATATGGAGATCACTCAGCAAGTCTCAGCTGCCTCCCTGCCTGTATCACAGTGTTCCAAAGCAGCCTGCCTGGGTCGGCAGGGGCTTCCACCAGACCCCTGTAGTCAGGTTGGGAGGAAGTGGGGAAGTGAGTTCCAATTTGTATTCTATATCCTGCCCACAGTGCACTTGAGCTCAGAGAAGCTCAGTGCCTGCCAGCAGGATTCTGCAGTTACAGGTCAGCCAGACTCCGCCATACTGAATACCCCAGGGAGAATCGCCCTCAGTCTTACTGTGTTGTGGCTCTGCTGGTATGCTCCAGGGTGTCCAAGCCTAGCCACTGCACAGATGCTGTGGACTCTAGAGGTCATATGTTTGGAGGTTGATACAGCCAGCTGGAGTCCTGAAAGGATCCCATATGCAGTCTCTTCCACTGTGGCAGGGAGGGAGTGCAGTCTCCTGGAGGGAAGTACTGCGTGTCATTGTCTGGTGACTCAGATCCTCCAGTGTCTATATTTCCAGTACCTAGTACTTTATTGTCCCTAGCTTTGGTGGGCAAGCCCAGATAGGCTTGTGCCTCACAAACTGCCATTCAGCAGGAGTACGTCTCTGATGTTGTGCAATCGGCCTACCTGATGATTGATCAAATGAAGATCAAAATGTGTCTGACTTGATCACTGCCATCTTGCCCTTCCTTTGATTACCAATCTCTTTTGATGATAAGTCATCATTGTTCACTGGATCATAGTCCATATACATTGGCTATTGAGAAAAGAGCTCATGGAAACAAGGGTTATTGAAATGAAAAATACTTGTTTATAGTATCAGCAAAGCAAGATGGTGTCTAGTTCCCAGAAATGAACATCTTAACTCAGCCCTAATTTATACTCCTTTTGCCTTTGGCAAGGGTTAAACAAAGGTTCATGCCAGGAGAGTGCTGGTAACTAGAGCCTTGTAGGCAATTCTCTGAAAGTGCAAAACCTAGTAGTTGTCAATCTGTGGGTCATAATGCTTCTGTAAATCTTGAAGTTATGATAATTACACAGTACATATTTACCTTTGAGAGATGTGATAAGAGTTTTGTTTATTTAAAAAGACAGTTATAAGAATGTTTTTCCTTAATGCCAAGTGTGAGGCCGCTTCAGTTAAGATCACAGGTGTAAACTATCAACTGCCTCATGAGCTAGCAGGGGCATGGCTTAGCCAGCTGCAGCATGTGAACTTGGAGGACTTGAGAAAAGGATAAAAAAGCCAGAGCCCTGAGGAGAAAGGGGGTGCTACAAAAGGATAAAAAGCCAGAGCCTGAAGAAGGAGGCACAATAAAGAAGAAAGATAGGGGGCTACAAAGAAGAAAGATAGGGGGTACAAAGAAGAAAGAATTTGCTGCTCTCCCTGCTGCTGGGGATCCCCCTGAATTGCTGCTGGTTTTTCTGGGTGCTGTTTCCTGATTCACTGGACTTCTGGATATCCTGACTACTGAGATTAGTATTGTCCCCAAAGAACCCAAGGACCCTAATCAGCAGGAAGTATCTCAAAGAGATGTCCATCTGTCCCTTTCAATTCTAACCTTCCCTATCTCCCACCTAGTGTTTGGGGGTTGGAAGGGAAGTAATGCTATTAAGTATAGTAAAATAATTAGAGTGAATAATAAAATAAAAACCACTTGCTATAAGTGGCACTCAGACAAAAAGCAAGGGATAATGGGAAATTTTGTATTTAATGCTGTGGAGGAGATGACGGGATTTTAAGGAGTGAACGGTGTATTTCAGAATGTCAGCAAAAGGCTTATGATGGCTGCTGCCACTGTGTTCTCTCCTGCCTTTGTGTCCAGAGGGGATTTTTGTATGCTGTTGTATGCTGTTTCAAAAAAAAGAATGGGAGAATGCTTGAACAATTTGAAAAGTTGCAAGTGGCTATGGAGGGGTATGATAAAAAGATTGCAGAAATGACTGTGTAACTAGAGAGTTTGGGAATAAAAGGTGAAGCACTTAGAAAGCAAAAGGCACTGGAGAGAACAGAACACACAGGTTTAGGTGTGGTGAAAGAGATACAGCCTGTTCAGAGAGAAAGGGTTAATCTCAAGCTAACTCAGTCCCCAGAGGAGCAGCCTAGGGCTAAGAGATTGCTACCATTAGCTTTCCCAGTAGCTGCCAAAAGCCTCAGATATTAAAACACCTGGTGTCTTAATTGTGATAAGTTTGTCCATTTACAAAGAAATTGTAAGGCTAAAAGCTTCAGTGATCAAAATGTCCAGCATTGTGAGAAATATGAAACTTTTCAAGCCAGATCTTAAAATAGGCTGCACATTAACTCTGGCAATACAGTAACAGCACAGTTTCTGGTGGCAAAAAGCCGAGATTTCCTGGAATTTGTGAACTCTTTGGGACAAATGGAATGTATGGTAGGATAATTAAAAAATGGAAATTAATAGTGAATCAAACTTATAGCTTTGTTGGATATTAATTTAGTTAATTTCAGAAATATGCTTTATTTAGTCTCTCGTATATGTTTTTGAAGTTAAGTAGATAAGACATAGACAGAGACAAGAAATGTTTCTATTTAGACAGACAGACAGACAGACAGATGATAGATGGTTTGCCAAAACCTCAGAGACCTACAGAAAATGGCATTTAAGATGTTTTAATAAGATAAGGTTTTTCTGACAGAGAGACATATGCTACTGGCAGCACCTCCTAATCGACTTAATAAAAGATGATGGGCATTAAAGAAAGAAATGTGGCAAAATAGTTACTGGACAAAAACCTGCTGATATCAGGCTGTCTGTCAAATCTGTGAACAAACAGGACACTGAAAAGTCCATTGCCCAATATTGCAGAGATAAGTTAGGCCAGTCCTTCAATATTCTTGATTCACAGAAAAGTTTGTCAGATATTCTGGGCCAGTAGGCTGAAGACTGGATGCCCCCAAAACACAGAGAAACCATGTTTGACTGATCAGGTAGATATCAAAATCTGTCATTACTGTAGTTTAGGAAGTTGCTTGCTCTACATGTCCTACATATTTAGGTAATAATTTAATTAGCTTCTAAAGTCTCTGATGGAGTTGAAGCCTAAATCGTTATAACCTTACAATTAATCTTAATTGTATAGGATTTAAGAAATGTTTTAAGTCTAAAAGATGTTATTAGTCAATAAATGCAAATAAGAATAGAAAATGATATAGGCATAGAACTCTAAGCTAGGTATAGATAATAGATACTGTCTCCAAGGTTGCTAAATACAAATGGACTGGACATTGTGAATATAATTCCTGATAGATCTGATAAATATTTTTATTGTGTGTATATATATGCATTTTTTAATTAAAATGGGGGAAATGTGGTAAGAATTTTGTTTATTTAAAAAAAAAACAGTTATAAGGCAGCGGGAGAAGCTCTGTTGGGGAACCCAGGCAGCAGGACACAATGCGGCACGAACAGCGGGGCGCAAAGCGGCATGGACCCAGGTAGTGGGTTGCAATGTGGTGCGAACCAAGGCAGTGTGACCAGGAAATCAGTCTGTGGGGCACAGCGTGGTGTGGCATGGGGCAGAACCCAGGGTGAGGAGTGAGCTGCGGAAGTGGGCAAGAGCCACTCAAAAACCCAGCAAGTGGACAGGCTCGGGGACCAAAACATAGGTCAACAGCTTGGGGCACAGTCTCGGGGCCCAAAGAGGAGGTAAGTGTCCAGGGACACAGAATCTGGGTCCAAAGTGGAGACCAGCAACATGGGGCAGAGTTCCGGGGTACCTAGCAGAGGCCACTGGTGCAGGGCACAGGCCCGGGACCCAGAGCAGAGGCCAGCACAGACCCTGCTGCAGAAGCAGGCAAAAGCCACTCAGTGGGTGACAGGGAGGCACAAGCATATCTGGGCTTACCTAGAAAGGTGTTGGACATAAAGTTCCCTCTACTGGATATGCAACCACTTGGAAGAACATTGTGCTTAGACAGGGCACAGGGCTGCTCTTCTTGAACAAGTACAGTCTCTCACAGGTCTGATTACTGCAGGGTCTTGGGAGGTAGCCCCAACTGCCAGATAGAGGTACCTCCCAGCTACCCGAGTGCCCAATATTCACACGGTCACCTCAACACCCTAAAGAGGACTGGCAGTGCCACTGAAACAGTTCAGATGACAACAGGAACAATCAGCTTAGGGCAACCAGATGGCTAAAGGTCAGCAAAAGAACAAAACTGACAAAAACCAGGGAAATATGTCTCCAATGAAATTCAGCAAGGTTAACACAGCAAGCCCTGAACATCCCACCACAGCTGAAACACATGAAAATGATGACAAATCTATACTTAGGAAAATGATGGAGTCCTTTCAAGAAGAAATGAAATCACTGAAAGAATACAAAGAATCCTCAATTTTACAAATAAAAGCATTGGAGAATACCATTAGAGACCTCCAAGCCAACACAACCCAATATGAACAGGAAAGAGATAAGGTAAAGAAAGATTGAAAGATTTGAAAGATTTGCAGACAAAAACAAACAAAATGGAACAGGAAACATATAAAACAAATAAAATTCTTCAGGTCTTGAAATTGGAAGTAGAAGTAATAAAGAAAACACAATCACAGATAATCCTGGAGGTGGAAAATCAAGGGAAGAGAACAGGAACTACAGACATGAGTATCAAAAATAGGATACAACAGATGGAAGACAGGATTTCCGGGGTGGAAGATTTGATGGAAGAAATCAGTACAACAACCAAAGAAAATGAGAAATCTAAAAAAGTTGTTACCCACAACATCCAAGAAATCAAGGACTCAATGAAAAGACAGAACCTAAGAATTATAGACATAGATAGATAAAAGAGAAGACTCCCGACTCTAAGGTCCAGGAAATATCTTCAACAAAATAATAGAAGAAAAATTCCCAAACCTAAACAAAGAGATGCCAATAAAATTCCAAGAGGCTTACAGAACACCAAACAGATTAGCTCAGAAAAGAAACTCCTTTCACCATATAATAATTGAAATTCCAAATGTACAGAACAAAAAAAGAATATTAAAATCTGTAAGAGAAAAAGGTCAAGTAACATATAATGGCAGACACATCAGAATTACACCTGACTTCTCCTCAGAACCTTTAAAAGCCAGAAGGGCCTGGGCAGATGTCCTACAAGCCCCGGGAGAACATAGGTGCTCAGCCAGACTACTATACCCAGCAAAACTCTCTATCAACATAGATGGAGAAAAAAAAGATATTTGATGAAAAAAATCAAATTTTAAACAGTATCTACCCATAAATCCAGTCCTACAGAGGATACTAGAAGGAAAATTCCAACCCAGAGAAGATGACTACACCCAAGAACACAGAGGAAACAAAAACTTCACTGCAGCTAACCCAAAAGAAACACACAACCACCACATACACCAAAATAATAGGAAATAAAAACCTTTGGTCATTAATATCAATCAAAATCAATGGACTCAACTCCCCAATAAAAAGACAATAAAAAGGCTTACAGACTGGATCTGTAAACAGGACCCATCATTTTGCTGCATACAAGAAACACATCTCACTAACAAATATAGACACTACCTCAGAGTAAAGGGCTGCAAAAAGGTTTTCCAAGCAAATGGACCCAGGAAGCAAGCTGGAGTAGCCATCGTAATATCAAATAAAATAGACTTTCAACTGAAGTTAATCAAAAAAGACAGAGAAGGGCACTGCATACTCTTTAAGGAAATATTCATCAAGATGACATGTCAATACTGAATGTATATGCCCCAAATACAAGGGCAACTACATTGTAAAAGAAACTCTTCTAAAGCTTAAGCCACACATTGATCCCACACATTAGTAGTGGGAAACTTCAACACCCCACTTACAAATATGGACAGGTTATCAAGAGAGAAACCAAGCAGAGAAGTAATGAGTCTAGAAGAGGTCATGAACCAAATGGCCCTAACAGATTATCTACAGAACGTTTCACCCAAACACAAAAAATACACCTTCTCAGCACTGCACGGAACCTTCTCCAAAATCAACCATATAGTCTGGCACAAAGCATGCCTCAACAGTTACAAGAAAATTGAAATAACCCCTTGTATCTTATCAGACAAGCATGGAATAAAGCTGGACTTCAACAACAACAGTAATAAAACAGAAAGCCTACACACTCATGGAAACTGAACAACTCTTTCCTGGATGACTAACGGGTCAGGGAAAAAATAAAGAAGGAAATCAAAGACTTCTTAAAATCTAAAGACAATGAAGGCACAACATACCCAAACCTATGGGACACAATGAAAGCAGTGCTATGAGGATGGTTCATAGCACTAAGTGCCTTCAAAAAGAAAATTGTGACAGCTCATATTAGCAAATTAACAACAGAACTGGAGGAACTGGAAAAAAAAAGAAGCAAACACTCCCAAAATGAGCAGAAGGCTGGAAATCATCACACTTAGGGCTGAAATCAAAAACTTAGAAACAAAAAGAACAATACAAAGAATCAATGAAACCAAGAGTTGGTTCTTTGAGAAAATCAACAAAATAGACAAACCCTTAGCCAAATTAACTAAAAGGTAGAGGGAATAAACCTAAGGTAATAAAATCAGAAATGAAAAGGGAGAGATAACAACAGATAATGGCTGAGAGACACTTGAAGAAATGCTCAACATCCTTAATCATCAGAGAAATGCAACTCAAGATGACTCTGAGATTCCATCTCACACCTGTCAGTATGGGTAAGATCAAAAACTCAAATGACAGCACATGCTGGCAAGGTTGTGGAGAAAGGAGAACACTCCTCCATTGCTGGTGGGAGTGCAAACTTGTACAAGCACTATGGAAATCAGTCTGGCAATATCTTAGAAAATTTGGAATAGCTCTGCCTCAGGTCCCAGCCATACCACTTCTGGGTATACATCCAAATGACTTCTCACCAAATCACAAGGAAGTTCCTCATCTATGTTCATTGCAGCCTTATTCGTAATAGCTAGAAACTGGAAACAACCTAGATGTCCCTCAACTGAGGAATTGATTAAAAAAACTGTGGTACATCTACATGATGGAATACTACTCAGCTATCAGAAACAATGAAATCATGCAAATTGCAAACAAATGGATGGAACTAGAGAAGTTCATCCTGAGTGAGCTAACCCAGACTCAGAAGGATGCACATGGCATCTATTCACTTATAATTGGATTTTAGCCATATAATACTGGATAACTATAGTATAACCAATGCACCAAAGGGAACGGGAATATAGACTTTGTTTTCTATCACTGAGACACTTTGCCCTAATGGTGCTATCTTGTAGGGCCCTACTGTATGAGTAGGCTCTTGACCATCATCTGACTGTTGAACTTGGGCGGTGGAGTGTTATGTAGGACACTCCACTCCAGATGAGTGTGATGGAAGGAATAGGGGGTAGAGGGTGGGAGGGCAGGATAGGGAGGGGTGAAAAGAGGACACTGAGATGGAGATGTAACCTGAAGTAATAAATAAATATTAAAAAAACAGTTATGAGAATATTTTTGTTAACCCCAGGTGTGAGGCTTCCTCAGTTATGATCATAGATATAAACTATTAATAGTTCATCATAAGCTAGCAGGGTCAAGGCTTGGCCAGCAGAGCAAGTGTAACTCTGAAGGACTCTATCAAAGAAGAAAAATAGAGCCCTGAGGAGAAGAAGGGTGCTACAAAGAGGAAAGAGAGGGGCACTACAAAGAAGAGAGATGTTGCTTCTTCCCCAAACTGTTTCTGGTTCTTTCTGCTGATGTTTCCTAGTTGCTGGACTTCTGGACTGAGATTGGTATTGCCCCCCAAAGAACCCAACAACCCCAATCAGCAAGAAATAGCTCAAAAAGACCTATGTACCTTCTCCCTCTAACCTTCTTTCTCTACCACATAGTGTTGGGGGGTTAGAAGGGAGGTATAGGTGTTAAGCACAGTAAAAATAATTAGAAGGAACCATAAAACAAAAATAATAAAAGCTGCCATGTTATAATAGGAGATTACAGAGATGAAGTTTTGGCATATATCAATCTCCTACTTCCATTCTCTGATTGTCTAGCTTGCTTCTGTGCAAGAAACAATCTGACTCAAAGGCCAAGTAACAGGGGATACACATATAGTACGAAGGCCAAGATGTCAAGCTTATGCCCTGTTTTGTGTTCTTTTAACTATCCACAGGCCCAATTGAAGAGTATGTGCCTTTGGCAAAAGTCTATAAAAAGTTACTAAGGCAATTAACATCCTCATAAACCACAAATCAGCATGATATTTACAGGAAAGCAGAGTGAAGGAATATATATTATGTTCTCCACCTGCATGTTATTCAAGATTAATGAGTTTCAAACTAAGTAAAATCAAGAGAAACTAAAGGGTTTACTTACAATTCCAAACAATGTAAAGATCATTCATTAAACCATTAGGAAACACTGAAAATGTTCACATTTCTCAATTTGGGGTCATTCTAAACTCTTTTTTAAACTCTTGGTTATAGGAAATGTATTGGAAAATAAATTATGACTGATATCACTTCAAAGAGTTCATTTATTCTGGATTGAGTACAACTCAGAGACATGGATTCGAGTTTCTGCAAATACCATCCTGCAATGCTGCTACAATTTTATGAAGGCTTTTGCAGTAACAAAATAAATTCATGAATCAATGCATGTTCAAAATACTAGCAGGGTTATCAGGTAGGAGATTAGAGCAGAGTGGGCATGGATTTGTCACAGTCCTCAGATGCTACTGCTGACATTTTTAGCCTTTGTGTTGGAGCAAACTAGCAGTTACCTTGTACATTCCAAAAGGAATTTGCCCAGTGGTTATGCGGATGGGAGGGTAGGGTAAAGACTTGGTAAATGAGGGGAACTAACATTAAGCTGGGTCATCTACATCATACTTCCTCACCCCAAGGTGCAGGCATCTTCTTGGAAGATTGGAGAGAAAGAATGCAAGAGCCAGAGGAAGTGGACATTGACAGGGCACATTTTCCTTTGGATATGACAATGAAACACAACAGGGAGCTCTACCAATGGCCTATATCTCAGTGCATTGGTTTGATTTTCATATGTTAAATGCAAAGAAATATGTATTGGTAAGAATAACAAAGTCTAAATTCATTTTAAGAAAATAATCATTTTTATCACACAGTGTGCTTCTGTTTAAAAGTCAACAACTACAGTTTTTCCTCATAGTTCTTAAACATGCACAGTTGGTTATTTAAATAGTGAATCAAAATGTAAACTGCATAATAAATAATACATTGTACTTATACTTTTAGTAGCAATAATACAGTATCTAGAATTCTTATTAGTCAACACTAATGACATTAATTATATTTGCTTCTCTATAAATTACTGCAGAGGATCCTATCACCTATATCCAAGGTACTGCATAATGCCCATTGGGGTATTCATATCAACAGTCATGATCTAGGATGCAAACACAGGTACTATTATTTCTTCCTTTCCTGATTGATTACCACAGTCACTAAGTCCTAAGGAGACCCACTGTACTTATCTAATGAGGTCCAGTTGAACCTTATAAGTCCCAAATAAAGGACATCTGCTCTGTAGCATGGTGATCCTGTTATCAGCTCTGTACCTTTCCTTCATATCTTCTTAGTAAATGATTAATTAGTGGTATGATATTTAGTGCAAGGTGACTCTGGGATTGGCAGACTGTGTGTGTGTGTGTGCTATGTTGCTTTGTTATGGTAAAGGGAAACGTTTCCATGTCTGCCACTGATCAGCTCTGACATATCTAGAGCTAAAGCCTCCTACAACAAAGTAGAGACACATATCGGGTCAACATTGAGTTTTCAGAGGGAAAAAGAGAGAATGAGTTCATGAAGTTTTATTCATCTTATGCATGTTGTTGAGAGAGTAGAGCTAGTTTATAGACTAGCAAGACAGTCATCACAATGATCTCTAACTTACTGTTTTTATTTCTTGCATTTGAAACTTGGCTTTGTTGGCTGCATTCTTAGTCTGCTAACAAGGAAGATTTAACAGCTCCAGGTGATACTTCAGGAACTTCACTGAAACTGATATTTGCTACACATATAAGGACTTTTGGTGTAATAATACTGAGGGGCGTTCTTTCATACTTAACCTATAATATAAGTAACAATCAAGTTAACTGTGTTTATTTCTCACTCACACATAAAATAATATTTGTAAGCACATTTTATTCTTCACTCATCCTCTGTCTAACTAGAATGGAGTAGAGGAGACTCTATTGAGACACTAGTGTATAATATGTGAATATTTATCAAGGGGTAGAGCACCAGCTATTTCTTTATATCTCACAAATACTTCAGTCTGATATCTGAACATCCAGTACACAAGGCCAAAGAACTGTATGGTTTCTTCCTTAGAGGAATTTTCTTTCCTGTTAATCAGCATAGGGAAACTGAGGTATCTAATAAAACAATGAGACATGAATGAGGACTAGGAATTAAAGGAAGGTTTGAGAGAATTGTCCTTTGTATACAAACTCAGCAGTGAGCCTTACACATTTCATAATATATGTAAGGCTACATCAGATCTACTCAGGAACATAAAACTCTCCAGTAGCTGTGGCTCTCACATTGTTGCCATTTGTCTTTTCTTTGTGTCTGCAGCATTTGTGTACTTTAAAAATACATCTTGATCTATTAACTGGGAAATTTTTATTTTGTTTTCCGCATTAATGTGGTACCTATGTGCAATACTCTAATCTCTGGTATGTGGATCAAGGTTGCAAAAATGGCACTGATGGCCTCTGTTTCTGCAGCTATGGAAAACTCTTCCTTGCTGTGCTAAGACACCATGACCATGGAATTTATAGAAGAGTTTATTGGCTTTTCAGTTTCAGAGGCTGTTAAAAAAATACTGGTCAGCTCTCAGGACCTTACAGGATAGTCTCCCCACTCAAATGCCCTGCCTAGAGGTCCAATTGGGTCATAATCAGCTGAGGAGAGCTGCATCCACTCTCTGAGATCCAGTCTCTATTACAGGGAACTACCCATCATCTGGAGGTGGATACTTGTATCACAGGATCAGCTATCCTCCAGAACAGAGGTCTTCCCTGAGCAACAAGGCTAGTTTGTATCAGAAACAACCATACAACACTAGGGTAAACCAGATGGCTAAAGGCCAGTGCAAGATAATGATTAACCTCCCCCAAACCAAACCAAAACAAAACACAACAACAACAACAACTGCAAATCATTGAAAATATGGTGTGTCCAGACACTAGGTATAATGCTAAAGAAAGCTTTGGAAATAACACAACTGAAACCAGGAAAATGGTCTTAATCCTATGTTTATGAACATAACAGGGTCTTAATGGAAGAAAACAAATCCCTCAAAGAACAACAAGAAAATACATCAAAACCAGTAATGGAAATGAATAAAGCCAATAGAGAAATGAGAGATTTAAGCAAGAGAGGGAAATGAATAAAGTGTTTCAAGACCTGAAAAGGGAAGTTGAAGCAATAAAGGAAACACAAGCTGAGACATCCCTGGAACTGGAAAACCTAGGAAAAAGAGAAGGAGTTACAGATAGAAGCATCACAGAATACAAGAGATGGAAGAAAGAATCTCAGGAACAGAAAATAAAATTTAAGAAATTTATACATCCATCAAAAAATATGTGAAATCCAAAAAAGTTCTGACACAAAACCTTCAGTAAATCAAGGACACTATTAAAAGATGAAACCTCAGAATAATAAGAATAGAAGAAAGAGAAGACTCTCAACTCTAAGAACCAGAAAACATCTTCAACAAAATCAAGAAAATTTCCCAAACCTAAAGAAAGAGATTACAACCACACAAGAAGCCTACAGAACTCCAAATAGATTAGACCAAAAAAAAAGAAAATACTCCTGCCACAGAATAATCAGAACACTAAATGTACACAACAATGAAAGAATATTAAAAGATACAAGGGAAAAGGGCCAAGTAGCATATAATTATAGATCTATCAGAATCATACTTGACTTCTCATCAGAGACCCTAAAAGCCAGAAGGGCCTGGACAGACATCTTGCAGACCCTAAAAGACCACAGATGCCAGCCCAGACTTCTATACCCACAAAACTTTGAAGCAAACATAGATGGAGAAATCAAGATATTCCATGGCAAAATTAAATTCAAACAATATCTATGCACAAATCCAGCCCTACAGAATTTACTAGAAGGAAATCCCCAACCCATGGAGGTTAGCTACACCCAAGAAAACACAGGAAGCAAATAATCCAACTACAGCAAAACCAAAAGAAGCAAAACTCACTCACACACTACCACCAATAACATCAAGATAACAGGAATTAGCAATGACTGGTCAAATATCCCTGAACATCAATGGACTCAATTCCCCAATAAAAAGACACAGGCTAGTACAATGGAGGTGAAAACAGAATCCATCATTCTACTGCTTACGAGAAACACACCTCAGCATAAAAGATAGACATTATTTCAGAGTGAAGGGCTGGAAAAAGATATTCCAAGCAAATGGACCCAGGAAGCAAGCTTCAGTAGCCACTCTAGTATCCAATAATATATACTTGTAACTAATGTTAATCAAAAGAGATGGGGAAGGACACTTCATACTCATCAAAGGAAAAACCAACCAAGATGACTTCTCCATACTGAACATCTATGCCCCAAATGTAAGGGCACCCACATTTGTAAAAGAAACACTACTAAAGTTTGAACCCCACACATTAGTAGTGGGAGACTTAAACACACTGCTCTTACCACTTCACAGATCAACAATGTATAAACCAAAGAGAGAAATAATGAAAATAACAAATGCCATAAAGCAAATGAACCTAACTGATATCTACAGAGCATTTCACCCAAACACAAAAGAATAGACTTTCTTCTCAGCACTTCATGGAACCTTCTCCAAAATTGACCATATAGTTGGTCACAAAGCAAGCCTCAGCAGATACAAGAAAACTGAAAACACCCCTTGTAATTTGTCAGACCATCTTGGAATATAGATAGACTTCAATAATAACAGAAACAGCAGGAAGCCTGAAAACTTCTGGAAACTGAACAACTCTCTACTCAATGACCTTTGGGTCAGGGAAGAAATAAAAAAAAGAAATTAAAGTCTTTTTATAATTCAATGAAAATGAAAGCACAACATAGCCAAACTTATGGGACACATTGAAAGCAGCACAAAGAGGAACATTCATAGCACTAATCTCCTTCAACAAGAAAACTGGGGAGTTCCCATACTAGTGACTTAAAAGCACACCTGAAAGATCTAGAACAAAAAGAAGCAAACAGAGCCAAGAGGAGCAGATGGCAGGAAATCATCAAACTCAGGGCTGAAATCAATATATTAGAAACAAAGAGAACAATAAAAAGAATCAATGAAACCATGAGCTGGTTCTTTGAGAAAATCAACAAAATAGACAAAGCCTACCAAACCAACTGAAAGACAGAGGGAAAATATCCAAATCATAAAATTCAGAAATGAGAAGGGAGAAATAACTACAGACACTGAGGAAATCCAAAGAATCATTAGGTCTTACTTCAAAAACCTGTATTTCACAAAGTTGAAAAAGTGAAGTGAAATGGACAATGTTCTTAACGTATTTCACATATCAAAGTTAAATCAAGAATAGATAAACAAAATAAACTGTCCTATAACTCTTAAGGAAATAGAAGCAGTCATTAAAATTCTCCCAACCAAAAAAAGCCCAGGGCCAGATAGTTTCAGCATGGACTCCTACCAGACTTCAAAGAAGAGCTAATACAAATACTCTTCAAACTCTTCCACTAAATGGAAACAGAAGGAATGCTGCCAAACTCATTCTATGATGCCTTAATACTTAAACTACACAAAGACCCAACAAAGAAAGAAATTTTCAGTCCAATTTCCCTTATAAACATGGACGCAAAAATAAGAAATAAAACACTTCCAAACCGAATCCAAGAACTCATAAACCATAATGAAGTGGGCTTCATTCCAGAGATACAGGTGTGGTGCAACATATGAAAATCCATCAACATAATCTACCACATAAGCAAGCTGAAAGAAAAAAAAAGCCACATGATCATCTCCTTGGATGCTGAAAAAGCATTTGACAAATCTAACACCTCTTCATGTTGAAAGTCTTGGAGAGATCAGGCATACAAGGCCCACATCTAAACATAATAAGGACAGTTTGCAGCAAGCCAATAGTCATTATCAAACTAAATTCATAAAAAACTTAAAGCATTTCCACTAAAATCAGGGACAAGGCAAGGCTGCTCACTCTCTCCATATCTTTTCAACATAGTACTTGAAGCTCTAGTTAGAGCAATAAGACAACTAAAGGAGATCAATGGGATGCAAATGGGAAAGGAAGAAGTCAAAGTATCCCTATTCACAGATGATATGATAGTATATATAAGTGACCCCAAAATTACACCAGAGAACTCCTACAACTGATAAAGTCCTTCAGCAAGGTGGCTGGTTACAAAATTAATTTAAAAATCAGTAGCCCTTCTTTGCACAAAAGATAAATGGGTTGAGAAAGAAATTAGGGAATCAGCACCTTCACAATAGCCAAAAACAATATAAAATACCCGGGGTTAACTCTAATGCAGCAAGTGAAAGATCTGTATGACAGGAACTTCAAGTTCCTGAAAAAAGAAAATGAAGAAGATATCAGAAGATTGAAAGATTCCCCCAGTTCATGGAGAGGTAGGATTAACACAATAAAAATGATCATTTTATCAAAAGCAATGTACAGATTCAAAGCAATTACTCTCAAAATACCAACACAATTCTTTACAAACCTTGAAAGAACAATTCTCAATCTCATATGGAAAAACAAAAAACCCAGAATAATTAAATCAATCCTGTACAATAAAAGAACATCTGGAGGTATCACCACCCCTGATTTCAAGCTGTACTACAGAGCAATAGTAGTAAAAACAGTATTGTACTGGCATAGAAACAGGTTGGTTGATCAACAGAAGCTAATCAAATACCCAGAAATAAACCTACACACCTATAGTCATTTAATTTTTGACAAAGAAGCCAAAACCATACAATGGAAAAAGGAAAGCATCTTCAACCAATGGTGCTGGTCTAACTAGATGTCACCATGTAGAAGAATGCAAATAGACCCATATTTATCCCTCTGCCCAAAAATTAGGTCTAAGTGGATCAAAGACCTCAACATAAAACCTGACACACTAAATCTAATAGAAGAGAAAGTGGGGAAAATTCTTGAACTCATTGGCACAGGTGATATCTTCCTGAACAGAACACTAATAGCTCAGGCTCTAAGACCAATAATCAATATATGGAGCCTTATGAAACTTCTGTAAGGCAAAGGACACTGTCATTAGAACAAAACGGCAGTCTACAGACTGGGAAAATATGTTCACCAACCCCTCATCTGTCAGAGGGCTAATATCCAAAATTTACAAAGAAGTCAACAAATTGAACACCAACAAACAAAATAATCCAATCAAAAAATGAGGTTCAGAGCTAAACTGAGAATTCACAAAAGAGGTATCTCTAAAGGCCTAGAGACACTTGAAGAAAGGCTCAACAGCTTTAGTAATCAGGGAAATGTAACTCGAAACGACTCTGAGATTCCATCTCACACCTGTCAGGAATGGCTAAGATCAAAAACTAAAGGGACAGTACATGCTGGAGAAGATGTGGGGAAAGGGGAACATTCCTCCATTACTGGTGGGAGTGGAAACTTGTACAACCATTTTGGAAATCAGTCTGGTGATATCTCAGAAACTGGGAATAGTTCTACCTCACTACTCAACCGTAACACTCCTGTGTATATATCCAAAAGATTCTTCACTAAACTGCAAAGACATCAGCTCAACTATGTTCATAGCACTTTTATTGGTAATAGTTAGAAACTAGAAACAACCCAGATGCCCTTCAACCAAAGAATGGATAAAAAACTGTGTTACATTTTCACAATGGACTATTGTTCAGCTTTTAGAAATAAGGAAATCATGTAATTTGAAACCAAATGGATGGAACTAGAAAAGCTCATCCCGAGTGAGCTAACCTGGACCCAGAAAGATACACATGGCATGTATTCACTCTTAACTGGATTTTAGACATACAGTAGAAGAAAACTGTCCTACAAACCACAGACCCAAAGGAACAGGAACCTAGCATAACTATCCTATGAGAAATGCCACCCAGCAGCAAAACAAAGCAAAGGCTGAGACACATATTCAAAAATTAGGTGGCACTCTGGGAACCCTACATAAGAGAGGGAGGAGGAATAGAGACACCCAGAGAGGGCAAGATCAACATATGAAGATCAACAGAACCAACCAATGTAGGTCCCTAGAGGCTTACAGAGACTGAAATGCTAACCAAAAAAAAAAAGAAGAAGAAGAAAAAAGCTTATACTAGACCCAGACCCCCCCCCCCATACAAATATAGATGATAGACATTGTCATCATACAAATCCCTTAGCAAGATGGAGGGGGAGGGTCTCAGTGATGGGCTTTAATACGTATTAGTGGGACACTTTACCTTAGTTGAGCTGCCATGTCAGGTCCCAGAGCAAGAAGAAGCTATTAGCCCTAGTGTGACTGATGAGGTGAGGGGGGGCTGATATATGGGAGTCCCACACTGGAGGAGCAGGATAGATGGTGAGGGAGTAGAGGGTGGGAAGGTGGGACCTGAAGGGGAGGAGGGAGAGGGCTGAGACTGAGATATAACTTGAATTAATAAATAAATATCATAGTTTTTTTTAAAAAGAGTAAACTGGGTGTCGCAGAGGGAGAGAAGGAAGAAAAGAAAAAAGAACAAGGAGGGGGAAGAGTGGAGAGGGGAGGGGAGGACAGGACAGGGGAAGAAAGAAATCAAGCAGGCAACTATGAAAACCTCAATGCCGGGGCTGCAGCGATTTTTTAAAAATCTGTTCTTGAGGTTGGAGCTATTGAATATTGGTTCTTGGCCTTGTGGCTAGAATCAAATATAGTATCTGCTCTCATCAGCTGAATGCCTGCTATGTTCTCTATGCAAGGACAATATATTAAAAACATTGTTGGAGCTGGGAATTAGAATGTAGGAATAAGGGGCTTGCTCCGTCTACTCCATGAATTAACCTTAAATTGCAGTACTTCCAAAAATGGTATACCTCCCTGGATTGGAGATGGGGACAGAGAACCTGGGACTCATCAACTAATCCTCTTATGAAGATGGTTAGCTGATCAAATTGACACTTAGTGATCTTTTGGTGCTGGATGGATTAACGAGTGAAGAATCATATGAGGATTACATGAAGTCCATGATTGGGGAGTGCAGTGAACATGGCACCTCCTCTCAAATAAAACAGTGTGAGGTAACCTGAAAAAATAACTTTTGCAGTGTAGCTCACAGAGGAAAATGATGCCACAGATAGTGATTGTTGAGACTATCTGAAAAAAAGGTCAGAAAATACCATTTCCTATGTATGCTATAACTCCAAAACTCCTCATTGTCAACACACCCGATAACTAGTGACGTAAGCAGATCTGAGAAGGCATGACACCCAGGATACCACGGGTTTACAGATAGCTCCGTACTTGTCATACACCATCACTGACAGTGTGAAGGACTCAGATGATAAAAGAAAAGCTTAGACATACACCATCCACCCTGCAAAGGAAATCATCAGAAGCAATTTACTTGTCTTTCAGGGGATAATATTAAAACTTTAAAATCTCCAAAAGACAACCTTAAAAGGAAATGAGTAGATGGGACTCTATGGTGAGAGTGATCAGGTTCCTCACCATGGTGATGTAGAAACCTCAAAGCAGTAACGATGGGATCTTGAATCCCAGAGAGTCAGTGAAACTAGAGGAGGAACCTTTTATGGAGAAAGAGTACCTAGCTATCCTTCTCCCCCATAAGGTTCAGTGAGAAAAACAGGAGTCACGGGGAGAAAGATTACGATCTATCATTCTTGAAAGTGGCATTCAAACAGAGATTTCAGAGCTTGAACAATATGGCCTTTCCCTGTCCTTGTCTTTCTGTTTCCATGGTTCATGAGTGCTTTTTTTCTTTTATTCTGGGAACTCAACAAAATTCATCTTGAGGCTGAAGGTTGATACAACAGAGTGTCCATGACACAGACAGTGTAGCAGCTGAGACAGGACAGACAGTTAGACACACCAACTTTTACTGGAACACCCTCTTATGCAATCCCTTCCCTCAGCAGGCAAGATGAAATTGGTTAAAACCTGAGTCCCCTCTCTAGAGTGATTTACAGAGTTAGAAGCCATTTGACAGAGTCTGGGCCTTCCATCCATGTTAGGGACTGTAGTAAGAAGAGCATGAAGATGAAGTTATGTAACTCAGTCTTGTCCTGTATCATCATTATTACATGATAATAGTAAATGCACAAATGTGTGAAAAGTATTCATTAAAATCTAAGATAAAAGAAGGTAAATGTTTCCTGAATGTGTCTGATGCTGTGTGCATTACAACTCTATTTTACCAATGAGGACCTTGGGCCTAAGAAACTTGTACAAAGCCTGAAGTTTAGTGAGATGGAGCAGTAGATGAACTCTGACCTTAAGCTCCTTGCTTTCACATTCTAACTAGTCTCATCAGGACACTGTGGGTCAGGCAGGCACTTACTCCTTTCAGTTTATAGCCACTTGGCTTCTCAAAACAGCTTCTGGGCATGAATAGTTCTAGGAGAAGAAGGTGGAGTTCCTATCCAACAGTTTCTGTTTCCTTGCTTTTAAGATGAAAACCTCTAGTTTTCTTGGTTCCCTGGCTGAACTGCAGACCATGTTCTCAGATTCTGCCTTTGCCCTGGGGCTCCTGTATAGTCTCTGCCCAGAAGGACTGCATACTTTTCTGGCTCTGTGGGTAACAAGGTTCTGAAGACTTTGATTCTGGTTTAGAGATCTCAGTGAGCTTGTTGTTAGAGAGGGCTCACAGATCCACTGTCAGAAACCTGCCCCAGGACACCACACATACAAATACGACCTTGATGATACATTATGTGGCTTCTAATAACAATTGATCATTCAAGTTTCATCTTTATATGCACAATTAAAAACAAAGTACTATGGGAAAACATATTTTTGCTTTTCTGTACTGAAGCAGTTACTATGAACAAAACACCACATCTGGCCTGGGAGATAAAGGATCCAATAGCAATGTACCAATAATTCTTTCTTACTTATTGTTCACAACACTTCATAAGGAATGTTATGCCCAGTTCATGAAAGCCAGGAAGATTTCAACTGGATACAAAAGCAAAAGGATCTTTATTCAGGGTTATGAGCCAAGGCAAGGACTGTCTCACGCACTCCACACAGGGAGCCAGTGAACAACGTGCCTCAGTTGGAAACCTGAGGGTTTTAAGGGATTGTAAGGGAGGGGGTGGGCAGTTAGGGAGATGAAACATACAGAATCACATTTGGTCTTGTAAGATGAGCTCAGAGAGTCCTCTGACAACCCTGTTCTCAGGAGGAGAAGGAATCTCCCAGTCAATCGTTTTATGATTAACAAGCCACAAAACAATCTTATCAGTCCTCTCAAGGCAATCCTCACAGTTTCTCAGATGGCATGTGGGAGATAGGTTATGGTCCAGGGTGGGGATTAGTCTTGCCTGCGAATACCAAGAGGTTCATGACTTGGTCTGGGATGGAGGTCAGTCCTCCTTGTGCATACCAAAAGCCTCATTGAGAGGGGCTCAGTAAGGCTATTAACCAGGTTGTATAAACATTAAGTTCTTTTGAGAGCTCTTTATGATTCCATCCAAATGGTCACTCAAGGCCTCAAAGGGAGGAAAAGCTAGGTTTTCAGGCCTTTTTTGTTATTTTACTTTTATGAGCTTGCTACACCAGAGGAGGGTGGGTAAGAACTTGTACAGGCCAGGATGAGAGACTGGAGTTTTTGTTCTTTCAGGACCATCTATTATTCTGCACTTAAAATGCTGGAGCACCCAGATAATGCACTACAGAATCATCAGTCAATCCAATTGACATCCTTAAACTCAAGGAACATTACTGACAGCACCCAACTTTGTCTCCACCAGCAGGTTTGTCTTCACTGAGATGCATATATTGCCAAATCATTTTCAAGAAGTTATTTCATAAATATAAATATAAAATATAACTATAGGGACTAGTAAAGTTTTCTGTGCTCCTGTTCAGGGTATATATATATTAATGTTTATTTATTAATTCAAGTTACATCTCCATCACAGCCCCCTCCCTCTACCCCTCCTGGTCCCACCCTCCCACCCTCTACCCCTCTCCCACCTATCCTACTCCTCTGGTGTGGGGTGCCCCCACATATCAGCCCCTTTCATTTCATCTGTCTTCTGAAGGCTAAGAGCTTCCTCTTCCACTGGGGGCCTATATGACCTGTTCCACTAGGGTGAAGAGTTCCACTAACAGGTAACAGTACATGTTCCTGTTCCTTTGTGTGTGTTGATTGTATGATAGTGTATCCTGTACATTATGGCTAAAATTCAGTTACAAGTGAGTACATGCCATGTGTATCTTTCTGAGTCTGAGTTAACTCACTCAGGATAAGCTTTCCAGTTCCATCCATTTGGTTGCAAATTTGCTTATGAAACTGAAAAGCTTCTGTAAGGCAAAGGACACTGTCAGTGGAACAAAACAGACTGGGAAAAGATCTTTACCAACCCCACATCCAACAGAGGGCTAATATCTAAAATATATAAAGAACTCAAGAAATTATACACTAACAAAACCAACAATCCAATCAAAAAATGAGGTACAGAGCTAAATCAAGAATTCACAAAAGAGGATTCTCTAACGGCCGAGAGATATTTGAAGAAATGCTGAACATCCTTAATCTTAGAGAAATGCAACTCAAGATGACTCTGAGATTCCATCTCACACCTGTCAGAATGGCTAAGATCAAAAACTCAAATGATAGCACATGCTGATGAAGTTGTGGAGAAAGGGGAACACTCCTCCATTGCTGGTAGGTGTGCAAACTTGAACAATCAGTATGCAAATCAGTCTGGTGATATCTTAGAAAAGTTGGAATAGCTCTACCTCAAGACCCAGCCATACCACTCCCGGGCATATATCCAAAAGATTCCTCACCAAACCACAAGGACATCTCCTCAACTATGTTCATAGCAGCTTTATTTGTAATATCTAGCAACTGAAAACAACCCAGATGTCCTTCAGCCGAAGAATGGATGAAAAACAAAACAAAACAAAACAAAACTGTGGTACAGTTACACAATGAAATACTATTCAGCTATCAGAAACAGGTAAATCAGGGTGTATATATTTTTAAGGATGACTGATTACATAGGAATGAAGTAAATCTCTGAATTTAGGTAAATTTGAGCTACAATGCTAAATATGGTTTTGTTCCCCAATAATGACAAAAAAGGTCTGGGAGAAGTTAACAAACCTTTACAAAAACAGAAGTCCATCTTCTACTAAAAATCAGAGCACACAGATCTGTGCATGTTTTGAGGTCATATGTATACATCAGTGAGAACCTGCTCACCCAGGTGCAACAGTGACAATGGCAGCTAAATAGACAGAATTGCCCTCATCCCTGCGTGAGTCTGAAGGATTCCAATCCCACTCCAAAAAGAAAGAGGAAGGCAATTCATTAAAACTAAATTTAAATGTGCCCATAAGGCAGGCTCCTCCGATCCAAGTGCAAAGAAGATGTTGGAGGTTTTCTGGAAGCTCTGAGGGGATTTTGTCTGTTGCTTCAGAGACAGTTGCCATGACAACTACATTTCCAAATGAATCACAGACTTCTCTAAAGTGTTGTTACCCAATGATTTGCTCCAGTACAAGCAGAAAGAAAAAAACAAATATTTTGACGTGTTCTCCAGTTTTACGATATTGCCAGCTTCCAAAGCTTGAGTCTCAGAAAACTGACTTCCTTCTTATTTATTTCTGGTTTAAACTACATATTATTTAAATGTTGTAGATTATAAAATATTTTGCATATAAGAGTTTTTTGCATATATGCTCATGTATGTGTATCAGCTTTTAGGCTTCTGGAAGACCATGAATTGCAAATACAGACCAGAGCCAACCACTAAATGCTATGAGGTTCTGCCTTGCATAAGAAGAAGCACAAGCTTCATAGAGTCTTCACCCCTACATTCTAGTGTCCTTAGTATATGAAAGTACTCTGTATGCTAACAAAGAAGAGAGGTAAACACCAACCCAGCCACAATCCCTTTGGTCTACAATGGTGTCTTGCCTGCAAGATATGCTAAGGCAATGGTGGCACAAAGCTTATCTGATTAAATATCTGATTAAACGTAGGCCCACTCCATGAGATGGAATCAATAGCCAACACTGCTTGTGTGATCAAGACCCTGAGATTGGATAGCCAAGAGGCCTAGAGGAAAAACAAACGCTACTGGTCAAAATGAAAAAAGTCACAATAAAATGACTCCTAATGACATTCTGCTGTACTCATAGATCAGTGCCTTGATCAGCCATCATCAGAAAAGCATCCTCCTGCAGCAGATGGGAACAAATACAGAGACCCACAGCCAGACATTATGTAGAGAATGAGAGATATTGGAGTACTTAGCCCTAAGTTGGATGTCTCCATAAAATCCCTCTCCTCAGAGATCATGGAAGCCTAAAGAAAAGGAGGCAGAAAGAGTGTAAGAGTCAGAGGGGATAGAGGACATCAAGAAAAAAAGGATGCTGCACATGTGAACTCACAGAGACTGGGGCAACATGCATAGGGCCTGCACAAGTCTGCTCCAAGTGGGGTCCTAGAGTTTAAAGGGAATGGACATACAACCCATCCCTAACCCGGAAGCTGTCTCCAACTGATAACCACCTGCAAATGAAACTTTTGTTTTCTCCAAGGGAGTCTCACTAGGGTAACAAACTACTCTTTTTTTTTTTTTTGAAATTTATTCATTTATTCAGTTTACATCCTAGTCATATCCTCCTCTCTCCTCTCCACCTGTTCCCACTCTCCCACCTTATCCCTTTTTCCTCCCTTCCCTTCTCCTCAGAAAAAGGGACCCCTCCATCAACTCATCCCAACTCTTCAAGTCACATCAGGACTAAGAGCATCCTCTTCTGCTGAGGGCAGACAAAGCAACCTATCTAGGGTAAGGTGATCCTCAACCAGGCAATAAAGTCTATGTCAGGGACTGTCTCCACTCCACTTGCTAGGTAATCAACATGAAGACTGAGCTTCCTATCAGTTACATATGTGTATGGGTCCTAGGTCCAGACCATATATGCTCTTTGGTTGGTGCTTTGGTCTCTGTAAGTTCCCAGGGGTCTAGGTTATTTGATTATTTGTCTTCCTTTGAAGCTCTCTTCCTCTCCAGGTCTCTCTATTCTTCCTCCCACTCTTCCACAAGACTCTACAAATTCCACCTATTGTTTTGCTGCAGGTCTCAGCATCTGTTTCGATCTGCTGCTGTGTGGAGCCTCTCAGAGGAGAGTTATGCTAGGTTCTTGTGTTCATACATATCAGAGAATCATTAATAGTGTCAGGAGTTGGTTTTCTCTTGTAGGGTGGATCTCATGTTGTACCAGTCATTAATTGCCCATTCCCTAAATCTCTGCTCCATCTTCATTCCTATACATCTTGCATGAATGGCAAGCTATGAGTCGAAGGTTTTGTGGATGGGTTGGTGACACCCTCCCTCCACCGGAATCCCTTCAGGCTAGCAGGTAGGCACTTCCATCTCCACATCCTCTACTGTTAGGTGTCTCACCTAGATTCACCCTCTATCCTCCCAGGAGAATACTCTTTTGCTAGTCTTTCACTTGCTTCAGAGATGCCCCCCATCTGTTTCCCTTCTCTCTGGAAGCTCTCTCACCTCTTACAACCACTCTCAACACACCTGATCCCCGCTCTCATTCCCATCCCCATACCCTCTCCTATTTAGTTCCCTTTCTTCATCTACTTCCTATGTCTATTTTTTTCCCTTCTGTGTGACATTCAATCATCCTCCCTTGGGCCCTTCTTAGAGCTTAGATTTTGGGGCCAGTGGATTGTAGGATGGTTATCCTACAGAATATAGATAATATCCACTTATAAGAGTATATACCATGTTTATCTTTCTGGTTCTAGGTTACCTCACTCAGGATGATCTTTTCTAATTACATCCATTTGCTTGTGAATTACATGATTTCCTTGTTTTTAATAACTGAGTAGTATTCCTTTGCATAGTGACCCATAGTTTCTTTATCCATTCTTTGTTTGAGGGACATCTGAGTTGTTCCAGTTTCTGGCTATTACAAATAAAACTGCTATGAACATAGTTGAGCAAACGTCCTTGTGGTTTGGTGAAGCAAGCTTCTTTTGGGAATATGTTCATGAGGGATATAGATAGGTCTTGAGTTAGAACTATTCCCAATTTTCTGAGATACTGCCAGATTGATTTCCAAAGTGGTCATACAAGTTTGCACTCCCACCAGCAATAGAGGAGTGTTTCCATTTCTGCAAATCCTTACCATCATGTGCTGTCCTTTGAGTTTTTCATCTTATCCTTCTGAAAGATAGAATCTCAGAGTCGTTTTGATTTGCATTTCCCTGATGACTAAGGACGTTCAGTTTTTCTTTCCGTGCTTCTTGCAAATTAGTGTTTCCTCTGTTGTGAGTTCTCATTTTAGCTCTGTTCCCCATTTTTGATCACATTATTTGTCTTGTTAGTGCTTAATTTCTTGAGTTCTTCATATATTTTCGATATTATACCTCTGTTGGATGTGAGGTTGGTGAAGATCCTTTCCCGATCTGTAGGCTGCTGTTTTGTTCTATTGGCAGTTTCCTTTGCCTTACAGAAGACTGTCAGTTTCATGAGGTCCCGTTGATTAATTCTTGATCTTGGAGCCTGAGCTGTGAGTGTTCTATTTAAGAAGCTTTTCCCCACTTTCTCTTCTATTAGATTAATGTATCTGGCTTTATGTTGAGGTCTTTGATCCACTTGGACTTGAGTTTTGTGCAGGGTGACATATATGGATCTATTTGCAGTCTTTTACATGCAGACATCCAGATACAAACCACTCTTAATGGTAGGCTGCATGTCCATCAGTAGATAGCTAACAGAAAATGAAAATGAACTCCACAGTATCATTCGAGGTTCCTTACCTCATACTGTTTTGTTAGGGATTCTCTTTTCTTTTTAAATTATATCTTAGTTTTCTATTTTTTATTTTTATTTAATTTAATTTATATATTTTCTCTCTTTTTACCCTACGGGTCCTTTGCATATATATTATGGGGTACAATGTAATGTTTTTTATGGGATTCCAAAGTGTGCAAATAAGTGGGTCTCTGCATCTATATCTGTTTCTGGTGACTTCTCTTGGGCTCTTTTCCTTCTATTTGTTTGTTTTGTACTATTCCAGTGTATCTTTTTTTTTGTTTTAGCTTTTATTTTATCATTATCCCTTAGATATCTATTTGTTTTCTAATGAGAAAAAGAAAAAAGATGGATCCTGATGGGAAGAGAGGGGAGGAGGAACTGGGAGTAGAGAAAGAGAAAATGTAATCAATATATATCATGTGAGAAAAAAAATCTATTTTAATAAAAGGAGAAAAGAAAAAGAGGACACTAAGAGAAGAGATGGCATCAAACAGGACTTCTTTGTCATGGCCAAACTTCAGACAACATCTGAGAAAATAAGTAGAATTAATCTTAAAGTGAGTCTTCCTACCTCAAGCAGTCTAATCTAGATAATCCCTCACAGGCATGCCAGTGACTTGTCTCCTGGGTGATTCTAGATCATGTTTACAATATTAACCACCACATATAGCAATCAAAATTCTATTTTTGGCTATTGAGTGAAATCTTATGTCAAAAAAGGAAAAAATAAAAAAAACCCAATATGTTGTGTGCACATGTTTTCTCTAGGGTAACTACCCAGATGTGGAACTTCTGGGTCATGGGAAAAATGTTAATTCTATGAAAAGTTATCAAATTAAAAAGAAAGATACAAATAGGGAAATACAAATACAGTATACATTCAGAGTCAGAAATCAAAAAGTGAGCAGAAAAGACAGAAGCAACTTCAATGAAACAGGGGGCTTCTAGGGATAGACTTGTAGGGTACTAAACATTAAGGGGTAATTATTCTCCCATATTTTCAGATGTATAATATTCTTGAAGTTACAGTTTGTTGTTGTTGTTATTCTTTGGGTGGTTTACTTGGTTTGATTTTTTGAGACAGGGTTTCTCTGTATAACAGAGCCTTGGCTGTCACTCTGTAAACCAGGCTGTCCTGGAACTCGAAAAGATCTGCCTGCCTCTACCTCCCAAATTCTGGAATTAAAAACATGGGCCACCACGGCTGGCCTGAAGTTACAGATTTTTGAGGAGTGTTTTCTTGTATAAATGATTGACAAGTCCATTTGGATTAACTCATGGGAGGGGACAATAGCATGTTTTGAAATCATGTAATCTTTAGGGTATTTAGAATGGCATGACTCAATGGAGTCACCGAGGTAAAATTCAAATCTCATTCTAGTTACCAAATATCTCATAACATATATGTAAAAAATTTTAAAATAATAATAAATCTATAAAATACTTATGCTTTATCGTAGAAAATAGCCTTTTCATAATGGGCTGACTTGATGTACCAGGGTGGGATGGTACCCATGGGGGCCTACCCTTCTCTCAGGGTAAGGGGATAGGGGTATGGAGGAGGGAGTGTGAGGGTGAGACAGGGAGGAGAGGCCACTTCATTCTCTAATTATGAGCATATAAATATGCAGACAGAGACAGGCAGGAAGACTGAATCTGAACATTTGGGGAACCTGGGGTAAACATTCAATTGCTGCCCCATCATTGTGGCAGGTTTCAGTGAGAAAACAGAAACATAGAGAACATAAATATATGAGTAAGTGATTTTTCCTCAGGGTGGCATCAAAGCCATTCTTCTGTCTCAACAACTATTGGTCCTCGTGTGTGCTGATCACTACTTGGTATGGTCAGTGTCAAGCACACAGTTGGAAACCCAAAATCTGTGCTAAGCAGTTTGCTTTGGTCAACTTCTTTAGGAACTTCTTGGTCACTGCAATCTGGGTGAGCCTGGAGTAAAACCACAGCAGCTCAAACAATGTGTCTTATATCGAATAAAGTCCATCTTACTGAACAAGGTGGGCAATAAGACCATCGGAGCCATTCATTTGTAAAACTTCTGTTTCTTTATGCTGAGTAAAGCAGTCACAGGAAAGAGACTGGACCAAGCAGTCTATTTTACCTGGTTTCTGGTGTTGAAATTATATTTTTCTCCAAGTTTTTTTCCATGTCACCCAACATGAAAAAATAGTTCAAGAAGTTCTGAGAGAGAAGAAATTGTTTCTATTTGTTAGAGTAAAGGAACCAAAAGTCTATTCTTCATTGATTTTTTTCTTTTTTTTTCCTTTATTTTTTATTTCTTCAAGTTACATCTCAATCGCAGTCCCCTCCCTATTCCCCCTCCAGTCCCACCCTCCCACCCTCAACCCCCCATCCTCTTCCCTTTTTTTTTCATTTAAGTTTAAGGTATATCTTATTTCCCCCTACAGTTTCCCCTTTCAGTCCAACAAATGGCTCTTTCTCTTATAATAACAAATACAATACAGTACAGCAGAGGTAATTAGGCCACAGTTATGAGGGTTATATGGCTTAACGTACATTCCCAATGACCAGTCCATATGTATTTGGTACCTGACTTTAACATTCTACTATCTAAACATCTCCATGAGTTTAAAGGTCTATATCTGACTCATCATTCATAGTAACTTGCAACACAATTTTAAAAGTATCTTCTTAGATCTATAAGACTCTTTTGACTCTTAAACAACTCAAAATTAAATTATGAGACTCTAGCTATCTGTTCTTCAACCACCTCAGAGATCTGAGAGTGATAAATATATCTGATTTTATAGGAAGTACAGGGCCTGCAGCTTCCCAAACTAAGAAATGACATACCAGTGGCTGCCTGGACAGTTCCCATTTTCTCTCCATACATTACAGCATCGATCTTCAGTCATTTGGCCCCGTTTCTCTGACAGACATTGATTGTAGAGCAGGGGTTATGAAGGACTTACCTACCCTGTCTTGGCAGAGCAAGGCTGTTGACTTACCTGCTTCCAGGTTTTGTCCTTTTTGGACAGCATTCTGTTTACAGTTGGGGCAAGGGGCTTTTCCTACCGAGAGATAGGCTTGCGACTAATTCAATCATCTCCCACTGGAGATTCTTCGATGCTCATCTTCTACTTGGAGTAGAATAGGGGGTGCTGTCAGGAGTTGATATGTCTTGATATAAAAAATCTAAAGTTATAAAAACATCTTTGAATGCCATATTCTGCAGATCTCTTGAGGTTTTTGAAGAGGCCCTATCTATCTCTTATATTAGGGTAAGCAGATGTTGCTTGTCTCTTGCCGGTTTATTTCTGATTAGCTTAGATTATCTAGCACTTGAGATGCTCAGCGGAAAAGAATCTTCACACCATGACACCAAAAATGTTAAATAAGATTAAAAGTAAAAACATTAAACCACTAATAAGTTTAGCTCATCCTTAAAATCCAATGCAAATAAATTGTCTCTTCTAAGGAGCAGATGTTTGAAGCTACCTTGATAAGTTAATGCATCCTACAAATTATTCACTGCTCCCTTAAACCACCCAGAACTTTACTTGATTATCATGAGTATTTCTCCATCAAGACTTAACTACCTAAATTCACTCCCCCCAAAACTCTAAATTCTATTCATTTATCTTAAAATAATACATAAGTTCACATTCACTGCCTTAATAAACACTAAGCCTTTGGAAGCACACATGCCTTAATCTAACTCAATGAGAATCACACAACACAGTCTTATTTTTCTATTTTCACTTGGCCAAGACCAACTGAAAGAAGTTTGTTCTAACAATAATAATAATGTTGAAAAATATTTTTGACATGTTATATTAAATTATTGTTAATGAAATTAGATTTTTTGTTGCCAAAGCTTTAAAAAGGAAATCAGCAAAAATAATAATGTTGTGAGAAAACACATCATAAAGAAACACAAAGTAAACTGAAATCCAACCACTTAAGTCTGGGTGAATTTGTGGAACCAGGTAGTTTTTACCTGCTGAGTAACAACATTTCTGAGTTCCCAATAGTTGATAACTTACACAAAATCAAATTGTTTCTGATGACTTTCCAAGAATAACATGTCTATAGAAATATATAATATACATAAAGTATATAAATCTAGAAAAAGTTTATGCAAAGCAAATGTCACAAAGAACAGACCTGTGTTAAACTCTTTTTCAAAAGTAAATATTTAAATGAGGCTTGAATGGTTCACTAGGTAAAAGACTGGACCCTGCCCTCAAAAGTAAATATTTGAAACACTGTTTTGGGTATGATGTAGCTCACTGGTAGAGCAATTGCCTGGTATTCATGAAGATCTAAGTTCATTCCTAGTGCCATAAACTTTTTATGCAAGAAGAGAAAGAATAACTAGACCTTCAACTCCTCTTGACAACATTACATCTTTTTTGAATATTGCTCATTGACCAATCATACCACTGTAGCTTATGATACTGCTCCTCAAGAAAATATTCTCCTGCCCAAGGTTTTCCTTAAAGCAACTTTGACATCCTTATTTCTCAAGCTATAGATCAGAGGGTTCAACATAGGTACTACAATGGTATAGAACAAGGAAGACACTTTTCCTTGGTCAAGTGACAAAGTGGAAGGTGGCTGGAGGTACATGAATGCCCCAGAACCAAAGAAAAGACAAACTGCAATCATGTGGGAGCTGCAGGTGCTGAAGGCCTTGGACCTGCCCTCTGTGGAATGCATGTGAAGAATGCTAGAGAGGATGAGGACATAAGAAATGAAGATGGTGACAATGGGAGCGCCAATATCAAAGCTCACAAAAATAAAGACTACCAATTCATTCACATATGTGCTGGTACAAGAATGTTCCAGAAGGGGAAGGATATCACACATGTAGTGGTTGACAAGGTTGTCAGCACAGAAGGTCAGTCTTGCCATGGATATGGTGTGGGCCATGGCTCCAACAAAACCCATTAAGTATACACCAAGCAAAAGGAGTAAACACACCTGGGGAGACATGGTGACTGTGTACATCAGGGGCTTACAGATGGCAACATAACGGTCATATGCCATGGCTGACAGAATAAAGGACTCAGATATAACAAAGAAACAGAAGAAAAACAGCTGTGCCATGCACCCTGGGTGTGAGATGATATTCTCCTTTGACAGAAAACTCATAAGCATTTTGGGGGAGATAGTTGAGGAATAACAGAAATCTATTAAAGAAAGATTGAAGAGAAAGAAGTACATGGGTGTGTGAAGGTGAGAGTTCAGCCCTATTAGGGAGATCAAGCCCAGGTTCCCCACAACTGTGACCATGTAGAAGCCTAGAAACAGGAAGAAGAGGGTCATCTGGAGTCCTGCCTGGTCTGTCAGGCCTGCGAGGATGAACTCTGTCACAGAGGAATTCTTGGAAGTCATTCTTCTCATCTCAAGAGGGAGACCTGTGTGACAGAGGAGTAGTGAAGAAAAAAAAATCACAACCATCCTCTTATCTCAAATCTAAGTGTTCTTCATGAAAATAGAATCCAAAGGATGTTTAAACTATAGTAAGGGAGTTTAAATGATTTATAGTGGGTAGTGGTGAACTACCAAGTGACTCTAACTTCCAGAACACAATAAAGGACTACATCTGACCTCCAGAATGAGAGGGTGAGAACCTTTTAGACTCTAAAGGCAGTGATTTTGTCATGCCCTCCCTTCCCCAGTCTCTATGAAAATTACTGAAATATGGTCTAGGTCAGACAGGGATATACCTTTCTTTGCTTGATGCAGGAATTTTCTGTCTACTGTCTCTCCTCTGAAATGTTCTGGGGAAGATTAAGGCCTGGTGAATAGAAGACAACAGCTTGGATCTCCAGAACTTTTTCCTTCCCAGTCCAAAGCTCAGACTCAAGTTTATCTTGCAATCCTATCTATACTGAAATCATTGACTTACAACTGCTGTTCATCCAGTGGTCCATCCAGTTTCCAGGAATGAGGAAGCCCCTGCCCTGTGAATAACAGAATAAGAGAGTCATTCTGGTTTGCAGATCCCAGTAGCCTGATTATGAAGACAGAGGCTCCCTCAGGATCATTTCCTCAGAGTATCATCCCCTAAGGAAGCAGAAATGTTTGGTTCTCCTGTAGAATTCCTTGTTTGATTTTAGAAACAATTCCTTCTGACAATTAACAATTATAGTGGAGGGAATGATCCTGGGTCCTGCCACATACCTAAATTTCCAATTTCAAAAAATTAAAGATTACTAGAAATATAATAATGTAATAAGAAGTGGCCCAGAATCCAAAAGTAAAAATATATTCAGTAAATGAATAACAGTTTGGTCTGGAATTAGAAGTAAGGACTTTAAAATAATCACTTGAATTACATTTTCAATTTACATAAAAGCAAAAATGAGTTAACAAATAATACATGCCAATAGAGCATAGGAAGTAACAAAATACCAAATGAAAATTTCAAAGGAAAACTTCAAAACTGAAACATTTTATAGGGAGGTAGAGACTGAGTTAATATTAGATCAGGTAAAGTTGCACAAAGTAAAAGTGAAATCAAAGACAGAATTATTAGAAATCAGCTACACTAAACACACACACACACACACACACACACACACACACACACACACACACACACAGTTTTTAAGAATAAACATAACCAGGGGATAGGGGAGACCTCTACTGGTCTTGCTTAGTAACTTGAATCCATCTGGAATTAACTAAAACCAAAGTAGCTGGGTGCATCTGTAAATGTTTTTCTCTTGGTTCATCATTTGAAGTGAAAATATCCACCCTAACTCTAGATCTTTTGAGAAGACTCACCATAAATCTGGGTCACACCTTCTGGTGGTAGCCTATATAAAGGACATGGAGGAATAAACCACTTGTGCTTTGCCTGTGTGCCCTCACTGTCTCTGGCAAGTTCATTCCTTCACTGGCATTAGACATTAGAATCTCTTCAAGATTCCAGTGTATGCTGAAGACCAGCTGAGATATCCAGCCTCATGGACTAATAAATAACTACTGGGTTCTTGGACTTTCTGTCAGTAGATAGCCATTGTTGGACTATCTCATAGGCCAATCTAATAAATTGTGTATCTCTGTGTGTGTGCATATATGCACATAGATACAGATATAAATATAGCTATAGATATATTCATTTTCTCAGTTCTCTTCCTCTAGAAAACTTTGACAAATGCATTCTATAATTAAAACTTTAAGATATTGAAGAAATTGATGAAGACACTAGTGTGATTTATCTCTTATCTAGAATATACTACATATGTAACTAAGATTCAACTCTTGTTTAGAAAAGCAGATGTGATGGAGTTTCTAAGATCGTGGCACATAGTCCACACTGTTTATCAGTACCAGGAGCTCAGTAACTGTAAAAAGAATGAGAAAACACACCACTGACCCTGAAACATCACATCTGTGTTTCCCATGGATCAAGGAGGACCCCCCCCCCCCCCCGGATTACTGGGACACATGGATTCCAGTCACTGGCTTTCCTGACCTGCCCACCTTAGCAAGGTCAGATCCTGGCTCCTGCATCACTCCTGCCCATCAGGCACTTCCTGTGTTCCCCAAGAGAACTCCTACAAGATGTCCACCTATGAGCCCCAGGGTCATTCACCTGGATCTTAGGCTGTCAGGGGCTTAATGGGTCCAGAGAGAGCTCCTCAGTGAACTTTCTCTCCCAACCACAGAGACGCTTCTCTCTTCCTGCCTCTGACAACCATGTGCATCTAGCCACCAGAGTCAACAACCTAGCAGCAGAGATAGGTTTCTGACTTCCAGGTGACTCTGAACCACCCTGCTGCCCCTATAAGATGTCTCCCTCCCATCCACAGAGACACTCCACCCTACCTCACCCCCACCCACCTCTGGCTGCCAGACACTTCCAGCAACCTGGGTCAACAGCCTAACAGCAGAGACATTCAGACAGGCATCTGGCCTCCAGGGGTTTCTGCACTTACTTGAGAGATCTCCTCTGAGAGATCTCCCTTCTAGTCATAGAGACACTCCCCAGGCCTCTGGGAGCCAGGCACCTCCATCAACCTGGGTCAACCAAACTTGTACCAGAGACACTTGGCCAGGCTTCTGGCTGCCAGGTGACTCTGCACCCCCAGGAGAGCTTCTCTTTGAGGAAGCACTGAGTTCCAGAGATTCTCACCCAGGCCTCTGGCCATCAGGAGCATCTCTGAGACAGCATCTCTTAGAAGACATCTGCTGAGCCCAGGGACACTCTTCCTCAGTTTCAAGCATCCAGAATATTCCTACATCCAGAGAACTTTTCTGAGGTATCCTCCTCTGAATTCCAGGGATACTTGTAATGGTCTCTGGCCTCTGGATAGCTCCTGTATCTCTGCCAGAGTGTCTGACAGAGAGACTCTGAGAGGTCATCCCCTGGAGTTCTGTAGGTAGAGGCAGGCTAATCTCTGTAAACTTAAGGCTAGCCTAGTCTACAAAGTGAGTCCAGGACAAGGATACACAGAGAAATCTTGTCTCAGAAAAAAAAACAAAAAACTGCATGCCTCCCACAGCCAACAGCTAAGAAAAGCTAACATAAAGTAGCATATCATGCTGTACCAATCAACTTAAGAATGGGGTTTCCTAGGGATAATTGGAACTCAAACTAATACAAAATGTTTTAATTAATGTTATTGTTTAATAAGGGTGATTCAATTATTTAAGTTCATACCTTGATCTCAAAACTTGAGAGACAAGGAAAAAACCAGGTTCCTTGTATGTTCGAGGCTAATCTAACCTACAGAGCTCTACAGAGCAAATTAAGACAGCCTAAGCTACAAAGAGAAACCCTGTCTCAATAAGGATAGATATATCCACATAGAAATTAAACCTACAAAGAAAGGAGAAAAGGAAAGAAGAAATATATATATGCAAACCTTTGTTCCCAAAACATGGGAGACAAAGACAGAGACAGATTGGTTCCTTTTGAGTTTGAGGCTAACCTAATCTACAAAAAGCCAGAACAACAGAGAATAAACCTGTTTTAATCAATTAATATATATGTGTCAACTGTAGAGGAGAATACTTAAATTCTATAGGTCTTATGCTGTATTTTCAATTTAAAATAGATTATGAATAGCATATATATGTAGTACTATTACATGCCATCCTTTCATATGGCATAAATGGAGACTTGCAAATGTCTTTCTTCGGTTCAAACAAAGAACAGAAGATATTCCTTAATTGATTTGTGCAACCTGAACATCCAAGGCATTTTGGTAAGTGCAGAACTATATGTTACTTGTGAGAAATTAAATATTTTCAGAACAACAGTACCAGAGTCCAAAGAAGACAAGTAACACAAATGATACAGCCTCATAGACTGCCTCAATAGCTGTTTCCTCAAAAATCTGCATCCAAAACAACTTCAAACAGCTTGCTGAGATGGTCCAGCCTCAAAGACTGTTCCAAACAGGACTTCAATAAAGCTCTGAACTTTCCTACCCAAAGTCCAGCTTCAAGCTACAAATTGCTCAAGACATTCAAATTGCTGAGCAAATAGAGCCTAGACAACAAATGTTACTATCAAATTGATTAACCTTATTTTTTTTTCATTTTATTTGGGCCCCTAAACAGGTTTTCTGCATCCCAATTCAGCAGGAAGCAGTTTTAAGAGAGCAACGTCCCATTCCCATAAAGTTGGGTGGATGATTGTTTGGTCATTTGATGTGTTATAAATGTTGTTTAGGGGGAATGGTTACAAATTGTTATATGGTCTTGTTAAGCAAGGTATAGAAAGTTAGACTTGGAGATCACTCTTTCTTTTCTCTATCCTTCTTTCTCTCTTATATAGGAGGAAAAGACTTAAAAAGAAAAAGAGGGGGATATATGTATATAATATAGAAATGATAAGATATAAGGATAGATTATTGAATCTGCTCTGAAATTTAAAACTATTGTTATTCTCAAATAAGGTTATCTTTTGATACATTGGTACAGAATTTTGTATATTGTTAAAAAATAAGATTAATTTTGATTTATTAGTATAGAGTTTTATATTTTGACACATAATATGTATATTTCAACTCTTATATAAAGTATTGTGCCTATTCAATTCATTTAAAAGTATAGGTTTAATTCTGATCCTTTTATGGGTTGCTGCTGCAATCTATTTAGGAGTCTGGATAATACAAGTTGACTGGCCAGCTGAGCTTTTGATCATGTCAAATACTAGTCTTCATTTATCACAAAATGACTTAATAGTTTAAACAGATAGTAAATGGTTAAAATATACAGTTTGCTTGTTCAAAGATAGATAGATAGATAGATAGATAGATGATAGACAGATTTATAAATAAAACAGTAGATGTCTTCAAAACCCTCAGAGGCATACAGAAACTGGCATTTAAAGATGTTTTTGTTATTTTAAGAATTGTTTAACTTAAGACAGTCAGTTCCTGGCAGCTCCCATTTGACTTGGAAGAAAAGAATGAGCATCAAAAAGAAATCTCCCATCAGGAGATAATTCCTCAAAAAGAAATCTCACACCAGGAGATAATCCCTACTGGGCAAAAATGACCCTGCTCTCTCAACAGACTATATATAGTCCAAAGACGGACCAGAGCTTAAATGCAGGTAAGTCAATGTCATGATTCTGCAGAGACAGAATGGGAAAATCCTTATTATTTCCTGCTGCACAATTTAGTCTGTGAAAAATGCTTGGCCAGAAGGCTGAAGATGATGCTCCAACAATATGAAGAGATATTTGTGACTCTCTAGGCAACAAACTGTCATATTTCTCTTTGGAAGCTGCTCTCCTATGCTTCCTACTCACTCAAATAATAACTTTATCCCTTCTTATGTCTTTGATGGGGTTGAAGGCATAATAGTTATAAAATTTCAATTGAAATTTTAGGATTTAAAAGTTTAGGATTTAAAAGGGTATTTTCAAGTCTAAATAAAATCTTTAGGTTTATAAATATAGGATATGATAGAAATTATTTAGGTTCAGAACTTTAGACACACCAAGATAGATAGATAATTTTTTTCTTCTTCAAGCATGCCTGATACAAATAGGCTAAACATTATGTGCATAACTTTTATATATGGTTTTCTTGATTGTTTCATATTTGTTCTTATTGTTTTTACTATATGAGTTAAAAAATTTAGCCTTTTTTTAGACAAAAGGAGGGAATTGATGGGGTAGTGTTAAGTATTCTAAATGTTAATTAATTGGTCCTGCTTGCTGTCTGTTACTTACATTGACTCTGATTGCTTAAAATAAATGCTGAGGCCTGGGACTGGGCAAAGACAGAGAAAGGTGGGACTTCCTGAGATTAGAACAGGAAGCCTGCACTTTAGACAGAGGATTAATTCATTCCAGCCACGAGCAGCAGGAAGGAAGACACATGCCGTGGGTTAGAAAAAAGAACCTCATTCCACATGGCCCAGAACATTGGCATGGTATGGAAAATGGCAGTCCAAGGGGATGTATGTATATATGGGGTCATATTTGGGTAGTAGAATTAAGAGCCAGTTTAGGTGGGCCAAGATTGCTCAATTCAGGCCAAGGCTTGTTAAAATCCATGTGGTGTCTGTGTGCTCATTTATAATGGTGGGTTAAGAATTAACAACCGCCCAAACCAATTAACAATAATATAAATCTGGCAAACAATTTAATTAATTTTTTTTTTTTACACATAGATGAGGAAACTTCTGTGTGATTTGGTGAGGAACCTTTGACTGGGTATACAGTCAAAGGTCTTTTTTGCATCTAATGAGAGGATCATTTTTCTTCTTTCAGTTTGTTTATATGGTGGATTGTATTAATATGGTGGAATGAATCATCCCTCCTTCCCTGAGATGAAGCCTACGTGATCATGGTGGATGATATTTTTGGTGTGTTCTTAGATTTGGATTGCAAGTATTTTGTTGAGTATTTTTGTATCAATGTTCATAAGAGAAATTGGTCTGTAATTCTCTTTGTTGAGTCTTTATGTTGTTTGGTTATCAGGGTAAATGTGGTCTCATAAAATGAATTGCGCAATATTCCTTCTGTTTCTATTTTGTGGAATGATTTAGAGAGTATTATCATTACCTCTTTATTGAAAGTCTTAAAGAATTCTTCATTAAAAACATCTGGCCCAGGTCTTTGATTGGAAGTCTTAATAATTGCTTCTATTTCACTAGGGTTTATTGATCTATTTAAATTGTTCATTTGATTTTGATTTAACTTTGGTAAGTGGTACCTAACAGGAAAATTATCCTGCTCCCTCACAATGGCCAAAGAGACTACTTGTAGGTAGTGTTGCTCTTATAGCAGTCAGGGGCAGAGCAGATGGCATTCCTTTGTACTTCGTTGCTTGATGGAAAACTGTTTTATGCCTAGGGCCAATAAAAACCAATTCAAATCCAGGCAGTGCAGAAGGAAGGAAGAAGACAGAGACCTGAAGACCACCATGCTACATTGATCTGCCCCCCAGTGCATGACACAGGTGGCCCATAGACACCTACTTGCCAACACATCAGCAGCATGGATGGAGGATGTTACCCAGGAGCCTTTCAGCAGTACGGCCAGCCTACAGCTGGAGCCATCATAATGTGCAAGTATGTGGTAGTCAGATGGGAAAGAAATGGAAATGGAACCTTTTGAGCATTATGAAAAAAGATGGAACTGCAGACTGAAGTGTGGAGAGGAGTAACCTGTTGTGAGTGGCCAGCCCTGCCACCTAAGGCCATGGTGAGGTCCCAGCCTGAGTTGCCACTGAGGATCAGGTTTGAGTTTGTGGCTATGCAGTGCCAAAAGTCAGTGTTAATATCCATTGCTCCTACTACCACTAGAGGACATGGGGATGTCCTTGGTCAGAGCAGCCACCGTGGACTACCTGGATGTCCAAGGCCCGTGCAGAACTGGCTTTGACCCTCATTGGATTCAGTGTCCTGGGGAACTGGCCCATCTCTCACTACTAGCAGCACTCAAGAAATTGAGCCCTGTATCTCATCCAGGCACCACAGTGGAGGTAGTCCAGATGGCAGGTGTGTAGTTGAGCTGGCCCTAAGGGTGTGAACATGGGAGAGTTGACCCTGCCACTCATCTGCCATAGGGTAGCACAGTCACAGAACTGATGCCACCACCCTCACCCCTTACCACCTCTGGCAATCAGGATAGCTGCCCACAGGGTCATGAGCTCTAGAAATCTAGCCCTGCCCTCTACCAGCTGTATCACTAGAGAGAGCAGGCCCTTGAACCTCACCTGGACAGCATAGCAGGAATGAACTTAATGGTGGGAGCACAGGTGAGCTGGCCCCAAGAGCGAGAGCACAGGAAAGCTGCCCCCACTATTCAGCTGCTGTGAGATGGTGTGGGTGTGGGGGGAATGCCCCCCCCTACCCCATCCTCACTCACCACCTGCAGTAGTCAAGTGAGCATGAGAACAGCAGAGCTATCCCTGCCCCCTCACAGGCTATAGCAGACAGGAAAGCAGGCCCTGAACTTCACCTGATAAAACAGTGGAGCTGGTCCTAATGGCAAAGTTACAGGTGAGCCAGCCCCAAGGGTATGAGAATAAGAGATTTGGACTAGCCCCTCACAAACTGCAACATTTGGGAGAGTGGGCCCCGTGTCTTGACCAAGCAGCACAGTGAAACTGGCTTTGGAGGCATGGGTGAGTTGGCCTCAAGGGCATGAGAGCAGGAGTACTAACCCTGCCTGCTGCTGATGGTAGCATTGGGTGGCCTAGCTAGAATAGTGCTGGAGAGCTTGCCCAGATGGTTTGGAGAGTCAGTGGGCTGATCATGTCCAGATCCAGGTCTCTGAGATGGTTCACTCCAAAAATCTATATGATCTATGAATGGTTGGTATGCATGACAGGGTCAGTTCTGTTGTTCAAAAGCTGCAGGATGTCCATGACACAGGGAAACAACAACATAACTGGGAAGAGTATAGAAAATGGCTAATTAAATTATTTAACAATATTTAGATTATCATTAATTGGTCAGTGGTGTTAATCCTTAACTCGCCATTATAAATAATCACACAAACATCTGATGGTTGTTATGAAGCCTAGACTAGATTGAATAATCTTAGCCTATCTCAGATAGCTTATAATTCTATTCCACAACTATGAGTCCATGTATACATATGTTTTCTTGGCTGTTATTCTCCATACTATGCCAATATTCCAGACCACATGGAATGAGGTTCTTCCATTTACCCCATCATGTCTTCCTCCTCTCTCTCTGCATTCTTCTCCTATTCCTCTGAAGGTTTCTTTTCTCTTCTTCTACCCATGAACCTCTCTGCTTCTAAAACCAGCACACCTTAGTCCCACCTACCTGTCTTTGCCCAAGCTCAGGTCGCAGCATTTATTTAACCTATCAGAGACAAAGATTAACAAGAAAAGTAATACAGCTTCAATTCATGTACAGCAAGCAGGCTTATGGGAGCAGGCTAACTAACATTTAGAATGCATAACATCTGTCGGCCGGCCTCATCGCACAACGGTAGCGCGTCTGACTCCAGAATGCATAACATCACCCCAACAATTCCCACCTTTTGTCTAATAAAAAGGCTAAATTTTTAAAATTCATATAGTAAAAACTGTAAGAACAAATATGAAGCAATCAAGAGAACCATATAAAAAAGTTACACACATAATGCTTAGCCTATTTGTATCAGGCAATACTGAAGAAGAAAAAATTATCTATCTATCTTGGTGTGTCTAAAGTTCTGAACCTAAATATTTTCTAATGTATTCTATATTTATAAACTTAAAGATTTTATTTAGATTTGAAAATGTCCTTTTATATCTTAAACAACTCAAGTTCAATAGAAATTTTAAATCTTTTATATCTTCAGCCTCATCAAAGACATAAGAAGGGATAAAATTATATTTGTGTAGTAGGAATCACAGGAGAGAAGCTTCCAGAATGTAAAAATGACAATTTGCTGCCTCGACAGTCCCAAATATCTCTGATTTCTGTTGGAGCATCATCTTCAGTCTTCTGGTCAAGCATATCTCACAGACTAAATTGTGCAGCAGGAATAAGAAGGATTTGCCCACTCTGTCTTTCCTGAATCAGGCCATCGACTTATCTGCATTCAAATTCTGGTCGATCTTTGGACTGTATATAGTCTGTTGAGAGAACAGGGGCATTTTTGTTCAGTAGGACTTATCTTCTGATGGAGATTTTTGATGCTCATTATCTCCTTCCAAGTAAAATGGGAGCTTTCAGGAGCAGACTGTCTCAAGTCAACCAATTCTTAAAATAATTAAAACATCCTTAAATGCCATTTTCTGTATGCCTCTGAGGGTTTTGAAGACATCTATCTATCTATCTATCTATCTATCTATCTATCTATCTATCTATCTAACATCTATCTATCTATGTTTGAACAAGTAAACTGTATATTTTTTACCATTTACTATCTATTTAACCTAGTAAGCCTATTTTGTGATAAATTAAGCCTAGTATTTGACATGACCAGGAGCTTGACTGGCCTGGCCATCAACCTGTATTACCCAGACTCCTAAATAGGTTGCAATAAAAACCCATAAAAGTATTGGAAGTAAATCTGTACTTTTAAATGAATTGTATAGGCACAATACCTTATGTAAGAGTTGAAATATACATACATATATGTCAAAATATAAAATTCTATACAATGATTCAAAAATTAACCTTATTTTTGTGAAAATATACAAAATTCTATACTAATGTATCAAAAGATAACCTTATTTTGAGAACAGCAATAGCTCTAAGTTGCAGGGAGGATTCAATAATCTACCCTTATATCTTATCATTTCTATATTATATGCCCATATTCCCCCTCTTTTTTCTTTTCAAGTCTTCTCCCCCTATATGAGAAAGAAGGATAGAGAAAAGAAAAAGAGAGAAGTTCCTTAGTCTAACCTCCTATACTTTGCTTAGCAAGACCATATAACAATTTGTAACCATTCTCCCTAAACAACATCTGTAACACATCAGATAACCAAAAAAACAAAAACAAAAACAAAACAAAAACCCACCCCATCTTTTGGGAAATGGGAAATGGGTGTTGCTCTCTTAAAATTGCTTACTGCTGATTTGGGACACAGGAAACCTGTTTAAGGGGTCAAATAAAATGGAAAAATGGCTAAACAAGTTAATAGTAATATTTGTTGTCCAGTCTCTATGTGCTCAGCAATTTGATCTTAAATTTCATGAGCAGTTTGAAGTCCAAAGTTGAACTTTGGATGGGAAAGTTCAGGGCTTTATTGAAGTCCTGGCTGGAACAGTCTGTGAGGCTCAATCATCTGCGCCACTTGTCTTGTCTTCTTTGGTGTCTGATCCCTTTGTTCTGAAAAGAAATAATTTCTCACAAGTAACATATAGTTCTATAATTACAAAAATGCCCGTATGTGAAGGATGCACCAATCAATTAAGGGAAGGTTTTCTGCTCTTTCTTTGGGTAGAAGAGAGATATTAGTAAGTCTCCATTCATGTCATATGAAAGGGTGGCATGTAATAATAAACCATATGGCTTCTATGCAGCCAATAAGATTTTTATTGTCTATACATACATGCATACATGCATGCACGTACGTATGTATGTATGTATGTATGTATGTATGTTTTAGCCAGGTGAGCTGTTTCCACATAGTGGAATCAGCAAATGTAAGTTGCATGTTTGTTCTTTTGTTTGTAGCCAAGATCTGTAGGAGGTCTTTCCAGTCAAATCTGATTTCTTTCAGTTGTGTTCTGCCCAGTTCTTGAGACCCTCCCCCAAAGACCATCCAGGAGCCAACTTTGTTGTAAATGCATGAGAGTTGTTTATTCAAGCTCAGAGCTTGGACTCTCAATACTCACCAATGCAGCGGTTCAAGTTGAAATCCCTGAGCCCAGAAAGCACAGGGTATATATAAAGATATAGACAAAGAAACAGGCCTTTTTATCATAAGATTGGATGACATTTGGATAACTAGTCATGTCCATTTCTGATTGGCTCATTGTTACTGACTGACTAGCTATGGTAAGTTTGACTACCAGAAAGTTTGTTTAGAATTTTTGGGTGCTTTCTCAGCATTAGCTGTCTGGATATGACTAGGGAACACCCCTGGAATTGAAGCGTGGGTATAATTTGTTATTTTTCTGGAACTGGAGGTTAGCTCTGAGTCAAACCTAATACAAAATGGAATCTTTTTTCAAAATGGAGTCAGTCAGGCTCTACATTAGGATGGAAATGGAAGACTTTTTTTCTTTTCTGAAATTTTATATATATATATATATATATACATATATATAATCAATTTTAAGTTGAAAATTTAGAATAAGACTCTATGGAGTTGAAACGTTCTCCTCTACAGTTGACATAAATTTATTAACTAATTGATACAGGTTTATTCTGTGTAGTTCTGGCTATTGTAGATTTGGCCTCAAACTCACAAGGAGCCTATCTATCTTTGCATTTGTCTCCCACATTTTAAGATCAAAGGCATGTATTTATATTTTTCTTTCCTATTCTACTTTCCATGGAGATTTAACTTCCATGTGGATAATCTATCCTTATTGAGACAGGGTTTCTCTGTGTAGCCTAGGCTGTCTTGATTTGCTCTGTAGAGCTCTGTAGATTAGATTGTCTGTGAATCATAAGGAACCTGTGTTTTCCTTGTCTCCAAATATTTTTGGGATCAAGATATGAATTTAATCCATTGAATTACCTTTATTAAACAATAATATTTATTAATAATATTTATTAAACCATTTTGTATTAGTCTGAGTTTCAATTCTCCCATGAGAGCCCCATTCTTGAGAACATTGATTTATAGTAGCATGATGCACTATTTTGTTATCTTTTCTTTTTTTTAATGTTTATTTATTACTTCAATTTACATCTCCATCACAGTCACCTACCTCCACCACTCCTGGGCCTACCCTCTCACCCTCCCACCCTCTACCCCTTCTCCCACCTTCTTACTCCTCTGGTGTAGGGTGCCCTACATATCAGCCCCCTTCAGTTCAGTAGTCATATGAAGGATGAGAGCTTCCTCTTGCCCTAGGGGCCTACATGGCAGCTCCACTAGGCAAAGTATCCCACTAATAAGTAAAAAAGTCTATGTCCCTGTTCCTTTCAAACTGTTGATGGTAGGATAGTTATCCTGTACTATATGACTAACATCCAGTTATAAGTAAATAGATGCCGTGTGCATCTTTCTGGGTTTGGGTTAGCTCACTCAGGATGAGCTTCTCTAGTTCTATCCATCTGGCAGCAAATTGCATGATTTCTTTGTTTCTCATGGCTGAGTAGTATTCCATTGTGTAAATGTACCACAGCTTATTTTATCCACTCTTTGGTTGGGGGACATCTGGGTTGTTTCCAGTTTCTAGCTATTACAAATAAAGCTGCTATGAACATAGTTATATGTGAAGAACTGTTGTTTTATATATATATGATTCATACAACTTGCCATATCTTCACTTTAAGAGAATTGTCTTATGATTTTTCTTTCATATAATCTTGTCTCAGTTTTGTTTCTGTATTTCTGTCACTTTTCATAAATTTCAAAATGAGTGAATTTGTGTCCCTCAGGTAGTAATACATTGATGTCTTTCATTATTGTTTATCTGGAAAAAAATCAGTTGTTGCTATAGTAACAAAAGAGATTTATTCTCTAAACACTGAGATGTTCTACACAAGAGTCTTTTTTACTGTCAATATTACAGCTGCTCTGGGCATAAGCATGGGGAATGTGTTTGTTATGATCTATGCAAATCTTACAACACAACAGCTGCAGCCTAGTCATCCCCTTTTGTTTTTATTGTTTTGCCTTTCCTGGTCATGAGCAGCAGACAAGATCTACAGCATTTGTTCACCTGTCTTTGAGATCCCCAGTAAGTCTAAGATCTTCATCATCAAAGAGAGCACTTGCAACTCCATGTTTTCTTGCCTAACCAGCAGTAACAGGATTGCACAGAAATGCACACACACACACACACACACACACACACACACACACACACACAC
>CAJQZJ010003694.1:5843697-5888234 GCA_907164525.1 Lophiomys imhausi | reverse complement strand
CACACACACACACACACACACACACACACACACACACACACACACGCACACACGCACACACGCACACACGCACACACGCACACACACACACACACACACACACACCTACATATTTATCTCTGCATTGTAATAGGGGAGGACTGTTCATGTTATAAAGGTTATTTAAATTACCATATAAAAGGGATTAAATACTTCAAAATGTAGTGTGTAGTGCTTAGTATACTAAACCAACCAAAAACATTACATTTAGTAATTAATGAAATAGGATAAATTCTACTACTAAGTATGAACAACTTTAGGGATTAATTTAAATATTTGAACATTGGGTTTAGACAATCCTGCTTAACTCCTTGTCAAGAGCAGCACCTGTAGTGTATACAGTTGATGTCAGCCTGTGGCTTTGTGTGCACTGTATCACTCAGGCAAGGGCAGGTTTACCCTGAGATGCTCCAAGGAATGACTGATCATCATCAATGACTCCTAATCCCTCTTACTATATCTTCCATAGGCACTTGCCATAATAAAATTTTCCAAGTCCTATTATCTTTTGATTACTCTTTCTAAGGGGATCTTAAAGGGTAGAGTGATAATACTAAGTGTTTTTCAGAATTGACATATATCAATGATAATTAAATGAATCACTTCCTATCAAAACAGGTTGATGGAAGCCGGGGTGGTGGTGACACACGCCTTTAATCCCAGCACTTGGGAGGCAGAGGCAGGTGGATCTCTGTGAGTTCAAGGCCATCCTGGTCTATAAAGCGAGTCCAGGACAGCCAGACCCATTATACAGAGAAACCCTGTCTCAAAAAACCAAAAAACAAACAAACAAACAAAAAACAGGTTGATGGAATAGAATGGTGGATTTAGACACAGATCCTTAATTATATCTAGATACTTTTGGAGTTGAACCAAAATAATTCTTTTGGGAAAATAAATCTTCACGTTCAGATGTAGTGCCAACAAATTGAAGTCCCTTTTTGGTTCATTTTAAATTTTGTTTTGTTTTAAGAGGGAGAAATGTTGGGGTAGTGTTAAGCATTCTAAATGTTAATTAATTGGTCCTGCTTGCTGTCTGTTACTTACATTGAATCTGATTGGTTAAATAAAATGCCGAGGCCTGAGATTAGGCAAAGACAGAGAAAGGTGGGCTTCCTGGGATTAGAGCAGGAAGCCTGCGCTTTAGAAAGAGGATTAATTCATTCCAGGCAGGAGCAGCAGGAAGGAGGCACACACCATGAGTTAGAGAAAAGGAACCTCATTCCACATGGCCAGGAACATCCGCATATCGTGGAGAATGGCAGTCCAAGGGGACATATGTGTATATGGGGTCATATTTGGGTAATAGAATTAAGAGCCAGCTTAGATGGGCTAGGATTCCTCAACTCAGGCCTAGGTTTGATAAAATCCACATGGTACCTGTGTACTCATTTGTAATGGCTGCTTAAAGATTAACAAGTGCCGAGCCAAATAACAATAATATAAATACCAGTTAAATAGTTTAATTAGCTTTTACATATGGCGCCCAATGTGGGGCAATTAGAATCCATGATTACAGCTTCAGAGGCCCAGGTGAAAACCAGTTTCCTAGCCAAAGATCAGGGAGCTGAACTCAAATGCATTTCAAAGGTGCAGCTAACTTAACAAAAGCTGTTGCCTTGCAGCAAAGGCCAAGAGCTAAGGCTTAGCTCTCCTTATGTACTAAAAAACTGGAAGCCTTCTAAACAGAATTTCAGAGCAAAATTAACCTCCTAGATTAAAAATGGAGGAATTCATAATGCCTCAATACGTTTCTATTCCAATTGAGTTTGTTCCTCTTAACATGCAAATGATATTTACCCTGACAATTGTGGTTTTGTGTATTGTTTTTGAGAAAGTTCAGACTAGGGTAGTCTTGAAGGAAAGAATTTACAGATGGAATGCTAAATTGCCAACAATGATAAGGAAGGAAAGAGGGAGGCCTTTCCTGATAAATAATAGAAAATTGATGGCAGTTGGAGCTAAGAGCTCCCTGGGTGCTAGATGCCTGTCAGGAGTTTCTGGAATAGGGCCGCCAATGAAATGCAGCCAAAACTAAACTCTAAGGAATAATGAACAAAGCTTTAATTGCAGCATGGGATGGCATGGTTAGACATGCCAAAGCTTTTGGAATGCTGTTTCTTTGCTTGATTTTTATTTAGATGTCTTTGATTTTTCTATATTGGGAGGTAGAAAGGATATTTTTCTGGTTTGGCATTGCTAAAACATAAGAGATTTTTGAAGATTTTGGGCAGATTTCGAAATGTCACTGCAGTTCAAAGTTACTTTCAAGGTTAAAGTGATACTAAAATCTGGGAATTAAGTGAAACATTTGAGCAGGGTGGTACTAGCACTCGCCCTTAATCCCTTAATCCCATCACACTAGAGGAAGAAACAGGCAGATCTCTGGATTCTAGACCAGCCTGGTTTAAACAATGAAGGCAGGGCAGGAACTCTGCTGAGGAGATAAAGCTGCTTACTAAAGACAGTCTAGAATTTAAAATGACACATTTTCCCCTTGATATTAAGTTTAATAATGTCCTTACTGATCTAATGGATAAATACACCAGGTAATCTTAAATTTACGTAAAGAGAAAAGGGTCACAAGCCAGTCTCCTTAGTTGTGGGGCTCCCACTGGAGAACTGGTTTCAAGAAGCATTTTGCCCCTAAAGGAAATATGTTAATCGCTGGGAGTGAAGGTACACACCTTTAATCCCACAATTTTGGAGGCAGAGGCAGAGTAATCTCTGTGAGTTCAAGGCCAGCCTAGTCTACAAAGCGAGTCCAAGACAAGGATACACAGAGAAATCCTGTCTCAGGAAAAAAAAAAGAGAGAAAGAGATATATTCTGTTAACCAATGTAAGAACCCAGAGTTAGGCTAGGGAAGAACATGCAAACAGCATGCCTCCCAGAGCCAATAGTTAAGAAAAGCTAACATAAGTTAGCATATCATACTATTCTACACAAATATCCTTAAGAATGGAGTTTCCATGGGAGAATTGGAACTCAAACTAATACAAAATGGCTTAATTAATGCTACTGTTTAATAAGGGTAATTAAATTATTTAAATCCATACCTTGATCTCAAAACTTGGGAGACAAGGAAACAACAGGTTCCTTGTGTGTTCAAGGCTAATCTAACCTGCAGAGCTCTACAGAGCAAATCAAGACAGCCCAAGCTATAAAGAGAAACCCTGTCCCAATAAGGATAGATATATCCACATAGAAATTAAATCTCCAAAGAAAGTAGAAAAGGAAAGAAAAAAATATATAAATGCATACCTTTGATCCCAAAACATGGGAGACAAAGAGAGATAGATTGGTTCCTTTTGAGTTTGAGGCCAACCTAATCTACAAAATGCCAGAACAACACAGAATAAACCTGTTTTAATCAATTAATAAATTTATGTCAACTTTAGAGAATGCTTAAACTCCATACAGACTTTTGTTGTATTTTCAATTTAAAATAGATTATATATAGCATATATATATAATACTATTACATGCCATGTTTTTATATGGCATAAATGGAGACTTACAAATGTCTTTCTTCTGTTCCAAGAACAGAAAATATTCCTTAATTGACTTTGTGCATCCTGCACATCCAAGGCATTTTGGCTAAATGCAGAACTATATGTTACTTGTGAGAAATTATATATTTTCAGAACAACAGGACCTGAGTCCAAAGAAGACAAGACAAGTAACCCAAGTGATCCAGCCTCATAGACTGCCTCAATAGCTGTTTCCTCCAAAATCTACATCCAGAACAACTTTAAACAGCTTGCTGAGATGGTCCAGCTTCAAAGACTGTTCCAGACAAGACTTTAACAAAGCCCTGAACTTTCCTACCCAAAGTCCAGCTTTGGACTAAAAACTGCTCAGGACATTCAGATTGCTGAGCACATAGAGACTGGACAACAAATGTTACTAGTAATTGCTTAACCATTTTTTTCCATTTTATTTGGGCCCCCAAACAGGTATCCTATATCCCAATTCAGCAGGAAGCAGTTTTAAGAGAGCAACGTCCCATTCCCAAAAAGTGGGGTGGATGGTTCCTTGGTCATTTGATGTGTTATAAATGTTGTTTAGGGGTAATGGTTACAAATTGTTATATGGTCTTGTTAAGCAAAGTTTATGAAGTTAGACTTGGAGATCTCTTTTTCCTTTCTCTATCCTTCTTTCTCTCTTATATAGGGGGAAAGGCTTGAAAAGAAAAAGAGGGGGAATATATGTATATAATATAGAAATGATAAGATATAAGGATAGATTATTGAATCTGCTCTGAAACTCAAAACTTGTTATTCTCAAATAAAGTTATCTTTTCATACATTGGTATAGAATTTTGTATATTGATACAAAAATAAGATTAATTTTGATTCATTGTACATAATTTTATATTTAGACACATATGTATATTTCAACTCTTGTATAAGGTATTGTGCCTATACAAATCATTTAAAAGTATAGGATTACTTCCTATCCTTTTATGGATTGCTATTGCAATCTTTTTGGAGTCTGGATAATACAGGTTGATTTCTGGCCAGTCAAGCTTCTGGTCATGTCAAATACTAGTCTTAATTTATCACAAAATAGACTTAATAAGTTAAACAGATAGTAAATGGTTAAAATATACAGTTTGCTTGTTCAAAGATAAATAGAAGATAGATGATAGATAGATTTATAAATAATATAGTAGATGTCTTCAAAACCCTCAGAGGCATACAGAAAATGGCATTTAAAGATGTTTTTATTATTTTAAGAATTGTTTGACTTAAGACAGTCAGCTCCTGACAGCTCCCATTTGACTTGGAAGAAGACAATGAGCATCAAAAAGAAATCTCACATCAGGAGATAATCCCTACAGGGTAAAAATGCCCCTGCTCTCTCAACAGACTATATACAGTCCAAAGATGGACCAGAGCTTAAAAGCAGGTAAGTCGATGTCCTGATTCTGCAGAGACAGAATGGGAAAATCCTTATTTCCGCTGCACAATTTAGTCTGTGAAAAATGCTTGGCTAGAAGGCTGAAGATGATGCTCCAATGATATTGAGAGATATTTGGGACTGTCTAGGTAACAAACTGTCATATTTATTTTTGGAAGCTGTTCTCCTATGCTTCCTACTCACTCAAATAATAACTTTATCCCTTCTTATGTCTTTGATGGGGTTAAAGGCATAATAGTTATAAAATTTCAATTGAACTTGAGTTGTTGAGGATTTGAAAGGATATTTTTAAATCTAAATAAAATCTTTAGGTTTATAAATATAGGATATGATAGAAATTATTTTGGTTCAGAACTTTAGACACAGCAAGATAGATAAGATGATTTTTTTTCTTCTTCAAGATTGCCTGATACAAATAGGCTAAACATTATGTGTATAACTTTTATATGTGGTTTTCTTGATTGTTTCATATTTGTTCTTATTGTTTTTACTATATGAGTTAAAAAATTTAGCCTTTTTTTTTAGACAAAAGGAGGGAATTGTTGGGGTAGTGTTAAGCATTCTAAATGTTAATTAATTGGTCCTGCTTGCTGTTACTTACATTGAATCTGATTGGTTAAATATAATGCCGAGGCCTGAGATTGGGCAAAGACAGAGAAAGGTGGGACTTCCTGAGATTAGAGAAGGAAGCCTGCGCTTTAGAAAGAGGATTAATTCATTCCAGCCAGGAGAAGCAGGAAGGCGGCACAAACCATGGGTTAGAGAAAAGGAACCTCATTCCACATGACCAGGAGCATCAGCATATCATGGAGAATGGCAGTCCAAGGGGACGTATGTATATATGGGGTCATATTTGGGTAATAGAATTAAGAGCTAGCTTAGATGGGCTAGGATTGCACAATTCAGGCCAAGGCTTATTAAAATCCACATGGTGTCTGTGTGCTTATTTGTAATGGCTGCTTAAAAATTAACAACTGCTGAACCAGTTAACAATAATATATATATACTAGTAAGTAATTTAATTAATATATATATATATATATTTACAGAGAAAGAATATGAAGTTGGTTGGGTAAGGAGAAAGAGAGGAACTGAGAAAATTTAGGTAGAAGAAATAATGTGATCAGTGTATACTGTATGAAATTCTTAAAAATAAATAAAAGTATAAAATGATTGATAATGAAAATAATCATTAACAAAAATAGGAAATCAGAAGAACTTTGACATTATCTTTTGCAGGGTGACTCTGGCAGACTTAGAGAATCCTACACAGCTGCATGTAATGAGAGGCAGATGTCAGAACCCAGCTGATGGATCATCTGTATCTTATGATTCTCTTTTTATACCATAATGCTCAGCAGAGTCTCAGCTCACTTTGACATGAGGCAGCCAGTGATTCAGTGTGGTGTGTGGATTGCATTAAGCCTCATTATTTCTGCATGTCTTAGGTCTCTCCTGATAGGGAGTCTCCTTAATAACTTCCTGTCACCCTGCACAAGATATTCTGGGACTGCCTTCATAATGTAACATTCCTTCCCTACTCTTGAATTTCCTTTACATTTTTTTATGTGTTGGAATTTCTCACTGGTCTAAAACCTTCATCACATCTTCTTCCCTTATATTTCATTATTTACAAGTGCTTAACACAGTTTGCTATTTCAATCCTTTTTGACATGTCCTTTCTGAGAGACATTGCTGTTGTCTTGGTGAGGCTACAGGGGCATGACTAATTTAAAGTCACAGAGCTCATGTTGCAAATGTCTATTTTTAAACCTATAGTGCATTTCATGGAGAAATGGCAAAAAAAATAGGATTGTGACACATTGGACAGAATTTCCAGAGAATTACTTACCTTATTTGAAATTTTTAGTGCTATGATTGTGAAAAATTTAGTGCTAAGTGGTATGTTAGTGACCTGTTGAAGTACTGAGCCAAGTCACCAGACTAACATCTGAGTTAGAATGAGACCAAAGTGGGGGTGGAATGAACATAATTCCTCTAGGAAAGATGCACTAAGCAAAGAGATTACCCACATAGTTTTGTTGTCCAAAGAAGGAAGTGCGCATGTCTTTGTTGAAGTCTGGAAAGTATGGGTGTCCCTGCTGAAGCCCAATTTTAAAGTGGAGAAAACATTGTGAATTGTAAGGAAAACTTTTGTCCTAAATATAATATATAATATGGATTTAGGAGGTTATATTTAGAAATACATATGTATATGCATAAACATATATTCATAAAATAAAAATTTGTGCTCCACCACCTCAGTGACTCTGGAGAGGAAGTCAGTAAATGACTCCCCTGATTGTTGAACAAGATTACAGAAATAGGCTGATTGGTCATGAGCGGTATATGCCTTGAGGGCTCTAAAGGCCAGATAGGCCTATTGATAGTCAGCATAGAGTGTGATAGTGGCTTCAGAGACAGGGTCAACAAAGTTGCCACACCCACACCCGGTCAGCATCTCCAGGGTAATATTAAGGCCACACTTGAGATTGAGATGAGCTTGGTGCTTTTGCTTCTGCCTGTCCCTTGTAAGCAGACTGCCAGTTTAAGAAGACATCAGTCTAGGACTGCTTTGAGGAGATTGTACCAGTCATAATGGGTCTATAATTGTCTGGACAAAGAACTTACTCAAAACAGGGAGAGTCAGATCCCAATTCATTAGCAGCTTTTCTGATAAGCACTAGGTCAGCCAAGGGACTGGAGACCCATGGCCAACTAGTGGGATCTGGGCCAACATTCACCAGGAATGCCTAGCTTCAGGTTCCATAGCCCTGAGGGGGAAATGGTAACAGAAGGAAGCAATGGGGAGGTGACAGGCAGGGCATGGGGTGGAGGCGGAGGCCTCTGCTGAGGTGAGGAGTTCATGCCTTGGATATTGCAGAGGCAGACCAGCAGTGGGCAGAGGATGAGCAGAGGTACCCAACAAGCAGGGTGACAGCCTGGGTGGGAGCTGGAGTACCACCCTCCTCTGAATAATCTTCCCCATCAGCTTCCTCCATGGCTTCAAGAACCAGAGGAGGGGACATTATGGACAGATTGACAGTGGCCTGTTCTTGGCAATGTTTATTATGGGCAGCAATCACTTCCTCAGGAAAGGAAGATTTAAGACTACCAATGATGCCTAAAAGCATAGGAACAAAATCCTTTTGAGCAGGGCAATGTATGATTGCACTTCTCTCTTTCTAGCCAAGAAAAGAACCCACATCCACAGGTCAGCATCCCACATGTTCTTGAGCGAGATCCATGGGACCAGGATGTTGGCCTCATTCCAAAAGGTCTCACTATCTCCTGATTTAACTTTAAGGCCTCATGTCACCAAAAGAGACTTCTGATCCCAAATTTGGGGTTCCTTACAATGAGATGGGAGATTGCCCATGATTAGAAACTATCCACAAACAAACCAAGGAAAGTGACAAAACAAAGAGAAACAAAAAGCCTGTATCAGACCCAAGGATCCTGTGTTTAGTGGGGACATCACTGGTTCATTACGCCAAGGCCATGTGCACCCATGCTGACTCCAACTGTTGGGGGGGGGGCAATCGATGGTTCCAACTCTAGGGTGTCAGCCCTTATGTGGAGATGCCCGGTGAATTAAAAGTAAAACTGAGAATGCGTTACTAGTGAGAGAAATGAACAGACCAATAAAGGGAAAAGGAGAAGATCCTCGCGCAAAGAACGTAGAACATTAAGGGGCCAACTCATTGAAGAGATGCTGAAGAAGGAATGTGGTTGTGCATGAGATGAGGAAGAGTTTGGGGGATGGGCAATCAACAAGCAAGGAGACTAACACTGTTCCTTATAGCGCCCACAGCAAAAGGCAAAAATAAGGGCCCCCACAAAAACAGCAGTTGTGATGAAAAAATAGACCCTAACCCAGGTGTAGTCACAGCCCATGTCCAAAAGGGTAAAGAGACCATGTTGGGGGCCAAATGTTGCTGGGGGCCATGCCCAGGACTCTTGGGGGCAGGGATGAGCTGGTGAAGTCAGTGACCCAGACTCTGAGGGTCTGGTAAGTGGCAAAAACAGACCCGTTTATTTCAGGAAGAGGATGTTCCCTTTATACTTTCTGCGCAGCGTTCCATTGGCTCCTGAACTGAAGGCTGCAGCAGCTCTTTCTCATTGGGTCATGCCTCATCACCCAATGTGGTGTCATCAGTCTCCAACCAGATCTGGGCAGGTCTGGGCAGGTCTCAGGCAAAGCAGGTCAAAGGCCAGGCAAATCCTGGCATGCCTGGGAAGGTCTCAAGCCAGCTCCGTGCAGAAGCTCAGCCACACATGGACTGTTTAGCAGCAGGCCTTGTTCCTGCTCAATGGCAGCCCTTGTTCTTTCTACAATTGCTGTCCACCTTATTGTCTATAAATAAAAACATTGGCACTTTATATTTTTTGCCTGTGTGGTGAATATTCTGAGTATGTATTTGAAGTATATATTCTTAGAGAAGTGGGAAAGAATTCTCATTATACATTCCTCTATACATATTTATAGAGCACACCATGCATGTCAGGTTTAATTGACTTGAGTACATGAGAAATAGCATCAAGGAAAACAGACAAAATCCCTTTGACATTATGGACTTAGTGATATATGTGAAAGAATACATTCTAAACAAGCATATAGAATTCATCTAGTGATAGAAACTATGGAGAATCTATTGTATATGTAACATATTTTCTTGATATTATATTTGGAGAGTGCCTACATGAGCCAGAATATACTGTATGTAAAACTGGAGCACAGGTGATGTGAAGGAAGAATGGAGAATAATGAAACAAACAATATTCGATGTGGCAGGAGGTAGGAAGGGAGAATCAAGAATGGAGTTCAAGGAGGGATAACTAACATTAAAGACTTTTGAGAAAGTCATGTGTAAGACTTCTACTGCACAAGCTTCATAAAATATATTCATGTATTAAAAGGTTGTAAGTAGAGTTACCCTATCATTGCAAGATAGTGTTCCTCCTGGGCACTATAGACTTTCAAATAAAAACCAAGTGCCAGAAATGGGCTCCTTGTTTGGAGTTTTTTGCCAGTTGTGTTCCATAGCCTCCTCCCCCAAAATTATAGGCTATTGCCTCTGCTCTTGATTATGCCCATAACTTGATGGTATAATACTATTGCTGAGGGTACCATATATTCAAGACATAACATGGGGAAATATATCTTGTATCTGCCTAAAAGCTTTATCTCTATTGTCTAGCTTTTATTGTTCTTAAAATCTCGGCATGCTATCACAGGTGAATAGTCATAATCAATTTTACCTAGTTGTGAACACTGAAAGCCAGAATAATGGCTGGGCTGGCAGGATACACCCTCTTATGCAATATTGGTACAAGTGTTGTTAGAGTAATCAACCACTTTCTGGTGATATTCCAGACAGAAAAAAACATGGTTCTGGGGGCCAACCACCTGAGACTAGATAGTTGATAGGCCCTAAGGAAGTACCTATGACTTTTTTTCTGCTGTGGATATAGTATTAAATTAACTCTCAATAAATTTCCATTATACATTATAACCATAATTTAGTGCATCTCTCGACCTTCATCAGAAATGCTTCTTTTGGCAGGAGATGGTGATTAACACAGATATCTATAACTGGGAAATAGAAAGCCAATAAGAGTCTGGAATGTGGAATCCTAAATTGGACCTCCAAAAATACCTCTTCACCCAAGGTACAGGGATTGTAAGGGAAATAGGAATGGAAAGATTGTAAGAGCCAGAGGTGATAGAGAACTACACTGAAACAATGTTTGCAGGACTTAGCAGGTTCTCTGATCAAATGAGCTCATAGTAGTTGCAATAGTATGCATAAGACCTCTGTGAAGTCAGGCCCAACAAATCACAGGCATTGAAAAGGGATATGGTCATAAATTTCTACCTCTAGCTGAGGAACTATTGGCAAGTGACAGTAACTGGGAGAAACATAGTTGGTATAAAAAATATGGCAAGTGAGAGGATACTTAAACTTACATAGGTATTACTAAAGTTATATAAATAGTGGCAGTGCTGAGTGGACTCAGTGGGTTTAAAATAAGAAAAAAAAATAGAAAGATAAAGTTGTGAAGGGATAGTGAAAGGAGAATGGAGGAGGGAGAGGAGGAAAAGAAATCAGAGGTGAAATGATCAACACAAATTACATATATTTATAACAATTTTCAAACAATAAAAACAAAACAAAATTGTATGGCTCCAATAAGCCAAAGTCATCACTATTGAAGTAGTCTGTAAGAACCATAGCAATGATGTCTGATCTGGGGAAAATAACTGGGGAACACAAGTTTTTCAGTTTTTAATCAGGTCCCTAAGATTACAACTCATAAAATCCTCTTGGGTCTCAATCAGCTGGCTCTTGAGATATTTACCAACCTCTGGGCTAGAGAACACATTTTGGGAAAAGCCACCACCAAAAATCATAATCTACAATCATGGCTTTTCTTAATCTGGAGGAATTAGGGCCCTGACTTCACCAATCCAAAATTAATTTCCTTCATCATCAGAAAGAAAAAATAGTAAGAACAGAAAGAAATATATATATATTTTTTCTGGCTATACACATTTGCAGCTCGCTGAGGGCATGAGCACTTGCCCATGTGAGAGTAGAGAAGAGGCAGTAAATTCAGTTATGAGGTTCCCCTGTACAAAGTTAAGTGTTGAATGCATGTTTACTTGTTTTTCTTTCCCCAAACTATCTCTAAGGAGACCCCGAGTCTCCAAAGTGCCTTGTCTCTTCTCTTTTGAGATTACCATGAGCCTGAACTGGGAGGTGAATTGTCAAGGTTGAAGCCTAGCAGAGATGTTGCAGAAGCAAGAATCGGTGCCCTCAGAATTATTCCTGAAGAAATGGTCTTTCATACATTTATGTCTGTATTTGTACATTAAATTCCCTTAGATAGTGAAAACAGAGGTACAGAGAAGGGTGGTCATTATTTTAACCTTCCGGTCTGGTTTTTAGTTTAAAAGGGTAGGTAGGAGAGGGCTGTGATTTAATTCTAATGTTATTATTTTTACTTTTCTCACAGATATGACTTAGGGAAGAATGGCTTTAGGCAATGACTCATTTGTGAAGGAGTTCATCCTGCTGGGTTTGACACAGCAGCCAGAGCTCCAGCTGCCTCTCTTCTTCCTCTTCTTGGGAATCTATGTGGTCTCCATGGTGGGGAACCTGGGATTGATGGTTCTGATTGTTTTGAATCCTCACCTGCACACTCCCATGTACTACTTTCTCTTCAACCTTGCCTTTATTGATTTATGCTACTCCTCTGTCATAACTCCCAAAATGCTGGTGAGTTTTGTGAAGCAGAACATCATTTCTTATGCTGAGTGCATGACTCAACTCATTTTCTTCTGCTTCTTTGTTATTGATGAATGTTACATTTTGACAACAATGGCCTATGACATATGTGCTGCTGTCTGTAAGCCCCTGCTTTATCAGGTCACCATGTCCCGTCAGGTCTCCCTCTTGATGACCATGGGTGTGTATGTGATGGGGTTTGTAGAAGCCATAGCACATACTGGTAGCATGCTAAGCCTGACCTTCTGTGATGGCAACATCATCAATCACTATATGTGTGACAAGCCTCTTCTGAAGCTCTCCTGCACAAGCACCTCCATCAATGAGCTTATTGTTGTCATTGTTGTAGGTTTTAATGTTACAGTGCCCAGCCTGACTATCTTTATTTCTTACTCCTTGATCCTTTCCAACATCCTCAGCATCCATTGTGCAGAGGGTAGGTCAAAAGCCTTCAGTACCTGTGGCTCCATGTAATAGCTGTTTCTCTTTTCTTTGGATCTGCAGCCATCATGTATCTTAAGCCTTCTAGTACATTTGTGGTTGATGATAAAATATCTAGCATTTTTTATACCATAATTGGCCCAATGTTGAATCCTTTCATCTACAGCATAAGGAATAAAGATGTCCACATTGCACTAAGAAAAACTTTGAAGAAAAGCATGTTTACCTAAGTAGAATCTGCCATTTGTTATGAGAGTAAAATCTTAGGACATGTGTGGTTTACAAAGAGAGAGAGGTCTGGAGAAATAGCTTATTGACTGGACCTTTGCTTACATGCACAAGGCCCTGGATATAACCCATATTCTTTTAAAGCAGCAAAAGCAAAAACAATTAAAATATTATCAAAATTCACAAAGTATAGTGGGAACAGTGCGGATTCAAATGCAATTAATATTATGCAAAATTAAGTTAATTATATAGGAAAATTCAGAAGTAACAAGTATAAAAATGATTAATCAATCATCCTTTCACAGTACAGGGAATAGTTTATTGTATAATTTTCCCCAAACCACACATACCTTTTTCTCAATATCGAAAACTGATGAAATACATTTTTCCGTCATCTCCTGGTATGATACATTCTAATCTTAGAAGTCTTGAGGGTTTAAGTACAAACTCTGGATTATATTATACTCAGAAATGTTAAGGTATTGATATTTTTAAAAAGTATATATTTATTTTTATATTTTGTAATTGTATGTTTGGGGACTCATATTCTGACTGTGTTGCATGCTAGGCAATTGCATTTCCACTGAGTTATATCTTAAGGCAGAATTGTGAGACCTTTGATTACATCTAGATGTTTTATGTGACTGTGCTACTGAGATACTGATTTCAGAAGACTTATAGGAAGTAACTTAACAATTCAATTAATAATCTCCTGGAAAGATTTGTAGGAGATTTTATTTGAAAGTTTCCTTTGTTTCTTGGAAGGCAAAGTATGGATGGGAAATGCACTTTTCACTCTGGCCTTTCTCTATATTCTTAAATCAGTTTGATAAAGAAGTGTTGATGAATCTGCTGTGATTCCAGTGCTCTAAGACTGAAAGTGAAACAACTTAAGTCTTTCAGGATAAAGGGAATCTATATTAGATTTTCTCTTCATGGGCTTGACACAGGAATGGGTGTATAAAGACATACTATGTCTTCATTGGGAGGAATTTGACTGAAGAAGTAAATGAGCATCCATACTCTTTTAGACAGAGAGAAAACTAAACTTTGGAAAAAAAATTAAAAGTATGGCTTTGAAGAAGACTGAAGCTTCTTCTGATTGAAGGATGTTACAGATTATTAAGGTGATGAAAAATTTATTATATTTTTCAGTTTTATGGGAAAAACAACACACGAAGTCTTGAATGAATAAATGCAGATTAATGCAATTTCTCAACATTTGTACTTAGAATAACTGTCTGATCATCTTGGATTGTCTGGTCAATGGGCTGTAACTGAGAGGGCATCAGGTGAGTTGACTGAAAACATGGTTGCCTATAGAACATCTAAGTAGAGAGACAAATTGAACAGAGTTTGAGAGGCAGGAATGATCTTGACTGTTATGAGGAATGGTTATGGGAAACAGATGAATGCTATGGAAGAAGGCTAAGTAAAGAAAGTGCATACACATGTGAAGAATAATTACAACATGAAGTTGATCAGGGCTTTTCAGGTGGAAAGAATGGATGTCGATAATCACAGTTAAAATCCAGGTGATATCAGTCATACTGTGAGGGTTGTTTCCTCCCTTTCCTCATATTTGGAATTTAAGTAGATGCTAATTTATAACCAATCATTGCTCTATGAACATCTTACAGTGAAAATCATGAAACAACAAATCTTAACATGTCAGCTGAAACAGCAAGAGGAGTTGGATGGATGTCCCTTGATGCTGTCTGTTCATGCTATCAGTAAGCTGTGTGAAACAGAAAGACAAATAGAAATCAGTCTATGTTTGAGTCTGGATTCTGCAGGTTTTTGATACATTGTCAAATTGTCTAAGATTGCGAAATCTTAGATTCTGAACAGCTAATAATAAAACTGTTGTGGTATCCATTAAATAAATATTGTGGTACACATTAAATAAATGATACACATTTAAAAAGTACTGCATATTGTGTTCTGTGGGTCGTATTCAAAGGTAAATATACATGTATGTTTTCCCACAGAACTTCCCACACTCAGCAATAAATAAAATAATAAATGAATAAATAAAATAAGGACATTAACTGTTTCTGATACTCAATAGTCTTTCACTGCTTATTTTTGTTTTAACTTGAGAAAGATTGTATCATGTGGCTCAGGATGACTATGAAATTACCATTTCCTTGACTTTGTCTCTTTTTTCCTTTTATTTTATTTATTTATTTTTTTATTTTGTGAACTTTACTTCATGGACCCCTTTTCCTCTCATCTCTCACCTCCCCTCAGACCCAACCTCTACCCTTGCAACCTCCCTCTACATAAAAAAAATCTCATTGTAGAAGCTGTAGTGTGTCTTGGTGTATCCCACAATATTCCCATTTGTCCACATGTTTTTTTGCTTGCAAATATTCATTATAATAACTCCTTGGTCTGGTATGAGGCCTCTGGCTTCCACTACTTTGTCAATATTGGAACCTCATTGGGACTCCTCTCAGATATGCTGTTATTGTCCTGTGTCAGGAAGATCTGTAGTTTTGGGTCTGTGGAACTGGCCTCTTCATGTACTTCAGCAGTTCGTGCATGGGATGTATATTGAGGAGGGCCAACTCAAAGCTCTGGTTCTGGGCCTGCAACTGCCACTTACAGGGCCTGCTTTCTGGAGTGCTGCAGCAGGTAAGGGTTTAGATCATCTTTCCTGCTTTCATGACCCCATCAGGGCCAACTCTCCTGCCTGCTACCTGTGGCGAGTACAAGAGAATAAAGGGGATCACTCCTTAGCCAACAGTACCACGAAACAGACAGAAGGCAGGTCTGATGCTCCCTCACTCAATCTCTCAGAGCTGGATCACCCACAATCCCCATATTCAGGGCCAGCCATAATATACAGGGACTGATCTCCTAAGCACTGCAGCTTGTGAGGTGTAAGGACAGATTCCCCTGCTTTTGTGACCCCATCTGGGCTATATCTCCTGTATGCCTCTGATGGAGAGGACAAAAGGGAAGGAGAGATTCCACCAATACCACCACAAAACAGACAGGGCTGGCTCTCCCACAGTCACACTCTTTGGGCTAGCTCACCCACAACCAGCTCATCCAGGGCCAGGCATGGCTCCCCTAGTCTCTGGCTTGCCTTCTGTTATGGGAGCCTATCTGGTGCTTTCCTGGGGCTAGCCTGGTGGTCAACACAGGATAACTCCCTTTTAGGGCCCCATGGTGCCAAAGTGATATTGGTATCCAGCTTGCTTGTTTTCCTGGGAATGTTAAACTACTATTCATTAAGATATTCATATCAGAACTCTGAATGTAGACATAGCCTCTCTCCTCTCTTCAACCTAATGATGTGCATGTGACACAGAAGCCACATATGTAATGTCTCTAGGGGCAGAGATTTTGACTCTTGAATACAGACAGTGGCAAGAACCACTGCTCCATGCTTTAAAACTTCTGTGTTGATGATGACCTGCTGGCAGTTCCAACATAGCTTCCATTGCTAGTATCAGTGTAAGCAGCTGATCATAGCTATTAGTGTGACCATAACTGCATTTGAGTTGGGGGAGAATTTCTGTTAATACACACTTGGAGATAAAGCAGTATCATTTAAGATTCATGTGTATCTATGAAAATATATTTAATGTTACAGTTGTAAGACCAATTCAAATTGTAATATAGAATACAGATATAATTTGTCACATACAACACATATGAATCAGCATATGGAGAAAAGAGATAATATTTAAAAATAGCTAAGGAAACATACTTTTTTGTACTACTGGGAATGTGTGTAGTATCTTCCCATCTCAGACAAGGACCAATACCCATGAATGTACACCCAGTTTGAAAGCATTTTATTAGAGAAATAGTACCATTCTTATGTATTTATTTATGTATTCATTTAATCAAAGCAATAATACTCAAGAAATCAAGATAACCACAAGTCAAAGAAGCTAGGTTATTATGTCTGAGACTCATGCTCAAAATGATGTATATATCGAAAGTTTTATTTCTGAAGTCAGGGTAAATTGTTGAGGCATCTGTAAAATAGGAGTGTATATGTACATATATACAATTGGATCCTCTTAATAAAATTCTAAGCAGTAGGTGATTTAATGCCAGTGTGGGCTGACAGTCTCTTTTTGTCTCTTAGTGATATCAGACATGACAGCAAATCTAACAAATCTTGATATTGCTGTCTCATAGAGTTCCACATTGTTTTCATTTTCCTTTTAGAATAGTGGTGATCATGAAGCTGTGTTTCTGCAGGAAATTTTATTGGTGTCCCATTCACCAGGACAGTGGACTGACTATTGCAGTACTAGGTTTTCAATGATGTGATTGTTTGAATAAATTTTTAATGTTAAGGTGGGCTCAAAACCAATCTGACTAGTATCCTTATAAGAAAAGAGATAAGCATACATGTAGGGAGTTAGATGAAAATAAATTAGATTTAGTATATATCTAGGGGTTTCTGATACAGTCTCTTAATTCAGGGCAAAAAGATCAACTTGGCTATGACCAATTAGCTTATCAGCTTGTGGACTAAAAACAGGAAACAGGAAAGACTTAATGGACTAAAAAAAAGGTTGAAGCCAGGTGAAAACAGGAAAGACTTAATGGACTAAGAAACAACGTATTTGGCCTGGCATTGTTTTCGGCTGCTAAGTGGGTGGAGCCCAAATTAAGCTGAAACAGGTGGAACAAGGAGAGATCCTATTTAGGACAAGTGGATGGAGCCATGGGACCCCCATGCTAGAGAGCTACAATGCTAGCGAGTCCTCACACTAGAAAGATGAGTAGTTTGTATCATCTGATGGAGAAAGTGCTAGTGAACTGATGGCTGGATCTTCCTGAGGCAGAAAGAAGCTGGTGAGCAGAGAAAGCCTCAGCAAGACAGCAAAAGGCCAAGGACTAAACCCTGTGACTCAGCTTTTGCCTAGAGGGTTTGACCTGTCCAAACAGTGGCCTAAATGAAACTGTGGCCGGCTTTAAGGACTGAGGCAGAGTGGCAGAGTTACTGATGTGAAGGAAATAATTTGGCCTACAGACGGCTGGGGCCTCCCAGAGATAAGGAAGCCTCAAGCCTTATTTAAGGTGAGACTGCTACAGCCAATTTACCTTGACGAATCTACATCTGAGGTATTCCAGAAAAAAGGCTGATAAGTGCGTTAAAGGGTCTACCTCAAAGACTGTGTTTCTGATGACTGAGGACCTGCCCCAGAGACTGTATCCTTCTAAAAGGTTATGAAAATAGTTATAATAGTTATCAATAGGTTTAGTGGTTAGGTTATAAGGGTTGTAGGAATTTATAGGGTTAGTAATTAAGAAAGTGTTTATGTTTATATAAGTAAATATTGTTATTAATAAATAAGTATTGAATAATTTAAAAAGTTTGGTTACACATACATATCCACCAAGAATGGGCATACACAAAGAAATGACCAATTGATGACACAGCAAAAAAACAGCCATATATAAACCAAAGAAGTCTCAGGAGACACAAAAGTCACATTGCTGATAAACTTCTAGATCCCAGAGTTGCAGAAAATTATTTACTCTTTGTTCAAGGAAGGTCTAATACATTGGTTCTGAAAGGCTGATTTCAATGCTGAGATCTGGTTACTGCCCCTTCTGAGGCATTCTCTGATTGGGTAATAAAAGAACCCTGGGTTTTACACAGAGGAATCTCTCTTTCCAAGACATAGAAGTAGACAGTCATGTCTGAGAGCTCTAAAAGGTACAGCAGGCCACATGGATGTTTGGGATTAGGTTGTTTGGGTTAATTTAGATTATTTGTTTGAGAGTCTACCCTGCTAAGGGCTTAGCATTGAAACATTAAAAGGTCTTGGTATATTTAATTATTGGGGAAAGGTCTGCAGCAGCCTATAGGCTGCCAGTCAAATCAATCAAGGCCCCTAGGTCTCCTGCCAAGCCCTGGTGGCAGTCCCTTCAGGCCTCCAGTAATTCTGCTGGACTAATATAACAGTTTATATTTATTAATAAATATCCAGCAGCAACTACTCCAAGCTGCCCCACCAGGCCTACAGGCTTCTATGGCAAGTGAGGCCTGCTGATACCCCACCAGGCCACTTGTTGCTCCAAAGGCCTAATATAACAATTTATAGTTATTAATGAAGATATTAGTTAACAGAATTTAGGTTGAAGGCCACCCTTGGTCCAGAACTTCTTCCCCAGGACAGGTCAGGCAACCAGGTAAGGTAGGCCAGGCCTGCTGGCCTCCCACCAGCCTGCTAGTTGCTCTGCCACTCTCATATTACAGTTTATACTTATTATTAAATGCAATTGATAACTAAGTTGAAGTTTAACCTATTTTTTAAGCCATTGGGTCAGCTGCATTGTTTAAAAATTTTTAATGAAAGACAAAAGCAAGTGATACAGTGGTTAAAATACAAATTTCAATCTTTGTGTACCAGGTATTAAGTATAGGAATTTATACATGTGAGGAAGTGTTTTATTGTTGGGCTATATATAGCCATTCCTCTTTTTACTTTTGTATTTGATACAATGTCTAACTGAGTTACCCATAATGACCTCCAGCCCTTCCTGGAGTCCAGGTAGGTCCTGACATCATCTAGTCATCTAGAGTTGTTAGGATTATTGGCTTGTATCACTGTGCTCAGTGGCTTTATAGTCTTAAGAGCCTATAGTGAGATAAACAAAAACAATAGAACAACCCGCCCCCCCCAAAAAAAATCTACCAGCAGTGGTGTACATATTGTATTATATACTGTAATCCCACAGATGGGAGTTTGAGGCAGAAAGATGACCAATTCAAGGCCTTCCTGAACCACATAGTGTGTGAAAAATCAGCATGTGGTATATAAAGAGGCTATGTTTTTTTTAAATGAACCAACCAACCAACTTACCAACAACCAACCAACAAACCAAACAACAAACCAATCAACAAACCAACCAACCAACAAACCAAACAGTAAACCAATAAACCAAACAACAATTGAGCCATAAAAAAGCAAAAACAAAAAGATAAAGAGTAAAAGTGAAGTAAAACCTCTCAAACTTTTGAAAAGATTGAATGTTATGTAGAGAAATATAGTTTAAGTTGATGAATATTAATTACACATATTTAAGTGGCAATGTCTTTTACAGTGACCTATTTTGTTCACCTGAAAGACAGGTTGAGTGACTCTAACTGTGAGAACAAAAAGATAACCATTTGTGTAGAGAACACCACCCTAGGCTCCAAGAGAAAAGATTATTTCCAAAGTTGCATCTGAACACTGAGTTGTATGAAGAAGAAGGCAGAGAAGGAGGCAGAGGAAGAGAAGGAAAAGCAATAGGAAGAGCAGGAAGAAGAGGAAGAACAAGAACAAGAAAAAGAAAGGAAGTAAGCTTATAGCAAGCACCGTGTTCATTACCATTTAGCTGATAGCTGAAACAGCACTGGATACTGATATGTCATCCATGCCCTTTACACCAGGTATGGATCATGATGAGCACCAGAAGCCTAGAATATGACATTGGTGACTGAAGTATCATGGCTACTTTTCCCCTGAATAAATTGTTTTTCTGATCACATTCCTGTGACATTCTAAGATTTTTTTCCTCAATGTATTCAGTCTACTGATCAAATCTGAATACTTAATATTTCCTTATCCTTATTCATCTATCATTTTTTTGGGCAGATGACATTTGAACACATCTCTTCTATTAAAAATTTGGTGAGAAAAGCCATCCCACATTGGAGGGATGGGCCTGTTAGAAACCTTCCACACTCTTGAAAATAAAATAAAAAAATAAAGAATTTACTCTCCTTTTATATTTCAAAATACTTTTTGGATATGTGACATATCAATAATTTAATTTTATAGTTTATGTAAAGGAAAAATTAAATCATTAATGAAATTGTTCCATTTTATGAATAATTTTCAAAAGATCTTTTTTATTAAGTAGATAGACATAAGATATTAAGGCTTATATTTTATAATTAAAAAATAAAACTACACACATGATAGAAATTATTTACTGTGCTAAATATGATATATATCAGTCTAGTGGTCAAAAGACACACATATCAAATTTACCTTTACTGATCACTAATCTCTTTTTGTGATTAGTTGTAAATGAAAATTTTATTATCTTACATTTATTAATACCTTACAAACATCTATAAAACACCTATGTCCTATAACCTATAGTATCTAATACCTATAACCTAATATATATAAACAATTAATGCCTAGAACCTATAGTACCTATAACCTAATACCTAAAAACACCTAAAAAACCCACTTTCACCCTTTAGGAAGGATACTAAAATTCTCTAGCGAAGTCTGTGTAGGCAACCCACAGATATGTCTTCAACAGGTAAGACAAGTTGTCCACACAAATTGGAGGACAGTTGAGATGTTGGGCTGGAGAATGCTGAGCCAATCTGAAAATAGATATTATTTGAAATTTTTAATGCTAGTCTAGTGACTGAAACCAGAAGGTGGTATGCTAGTGACCTGTTGAAGTACTGAGTCAAGTCACCAGACTAACATCTGAGTTAGAATGAGACCAAAGTGGGGGTGGAATGGGGATGATTCCTCTAGGCAATATGCACTAAGAGATGACCCATATGGTTTTCTTGTCCAAAGAAGAAAGTGCCCATGTCTTTTTTGAAGCCTGGAAAGTATCCATGTCCCTGCTGAAGCTTGATTTTAAAGTGGAGAAAATATTGTGAATTGAAAGAAAACTTTCAATACACAATACACAATCCATACATCATATGGATTGAGGAGGTTATACTTAGAAATATATATGTATATGCATATATATATCATACAATAAAAATCTGTGCAAAGTGAGGCCATGAATTAGAAGGAGGGTATATAGAAAGCTTTGGAGGGTGGAAAGGGTATGAAGATGTATCATAATTATATTTTAATCTGAAGACTAAAAAAAGGAGCAAAATAATTATTTTTATTTTTCTTGGATGCTGATACTAAGAAATTTGAGTCAAGCCTTTTGTGTGGACCATGCCACACTTTCTGTAGTTTTATATCCTTTTTTATTATTATGTCATATTTTGATTACTGAAAGAAATATGATAAAAGTCTTAGAAAGTGTAAGTTTAAAAACATTTTTTAATAATGTAGCATGCTACATTCATGATGTATTATCTGCTATCCATCACTACCAGGAATGCACTCAGGGAAGGTGTTCTTTAGTGGCTATGTCCTCATCAGGACAATAGGTCTTTATTTATCTCTCTTATGTTGATGATGTTTGAAAAGTTCTAAACACTAGTTCATAATAATATGCTTAGAAGGCAATGACAGTTAAGAACTTTCATGGGATTATCAATAAAATTATTGGGTCTAACAAAGATTTAGTCATTTATATTTGTTTGGATATTTATTTCAATTTTGTAATATGCTTAAAAATTTGTTCCTTAAGCAGAGCTTAAGTACTTACTGGCTTTGTTCAGCCTTTTTTTTTGTACTTTTTATTGTTTTTTTTAATTTTTTTTTATTTTGTGATTTTCACATCATGCACCCTGTTCCAATCCATCTTCCACCTCCCTTCAGGCCTGCCCTCCACCCTTGCAATCTTTCCCAACAGAAAAAAAATTCCATTTTGGAACCTGCATTGTGTCCCACTGTGTCTCACAATATTCCCTTTTGTGCACATTTCTTTGCTTGCAAGTGTTCATTATAATGACTCCTAGATCTGGTACTAGGCCTCTGGCTTCTGCTACTTTGTCAGTACTGGACACTCACTGGGACTCCTCTCAGATATCCTGTTGTTGCTCTGTGTCATGGAGATCCTTCAGTTTTGGGTCTGTGGTATTGGCCTCTTCATGCACTCCAGCAGTTCATTCATGGGGTATATGTTGGGGTAGGCCAACTCTGGCTCTCAGCGAGCAACCCCCATATCCACAGCCAGTTTCACTGAGCTACCCAGGTAAGGTACAGGGCCTGCTCTTCTGAGTGCTGCAGCAGGTAAGGGCTATGACAGTTTCCTGCTTTCATAACACCATCAGAGCCAACTCTCCCACTAGGTACTTGTGGCAAGGGCAAAAGAGATGAGAGGGGATCTCTCACTCAACAACACCACTGCAAAGCAGACAAAATGCAGGGCTAACTCTCCCACATGCACACCCTTGGGGCCTGCCTCTGCCTCTGAAGTGCTGGTATTAAAGGCTGTGCCACCTCACCTGGCAATTATATGTGGCTGCGAACTGCCATGTAGGTGATGGGGTTTGAACCCAGGTCCTTTGGAAGAGCAGCCAGTGCTCTTAACTGCTGAGCAATCTCTCTAGCTCCAGGTACTTTTTTCAATATAATAGGTTTATTGAGTATTTGGGAATCTCACATCATGCACCCCAACCACTGTCACCTCTCAGTCCTCCCAAGTTTGCTCCCTATATTCATGACATCCTCACTTCCCACCAAAAAAAAAAGAAAGGAAAAAGAAGTTTATTTTTTATTGTTAATATTCAGTGGAGTATAGACATACCACCAAGATTGTGCCCAATCTCATCTGATCTATTAAGCTAAGCAGTGTTGGGCCTAGTTAGTACTTGGATCAGAGGTCATGTTCTTTTGAAACATAGTATTTTTATTAATTTTGAGAATATCATACATTGTACTTTAACCATATTCACCACTGACTCCTCCTCCAAACTTGTCACAGATCCAGACCCATTTCTTATCTTCCTATTCTCTCCTGACTTTATGTCATTTTCTCCCCTAGTTTTTAAATAATTCACCTAGTCTTATTTGTTCTGCCCATATACTCACAGGTGTTGGGTTATACACTTGATCATGAATGCCTTAATAGGAGTTATTCCCTTAAAGAAAAACTACTTTCTTCTTCCCATGAAGTGTTATCAACTCTCAATAGTTTCTCAGTTATGGGTGTGTTTTCCACAGCCCTTCTTACCTCCATATTTCATGTTCTTATATAAGTTAATAAGGATGGTAGGGTAGGAAGAGTCAGTTTTCTTCATCAAAGTAGTCTTTTTAGAATGTCCATGCTCAGATGCCTGGCCATATATACATGTACATGCAAACAACACTTTTCTGACCCAGTAGGTTATAAAAAGAGGAGATGAATTAGAGAGGAGATGTAGCAGAGAAACTCTTCAGAGGAGTTGGTGAAGGAATGGGAACTCATATAACCCAAACACATTGAATACATATGAAGTTCTCAGAGAATATGGGGAGGCATAACTGACACTAAAGGCGTTTTAAAAAGATTCGTGAAATCTTCTACTCCAGAACTTTTCTAATACATGTGAAAAAAAAAAAAAAAACACGTAAATGAAGTCACTCTGTCACGTGGGAGAAAATCCTTCAACTACACATTTTATACCACAAACTAAAACCTCCAGTATTAGGAAGGGGTGACAACTTGCTGCCTTGTTGTCAAAGGGTCTTATAGACTACCACACCCAAAACAATACTGGCTATTATTGGTTTCCTTCAACAACCTGACAGTGAGTTCTTATTGCTGTCATCCCTTAATCCATTGAACATGGAGACATGTGCTGGTACCAGCTAGAAGCTTCATTTTTACTGACCAGTATTCATTGTGCTGGAAGGTACTTTGTATGCTAACTAAACCGAAAAAAGAAATGCTCTTAGTATTGCTTCAATTTCATGCCCCACCACCACCCCCAAAATGCATCAAGCCTTTTAATGATTCCCAATGACATCTGAAATTCAAAAGAACCTTGATTTTGGTATTTTAGGTTTTGTTATATTACATTGTTGCAAATTAAACTCTTCTGAGTCTATGTTATAGTTGTGTGGTTATAGACAGTTTGTACTCAGCATTTTTCAGAAAATCAGGTATGAAACTTATACTTTGCTTCCTGAGCAGAGTATCTCTGATATGGTGTTCCCAAGGATGGCCTCAGAGAATTATGTTCTATTACAAATTTTCCTTTGATCTGAGTCTATGATACAGTTGTATGGATAAAAGACATTGTACATTTTCAACATTCAGAAAGTTAGCATTCAGAAAGAATTCATGACATTCATGGATGAGAGCCATAGTTTTTTTATTTGTGTTTTTCTGGTCTTAGTAACTCTGATGTGGAGTTCGTTTTGATGGCTTCTAGGAGTTACCTGTGGCTCTACATGCCTCATACATGTCATTGGGTTCCACATTATTGTTTATAAATAAAAACATTGACACTTTATATTTCTTTGCCTGTGTGGTGAATATTCTGAGTATGTATTTCAAGTATGTATTTTAGGAGAACTGGGAGAGAATTCTTATTATACATTCTTCAATATATGTTTATAGAGCACACCCTACATATGTCAGGTTTAATTGATTTAAGTGCATCAGAAGAAGTGACAAGAAAACAGACAAAAATCACTTTGACGTTATTGACTTAGTGATATATATGAAAGAAATGTTCTAAACAAGCATATAGGATTCCATCTAATGATAGAAACTATGGAGAATCCATTGTATGTATGGCATATATTTTGGTTTTCTGTTTGGAGAGTGCCTACATCAGCAGGAATACAGTGTATGTGAAACTGGAGCACAGGTGATATGAGGGAAGAATGGAGAATAATGAATCAAGAAGAAGTGAGAGTGGCAGGACATAAGAGGGCAAAGTGGAGGATGGAGTTTGAGGAGGAATAATTAACATTAAAGACCTTTAAGAAAGTCATGGGTAAGCCTACTATTGTATAAGCTTCGTAAAATATACTCATGTGCAGTAAGGTTTTAAGTGGATTTAACCTATAATTGTGGGACAGTGTTCCTCTTGAACATCATAGACTATCAAATAAAAACCAAGAACCAGGAATGGGTTACCCTTTTGGAATTGTTTGCTAGTTGTGTTCCATAGCATCCTTTCCTAATATTACAGGTTTTTGCCATTGCTCTTGATTATGCCCATGATTTGATGGTAAGATACTATTGCTAAGGATACCATATATTCATGTCATAACGTGGAGAAATAAATCTTGTCTCTGCTTAGAAGTTTTCCCTATGTCTAGCTTTTATAGAGCTTAAAGTCTAGATGTGGCACCACAAAAAATAGTAATAATCAATTTTACTTAGCGGTGAACACCTAAAGCTACAATAATGGGCTGAACTGTCAGGGTACATTGTCTTATGCAATTTCAGTACAAGTGTTGTTAGAGTAATTATCCACGTTCTATATTGATTTCAGGTTTCATCCACAGCAGAAAAACAGTCATAGGTACTTCCCTAGGGCCTATCACCTATCTAGTCTCAGGTTGATGGCTCCAAGAAGCATGTTAGTTCTGTCTGTGGATATAGTATTAAAATAACTCTTAATAAATTTCCATTATACATTACAACCACAGTTTAGTGCATCTCTTGACCTTCATCAGAAACACCTCTTTTGGCAGGGGATGGTGATTAATGTGGACATTCAATTACTTGGAAATAGGCAGCAAATAAGAGTTTGAGAGTGTGTAATACTAAATTTAACCTCCATATAATGCCTCTTCACCCAATGTACAGGGATCATAAAGGAAATAGGAATGGAAAGACCATAACAGCAAAAGGTGATACAATATTTTCAGGACTCAACAGATTCTCTGATCAAATGAACTCATAGTGGTTGCAATAGTGTACATAAGATCTTTGTAAGGTCAAGTCCAACAAATTACAGGTATTGAAAGGGGATGTGGTCATAAAGTTCCACCTCTAGCTGAATAACTGTTCAGAATTGACAGTTACTTGGACAAACATGGTTTTAAAAAATGGGACATCTGAGAAGTGTCACCTAAGAAGTAATTCACATAGGTATTACTACAGTTATATACATAGTGGCAGTGCTGAGTGGACTCAGGTGAGTCAAACAAAAGGAAAAAAAGGAAAATAAGTTTTGAAGGGATAGTGAAAGTATAATGGGGGAGGTATTGGAGGAAAAGAAATCAGGGGTGAAGTGATCACAACATTTTGCATATATTTATAAAAAATTTCAAACAACAACAACAAAAAAAAGCAAAATTGTATAGACCCAATAAGCTAATGTCATCACTATTGAACTAGTCTGTAAGAACCATTGCAATAAAGTCTGATCTCTGGGGGAAAGTAACTGGGAAACAGAAACCTTTCAATTTTTAATGAAATCCCTAATATTACAAAGTCACAAAATCCTCTTGGGTCAGTAGATGTTAATTAGCAACTGCTGGGTGAGAGAAGACATTCTGGGAAAAGTCACCACTAAAATTCATAATCTACAATGTTTTGGCTTTCCTTAGTCTGGAGGAATGAGTGCTCTGACTTCAACAGTCCAAAATTAATTTCCCACATCACCTGAAAGACAAATGTAGTAATAACAGAACAGAATATGTTTTTTTTTTTTCTGAGCTATTCACCTGTCCAACTGCCTGAGGACATGAGTACTTGTCCGTGTGAGAGTAGAGGAAAAGAGCCAGTGAATTCACTTGTGAGGTCCCCATTTACAAAGGTAAATGTTGAATAGATGCTTGCCTGTTTTTCTTTCCCCAAACTATCTCTGAGGTAGCCCCAATTCTCGAATGTGCCTGTGTCTTCTTTTTTGAGATTAAACTATCCTGAACTTACAGGTAAGTTGTCAAGGTAGAAGTCTAACAGAAATGGCACAGAGCCAAGAATTGGTGCACTCAATAATATCTCTGAAGCAATGGCCTTTCATATGTTTATGTTTATTTTTGTACATTATGCCCCCTTATACATCGTAAACAGAGGTACAGAGAAGGATGGGTTTAATTTTAACCTTCCATGCTATCTCTTAGTCTCATTTTAAAGGGGTAGATGGGAGAGGGGTGAGATTCCATTCTAATGTGACTTTTTTTTTTTTTATTGTTCTCACAGATATGACCTAGGGAAGAATGGCTTTAGGCAATGACTCATCTGTGAAGGAATTCATCCTGCTGGGCTTGGCACAGCAGCCAGAGCTCCAGCTGCCTCTCTTCTTCCTCTTTTTGGAATCTATGTGGTCCCCATGGTGGGGAACCTGGGCTTGATTGTTCTGAATTCCCACCTGCATACCCCCATGTACCACTTTCTCTTCAACCTTTCCTTCATTGATTTGTGCTACTCCTCTGTTATAAACCCCAAAATGCTGGTGAGTTTTGTGAAGCAGAATATAATCTCTCATGCTGAGTGCATGACTCAGCTCTTTTTCTTCTGCTTCTTTATTATTGCTGAAATCTATATTTTCACAGCAATGGCCTATGACAGATATGCTGCCATCTGTAAGCCCCTGCTTTACCAAGTCACCATGTCCCATCATGTCTGCCTCTTGATGATGGTGGGTTTGTATGTGATGGAGTTTGTTGGTGCCATGGCCCATCTGGTAGCATGCTAAGCCTGACCTTCTGTGATGGCAACATCATCAATCAATATAAGTATGACATACCCCCTCTCCAGAAGCTCTCCTACACAAGCACCTCCATCAATGAGCTGGTGTTTTTCATTGTTGTGAGTGTCAATGTGATAATACTCAGCCTGACTATCTTTATTTCCTACACCCTGATCCTTTCCAACATTCTCAGCATCCATTCTGCAGAGGGTAGGTCAAAGCTTTCAGTACCTGTGGCTCCCATGTAATAGCTGTGTCTCTTTTCTTTGGTGCCTCAGCATTCATGTATCTTAAACTTTCTAGTGCTTCTGTGGAGGATGATAAATATCTACCATCTTTTATATTATTGTTGGCTCAATGCTGAATCCTTTCCTTTACTGTTTAAGGAATAAGGATGTCCACATTGCACTAAGAAAAACTTTGAAGAAAATTATGTTGTGTAAAAGAATCTGTATTTATGATGAAATAAAATGTTAGAACATAAGAAGTTTATAATTATGGAGAGGACTGGAGAAATAGCTTATTGGCAGAGCATTTGTTCATAAACATAAGGCCCTTCATTTGACCCACAGTCTCGAAACACTTCAATGGCAGCAACAACTAAAATAACACAAAATATAGATTAATATGGTGGAATATCACAGAATCAAAATTAGTTAACATTATGCAAAATTAATATCATTAATAAGAAAATTTCAGAAGTAAAGAGAGCGAAGAATGATTAACCCATCATCCTTTTTAGGACTGAGAGAAAAGGATATTCTGTATTTCTCCAAACACTTATGTGTCTGTTTTCAGTATTGAAAACTTAACAAACACATTTGTGTAGCCATATACCACTTCAGTCAGCACACTGTAGTATTAGAAATCACAAGGATTTGAGTACAAAACACTGAGTGATACTATTCTCAGAAATAGTAAAGTTCTGGAAGTTATTTAAATGTACCTTTTAAGATATTTTCAGTGTGTGTGTGTATGTGTGTGTGTGTGACAACTGTGGGAACTTTGATTATATTACATCCAGAAGTCTTATGTTTCAATGACACAGAGATACTGACTTCAGTAGTCTTAGAGACAGCATCTCATTTATTCAGTAATAACCCTCCAGTATTATTGGAAGATGTCATTTTGAAAGGGATCTTTATTACTCTAAAAGGTGAAGGACAGAAGGGAAATACCCTTTATACTCTGGTCTTTTCTCTATTGTCTAAAAGCAATTTACTAAGGTAGAGTTGATGAATCTGTTATGATTCTAAAGTTTCGAGACAGAAAATGAAACAATTTAGGTTATTCAGGACACAGAGAACCTATATGAGGTTTTTTCCTCATGGACATGAGGCTGGAAGATGCTGGGGAGGAGTTAAAGCCTGATCATGGGTATGGCTGATTGGGTGAGCAAGACTTCTGTGCTCTTGATCAGTGCATGATCACCATGTTAACAGGCTTGTGCTATGTGATGTAATAGGATTATCTTTAATGTGATTGGCCCATGTAGCCTCATGTGGAAATACCAATTTGGTTCTGTATATAAATAAGCTAGGGTATGAAACATTAAAAATGGGAAATGCTTAGACATCACCCCTGTCACTTCGGTTTGTCTTTAGAATGAAGGATAGAGAGTCAGGAGGGCAGCACACTCACCTTTCCCTGAGAACCCCTTATGTGGTGATTGCATATAAGGGCCCCATGGCAAAGATATGTAGACTTTGTCCAAACATTAAAAATATAGCTTTGAAGAAGGCTGAAGATGCTTGTGATCTCAGAAGGTTATAGACTAGTAAGGTGGTGAAAATATTAATTTTTTTGTGTTTGTGAGTTTGTATGGGAAAATGGTACACAAAATTTTGAAAGCATGAAATTGTACTGAGAATACCTGTCTTATTTTCTTTCTTTTTTTTTTTTTCGAGACAGGGTTTCTCTGTGTAACAGCTCTGGCTGTCCTGGACTCGCTTTGTAGACCAGGCTGGCCTTGAACTCACAAAGATCCGCCTGCCTCTGCCTCCCAAGTGCTGGGATTAAAGGCGTGCGCCACCACCGCCCCTGTCTTATTTTCTTGTGCTAGCTCTAGGAAAGGCTTTGTCTCGGGATGTGATAGGTGACTTGACTTTAGACAGGGTTGCCTATAATCAGCTAAGCAGAGAGAGGAGCCTAGCAGAGGTTATAGTCAGCAATAGTCTTGATGAGAAGCATAAATGGTTTTGAAAACAGATGAATGCTGTAAGAGAAAACTAAGCCAAAGAATGTGTATACAAGTGTGAAGAATAATTAATATGTGGCTGAACTTAGACAATGCAAGGAAAAAAATGGATGCAAATAAGCAAATAAAAACCTTTGTGATACCAAATAAACAGCAGAAAGATTTTTCTTTATTCTCCTTTTTTTCTGAAGATCAATCATGTTCATTTACAACTAATCTAGCTTTCATGAACAATTTGTAGTGAAATTCATAAAACAACAAATCTCTTTTTAAATATTTATTTATTACTTCAGGTTACATCTGCATCTCAGTATCCTCTTTCCACCCCTCCCAGTCCCACCCTCCCACCCTCCACCCCCATCCCTTCCATTCCACTTCTCTAGAGTGGAGTGTCCCTACATAACAGTCCCCCACCCCAGTTCAGCAGTCATATGAGGGTCAAGAGCCTCCTCATGTACTGGGGGCCTACAAGGCAGCACCACTAGAGCAAAGTGTCTCATTGATAGGAAACAAAGTCTATTTTCCTGTTCCTCTTGGTGCATTGGTTGTAGTATAGTTATCCTGCACTATGTGATTAAAATTCTATTATAAGTGAATAGGTGCCATGTGCATCCTTCTGAGTCTGGGTTAGTTCACTCAGGATGAGCTTCTCTAGTACCATCCATTTGGCTGCAAATTTCAGGATTTCATTGTTTCTGATGGCTGAGTAGTATTCCACTGTGTAGATGTACCACAGTTTTTTAATTCCTCGGTTGAGGGACATCAAGGTTGTTTCCAGTTTCTAGCTATTACAAATAAGGCTGCTATGAACATAGATGAGGAAACTACCTTGTGAGTTGGTGAGGAATCTCATTTGGATGTATACCCAGAAGTGGTATGGCTGGGTCTTGAGTTAAAGCTATTTGAAGTTCTCTAAGATATCAACAGATTGACCTCCATAGTGGTTGTACAAGCTTGCACTCCCACCAGCAATGGAGGAGTGTTCCCCTCTCTCTACAACCTCGCCAGCATGTGCTGTCATTTGAGCTTTTGATCTTAGCCATTCTGACAGGTGTGAGATGGAATCTCAGAGTCATCTTGAGTTGCATTTCTCTGATGATTAAGGATGCTGAGCATTTCTTCAAGTGTCTCTCATCCATTAGGGATTCCTCCTTTGTGAATTCTCTGTTTATCTCTGCTCCCAATTTTTTGATTGGATTATTTGGTTTCTTGGAATGTAATTTCTTTAGTTCTTTGTAAATTTTGGATATTAGCTCTCTGTCAGATGTGGGGTTGGTGGAGATTTTTTCCCAATCTGTAGGTTGCCATTTTGTTCAAATCACAGTGTCTTTTTCCTTACAGAAGCTTTTCAGTTTCATGAGGTCCCATTTATTGATTGTTGGTCTTAGATCCTGAGCTGTTGGTGTTTTGTTCAGGTAGCTGCCACCTGTGCCGATGAGTTCGAGTGTTTTCCCCACTTTCTCTTCTAATAGATTTAGTGTGTTAGGCCTTATGCCAAGGTCTTTGATCCACTTGGACTTAAGTTTTGTACAAGGTGATAAATATGGATCTATTTTCATTATTTTACATGCTGAAATCCAGTTGGACCAGCATCATTTGTTGAATATGCTGTCCTTTTTCCATTGTACTGTTTTGACTTTTCTGTCAAAAATTAAGTGACCATAGGTGTGTGAGTTCATTTCTGGGTCTTCAATTCGATTCCATTGATCCACTGGTCTGTTTCTATACCAGTACCATGCTGTTTTTATTACTATTTCTCTGTAGTATAGCTTGAAATCTGGGATGCTGATCCCTCCAGATTTTTTTTTTTTTGTACAGGATTGATTTAGCTATTCTGGTTTTTTTGTTATTCCATATGAAGTTGAGAATTGCTTTTTCTAGGTCTATAAAGAATTGTGGTGATATTTTGATATGAATTGCATTGAATATGTATATTGCTTTTGGCAGAATGGCCATTTTTATTTTGTTGATCCTACCTATCCATGAGCATGGGAAATCTTTTCATCTTCTGATGGCCTCTTCAATTTCTTTCTTCAAGGACTTGAAGTTCTTGTCATACAGGTCTTTCACTTGCTTGGTTAGAGTTACCCCCAGGTATTTTTTATTGTTTGTGGCTATTGTGAAGTGTGTTGTTTCCCTAATTTCTTTCTCAGCCCATTTATTTTTTATTTTTTGTATGAAGAAGGGCTTCTGATTTTTTTGAGTTAATCTTGTATTCAGCCACCTTGATAGAGAAGGGCCTACATACTCGTTAAAAGAAATATTCATCAAGATGACATCTCAGTATTGATTATATATGCCCCAAATACAAGGGCACCTACAGTTGTTTTTTTTTTTTTTTGGTTTTTCGAGACAGGGTTTCTCTGAATATCTCTGGCTGTCCTGGACTCGCTTTGTAGACCAGGCTGGCCTTGAACTCACAAAGATCCACCTGCCTCTGCCTCCCAAGTGCTGGGATTAAAGGCGTGCGCCACCACCTCCCGGCTAAGGCACCTACAGTTGTAAAAGAAACTCTTCTAAAGCTTAAACCACACATCGATCTCCACATATTAGAAATGGGAGACTTCAACACCCCACTCACAACAATGGACAGGTCATCAAGACAGAAACCAAAGAGAGAAATAATGAGTCTTACAGAGTTCATGAACTAAATGGACCTAAGAGATATCTACAGAACATTTCACCAAACACAAAGGAATACACCTTCTTCTTAGCACCACATGGAACTTCTCCAAAATCGACCATGTAGTCTGAAACAAAGCATGCCTCAACAGATACAAGAAAATTAAAATAACCCCTTGTATCTTATCAGACCACCATGGATTAAAGCTGGACTTCAAACACAACAGAAATAACAGAAAGCCCACAAATTACTTTCATTTTCCCAATAACGAGGCATTTCTCATAAGCCTCCATTTCCTGGGTCCCCACATATATCCATGAAAATATATTTATTGTTACAGTTGCAAGATTAATACAAACAATAATATAGGATACAAATATAAATTGTCACACATAACACACATGAATCAGCATATGGAAAAAAGAACTAATATTTAAAAATAATTAAGGAAATATACTTTTTGGTACTATTGACAATGGATGTAGTATCTTTCTATGCCAGACAAGAAACAATACCCAGGAATATACAACCAGTTTGATCAGAGATTACATTCTTTTTAAATGTAATATTTTCATTAATTTTTGATAATATCATACACTGTATTTTAACCATATTCTCCACTGACTCCTCCCACAACTTTTCCAAGATCCAGACCTATTCCTTATCTTATTAATCTCTGCTGACTTCGTGTTATTTCTCCCCTAGTTTTTAAATAATTCACATTGTATTATTTATACTGCCATATACTCAAGGGTGTTGAGTTATACACTTGAGCATGACTGACTTAATAGGGGTTATTCCCTTAAAGAAAAGTGACTTTCCATCCACAGAAAGCATCACTGTTCCTGTCTGCTCCCCTTCATAGGAGTGGAAATACATCCTTATGGATACTTGTAAAACTGTAGATAAAGTCACTGGGCTATATATTTTTAGAAACCCACAGTGTATTCTAATTCTGGTCTCTTTGGAAACTGCTTTTCCTCATTATGTTCTCAAGGTAAGGAAATACTAAAGACTGCTTACACCAGAGAAGACACATAGGAGAGAAGTCGGGAGACTTCAGTGGAATATAATACAGAGAAATACATCATGCAAATCTGTGAAAGAGAGCGGATATGGTCTTTATTCTCTACAACTATAGGAAATAAGTAGATTATCAGTGTTTGACACAGAACAGTAAAGAAATTCTCCAAGACAAGGAAAATCAGGAGAATTCTACTTGATTAGTTTTCATGCACATTCAAGACTCAGAGTGGAATTCATCGAAACTAATCCACAAGACAGTACAATGCAATCTCAGAACTTTAGTAACTCATTTAACAAATACTTACTATCTAACATTCACCTTTAACTTATCCAAATGTTGAGTATACATTATGGATAATATGTATTTGAAGCCCGTCTGTTATGTTTATGAACATGATGTATGTAAAAGAAACTGCTTGTGTTTTCTACAACATTCCATATGTTTGATCAGATTTCTAACTGTTCAAATCAGATCAATGAGTGGATGATCTTAAAAAAAAAAGAATAAAAGAAAAGTGACTTTCTTTCCATGAAGGGTTATCAATTCTCAATAATTTCTCAGTTGTGTGTGTGGTTTCTTCAGCACCTCTTACCTCCATATCTAAGGTTCTTATAACCTAATAAGACTGGTAGCGTAGGAAGAGTCAATTTCTTCAGAAAAGTAGCCCTATTAGGATGTCCATGTCCCAGTACATGACCATATATACATGTACATACAAACAACACTGATTTGACCCAGTAAGTTATAAAAAAGGGGAGATGAATTTGAGAGGAGATGTAGCAGAGAAGCTCTTTCTTTGTATTTCAGAATTTTTTGTTCATTTCACATTCCAATCACCATCCCCCTTCCCTTCCCTCCTCCCAGTCCCACTCTCCCACCTACTTCCCCCATTTCCCCCCACCAAACCAGTACCAACCCACTGTGCAATTCAAATCACATCAGGACTAAGTGCCTCCTCTTCCATTGAGGCAACATAATGGTGCTCTGCTAGGAAAATGAGCTCTAGAGGAAGGCAACATAGTCTAAGTATGAGAGAGACCATATTCCAATTATTAGGGGATCCACTTGAGGACCAAGTAGCCCATCAGCTTCATATGTGTAGTGGACCTAGGACTGGACCATGTAAGTTCTTTGGTTGGTGGTTCAGTCTATGAGCCCCCATGCATCTGAGTTAATTGACTATATGGATCTTTTTGACCACAGTTTCTTTATCCATTCTTCAGTTTTGGAACAACTAGGATATTTCCAGTTTCTGGCTATAACAAATTAATATGCTATGAACATAATTGAGCCAATGTCCTTGTGGTTTGGTGAAGTATTTCTAGGAGTGGTATAGCTGGGTCTTGAGGTAGAACTATTCCCAATTTTCTGAGAAAGCATCAGATTGCTTTCCAAGGTGGTTGTACAAGACGAGGAGTATTCCCTTTGTTTTATATCCTCACCAGCGTGTTCTGTCACTTGTGTTTTTCATCTTAGCTATTCTGACTGGTGTAAGATGGAATCTCAGTGTCATTTTGATTTGCATTTCCATGATGACTAAGGACCTTGAGCATTTCTTTGAGTGTTTCTCAATCATTAGAGATTCCTCTGTTGAAAATTCTTGATTTAGCTGTATACACAACTGAATTTTTTTATTTAAGAAGTTTTTTGTTTATTTTACATTCCAATATCCATCCCCCTCTTTTCCCTCCTCCCAGTCCTACCCTCTTACCTCTTTCGCCATACCCTCTTCTCTCCTTATCCAGTATCAACCCACTCTGGTACATCAAACTACATCAGGACTAATTGCCTCCTCTTTCATTGAGGCAAGATAAGGCAGCTATGCCAGGAAAATGAGCTCCAGAGGGAGGCAACAGCATCTGAATCTTGGATATACCCTATTCCAGTTGTTAGGGAATCCACTTGAAGACCAAGAAGCCTGTCAGAATCATACATGTAATGGGCCTAGGACTAGTCCTCGCAAGCACTTTGCTTGGTGGTTCAGTATCCTTGAGCCCCATTGTGTCTAAGTTCATTGGCTCTGTGGGTCTTATTGTGGTGTCCTTGATCCCCCCAGCTTCCTCAAATCTTCCCCTAACTTTTCCTCAAGACTCCCTGATTTTTGCCTAATGCTTGGCTGTGCATCAATTTCCTTTATCTGCTGGACACGGCTTCTTGGATGGCAATAAAGTTGTGTTCTTGTTCAGATGCCTTTCTCCATCTACTTCCAACATTTATTTTATTTCTCCTCTTAGAGTGCTTCAAGCATCATCCCTTGAGCCCTCTTTGATACTTAGTTTCTTTGGGTCTGTGGATTGTAGCACGGTAATCTTATAGGTGTTAGCTAATATCTGCTTATGAGTGAGTAAATACCCTGTGTGTCTTTTTGGGTCTGTGTTAGATCACTCAGGATGATCTTTTCTGGTTCCATCCATTTGCCTGCAAATTTCATAGTATCCTCTTTTTCGATAGTGGAGTAGTATTCAATTGTGTAGATATACCACAATTTTTTTTAATCCATTCCTCAGTTGAGGGATATCTGAGGTGTTTCCAGTTTCTGGCTATTACGAATAAAGCTGCTATGAACATAGATGAGCCCATGTGCTTGTGGTTTGGTGATGTATATTTGGGGTATATGCCCAGGAGTGGTATAGCTGAGTCTTGAGGTAGAGCTATTCCCAGTTTTCTTATAAGGCACCAGACTTCTTTCCAGAGTGACTGTACAAGTTTCCACTCCCATCAGCAATGGAGGAGTGTACCTCCTTCTTCACATCCTCACCAGCAGGAGCAGTCACATGAGTTTTTGAACTTTGTAAATTTGAATGGTGTATGATGGAATCTCAGAGTCATTTTGATTTGAATTTCCCTTATGAGTAAGGGCGTTTAGCATTTATTTAAGTGCTTCTCTGCCATTAGAGTTTCCTCTGTTGTGGATTTTTGGTTTAGCTTTGTACTTCCTTTTTTGATTGGATTATTTGGTTTCTTGGTGTTTAATTTCTTGAGTTCTTTATACATATTGGATATTAGCCCTCTGTCGGATGTTGAGTTGGTGAATATCTTTTCCTAATCTGTAGACTCTGGTTTTGTTCTAATGACAGTGTCCTTGGCCTTACCGAAGCTTTTCAGTTTCATGAGGTCCCATTTATTAGTTGTTGAACTTAGTGCTTGAGCTATTGGTGGTTCTGATCAGGAAGTTGTCTCCTGTATCATTGAGTTTAAGGCTTTCCCCCACTTTCTCTTCTATTAGATTAACCAGTTTTATGTTGATGTCTTTGATCCACTTAGACTTGACTTTGTGCAAGGTGATAAATATGGATCTATTTACAATCTCTTACATGTAGACATCTAGTTAGACCAGCTCCAGTTGTTGAAGATAATATCTTTTTACCATTGTATGTTTTTGGCATCTTTGTCAAAAATCAAGTGTCCATAGTTGTTTGGGTTTATTTCTGGGTCTTCTATTCAATTCTGTTGGTCAACCTGTCTGTTTTTATGCCAATACACTGCATTTTTTATTACCATTGCTTTGTAGTAAAGCTTGAAATCAGGAATGGTGATACATCCAGAAATTCTTTTATTGTACAGGACATTTTTTTTGCTATTCTTCTTTTTAAAAATTTTCCATATAAATTTGAGAATTGTTCTTTCAAGATCTGTAAAGAATTGTTTTGGGCTTTTGATGGGAATTGCATTGAATCTGTAGATTGCTTTTGGTAAGAGAGTCATTTTTATTCTATTAATCGTACCAATCCATGAGTATGGGAGATCTTTCCATCTTTTGATATCTTCTACAATTTCTTGCTTCAGAGACGTGAAGTTCTTTTCAAACAGGTCTTTCACTTGCTTAGTTAATGTTACTGGTTTTATAATTTTATACTGTTTGTGGCTATTGTGCAGAGAAGCTGTTAAGAAAAGTTGATAAAGGAATGGGAGTCGATATAACCCAAACACATTGAATATATTTATGTTCTCAGAGAATATGGAAAGGGACAACTGATACTAAAGACTTTTTGAAAAGAAACATGAAAAATTTCTACCGGAAAATTTTTCTAATACATATGAAAAAAAATTTAAATGAAGTCACCATATCATGTGGGAGAAAATCTTTCAACTAAACATGTTCAATACCACAAACTAAAACCTCCAGTATTAGGAATGGGTTACAATGTGTTTCCTTGTTGCTCAAAAGGGTCTCATAGGCTTTCACACCCCAAATATTACAAGCTATTATTGGTTTCCCTAAAGAACATGAGAGTGAGGCTTTCTGCTGACACCACTTAGGTAATTAAACATGGAGACATTCAGCTGGTACGAGCTAGAAGCTTCATTTCTTATTGACTAGCATTCATAGTGCTGGAAGGTACTTTGAATGCTACTGGGGCAAAAATAAATAAATAAAAAGGAAAATTAAAACAAAGCTAACCAGGCCGGGCGGTGGTGGCGCACGCCTTTAATCCCAGCACTTGGGAGGCAGAGGCAGGCGGATCTTTGTGAGTTCAAGGCCAGCCTGGTCTACAAAGCGAGTCCAGGACAGCCAGAGATATTCAGAGAAACCCTGTCTCGAAAAACCAAAAAAAAAAAAAAAAAAAAAAAACAAAGCTAACCAAAAGAAAATATTCTTAGTGTTGTTTCAATTTTGTGCCCCGCCCCCACAAAAACCACCAGTTAAATGAGTCCCAATGGGATTCTAAAAGCAAATGAACCTTGATTTTGATATTTTAGATTTGTTATACTGCATTGTTGCAAATTAAACTCTTCTGACTCTATGTTATAGTTGTGTGGAAATAGACATTGAGTACTCAGCATTTTTCAGAAAATCGTGTACACAAGCTATAGTTTGTTTTCTGAGTTTAGTATCTCTGATATGGTGCTCCCATTGATGGCCTCTGAGAATATTGCAGTGTTAGGAATTTTCCTTTGATATGAGTCTATGCTATAGTTGTATGGATAAAAGATATTGTATATTATTAGCACTTAGAAACTATTCATAGCATTCATGAATGAGATCTGTAGTGATTTTTCTGATATTAATAACTCTGATGTGGAGTTTGCTTTGATGGCTTCTAGGAGTTACTTGTAACTTTACATGTCTCATGTATGCCATTGCTGTCCACATTATTGTCTATAAATAAAATATTGACACTTTATATTTCTTTTCCTGTGTGGTGAATATTCTGAGTATGTATTTTGAATAGGTATTCTTAGAGAACTGGGAAAGAATTTTGATAATAAATTCTTCTATACATATTTATAGAGCATACCTTGCATATGTCAGGTTTAGTTGATTTAGGTTCACCAGAAGTGTCAAGGAAAACAGACAAAATCCCTTTGACATTATGAACTTAGTAATATATGTGAAAGAAGACATTCCAATAGGATTTCATCTAGTGACAGAAAGTATGGAGAATCCATTGTATGTGACATACTTTCTTGATTTTCTATTTGAAGAGTGCCTACATCAGCAGAAATAGTGTATGTAAAACTGGAGCACAGGTGATATGAAGGAAGAATGGGGACTAATGAAGCAGGAGGGAATGGGTATGGCAGGAGATAGGAGGGGAGAATTGAAGATGGAGTTTGAGGAGGGATAACTAACATTAAAGACCTTTGAGAAAGTCTTGTATAAGTCTACCACTGCATTAGTTTCATTATATTCATGTGTAAAAAGCATTTAAGTAGAGTTATCCTATAATCATGACACAGTGTTCCTCCTGGATATCATAGGCTATCCAATAAAAACCAAGAGCCAGATATGGGCTTCATTTTTGGACCTGTTTTCCAGGTGTATTCCATAGTTCCCTTGGCCAAGATTACGGACTATTTCCTCTGTTCTTGATTATGCCCATAACCTGATGGTATAATACTATTGCTGAGGATACCATACATTCGATTCATAACGTTGAGAAATAAATCTTGTATCGACCTAAAGCTTTAACCCTATTGTCTAGCTTCTATTGTGTTTAAAGTCTAGGCATGCTATCACAGGTGAATAGTCATAATCAATTTTACCTAGCTGTGAACACTGAAAGCTACACTAATGGCTGATCTGACAGAATTCACTCTCTTATGCTATATAGGTACAAGTGTTGTTGGAGTAATCAACTACTTTCTACTTGGATTTCAGGTTTCATTCACAGACAGGACTAACATGCTTCTTGGAGCCAACTATCTGAGACTAAAGAGGTAATAGTCCTTAGGAAAGTACATACAACTATTTTTTCTGCTGTGGATATAGTATTAAACTAACTGTTAACAAATTTCCATTATACATTATAACCATAGATTAGTGCATATGTTGACTTTCATCAGAAATGCTTCCTTTGGCAGGAGATGATGGTTAATACAGACATCCATAACTAGGAAACAGGCGGCAAATAAGAGTCTCAGTGTGCTCAATCCTAAATTGGACCTTCACATAATACCCTTTCACACATGTTACAAGGATCATAGGGGAACAGGAATGAAAAGACTGTAAGAGCCAGAGGTGATACAATGTTTTCAGAACTCAACAAGTTCGCTGAACAAATGAACCCATAGTGGTTGCAATAATATGCGTAAGACCCATGTGAAGTTAGGCCTAACAAATCTCAGGCATTGAAAGGGGATATGCTCATAAAGTTCCACCTCCAGCTGAGGAACTATAGGCGATTGACAGTTACTGGGAGAAACATATTTGATTTAAAAAATATGGTACCTGAGAGGGTACTTAAACTAACATGTATTACTACAGTTATATATGTATACAGTGGCAGAGCTGAGTGGACTCAGTGGGTTAAACAAAAAAAGAAAGATGTGGTTGTGAAGCGATAGTGAAAAGAGAATGGGGGAGGGATTGGAGGAGAAGAAATGAGGGGTGAAATAATTAAAACACATTGCATATATTTATAAAAATTTAAAACAATAGAAACAAAATAAAATTGTAGAGCTCCAATAAGCCAATGTCATCATTATTGAACGAACCTGTAAGAATCATAGCAACAAAGTCTGATCCCTGGGGGAAAATACCTGGGAAGCACAAGCTTTTCAATTTTTAATAAGGTCCCTAAGATTAAAAGCTCATAAAACCCTCTTGGGTCCCAATCAGCTGATTCTTGAGATTTACCAACCACTGGGCTAGAGAAGACATTTTGGGAAAAGCCATCACCAAAAATCAAAGTTTATAATCATGGTTTTTCTTAATCTGGAGGAGTGAAGGCCTTGACTTCACCCATCCAAAATTAATTTCCCTATCACAAGAAAGATGAACATAGTAATAGCAGAAAGAAATATTTTTTTTCTGGGCTATACACTTTTGCAGGTCTCCGAGGACATGGTTACGTGCCAGTATGAGAGTAGAGGACTAGAAGCAGTAAATTCAGTTGTGAGGTTCCCCTGTGCAAAGCTAAGTGTTGAATGCATGTTCACTTGTTTTTCTTTCCCCAAACTATCTCTGAGGGAGCCCCCAAGTCTCCAATGTGCCTTGTCTCTTCTCTTTTGTGATTACCATGAGCCTGAACTGAGAGGTGAATTGCTAACAGAGATGCTGCAGAATCAAGATTTGGTGCCTTCAATAATATTCCTGAAGAAATGGCCTTTCATACATTTGTGTCTGTATTTGTACATTAAGTTCCCTTAGATATTGAAAACAGGTACAGAGAAGGGTGGTCATTACCGTAACCCAAGAATTCTGGTTCTTAGTTTAAGGGGGCATGTAGGAGAGGGCTGGTATTTCATTGTAACGTGACTTTTGTACTCTTCTTACAGATACGACCTAATGAAAATGGCTTTAGGTAATGATTCATCTGTGAAGGAATTCATCCTTCTGGGCTTGACACAGCAGCGAGAGCTCCAGCTGCCTCTCTTCTTCCTCTTCTTGGGAATCTATGTGGTCTCCATGGTGGGGAACCTGGGCTTGATTGTTCTGATTGTTTTGAATCCTCACCTGCACACTCCCATGTACTACTTTCTCTTCAACCTTTCCTTTATTGATTTATGCTACTCCTCTGTCATAACTCCCAAAATGTTGGTGAGTTTTGTGAAGCAGAACATGATCTCTCATACTGAGTGCATGACTCAACTCTTTTTCTTCTGCTTCTTTGTTATTGATGAATGTTACATTTTGACAGCAATGGCCTATGACAGATATGCTGCCATCTGTAAACCCCTGCTTTACCAGGTCACCATGTCCCATCAGGTCTGCCTCTTGATGACAGTGGGTGTGTATGTGATGGGGTTTGTGGAAGCCATAGCACATACTGGTAGTATGCTAAGCCTGACCTTCTGTGATGGCAACATCATCAATCACTACATGTGCGACATATCCCCTCTTCTGAAGCTCTCCTGCACAAGCACCTACATTAATGAAGTTATTGTTGTCATTGTTGTAGGTTTTAATGTTACAGTGCCCAGCCTGACTATCTTTGTTTCTTATACCTTGATCCTTTCCAACATCCTCAGCATCCATTCTGCAGAGGGTAGGGCCAAAGCCTTCAGTACCTGTGGCTCCCATGCCATAGCTGTTTCTTTTTTCTTTGGAGCTGCAGCTTTCATGTATCTTAAACCTCGGAATTCATTTGTCGATGATGATAAAATATCTACCCTTTTTTATACCATCATGGGCCCAATGTTGAATCCTTTCATCTACAGTATACGGAATAAGGATGTCCACATTGCACTGAGAAAAATTTTTAAGAAAAGGATGTTTACCTAAGTAGAATATGTGTTATGAGTGTAGAATGTGAGGGCATGTGAGGTTTGCAACTAGAGAGAAAGAGAGAGAGATCTGGAGAAATAGCTTATTGACTGGGCCTTTGCTTACATGCAAAAGGCTCTGGATTTAATACATAATCTTTTAAGTCAGCAAAAGCGAAAACAATTAAGATAACATCAAAATTCACAAAGTATAATGAGAAAAGTGTGGATTCAAATATAATTAATATTATGCTAAATTAAGTCAATAATAATATATGAAAATTCAGAAGTAACATGTATAAAGTATGATTAATAAATAATCCATTCTCAGTACAGAGAATAATTTATTGTATAAATTCCCCCAAACCATAGATACCTTTTTTTTTCAGTATTGAAAACTGAACAAACACTTTTTTTCAGCCATCTACCTGTATGGTACATTCTAGTCTTAGAAGTAATAAGAGTTTAAGTACAAAACTCTGGATTATTTTATACTCAGATGTTAAGGTCCTGAGATTTTTAAAATTTACATATTTATTATATATTTTTGTAAGTGTGTATTTGGGGGACTCATATTCTGACTCTGTTGTATGCTAGGCAATTTCTCTTCCACCAAGGTACATCTTAAACACAATTGAGACCTTTGCTTAGAGTACATCTAGAAGTTTTATGTGGCTGTGACACTGAGATACTGATTTCAGAAGTCTTAAAGAAAGTGACTTAAAAATTCAATTAATAATCCCATAGAAAGATTTGTAGGAGATTTCATTTTAAAGTTTCCTTTGTTTCTTGAAAGGCTGAAGTATGGATGGGAAATGCACTTTTTACTATAGCCTTTCTCTATTTTCTTAAATTAGTTTGCTAAAGAGGTGTTGATGAGTCTATTGTGATTCCAGTGTTCTCAGACTGAAAATGAAGCAACAATTTAAGTCATTCAGGATAAAGGGAATGTATATTAGGTTTTGTCTTCATGGGCTTGAGGCAGGAATGGGCGTATACAGACATGCTATGTCTGTATTGCGAAGAATTTGACTGAAGATGTATACTATTTATCATAGAGCAATTTTGTCTTTTCTAAAATAAATTATATACTCATAATTTACTAGCACTTAGTTCTTTCTGCATAATAATTCTGCTTTCATTCTGTCTCCAAAGTCTCAACACAGTGACAGAGTTGACTAAAATAACAAGTTTAAATCAAGTATCCATCCTATTTTAGACATAGAGCTATCTAGACTTTGGGAAAAAAATTTAAAAGTATAGCTTTGAAGAATACTGAAGTTACTTCTGATTGCAGAATACTACAAACTATTAAAGTGATGAAAAATTTATTACATTTTTCAGTTTCTATGGGAAAAACAACACATGAAGTCTTGAATGCATTAGTACAAATTAACAATTAATGCAATTTCTCAGTATTTGTACTGAGAATAACTGTCTGATCATCTTGGATTGTCTGGTCAATGGGCTTTACCTGAGGTGGTATCAGGTGACTTGACTGAAAGCATGGTTGCCCATAGAACATCTAAGCAGAGGGAAAGTTGAGCAGAGTTTCAGAGGCAGGAATGATCTTGACTGTTGTGAGGAATGGTTATGGGAAGCAGATGAATGCTATGGAAGAAGGCTAAGCAAAGAAAGTGCATACACATGTGAAGAATAATTACAACATGAAGTTGATCAGGGCTTTTCAGCTGGAAAGAATGAATGTCAATAAGCACAGTTAGAAGTCAGGTGATGGGGGGTCTAAGTCTAGTCTAAGCTTTTGTTGTTGTTGTTGTTGTTGTTGTTGTTGTTGTTCTTCTTCTTCTTCTTCTTCTTCTTCTTCTTCTTCTTCTTCTTCTT
>CAJQZJ010003694.1:5789970-5843687 GCA_907164525.1 Lophiomys imhausi | reverse complement strand
TTCTTCTTCTTCTTCTTCTTCTTCTTCTTCTTCTTCTTCTTCTTCTTCTTCTTCTTCTTCTTCTTCTTCTTAGCATTTCAGTCTCTGTAAGCCTCTAGGGGCCTAGGTTGGATAGTTCTGTTGATATTCATGTGTTGACCTTGACCCTTCTGGGTCTCTCTATTCCTCCTCTCTTATATAGGGCTCCCAGAACTCCACCTAATGTTTGACTGTGTGTCTCAGACTTTGCTTTGTTCTGCTACTGTGTGGAATTTCTCATAGGATGGTCATGCTAGGTTACTGTTACTTTGAGTCTGTGGGTTCTAGGATCATTATCCTGTACTATACGTCTAAAATCCAGTTATAAATGAATACATGCCATGTGTATCTTTCTGGGTCTGGGTTAGCTAAATCAGGATGAGCTTTGTAGTTCCACCCATTTGCTTGCAAATAGCAAGACTTCCTTGTTTCTGATAGCTGAGTAATTTAGATTATAGGTAACTTTGTCATCAAAGAAATCCCTTAGCAAGTTGGGGTGCAGTCTCAGTGGTGGTCTTGTTACCTATTAGTGGAAGACTTTACCTTAGCTGAACTGCCATGTTAGACCCCAGAGCAAGAGGACACTGTTAGCCCTCATTTGACTGATGAGCTGAGCAGGACTGGTAAGTGGGGCCCTCCCACACTGGAGGAGAAGGATAGATGGGAGAGGGAGTAGAAAGTGGAAGGGTAGGATCGGGAGGGGAGGAGGCTGTGATCAAGCTGTAACTAAGAATATTGAAATTAAAAAAATCCAGGTGATATCAGTCATACTGTGAGGTTTGTTTTTCCTCCCTCCCCTCATATTTGGAATCTGAGTACATGTTAATTTATATCAATCTATGTTCTATGAACAATTTGTAGTGAAACTCATGAAACAACAAATCTTAAATAACAAAAGAAATTCATGTTCAATAGAAAGGATGATGCTTCTTGTCTAATGATAACCATAAGAAAAAGTCAGTCAACATTTGCTAGATGTCAGCAGAAATAGCAACAGGAGTTAGATGGGTGCCCCTTGATCCTGTCTCTTTATGACTTCAGTAACCTGTGTTAAATGCAAAGATAAATATAAATGGGTCTGTTTTGAGTTTGGATTCTGAAGCTTTTCATTCTCTCTAAATGTTAGATTATGAACAGCTAACAATAAAACTGCTGTAGGATACATTAAATAAATATTGTAATACCCATCAAACAAATGATACACATTTAAAAAGTACTGCATATTGTGTTCTATGTATCATATTCAAGGTAAATACATGAATTTTTCCCACATAACTTTCCTTACCCAGCAATAAATAAAATAAAAATTAATAAATAAGATAAAACAAAATAAAATATGGACAGTAACTATCTCTGATACTCAATAGTCTTTCACTCCTTATATTGTTTTCCTTGAGAAATACTGTGTTGCATAGCTCAGGATGACTATGAAATTACCATTTCCTTGATTTTATTTTTTCCCTTTTATGGTTTTTTTTTTTTTACCCTATTCCCTGTCATCTCCCACGTTCCCTCAGACCTCACCTCTACCCTTGCAACCTCCCCATACATAAAAAGAAAATCCCATTGTGGAAGCTGTAGTGTGTCTCAGAATATTTCCTTTTGTCTATGCATTTTTGCTTGCAAATGTTCATTATAGTGACTTCTTGTTCAGGTATGAGGCCTCTGGCTTCTGCTACTTTGCCAATACTGGAACCTCAGTGGGACTCCTCTCAGAAATGCTGTTAATGTACTGTGTCATAGAGATCCTGCAGTTTTGGGTTAGAACTGGCCTCTTCGTGCACTACAGCAGTTCATCCATGGGGTGTATGTTGGGGTGGGCTAACTTAAAGCCTTGGTTCTGGGCCTGCAACTCTCATTTGCAGGGCCTGCTCTTCTGAGTGTTGCAAGAGGTAAGGGGTTAGACTAGCTCTTCTGCTTTCATGACTCCATCAGGACTAATTCTCCTGCCTGCTACCTGTGGTGAGTGTAAGAGAGTAAAGGGGAATTTCTCCCTAGTCAACACTACCACAAAGCAGGCAGAAGGCAGGGCTGGCTCTCCCAGACTCACTCCCTTGGGACTGGTTCACACACAACCCCCACATCTAGGGCCTGTTGTAGTGTGCTGTCCAGGCAAGGTACAGGGCCTGTTCTCCTGAGTACTGCAGCATGTGAGGGGCAGGTCCAGTTCTCCTGCTTTTGTGACCTCTTCTGGACCAGATCTCCTGCCACTAGTGGTGAGGACAAAAGGGAAGTGAGGGGCTCTCTCCATCACCAACACTACCGCAAAGCAGACAAAAGGCAGGGTTGGCCATCCCACACTCACATTCTTGGGGCTGGCTCACACTCAAAACCTGCTCATTCAGGGCCAGACAAGGCTCACCTAGTATCTGGCTTGCTTTATGTTCTGGGAGCCCATCAGGTGCTTGCCTGGTGCTGGACCAGTGGTCAACACAGGCTAGATCCCTTTCAGAGAACCATGGTGGTAAAATGGTGTTGGTATCAGGCTTGACTTTTTCCCCTGGGAATGTTAGGCTACTATTCATTCCAATGTTCATAGATCAGAACACTGAATGTAGATATAGCCTCTTTCCTCTTTGCCACCTACTGATATACATGTGACAGGGCAGTCACATATGCAATGCCTCTAGGGGCAGAGACTTTGTCGCTTGAGTACTGACAGTGACAAGCACCACTTCTTGGTGTTTTACAACTTCTGTGTTGATAAAGTTTCAACATAGGTGCCATTGCTAGTATCTATGTAAGGAACCAATCATAGCTGTTGGTGTGGCTATCACTGCATTTGAGTTGGGGGAAATTTTCTGTTAATACACAGAGGGTCATTTAAGATTCATGTATATCTATGAAAAATATATTTGATGTTACAGTTGTAAGATGGATTCAAACTGTAATATAGAATACAAATATAATTTGTCATATATAACACATATGAATCAGCATATGGAGAAAAGAACCAATATTTTTTAAAGGTATTACCTCATTACATCTTCATTGCCACTCTGTCCCTCCACCCTCTCCAAGTCCCTCTCTTCCACCCTCTACCCCTTCTCCCACCCATCCCATCCTTCCTATGTGGGGTGTCTCCGTGTATCAGGCCTCCTCATTTCGTTAGTCACATGAGGTCTAAATGCTTCCTCTTGCACAGGAGGCATACATGGCAGTTTCACGAGTGTGAGGTGTCTCATTGATGGATAAATAAGTCCCTGTTCCTGCTCTTTTGTGTCTATTTATTGTAGGATGGTTATCCTATACTATAATGACTAAAATCCAGTTATAAGTGAATATATGCCATTTGTATCTTTCTGAGTCTGTTAGCTTACTCATGATGACTTTTTCTAGTTCCATCCATTTGTTTGCAAATTGCATGATTTCCTTGTTTCCATTGTGTAAATGTACCATAGTTGTTTTATCCATTCTTTGGTTGAAGAACATCTGGGTTGTTTCCAGTTTCTAACTATTACAAATAAAGCTGCTATGAACATAGTTGAAGAGATGTCCCTGTGGGTTGGTGAGGAATCTTGTGAATATATGCCCAGGAATGGTATGGCTGGGTCTTGATGTAGAACTATTCCAAGTCTTCTAAGATATCTCCAGATTGATTTCCATAGTGGTTGTACAAGTTTGCACTCCCACCAGCAATGGGGGAGTGTTCCCCTTTCTTCACAACCTCGCCAGAATGTGCTCTCCTTTGAGTTTTTGATCTTAGCCATTCTGACATGTGTGAGATGGAATCTCAGAGTTGTCTTGAGTTGCATTTCTCTGATAATTAAGGATGTTGAGCATTTCTTCAAGTGTCTCTCAGCCACTGGAGATTCCTCTTTTGTAAATTCTCGGTTTAACTCTGTTCCCCATATTTTGATTGGATTATTTGGTTTCTTGCTCTTTAATTTCTCGAGTTCTTTATAAATTTTAGATATTTGCCCTCTGTCAGAAGTGGGGTTGGTGAAGATCTTTTCCCAATCTGTAGGCTGTCATTTTGTTTTAATGACAGTGTCCTTTGCCTTACAAAAGTTTTTCAGGTTCATGATGTCCCTTTTATTGATTGTTGGTCTTAGGACCTGCACTATTTGGTGTTCTGTTCAGGAAGTGGTCACCTATGCCAATAAATTCTAGGCTTTTCCCCACTTTGTCTTCCACTAGATTCAGTGTGTCTAGTTTTATGTTAAGGTCTTTGATCCACTTGGACTTAAGTTTTGTGAAAGGTAATAAATAGGGGTCTATTTGCATTTTTTTACAAGTTGACATCCAGTTAGACCAGCACTATTTGTTGAAGATGCTATCCTTTTCCCATTTTATGGTTTTGGCTTCTTTGTCAAAAATTAAGTGTCCATAGATGTGTCGATTTATTTCTGGGTCTTCAGTTCAATTCCATTGATCAACTTGTCTGTTTCTATACCAGTACCATGCTGTCTTTATTATTATTGCTGTGTAATATACCTTGAAATCAGGGATGGTGATACCTTCAGATTTTTTATTGTACAGGGTTGATTTAGCTATTCTGTTTTTTTATTTTTTGTTTTTCCATATGAAGTGGAGAGTTATTCTTTTGAAGTCTGTAAATAAATTGTGTAGGTATTTTGATGGGAATTGCATTGAATCTGTATATTGCTTTTGGTAGGATAGCCATTTTTTATTATGTTGATACCACCTATCCATGAACATGGGAGATGTTTCCATCTTCTGATATCTTCCTCAATTTCTTTCTTCAAGGACATGAAGTTTTTGTTGTACAGTTCTTTCACTGGCTTGGTTAGAGTTACCCCCAGGTATTTTATATTATTTTTGGCTATTATGAAGTGTGTTGTTTCCCTAATTTCTTTCTCAGCCCATTTATCTTTTGTGTAAAGAAGGGCTATAATTTTTTTGAGTTAATTCTGTATCCAACCACCTTGCTGAATGATCTATCAGCAGCAGGTTTTCTCTGGTGGAATTTTTGGGGTCACTTACGTATACTAGCATATTGTCTGCAAACAAGGATAATTTAACTTCTTCCTTTCTAATTTGTATCCCCTTGATTTCCTTTAGCTGTCTTATTGCTCTGGCTAGAACTTCAAGTTCTATGTTGAAAAGGTATGGGGAGAGTGGGCATCCTACCTTGTCCCTGATTTCAGGGGCAATTCTTTAAGTTTCTCTCCATATAATTTGATGTTGGCCACTGGCTTGCTGTATATAGGCCTTATTATTTCTAGTTATGGTCCTTATATAAATTCTCCATGACTTTTAGCATGAAAGGGTGTTCAATTCTGTCAAATGCTTTTTCTGCATCTAATGACATGATCATGTGGGGATTTTTTTTCTTTCAGTTTGTTTAAATGGTGAATTACATTGTTGGATTTTTGTTTGTTGAACCAGCCCTGCATTCCTGGGATGAAGCATACTTGATCATGGTGTATGATACTTTTGATGTGTTCTTGTATTCGGTTTGCAAGTATTTTGTTTAGTATTTTAGTATATATGGTCATGAGATAAATTGGTCTGAAATTCTTTTTCTTTGTTGAGTCTTTGTGTGTTTTAGGTATCAGGGTGACTGTGGTCTCATAGAATGAGTGTGGAAGTGTTACTTCTGTTTCTATTTTGTGGGAGAGTTTGAAGAGTATTGGTATTAGCTCTTCTTTGAAGGGCTGGTAGAATTCTGTGCTGAAACCATCCAGCCCTGGGCTTTTTTTTTTTTTTTTTTTTTTTTTTGGTTGGGAGACTTTTTATAACTGTTTCTATTTCTTTAGGGGTTATAGGATTGTTTAATTTGTTAATCTGATCTTGATTCAGCTTTGGTAGGTGGAATCTATCAAGAAAGTTGTCCATTTCACTTAGGTTTGCAAATTTTGTGGAATATAGGGTTTCGAAATAAGACCTAACGATTCTTTGGATTTCCTCAATGTCTGTTGTTTTTTCTCCCTTTCAATTTCTCATTTTGTTGATTTGGGTATTTTCCCTCTGCCTTTTAGTTAGTTTGGCTAAGAGTTTGTCTATTTTATTGATTTTTCTCAAAGAACCAACTCTTGGTTTCGTCAATTCTTTGTATTGTTCTTTTTGTTTCTAAGTTGTTGATTTGAGCCTTAAGTTTGATGATTTCTTGTTATCTGCTCCTCTTGGGAGTGTTTGCTTCTTTTTTCTAGCTCTTCCATTTCTGCTGTTAAATTGTTAACATGAGATGTCACAGTTTTCTTTTTGAAGGCACTTAGTGCTATGAACTTTCCATGTAGCACTGTTTTCATAGTGTCCCATAAGTTTGGGTATGTTGTGCCTTCATTTTAATTGAGTATTAGGAAGTCTTTCCTTCTTTATTTCTTCCCTGACCCAATAGTCATCGAGTAGAGAATATTTTAATTTCTATGAATGTATGGGCATTTGGTATTTCTGTTGTTGTTGAATTCAAATTTTAATCCATTATGATCCAATAAAATACAAGGGGTTATTTCAATTTTCTTTTATCTGTTGAGGCTTGCTTTGTGACTAAGTCTATGGTCAACTTTGGAGAAGGTTCCATGACTTGCTGAGGAGAAGGTGTATTCTTTTGAATTTGTGTGAAATGTTCTATAGATATCTGTTAGGTCCATTTGATTCATGACTTCTCTTAGTCTCATTATTTCTCTGTTTGGCTTCTGTCTCAATGACCTGTTCATTGGGGTGAGTGTGTTGTTGAAGTCTCCCCTTATTAGTGTGTGTGTATCAATGTGTGGTTTAAGCTTTAGTAGTGTCTCTTTTACAAATGTAGGTACCCTTGTGTTTGGGGCATAGATATTCAGTATTGAGATGTGATCTTGATGAATTTTTCCTTTGACAAGTATGTAGTGTCCTTCCCTATCTTTTTTGATTAATTTAGGTTGGAAGTCTATTTTATTGGATATTAGGATGGCTACTCCAGCTTGCTTCCTGGGATCATTTTCTTGGAAAACATTTTACCAATCATTAGTCTGAGTTAGAGACTATCTTTCCTGGTGAGGTGCATTTCTTGTATGCAGCCAAATGATGGGTTTTGTTTACGGAACCATTCTGTAAGCCTATGTCTTTCTATTGGTGAGTTGACTCCATTGATGTTGAGGGATATTAATGATCCTAGTTAGTTATTTCCTGCTATTTTGATGCAGATGGTAGTAGTGGTTTGGGTGTTTCTTTTGGCTTAGCTGTAGGAGAATTATTTGTTTCCTGTGTTTTCTTGGCTGTAGTTTCCTTTTCTCAGTTCGATTTTCCTTCTAGGATCTTCTGTAGAGCTGGATTTGTGGGTAGATATTATTTGAATTTGGTTTTGTTGTGGAATATCTTGTTTTCTCCATCTATGATAATTGAAAGTTTTGCTGTGTACAGTAATCTGGGCTGGCACCTGTGGTCTCTTAGGGCTTGTAGCACATCAGACCATGCCCTTCTAGCTTTTAAGGTTTCTGAGGAAAAGTTGGGTGTAATTCTAATGGGTCTGCCATTATATGTTATTTGGCCATTTTATTTTACAGCTTTTAATATTTTTTTCTGTCTTCTGTATATTTGGGGTTTCAACTATTATATGACTGGAGGAACTTTTTTTCTGGTCCAGTATGTTTGGGATTTTGTATGCTTCTTGGATTTTTACCAGCATCTCTTTCTTTAGGTTTGGGAAATATTCTTCTATGATTTTGTTGAAAATGTTTCCTGGTCCTTGTAGTCTGGAGTCTTCTCTTTCTTCTATGTCTATACTTCTTAGGTTCTGTCTTCCATCTCTTGTATCCTATTGATGAGACTCATGTCTTTAGTTCCTGTTCACTTTCCTTGGTTTTCTACCTCCAGGATTGTCCCTGCTTGTGTTTTTTTTTTTTTATTGTTTCAACTTTTAATTTCAGATCTTGAACTGTTTTATATATTTCCTGTTCCAATTTGGTTGTCTTTGCCTGCAGTTCTTTAATAGCTTTCTCTCTTTTCCATTCTTGTTTGATTTGGAAGTCTTTAAAGGAATTCTCCATTGCTTTTATCTGTAGGATTGTGGCTTCTTGAGATTCTTTAAGGGATTCATTTTCTTCTTTTAAGGCCTCTATCATTTTCATAAGAATAGATCTTGTCATCATATTTTTGTTTTTCAGCCATGTTGGGATAGTCAGGACTTGCTGTATTAGTATGGTTGAGTTTTGTTGGAGTCTTATTTCCCTGACTTCTGTCAGTTCTGTTCTTTCACTGGTCTTTTGCCATCTGGTGTTCCTTAGTTGTTTGCTCCTGGGATCTTCTGAACTTGGTGTGAAGGAAGAAACTTTTTTTGGGAGGCCTTATAATCTTGTTGAGCTGTAGCTCTGCCCAGACTGTGTAGTCCTGTGTGATCATGTGTAATTCTATGTAGTCCTGTGTAGTCCTATGTGGCCCTGTTTATTCTTATGTAGTCCTATTTTGCTCTGTAGTCCTATGTAGTCTTATGTAGTCCTATCTAGTCCTGAGAGTGAGAGGCCAGGAATGGACAGAGGCACAAGCCTGGAAGATGAAGATTGGAGAGACCACCCCCAGTTCAGAGCAGCTTGGACAGTCTAAGGGTATTGGACAGGTGAGGGGAGGTGCCGGTCCTGAAGATGATGACTGGAGAGACTGCTCCCAACTCAGAGAGGCTTGGAGGGTCCCAGTAAGTTGGATAGGTGGGAGGAAGCACAGGTCTGGAAGATGATGTTTTAAGAGACCATCCCCAGCTCAGAGCAGCTTAGAGGGTCCCAAGTTGTTGGGCAGGGTGGGGTGGTGATGGGGGGAGGGAAGGGGAGATCTACCCTAGGTGGTGGAGTTCAGGGAGACCTGAGGTGGTGCAGGATCCAAAGGATGGAGCTACATGCTCCTGGGGACTGGGGCCTTGTCACCTCAGCAGGGCAAGGAAGGCAGAGTGCAGCTTGAGGCACAGCTCTCAGCTCAGGTGAACAGGGTCTGTGGCCAAGCACTGGTGGCCCAGGGGATATGGGGGCAGAGAAAGAAAGGACTCCTACCTATGTAGTCCTGAAGATGAAAGTCCTGGAATGGGGGAAGGCACAGGTCCAGAAGATCATTGTTTAGGATTTAAAAGGATATTTTCAAATCTAAATAGAATCTTTAGGTTTATAAATATAGGCTATGATATAAAATATTTAGGTTCAGAACTTTAGACACACCAAGATAGACAGATTATTTTTTTCTTTTTCAAGATTGTCTGATACAACTAGACTAAACATTATGTATGTAACTTTTATATATGTTTTTCTTGAGTATTTCATATTTGTTCTTACTCTTTTTCCTACATGAGTTAAAAAATATTAGCCTTTTTATTAGAAAAAAGGAGGGAATTGATGGGGTGATGTTAGGCATGCTAAATGTTGATTAACCTGCTCCCAGAAGCCTGTTTGCTGTACACCAAGTGAAGCTATGCTACCTTTATTGTTAACCATTGTTGTCTGTTAACCTTTCCTGTCTCTGATTGGTTAAATAAATGCTGAGATCTGAGATTGGGAAAAGAGAAAGGTAGGCAGGGCAAAGTTTCATGGACTTCTGGGGCAGACAGAGAGCATCGTGGGTAGAAGAAGCCTCCAGAAGAAGAGAAAAAGCCAAGAGCAGGAAGAAGGACACATGTCCTGGGTTTGAGAAAAGAACCTCATTCCATGTGGCCTGAAACATCAGCATAGCATGGAGAAAACAGTCCAGCAGGCATATACATATTATACGGGGCTTTATTCAGGAATAGAATTATGAGCTAGCTTAGATGGGCTAAGATTGTACAATCCAGGCCAAGACTTGTTAAAATTCATCAGGTGTCTGTGTGTACTCATTTATAATGGTGGGTTAAGGATTAACACCATCTACCAATTAAATATAATCTAAATACTGGCAAATAATTTAAAATATTTAATTCTACAGAGGATATATAGTAGGCTTTGGAGGGAAGAGAGGATAGGACAATTAGTCATAATTATATTACATTATACTATATATTATCATAATTACAATTATATTATAATTTCAAGACTAAAAAGCAGCAAAAAATAATTCATTTTTACTTTTTGTAGATGGTGATACTAAGATATTTGGGTCAAGCCTTTCATGTGGACCATGTCATACTTTCTCTAGTATTACATCCTTATTGGTGATTATGTCATATTTTAGATTACTGAAAGAAATATGATAAAAATTTTAGAAAACATATTTTAAAAAATTTTAAGGAGGAAGAAGATGGCATGATAAACAGGAACACATTCTGATAGTCAGGAGGACCGACTGGACCACCACAGAGGTATATTCCTGCTGAACAGCAGTTTGTGAGGTACAAGGCTATCTGGCCTTGCTTGGCAAAGACAGGGAAATTAAGAACCCTTAACTGGACATATAAAAACTGGGAAGGAAAGAGAAGCCAGACATGAGACAGAGCACTTCCTGCCTCAATGAAAGAGCCCGTGGATCTGATCAATTCAGGACCTCAGCTGGTGATTTCAATCTCCAAACAGAGGCGGCCCTCCTTGGTTTCCTGAGTCCATAGCTTCCATGCAGGTGCTCTGAAACCCAAAAGAGGACCAGTGGAGCCAGGATGGTAAGACTGAGGGAGATTCTCCCTGGGGTGGCTGAGATTTCCTGAGGCCATGAATACTGTGGACAGGTTATAGACTACATTTTTGAACGCCCTGCCCCTTCCTCAACCTGGTCCCTAGGCTGGGTACACAGTGTACAGTATCTGATCTCAGCTGGAGCAGTAAAGCAGTTCTGGAACATAGTGTACTTCCTGAGCAAGAGGGCTCTGCACCAGATCACAGTGCTTCTGGCTGAGAGGCACAGGTTGATCCTGAGACTCTCTTGAGAGCATCTTGGAGGACCATAACCATAGTCCCAACACTCTAGCTACAGGAAAACTGTTATAAGCCCCACTGACTCAGGAAGTCTGTTCAGGAACATAGTACCTCTGGCCAAGTAAAGGCAGCTGAGCTTCCCCTGAGTCCAAGTACTGTGGATGCCTTGTGGACTCCCTTTTCATGCCTGTCTGACACTTCAGCTGGGAACTCACTCTACAGAACACAGAGCAGTGAAGCAGTTCTAGACCACTACATGTTGCCTGAGTGATGTGGGCTATCCCATATCTATCACAGTGCTTCTGATGGAGAGACACGGTTTGACCTTGGGATCCCACTGAGAGCAGCCTGGGAGGATCACAGCCTTGGTCCTGACCACAGTTCTGATGCCCTAACTGCAGGAAAATGGTTAGAAGCTCTACCAGTCTAGGCAGGCTGGACTGGAGCACAGTGATTCTGGCTGGGAAAAGGCAGCTGAGCTTCCCAGAGTCCAAGCACTTTGGACATCAGGACTCTCTGCTGGTGTCTGCCTTGCCTCTCAGCTGAACATCCAGGCTACAATACAGACAGCTCTGACCCTGAAGCAGTAAAACAGGCCTGGACCATTGCACACTACCTGGGTGACATGGGCTACACAGATCACAGTGCTTCTTTCTGTAAGGTGCACACTGAACCTGAGAGCCCCTCAGAGCAGTTTTGGAAGTCCACGATCATGGTCCTGATGTGAAAGCTGCAGGGGAACTGCAGTTCTAGCCTAAAGTCTGTGGCCTGCCAACCCCTACCAATATTGGTAAGAAGACCAGCTAGATCTCAGGAACCTGCAGGTGGTAATAACACATCCCACCCCAATCTCTTACCTGAGTATGCAGTTGGGACACAGCAGGAAGGGGTGAGCTGTGGGGGACCCACTGAGAATCGGCCCCCAAACCAAGGCTTAACCCAGCCTGTGGAGAGTTAGAAGTAAAAAAGAGTATATGGCCTGCACACCAAAGTTCCTTCCTTGGCACCAAGTCCAGAAGGCAACAGGAATAAATATCTAAGGACAACCAGATGGCTAAAGGCCTGCGAAAGAACAGCACTAACAAAAGTCAGGGAAATATGACTCCAGTTAAATTCAGCTATGGTAATAGAGCAAGCCCTGACTATCCCACCACAGCTGAAACACAAGACAATGATGAAAAATCTGTACTTATGAAAATGAGAGAGGTTTTAAAAGAACTAAATACATCCCTCAAAAAATTTAAAGAACTCACAATTCTACAGATGAAAGCAATGGAGAATTTCATTAAAGACTTCCAAGTAAACTCAGTCAAACAAGAGTGTGAAAGAGACAAACTATGAAAGAATTACAGGTAATGGAAACCAAATTGGTACAGGAAATGTATAAAATGGTTCAAGACCTGAAATTGGAAATGGAAGCAATAAAGAAAACACAAGCAGAGACAATCTTGGAGGTGGAAAACCAAAGAAAGAGAATAGGAATTACAGACATGAGTATCACCAGTAGGATAAAAGAGATGGAATAATGAATCTCGGGAGTGGAGGACTCAACTGAAGAAATCAGCACAACAACCAAAGAAAATGAGAAATCTAAAAAAAAAATCCTCTGCCATAAAATCCAAAAAAATCAAGGACTCAATGAAAAGTTGGAACCTAAGGATTATAGGCATAGATGATAGAGAAGACTCCAGACTCTAAGGACCAGGAAACATTTTCAACAAAATCGTAGAAGAAAATTTCCCAAATCTAAAGAAAGAGATGCTGGTAAAAGTTCAAGAGGCACACAGAACACCAAATATATTGAATCAGAAAAGAAGTTCCACCCGACACATAATAATTGAAATTCCAAATATACAGAACAAAGAAAGAATATTAAAAGCTGTAAGAGAAAAAGGCCAAGTAACATATAATGGTCGAACCATCAGAAATATATGACTTTTCCTCAGAAAATTTAAAAGTCAGAAGGGTCTGGGCAGATGTCCTAAAAGCCCAAAGAGACCACACGTGCCAGTCCAGACTACTGTACCAGCAAGGCTTTTAATCACTATACATGGAAAAAACAAGATATTCCATGACAAAACCAAACTTAAACAGTATCTATCCAAAAATTCAGCTCTACAGAAGAGTCTAGAAGAAAAATTTCAATCAAGAGAAGGCAACTACAACCAAGAAAACACAGGAAACAAATAATTGCATGCAACTAAACCAAAAGAAATACACAAATGCACTACCACCATCTATATCAAAATAATAGGAAACAACAATCTATGGTCATAAATATCTCTCAACATTAATGGATTTAACTCCCCAATAAAAGAATACAGGCTTACATAATAGATTCATTAACAAGACCCATCAGTTTGGTGCATACAAGAAATATACCTCACCAGTAAAGATAGAGTCTACCTCAGATTAAAGGATTGGGAAAGGTTTTTCAAGCAAACGGTCCTAGGAAGCAAGCTGGAGTAACCATCCTAATATCCAATAAAATAGACTTTCAACTGAAATTAATCAAAAAAGATGAGGAAGGACACTCCATACTTGTCAAGGGAAAAATCCATCAAAATGACATTTCAATACAAAATAGCTATTCTCCAAATACAAGGGCACCCTCATTTGTAAAAGAAATGCTTCTAAAGCTTAAGCCACTCATTGATCCCCACACACTAATAGTGGGAGATTTCAATACCCCACTCACAATGACCAATGGAAAGGTCATTGGGACAGAAGCCAAACAGAAAAATAATGAGACTAACAGAGGTCATACACCAAATGGACTTAACAGATATGTATAGAACATTTCACTGAAACAAAAAAGAATATACCTTCTTCTCAGCACCTTATGGAACCTTCTCCAAAATTGACCATATAGTAGGTTATAAAGCAAGCACCTGTATCTTATCAGATCGCCATGAATTAAAGCTGGGTTTCAGCAACAACAGAAAAAACAAAAAGGCTACTCATTCACGGAAACTGCAAAACTCTACTCAATGATCACTGGGTCAGGGAACAAATAAATAATGAAATCAAAGACTTCCTAAAAATCAATGAAAATGAAGGCACAAAGTACTCAAACTTATGGGACACAATAAAAGCAGGGATATGAGGAAAGTTCATAGCATTAAGTACTTTCAAAAAAAATGGTGACAGCAAATATTAGCAACTTAACAGCAGAACTGGAAATGCTAGAAACAAAGAGTCAAACATTTCCAAGAGGATAAGACTGCAGGAAATCTTAAAACTCAGGGCTGGAATCAATAACTTAGAAACAAAAAGCACAATATAAAGAATCAACGAAACCAAGAGTTGGTCCTTTGAGAAAATCAACAAAATAGACAAACCCTTATCCAAACTAACTAAAAGGCAGAAGGAAAATACCCAAATCAACAAAATGAGAAATGAAAAGGGAGAAATAACAACAGACATAGAAGAAATCCAGAGAATATTTAGGTCTTACTTCAAAAACCTGTACTCCACAAAATTTGAAAACCTAATCAAAATGAACAATTTTCTTGATAGGTTTCACCTGCCAATGTTAAATCAAGATCAGATTAACAATTAAACAGTCCTATAACCCCTAAGGAAATAGAAGCAGTCATTAAAAGTCACCCAACCAAAAAAAGCCCAGGGCCAGATGGATGCAGAACAGAATACTACCAGATCCTCAAAGAATAGCTAATAGCAATAATCTTCCACAAAATGGAAACAGAAGGAACACTGCCATCTCATTTTATGAGGCCACAGTCACCCTGATACCTAAACCACACAAAGACCCAACAAAGAAAGAGAGCTTCAGACCAATTTCCTTCATGAACAGACACAAAAATACTTAATAAAATACTGGCAAACTGAATCCAAGAACACATTAAAAGTATCATACACCATGATCAAGTAGGCTTCATCTCAGGAATGCAAGGGTGGTTCAACATATGAAAATCCATCAACATACTTCAACATATAAACAAGCTGAAAGAAAAAAAAACACATGGTCATCTCACTAGATGCAGAAAAAGCATTTGACAAAATCCAACACCTCTTCATGCTAAAAGTCCTGGAGAGAGCTGGCATAGAAGACCTTACACAGAAATAATAAAGGTAATAAACAATAAATCTTCAGCCAACATCAAATTAAATGGAGAGAAAATTAAGCATTTCCTCTAAAATCATTGACCAGGCAAGGATGCCCACTCTCCCCATATTTCTTCAGCATAGTACTTGTGGTCCTAGCCAGAGCATTAAGACAACTAAAGAAGATCAAGGGGATACAAATTGGAAAGGAAGAAGTCAAAGTATCCTTATTCACAGATGATATGATAATATACATAAATGACCCCAAAAATTCTGCAAGAGAACTCCTATAACTGATACATACCTTTAGGTAGGTGGTTGGATACAAAATTAACTAAAAAAAAAAAAAAATCAGTAGCCCTTCTTTACAAAAAGGTAAAAGGGTTGAGATAGAAATTAGGGTAATAACACACTTCACAATAGCCACAAATAATATAAAATAATAATATAATAAACCTGGGGATTACTCTAACCAAGGAAGTGAAAGACATCTAGGACAAGAACTTCAGATCCTTGAAGAACCAATTGAAGAGGACATCAGAAGAAGGAAAGATCTCCCATGTTCATGGATAGGTAGGAGCAACATGATAAAATGGCCATCTTACTAAAAGCAATATTCAGATTCAATGCAATTCCTGTCAAAACACCAACACGATCCTTTACAGATCTTGAAAGAACAATTATCAATTTCATATTGAAAAACAAAAAAATCCAGAATAGCTAAATAAACCCTGTACAGTATAAAATAAAACTGATAGTATCACCATCCTGATTTCAGCTATACTACAGAGCAATGGTAATAAAAACAGCATGGTACTGGTATAGAAACAGACCAGGTGATCAATGGAATCAAATTGAAGACCCAGAAATAAACCCACACATCTACAGTTATTTAATTTTTGACAAAAAGACCAAAACTATACAATGGAAAAAGCATAGCATCAACAAATGGTGCTGATCTAACTGGATGTCAACATGTAAAAGAATGCAAATAAACCCATATTTATTGTTGCATCCCCCTCGACCAGCAAGGATGACGCAACTCGCAAAAGCTCTTCTCCAGCAGTTTATTCAGGTCCCTTGAAAGCAGTCTTCTGAATGCCCGGGCAGACCCAACCCACAGGCTAAATACTATATGAACAGCCAATCAAGTAAAGCCACGTGGTGCTATATTAGAGGCCCACGTATGTGGAAGCAAGCCAGATCAGCAGTCTTAGCCAAATATGGACCTGTTTACCACCGAGAGCTCTCACCGTCGGGCTGGTGGAAGGCAGAAACTGGCACCATCTTTAGGGCGCGGCACGTCGCAGCTCTCTACAGTTCCTCCTTTTTTATTTTTTCTAAAGTAGGTAGAAGTCCCTGGAAAGGCTTCATAATCCCCATATCTGGGGATCTCACGGTGGGCCTGAGCCTGTAGGAAGGCGATGCTCAAAACTCTTACCCGTCTCTGGGTCAGCCTCCCCACTCGGGGCTGCCCTGTCTTAGGTGGCCGAGACTTACCCGTCTACTCCGTCATTGACTTGCCAGACCCTAATATCCGTGGAACGAATACCTCAGTGGGCAGGGACTATGCTCAGTGAAGATTTAAGGCTTCACGGCAGTGAGCCATGCCTGAGGGGACTGGCCCGCCTCAATGGCGACAAGGGCCTGTATAATCATGGCTGCATTACGCTTCTGTGTGGCTCTCATTTTGTAGATGCACCATAGGCAAACCAGAGAGGCTAGTATCATCAGTATCGCCAAAGAGCCTACGCCCGCCCACTCCTTAAGATGATCCATAGCCATCTGTATCCAGGAAGTCAAACCAGTAGCCAGGCTCAAATCCACCCGAGTGGAATTGATGTGGATGATTGTTGCTCTCAGCTCTCTCATCAAATTTTCAAATTCAGCCTACCAATCCTGTAAGAGGAACTTTGACAATTGTCTAGACAGATTAGCAGCCTTTGTAAAATTTTGATACTGCACGGAAGTAACACACAAACCTTGCATTTTCCACTCACACCCCAATTGTGCTAGTTGCCAAAGAGAATCAATCTGTTCTTGTTAAATCTATGCGTTGATTAACTATCATAAGGCCTCCTTTGAGATGAGAATTCATAGAGGTCTGAGTATCCAATGCCTGTGCTACAGTGGCTGAGATGTTATTCAGGGCATTGGCAGTCTGTATAGAACTAGACAAGGCAATAGCTGAGGCAGTAGCTCCCACAGCAGCAATAGTGATGGCAGTAACAATAGCTGCAGTGATGCCAAAATCTCTTTTAAACCTGAATAGCATCATGGTATTAGGGGCCTCTACAGGAACTGGTACATATCGAGGCATTCTAGTCACCACAGCCACAGGAAAGGCTGTGGCATTCCAGCACAGGGCATAAAAACATATGCCCAGAGTGCATACTAATTTTTCTTCACCCAAGGATGCACTCCCATTACTTACAATCCACAGAAAAGGAGGCCAGAGACATACTGGCGAGGCTGAAAAATTCTTATTGCAGTAAGAATGAAACAAAGAATTCCAAGTACCAGAGCCACTACCGCCAGAAAGATCCAATTTGGTAGCGGACCCTAGGGAAAAATTACCTCTTTGATAAATTCCTCCCCCAAGCATAATGACAGGTCCCAAGTCCATGCAACTTCCATTTACCCCACACAAAAGCCACAAATCAAAAGGATTGGTGGCAGTCTGCTGAGGATCCCTAGTAGATATATCAAGTATTCCTGTACAAGACTTATTCACTATATTACTAATCATGGGGCTAAAGGAAAAATAATCTTGTTGAACCCAACCTGCTCTGCGCTCCTGACATCCAGTCCAAGGAAAAGGTCCTTCCTCTCCTGTGGATCCTCTACAAAAAGGTGCCCAGCGTGGCTGTCTGGGGGGGTCCCGGTCAGAGACTCGTGTGGGCCATCATCCTTCAAGGCGAGAACCATTGCCTGAAAACAAATCACCACTCCTACCCCCAAACCTCAGTTGTGGTAAAAAATCTGCTGACTGCTGAGACAATTTAATGCATTCTGTATCATCTGACCTATTGAAGCTCATTAAAAAGCACAGACTACCCTTCAAGCTGACATTTCTATTACCCTCTATAGGGCTTTTCTGATCATCAAAGGGAAGGTAGGGTAAGCCTAGGCTTCTATTACTGCTAAATAAGCGTGGAAACACAGTTGCATCATGTCTGACCGGCATCGGCTTTGGGAATATCGACAGGATCCCCCATCTCGGCTCGGTCATTCCTGACATACTCACTGCTACTATCACCAGGATCTTTAGGAAAGTCTTCATGACGAATCTTCCTCACAAGGCGTTCAGGCACCCACACTGGATCTTGTTGATCCTGAGGAAAAACACAAACAGACCCTCTCGCCCATGTTAGCATGGGGTCAGGCCCCCACCAAGAGCCTGTCAAAATATCCTTCCACTTCACCATGCCTTTAGATGGACCATGGGAATCCTGATGTCTGTCCGCTGCTGAGCGGCCTTGAACATCCAAATTTAAAAATTTTAAAGTAAATAAGGCTAAAGACATTCTCTCCTTGGGGGTATGGCCTTGGCCTATTCCCCCTTTCTGTTTTTGCAAACATCCTTTCAAGGTGTGATGAACACGCTCCACAATTCCTTGTCCTTGAGGATTATATGGTAATCCGTGATTAAGCTGTACCTCTATCTGGTTGCAGAAGGAGACAAAGGACTGAGCCGTATAGGCTGGTCCATTGTCCATTTTCAGCTGCTGTGGTTTTCCCCATGCAGCCCAGGCTTCTAAGCAATGCCCTATGACATTGCGAGCCTTTTCTCTACTCATAGGTGTAGCATGTATGATACCTGAGCAGGTATCCACAGATACATGAATATATTTTAAGGTTCCAAACTCTGAAATGTGGGTAACGTCCATTTGCCAGATTTTTGAGTGGCATCAACCCTCTAGGGTTCACGCCCACACTGGGAGGATGATGATGAATCACACACTGAGGACAATCCAAAACCACTTGTCTAGCATCTGCTCTAGACAAATGGAATTTCTGCTGTAGAGTTTTTGCATTTACATGAAATAATTGATGAACTTGTCTGGCTTGGTCCAGGAATGAGCTCCAAAAAATGCATTCCATCCTGGTCCATTGATCAACTTTATCATTACCCTCACTTAATGGTCCAGGTAATCCTGTATGTGCTCTGATATGTTGAATATAAAAACACCTTTTTCTCTGCCAGATTAAAACTTGTAATTCTTGTAATAAGGCACATACAGTACTACTATTCTTAATAGGACCTGCTAATTCTAATATTTTCACTGCGTTGACTACATAGACTGAATCTGAAATCAAATTGAATGCAAATTGACATCTTTTAAACACCTCAATCACTATTTTCAACTCTACTATTTTGGGGGAGCCCGGTTGAAATTGACATAACATGGGCTCTTGTCTTTCTATCAAATAGGCTCCGCAGCCTGTTTTTGAGCCATCAGTAAATACATTTGGTGACCCTTGAAGTAGTACTACTGAAGTAACCTTAGGGAATATCACTGGGTGCTCCTTAAAAAATGATAGCAATGGATGCTCAGGATAATGATTATCAATCACTCCTTCAAAGCTACATTGCAATATTGCCCAATCATTTACAATGCCACACAAAATCTTAATTTGATGACTGGAATAGGGCACTATTATACTGGCAGGAGCAACTCCAAAAGACTGCAAACATTGTTGGATACCATTTAAGGCTAAAGCAGCAACTGTAGTGGGATAATGTTCTATGGATTTTTTTTGAGAAATCTTTGAATAGGTCCATAATAATGGTCCGTCCTGCCATAACAATCCTGTAGGTTGACCATAGGTGGCAAATATGCACAATGCAATGGGCTGTCCTTCCTGCCATCTCTTTAGGAAGGCACTCTGCAACCTTTCTTCCACTTTACATAAAGCTTTTCTTGCTTCTACTGTTAATTGCCTAGGAGAACTAAGTGCTGAATCACCTTTCAAAATATCATATAGGGGTCTTATTTCATAATTTGGTAGCTTCAAATAGCCTCTTAGCCAATTGATATCTCCTAACAACCTTTGAAAATCATTCAGAGTCTTTAAATTATCTTTTCTTATCTCAATCTTTTGAGGTATTATCTTTTCAGGTCCAACCTTCGCTCCGAAATAATTAATCACATTTTCCTTTTGAACCTTATCAGGAGCTATAAACAACCTTTTCTTTTTTAATAATTGAACTAATTCTTCATAGGACTTATCTAACATTTGTTCACCCTTAGCTGCCAGTAAGATATCATCCATATAATGAACACATCTCAAATCTGGAAAATTCTTTCTCAAGGGAGCAATGGCTTCCCCCACATACAGTTGGCACATAGTGAGGCTGTTTGCCATGCCCTGAGGTAATACTACCCATTCAAACCGCTGATCAGGTTCCTCATGGTTACAGGATGGAACAGTAAATGCAAATCTCTCACTATCTTTGGCACACAAAGGGATGGAGAAAAAACAATCCCTTATATCTATAGCTATTATGGGCCATGAGGCTGGAAAGGATGATAAAAGCGGCAAGCCGCGTTGCACTGGGCCCATGATCTGCATTTGTTGATTTATGGCACACAGGTCATGCAACAATCTCCATTTTCCAGATTTCTTTTTAATGACAAAAATAGGTGTATTCCAGGGAGATACAGATGGTTTTATATGCTTTGAAGACATCTGTTCATCCACCAACTCTTTGGCTGCATTCAATTTTACAGAGGATAGTGGCCACTGAGGAACCCATACTGGGTCCTCCATCTTCCAAGTTATGGGAATGCCCTCCTCAGTGGCCCCTAGGAAAAACCCAGGCCCTGTCTCTTTTGTCTTTGCTGCATAGATATGGGACTCTTCCGCCCCTGCAAATATTTTCCTATTCCAAAGCCTGGAGCATATCCCATATCTTGCATCATACATTGGACTGAATCAGAATAATCATTACTCAATTTAAATCCCATATCCTTTAAAAGGTCTCTTCCCCAAAGGGAGATAGGGAGCTCAAGTACATATGGCTGCATTTCTCCTGAGTGGTTTTCTTGGTCCTGCCACTTTAATAATCTTGCACTCATATCTGGAGTCTTAGCATAACCCAGGCCTTGAAGTGTTTGAGAAGAGGCTTGTACGGACCAACCTGAAGGCCAGTCTTTCTTTGCTATGATACTCCTATCAGCCCCAGTATCCAAAAGGCCCAGGATCTTTTTACCATCAACTTTTAACTCCAAGACAGGGCGTTGGTCCAAATCCAAGGAGAGAAAAGTCAGATCCGTGCCCGTGGACCCAAAACCATCTTTTCCTCTCTCTCTATCCCTTGCCGCATAGCGATCATGTAAGCTCGGCAACATGATCAACTGAGCAATTCTATCTCCAGGAGAGATAGCCGTTATACCACGGGGGGAGACTGCCATGATCTTAACCACTCCTGTATAATCTGGATCTATAACTCCAGGATGGACAATAAGTCCTCTCAAGGCTGATGATGACCTCCCTAACAGCAAACCAACTGTACCAGGTTCAAGGGGTCCTTTAAAATCTGTTTCAATTAACTGGACCCCATTTGGGGCGTTAATACGAGTCTGGTGGTGGAGCAGAGGTCCAATCCTGCTGAGCCTGCAGTGGCTCTCCGCGGTCTCTCGGATGGCGGAGAGTTGGCCATCTCTCTTGATTCTGTTCTTTGTCCTGAATCTCTACTGCCCCATATATTTGTGGGCCCTGGGGTCGTGGGCCCCGCTGTCCGTTTTTTGGACAAGCGCCACCATAACCTTGAGTCAAAGGCTGGCCATGGATGTCTGTTACTGAACGGCATTCATTAGCCCAATGATTCCCTTTTTTACATTTTGGGCATAACCCCGGCCGCCTGGGGCATTGTACACTTCCTGTACTTTCTGTACTCCTTCCCCCGGGGCACTGTCTTTTAAAGTGTCCCATCTTGCCACACTTAAAACAAACTCCTGGACTTCCTCCACCTTTTCTGGTCAACTGTACTACTGCAGCAGCAAGACCAGCATTAGTTAACAGCCCTCCAAGTTCTCTACACACTTTCATCCAGGCTTCTAGCCCTTTACTCTTATAAGGGGTGATAGCGGCTCTACACTCTTTGGTACATTGCTCATAGACCAACTGTTTTATTAGTGGCATAGCAGCATCCGGGTCACCAAAAATCTTCCCTGCCGCTTCCACAAATCGTGCCACAAAGTCTGAAAAGGGCTCCATGGGGCCATGTAGAATCTTAGTTAAGTTCCCACTCACCTCCCCTTTGTTAGGAAGGGATTTCCAAGCCTTGATAGCTGTCTGGTTTATTTGTTCATAAACCTGATTGGGATATCCTGTCTGCTGGTTGGCAAATCTCCCCTGCCCAAGCAGCATATCTCTATCCCAGGCTGGATTTCCATTTCTCTGATTAATGGCTGCTTGCTCAGTGGCATACTCAATCAAGAAAGCTTTCCAGTCTAAGTATTGCCCTGGACTTAAGCAGGCACGGGCCAGGCCACTCCAATCACTCGGAGTCATACAATGTCTGCTTAATGCTTCCACTTGAGCCAATGTAAAAGAAGCGGTAATGCCATAGGTACGAACTGACTCTGCAAGGGATTTAACTACTTTAAAATTGAGCGGTTCCTCGTACCTGTTCCCTTGTGGGTCTTGGTATACCGGATAGGCAAACTGTAATTCTGTTCTTACTTGTGTCCACATCCCCAGGCAGAAAGATCTCCCTCCTTTCAGGGGCTGAACAGGCTGATCTATCTGAACGGCTTCTGGGTATGGAGGGGGAGTTGAAGGCGCCGCGGCAATGGCTTTACTTACACCGACCGCCGCCAATGTGGCTGAAGGCGCCGCGGCAACGGCTTCACTTACACCGACTGCCGCCAACGTGTCTTTCTCTTTTACCTGTTTCTTCTCCCTTTTTCTAATAGCAGTCCTCTCCTACTGTTCTATTAGAGCGTGTAGCTCCCCTTCAGAATCTGTACCCTCTGAGTCCTCAAAATCTATAAAATCTCTAAGATCGGGATAGAGAGGGACCTTCCTTTTGCTTCCCTTTTCACTGTCTGCCTGCTCAGATCTTTTGCCTTTGTTACTTTCCTTTTCACTGTCTGCCTGCTCAAATCTTTCCCCTTGCAGCAGTTCCAAGGCTGATTCTCCCTCCTTGATTGCGTTACAGCATCTCTGATCTTCTAAACAACTCCTCACCATCTTCCAAATCGGTCTTACTCCATGCTTCAGAGTACCTTGCTCCCAAGCAAAATCCAAGTCCCTGCCTAATTTGTCCCAGCAGGATACCGTAAGATTCCCGGACACCGCAAACCACAGAGCCACGGAGTCGCATTCATTCAAAAATCTCTCTAGGGTAGACTTCTTAAGTTTCAAATTCCTAGCTAAAAGTAGTTCCTGAAGAGCCAGAAAAATTGGATGTGACTGAGACAATCCCATGATTAAAAATTTACTTTCGGTTCACAGCTTCCCCGCGAAACTTTACCTTTTGTTCGCTATCTCCGCGAAACTTTACCCTTTTTGTTCGCTATTTCCGTGAAACTTTACCTTTTGTATCAACATACAAAATTCAATACAAATGTATCAAAAGATAACCTTATTTAAAGAATAACAAGTTTTGAGTTTCAGAGAAGATTCAATAATCTATCCTTATATCTTATCATTTCTATATTATATACATATATTCCCCTTCTTTTTCTTTTCAAGTCTTTTCCCCCATATAAGAGAGAAAGAAGGATAGAGAAAAGAAAAAGAAATACAAAAGTCCTCGAATCTAATCTCCTATATCTTGCTTAATAAGACCATTTAACAATTAACCATTCCCCCTAAACAACATCTATCATCTACCCCACTTTTGGGAATGGGACGTCGCTCTCATAAAACTGCTTCCTGCTGAATTGGGTCTCAGAAAACCTGTTTTGGGGCCCAAAAATGGAAAAATGGTTAAGAAAGTTAATTGTAACATTTGCTGTCCAGTCTCTATGTGTGCAGCAATTTGAATGTCCTGAGCAGTTTGTAGTCCAGCCTTGGGTAGGAAAGTTCAGGGCTTTATTGCTGTCTTGTCTGGGATAGTCTTTGGGGCTAGCAAAATCTCAGCAAGCTGTTTGAAATTCTTCTGGATGAAGATTTTTGAGGAAACAGCTATTGAGGCAGTCTATGAAGCTGGATCATCTGGGTTACTTGTCTTGACTTCTTTGGACTCTGGTCCGGTTCTGAAAATATATAATTTCTCGCAAGTAACATATAGTTCTGCATTGCCAAAATGCCTTGGATGTGCAGGATGAACAAATCAATTAAGGAATATTTTCTGTTCTTCGTTTGAACAGAAGAAAGACATTTGTAAGTCTCCATTTATGCCATATGAAAGGATGGCATGTAATAGTATTACATATATATGCTATATATAAAATCTATTTTAAATTGAAAATACAGCATAAGACTGTATGGAGTTTAAGTATTCTCCTCTACAGTTGACATACATTTATTAATTGATTAAAACAGGTTTGTTCTGTGTTGTTCTGGCTTTTTGTAGATTAAGATGGCCTCAAACTCAAAAGGAACCAATCTGTCTCTTTGTCCCCCATGTTTTGGGAACAAAGGTATGCATTTGTATAATTTTTCTTTCCTTTTCTCCTTTCTTTGGAGATTTAATTTCTATGTGCATATATATATCTTTATTGAGACAGGGTTTCTCTTTGTAGCTTGGGCTGTCTTGATTTGCTCTGTAGAGCTCTGTAGATTTAGATTGGCCTCGAATACACAAGGAACCTGTTTTTTTTTTTCCTTGTCTCCCAAGTTTTGAGATCAAGGTATAAATTTAAGTAATTGAATTACCTTTATTAAATAATAACATTAAGTAAACCATTTTGTATTAGTTTGAGTTCTAGTTCTCCCATGGTAGCTCCATTCTTAAGGAGATTGGTGTAAAATAGAATGATATGCTATTTTTCTTAACTGCTGGCTGTGGGAGGCTCAGTGTAGGAGGTGTAGGAGGTTAGGCTCAGGGATTTCTTTCTCTTTCTTTATCCTGCTTTCTCTCTTATATAGGGAGAGAAGACTTGAAAAGAAAAAAGAGAGGGAATATGGATATATAGTATAGAATTGATAAAAGGGTAGATTATTGAATCTACTCCTATAGATATTTGAATATTGATACAAAATTAAGGCTATATTTTGACTAGGTATTGTACCTATATAATTCATAAATTTGCAATGTTAAGTTCTAGTCCTTTTGACAGTAACTATCATAAACTGTCATATTTCTTTTTGGAAGCTGCTCTTCTGTGCTTCCTACTCACTCAAATAATAACTTTATCCCTTCTTATGTCTTTGGGGTTGAAGGCATAATAGTTATAAAATTTCAATTGAACTTCAGTTGTTTAGGTTTTAAAAGGATATTTTCAAGTCTAAATAAAATCTAGGTTTATAAATATAGGATATGATAGAAATTATTTAGGTTCAGAACTTTAGACATACCAAGATAGATAGATGATTTTTCTTCTTCTTCAAGATTACCTGATACAAATAGGCTAAACATTATGTGTGTAACTTTTATATATGGTTTTCTTGATTGTTTCATATTTGTTCTTACTGCTTTTACTATATGAGCTAAAAAAATTAGCCTTTTTGTTAGACAAAAGGAGGGAATTGTTGGGATAGTGTTAAGCATTCTAAATGTTAATTGGTCCTGTTTGCTGTCTGTTACTTACCTTGACTCTGATTGGTTAAATAAAATGCCAAGGCCTGAGATTGGACAAAGACAGAAAAAGGTGGGACTTCCTAACAGGAAGCCTGTGCTTTAGACAGAGGATTCAACACTCCAGCCAGGAACAGCAAGAAAGAGGCACACACCATGGTTTAGGAAAAAGAACCTCATTCCGCATGGCCAGGAACGTTGGCATGGCATGGAAAATGGCAGTCCAAGGTGGACATATGTATATATGGGATCATATTTGGGCAATAGAATTAAGAGCTAGCTTAGATGGGCCAGGATTGCACAACTCAGGCCAAGGCTTGTTAAAATCCATCCTGTGTTTCTGTGTGCTCATTTATAATGTCTGGGTGAGAATTAACAACCGCCAAACTTGAGACTTAAGGGAGTAGGAACATAGACTTTGTTACCTGTTAGTGGAATACTTTGCCTTAGTGGAGCTGCCATGAAGGCCCCAGTGCAAGAAGAAGCTCTAAGCTTTTATATGACCGATGAATGAGCTGAGGGGGGCTTATATGTGGGGGCACCTCACACTGGAGGAGTAGGATTGGTAGGAGAGGGGGAGAGGTTGAGAGGGTGGGCCTGGGAGGGGTGGAAGTTGTAATTTAGTTGTAGTTTGAAGTAATAAATAAACGTTAAAAAAGAAAAGAATTAAATGCCAACTTAAAAAAATAGAATATTTTGTCCAATAAAAAAAATTTAATATTATATGTTATATTTATGACATGATGTCTACTGTCCATCACTACCTGGAATGCAGTCAGGGAAGATGTTCCTCAGTGGCTATGTACTCACGAGAAATATAGCTCTTTATTTATAGCTCTGGTGTTTATAATGTTTGAAGAGTTCTAGACACTAGTTCATAATAATATGCTTTGAGGGCAATGGCAGTTAAGAACTTTCATGGGATTATCAATACAATTATTGCATCCAACAAAGATTTAAGCATTAGTATTTGTTTGAATATTTATTTCAGTTTTGTAATGTGTTTAGAGTTTTGTTCCTCAAGCAGAGCCTGAGTACTTACTGCCTTTGTCCAGCCTTTTTTTTCAATCTTTTTATTGATTTTTTATTTTGTAAATTTCACATCATGCACCCTGTTCCTACCCATCTCCCATGTCCCTTCTGACCTGCCCTCCACCCTAGCAACTTCTCCTAACAGAAAAATAAAATATCATTTTGAAACCTACATTGTGTCCCACTGTGTCCCACAAGATTCCCTTTTATCCACACTTCTTAACTTGCAAGTGTTCATAGCAATGACTCCTACGTCTGGTATGAGGGCACTGGCTTCTTCTAGTTTGACAATGCTGGAACTTCATTGGGACTCCTCTCAGATGTCCTATTGTTGCTCTGTGTCATGGCAATCCTTTAGTTTTGGGTCTGTGGTACTGGCCTCTTTGGGCACTCCAGAAGTTCATCCATGGGGTATATGTTGGAGTAGGCCAACATAAAATCCTGGCTCTCAGCCTGCAACTCCCACATCCAAGGCCAGTTTCAATGAGCTATCCAGGTAAGGTACAGAGCCTTTTCTCCTGAGTGCTGCAGCAAGTAAGGGACTGGCACGGCTCTCCTGAGCCAACTCTCCCACCAGCTACATGTGAGAAGGGCAAAAAAGAGTGGAGGGGATCTCTCCCTCAACAACATCACTGAAAAGCAGACAAAAGGCATGGCTAGCTCTCCCACAGGCATGCTTTCCGGGTTGGCAGACCCCCACCCCCACATTGAGAGTCACCTGTTCAGTGCTGCCTAGGCAAGGTGCAAGGCCAGATTTCCTGAATTCTGTAGCATGTGAGGGACAGGGACAGCTCTACTGCTCTTGAGACCTGATCAGAGCAAGATCTCCTTTCTCCCTCTGGTGGTGAGGAAGGGGAAGAGATCTCTCCTTTGCTAACATCACCACAAAGCAGACAAAAGGCAGGGTTGGCTCTCCTATACTCACACCCTCAGAGCTGGCTCATTCACAACTCCCACATCCAGGGCCAGGCAGGGTTCTACTAGTCTCTGACTTGCTTTTTGTCCTGGGAGTCCATCTGGTGCTTTCCTGGTGCTGGACTGGTAGTCCTCATAGGCTAACTCCCTTGGGCTGAACTGGTGTTTGTCTCAAGTTTGCCTTTTTCAGGGAATGCTAGGCTACTATTTATTCAGATGTTCCTAGGTCAGAACACTGAATGTAGATATAGCCTCTCTCCTCTCTGTCACCTATTGATGCACATGTGACACAGCAGCCACATCTGCAATGCCTTTAGGGTCAGGGCTTCATCCATTCTTTTGTCTACATTCACCACAATGATTTGATTAATCACTTTTATTTGAATTTACTGTAAAAACAAATTTTAATAAAGATATAAAATGTTTTTATAAAGTCAGACGATGACCTACATTGCATTCATGTTCATAAACTCTTGGTACTTAACCAAAGATTAAATGTGAGCCACTCACATATATGACACCCACATCTTCTGAGACTCATAATCAGGTAGTACAGATTGATAAAGAATAATCAATTACCAGTTCTGTGAAGTCAATAGGTCACAGTGAAGCCTCCAGTGCTGACCTGACAGTTCATAGAGCTGAAGCTTAATGTTTAAAAGTACTAGGTTTGTTGAGAAGAATACCAGAGGATTAAGCAACTCAAGGTTTCCTGTAAGAGGAATGTGCTTTAAGCATAGTCAATAATTTGAGCTCAAGCTTGATAAAGGAATGGAGTTGAGTTTTCTTCTGAAGAAATGGTGAGAGTGTGATGTGATAGACATGTTAATGGATGAATTTAATCTTTGCTAAATGTATACCATTGTAGTACCATCTTATTGTATTCATAAATGCATACAATATTTTTGTCAACTAAAAGTAAAAATTAAAAAATAATCACCACTGCATGTGTATTTCATGTCTAATGAGGCCTTTAAGGGAAATAAATGTTTTAATTGTTATCAGACGAAGATTTTCAAATAGCTGTTTTACCTGTACAACCTCATAGAACTAATTATGGTTAGGTTATTTATTTTTTTATTTTTTTAAGTTTTTCAAGACAGGGTTTCTCTGTGTGGCCCTGACTGTTCTGGACTCACTCTGTTGAACAGGATGGCCTTAAATTGACAGAGATCTGCCTGCATCTGCCTCTGGAGTAATAGGATTAAAAGCTTTAAAAGCTTGTGCCACTATGCTTGGAAATTACAGACAGCTATGAGCTACCATGTGGATTCTGGGATTTGAACTCAGGTCCCTTGGAAGAACATCACTGCTCTTCATCTCTGACCCATATCTCCAGGCACAGGTCCTTTTTTCAATATAATATTTTTATTGATTATTTGGGAATCTCACATCATGCACTCCAATCCTACTCACCTCTCAATCTTCCCATATTTGCTCCCCATCCCCATGACCCTTTCATTCTCCCCAAAGGAAAGGAAAAAGCAAAGATTAAAAAGTCAATTTTGTATTGTTCATATTCACTGGAATGTAGACATACCACCTAGGTTGTACCCAATTCATTTGATCTTGTAAGCTAAGCAGGTTGGGCCTTGTTAGTACTTGGATCAATGATCAGGTTCTTTTGAAACATATTATTTTTATTAATTTTTGAAAATATCATACATAATATTTTGATCATATTCACCACTAACTCCTCCTCCAAGCTCATCACAGATCCAGACCCATTTCTTATCTTCCTATTTTCTTCCAAATTCATGTCATTTTCTTTCCTAGTTTTAAAATAATTCACATAGTCTTATTTGTTCTGCCCATATACTCACAGGTGTTGCGTTATACACTTGAACATGAATACCTTAATAAGGATTATTCCCTTAAAGAAAAACGACTTTCTTCCCATGAAAAGTTAACAACTCTTAGTTTCTCAGTTATGGGTGTGGTTTTCCTCAGCCCTTCTTACCTCCATATTTCATGTTCTTATATAACCTAGTAACTCTGCTAGGATAGGAAGAGTCAGTGTTCTTCAGCAAAGTAGTCTTGTTAGACTGTCCATGTTGAGGTGCATGGCCATACATACATGTACATACAAACAACATTGATCTGACCCAGTAGGTTATGAAAAGAGGAGATGAATTTGAGAGGAGATGTAGCAGAGAAGCTCTTCAGAGGAGTTGGTGAAGGAATGGGAACTCATATACCCCAAACACATTTAATACATATATGAAGTTCTCAGAGAATATGGGGAGGGACAATTGACACTAAAGGCTTTTTGAAAAGATGTATGAAAACATCTACTCTAGAACTTTTCTAATACATGTGAAAAAGTAATTTAAATGAAGTCACCATATCATGTGGGAGAAAATCCTTCAACTGAACATTTTATACCACAAACCATAACCTCCAGTATTAGGATTGGGTTACAATTTGTTGCCTTGTTGGTCAAAAGGCTCTCATAGACTGCTATACCCCAAACATTTCAGTCTATTATTGATCTCCCTCAACAACATGACAGTGAAGTCTTATTGCTGACATCCCTTATGCCATTGAACATGGAGACATGCAGCTGGTACCCAGATAGAAGCTTCATTTCTACTGACTAGTATTCATAGTGCTGGAAGGTACTTTGTATGCTACTGGAGGAGAAAAATAAATAAAAAGGAAAGTCAAAACCAAACTAACCAAAAAAAAAAAATTATTAGTGTTGTTTCACTTTCATGCCCCACTCTCTAAAAAGCCACCAAACCTTTCATTGGCTCCTAAAGGCATTCAAAATTCAAAAGAACCTTGATTTGGGTGATTTTAGATTTTGTTATGCTGTATTGTTACAAATTAAACTCTTCTGAATCTATGTTATAGTTGTGTGGGAATAGACATTAAGTACTCAGCATTTTTCAGAAAATCACGTGTGAAAGCTGTAGTTCATTTTCTGAGGATAGTATCTCTGACATGGTGTTCCCATTGATGGCCTCTGAGACTTTTCCTCTATTACAGATTTTCCTTTGATCTGAGTGCATGCTACAGCTGTATTGATAAAAGACATTGTGTATTCTCAGCATTCAGAAAGTCAGCATTCAGAAACCAGTCATGACATTCATGGATGAGAGCTGAGTTTTTAATTTTTTGTATTTTTTTCTGATCTTAGTAATCTGATGTGGAGTTTGTTTTGATGGCTTTTAGGAGTTACCTGTGGCTCTTCATGCCTTATACATGTCATTGCTGTCCACATTATTGTCTAGAAATAATAAATATTGGCACTTTATATTTCTTTGCCTGTGTGGTGAATATTCTTAGAGAAATGTTAAAGAATTCTCATTATACATTCTTTTATACATATTTATAGAGCACACCCTAAATATGTCAGGTTTAATTGATTTAAGTCCATCAGAAGAAGTGTCAAGAAAACAGACAAAATCACTTTGACATTATGGCCTTAGTGATATATATGAAAGAAGACATTTGAGACAAGCATATAGGATTTTATCTAGTGATAGAACTTATGTAGAATCCATTGTATATATGACATATTTTCTTTATTTTCTGTTTGGAGAGTGCCCATATCAGCAGAAATACACTATGTAAAACTGGAGCACAGGTGACACGAAGGACGAATGGGGAATAATGAATCAAGGAGAATTGGGAGTAGCAGGAGATAGGAGGGAAGAATGGAGGACAGTGTTTGAGGAGGGATAATTAACATTAAATACCTTTGAGAAAGTCATATGTAAGCCTACTACTTTACAAGCTTTGTAAAATATATTCATGAATAAAGAGGGTTCAAGTGGATTCAACCTATAATTCTGAGATAGTGTTCCTCCTCAGTGTCATAGACTACCAAATAAAAACCAAGAATCAGGAATGGATTACCTTTTTGGAGATTTTTGCCAGTTGTTTTCCATAGCATCTTCTCCTAATATTACAGGCTTTATCACTGCTCTTGATTATGCTTATAACTTGATGGTAAGGTACTATTGCTGAAGATACCATATATTCAAGTCATAACATGCTGAAACAAATCTTATCTCTGCCTAGAAGCTTCATCCCTTTGTCTACATATTATAGAACTTAAAATGTAGACATAGGACCAAAGGAAAATAGTAATAATTTTACTTAGCTGTGAACACTGAAAACTACTATAATGGCTGAGCTGGCAGGATACATTGTCTTATGCAACATTGGTACAAGTGTTGTTGGAGTAATCAACTACTTTCTACTTGAATTTCTGGTTTGCTCCACAGACAGAACTAACATGCTTTTTTGCTGCCAACTACCTGAGGCTAGATAGGTGATAGGCCCTAGGGAAGAACCTAAGACTGTTTTTCTGCTGTGGATATAGTATTAAAATAACTCAATAAATTTCCTTTATCCATTACAGCTACAAATTAGTGAATCTTTTGACTTTTTTAGAAATACTTCTTTTGGGAGGGGGTGGTGATTAGTGCAGGCATCAGTTACTGGGAATAGGCAGCAGATAAGAGTTAGGGAGTGTGCAACCCTAAATTATACCTCCACATAGTACTTTCCCATCCAAGGAATGGGATCATAAATGAAATAGGAATGGAAAGACCATAAGAGCCAGAGGTGAAACAATGTTTTCAGGACTCAAACAAGTTCTCTGATCAATGAACTTACAGTGGTTGTAATAGTATGCATCAGATCTATGTAAGGTCAAGCCCAACTAATCACAGGCATTGAAAGGGTGTATGATTATAAGGTTCCACCTCTACCTGTGAGGAACTATTGGCAATTGACAGTTATTGGGAGAAACATTGTTGGTTTAAAAAATGTGGCACCGAAGATGGCGGCAGCCAGCAGGGACACATTTTGAGCTCGGGGGAAAATAGCTACAATGTCTCAGAAATATAAAAAAGCTGAGCAACAACCTGAGAAGCATGAATCCTCAGGGTCACACCCGGTGAACCCAGGGACTAATGGGGGTCCCTCAGCGGGACTCTCAGACACTAAGGGAAACAGATCTACCAGCTTAGGGAACCGGCACGTGGTGGCGCTCGAACCCGGCCCGAGGGGCATGGCTCAGAGGCAGCAGATATTGCCTGGACGTGGGGACGAGCCCCTCCAATACCCAGAGAGTGGCTCCAAACCCCAGACAGGGGTACTCACCAGCTTTCGGAGCACCCAGCTTCCATGCCAGCATTCAAGCAACAGGGAAGCCACAGGTCGGCCAACCATTATGGCTGCGATCCATAGCACATTCTGTACTACAGGAGAACTGTGGGACCATCTCGAGTTATCTCCAGCAGAGTGGCGATCTGGGAGGCGCAAGCATATCTGGGCTTATGCAGAAAGGTGTTGGACATACAGGTCCCTCTACTGGATATACAATCACATGAAAGAACATTGCACCCAGACAGGGTAGAGGGCTGCTCTTCCTGCACTGGTACATGGATCCAATCACTGCAGGGCCTTGGCAGGCAGCCCCAATCACCAGAAAGAGGTACCTCACGGCTTCCTTAGTGCCCAGCTTCCATGAAATCACTCAAGCACCCAAAAGAGAACAGTGGTGTCACTGAAATGGTAAGATTGTAGCTGGCAGAAAGGTAGGTGGGCAGTTTAAAAGGCTGCAGAACTGCACTGAGTCCAAACCCAGCAGACGGGGTGTGGTGTTCATATTGGAGCCAGTGCACTTTGCCCTTTCTTGCTGGGATACCCTGTCTTCAGCATCTAAACTGCAGCCTGTAAACAGCGAGTTCTTGGCCTTTGTGCTTGGCCTTAGTGATTCAAACTACAAGGGCTTACTGCTGAGGGCTGAGAGGCACAGAGGTGCCCTGGGGACCACCTAGAAGAAGCTGTCTGGGGGTCCACAACCACAGACCTGACCATCTGACCAGATACATGAGCAGCAGGAGATCTGTGGCTCTAACCTACAATCTGTGGTCCTCCGAGCCCCATCAATATCACTAGGAAGACCTGCTACAACCCAAGTCTCTGCAAGCTGCAATAGCGCATCCCATCCAATCCCTGACCTGAGTTCCCAGTTGGGACACCATGGGAAGGGGTGAGCTTGGGTGGTGCACTGAGACCCAGCACCCTTCTCAAGACCTCACCTAGCTTGTGTTGAGCAACAGACCACCAAGATTATATGGATTATACACCAAAGCTCCCTCCTTGGCACCAAGCCCAGAAGGCACCAGGAACAAACAGCTAAGAACAGCCAGATGGCTAAAAGTCAATGAAAGAACAAAACTGACAAAAATCAGGGAAATATGACTCCAACAAAATTCAACGAGGTTAACACAGCAAGCCCTGAACATCCCATCACAGCTGAAACACATGAAAATGATGACAAAGGTATACTTAGGAAAATGATAGAGTCCTTACAAGAAGAAACTAAATCCCTGAAAGAATATAAAGAATCCTCAATTTTATAAGTGAAATCAATGGAGAATACCATTAGAGACCTCCTGCCAACTCAGCCTAGCATGAACGGGAAAGAGACAAGATGATGAAAGAGTTGAAAGATTTGAAAGATTTGCAGACCAAGACAAGCTAATTGGAGCAGGAAACATGTAAATTTGTTCAAGACTTGAAATTGGAAGTGGAAAAAAATAAAGAAAACACAAGCAGGATCAATCCTGGAGGTGGAAAATCAAGGGAAGAGAAGAGGAACTGCAGACATGAGTATCAAAAATAAGATACAAGAAATGGAAGACAGATTCTCAGGCATGGGTGATTCGATTGAAGAAGTCAGTACAACAACGAAAGAAAAGGAGAAATCAAAAAAAGTTCTCACTCACAACATCCAAGAAATCAAGGACTCAATGAAAAGATGGAACCTAAGAATTGTAGGAATAGAGAACAGAGAAGATGCCCGACTCCAAGGTACAAGAAACATCTTCAACAAAATCATAGAAGAAAACTTCCCAAACCTAATGAAAGAGATACCAGTAAAATTCTAAGAGGCATACAGAACACTAAACAGATTTGACCAGAAAAGAAATTCCTCTTGCCACATAATAATTGAAACTCCAAATGTACAGAACAAAGAAAGAATATTAAAAGCTGTAAGAGAAAAGATCAAGTAACATATAATGGCAGATCCATCAGAATTACACCCGACTTCTCCTCAGAAACTTTAAAAGCCAGAAGGGCCTGGGCAGACATCCTACAAGCCCTAAGAGAACATAGGTGCCAGGTCAGATTTGTATATCCAGCAAAACTATCTATCAACATAGATGTAGAAAACAAGATATTCCATGACAAAACCAAATTTAAACAGTATCTACCCACAAATCCAGCCTTACAGAAGATACTAGAAGGAAAATTCCAACCCAGAGAAGATAACTACACCCAAGTACACAGAGGAAGCAAAAAACTCCATTGCAATTAAACCAAAAGAAACATACAACCACCACCTATGCTACAATAACAGGAAATACCAACCTTTGGTCATTAGTATTCCTCAACAGCAATGGACTCAACTCCCCAATAAAAAGGCACAGGCTTACAGAATGGATCTGTAAACAAGACCCATCATTTTGCTGCATACAAGAAATGCATCTCACTAACAAAGATAAACACTATCTCAGAGTAGAGGGCTGGGAAAAGTTTTTCCAACAAATGGGCATGGGCAGCAAGCTGGAGTAGGCATCCTAATATCAAATAAAATACTTTCAACTGAAGTTAATCAAAATGATAGGGAAAGGCACTACCTACTCATTAAAGGAAAAATTCATCAAAATGACATCTCAATACTGAATATATACGCCTTAAATACAAGGGCACCTACATTTGTAAAAGAAACTCTTCTAAAGCTTAAACCACACATTGATCCCCACACATTAGTAGTGGGAGATTCAACACCCCACTCACAATAATGGACAGGTCATTGTGACAGAAACCAAACAGAGAAATAATGAGCCTAACAGAGGTCATGAACAAAATGAACCTAACAGATATCTACAGAACATTGCACCTAAACACAAAAGAATACACCTTCTTCTCAGAACCTCATGGATCCTTCTCCAAAATTGACCATATAGTCAGACACAAAGTAAGCCTCAATAGATACAAGAAAATTCAAATAATCCCTTGTATCTTATCAGACCATCATGGAATAAAACTGGACTTCAACCAGAACAGAAATAACAGAAAGCCCACACATTCATGGAAACTGAACAACTCTCTACTCAATGACTACTGGGTCAGGGAAGAAATAAAGAGGGAAATCAAAGACTTCTTAAAATCCAAGGAAAATAAAGGCCTGGCATACCCAATCCTATGGGACACAATGAAAGCAGTGCTATGAGGAAAGTTCATAGCACTAAGAGCCTTTAAAAAGAAAATTATGACAGCCCATATTAGCAAATTAACAGCAGAACTGGAAGAACTGGAAAAAAGAAGCAAACACTCCCAAGAGGAGCAGAAGGCAGGAAATCATCAAATTTAGGAGCTGAAGTGAACAACTTAGAACCAAAAAGAACATTACAAAAATCAATGAAACCAAGAGTTGGTTCTTTGGGAAAATCAACAGAATAGACAAACCCTTAGCCAAATTAACTTAAAGGCAGAAGGACAATACCCAAATCAACAAAATCATAAATGGAAAGGGAGAAAAAAACAACAGACATTGAGGAAATCCAAAGAATCTTTAGGCATTACTTTAAAAACCTGTACTCCACAAAGTTTAAAAACCTAAGTGAAATGGACAATTTTCCTGATAGATTCTACCTACCAAAGTTAAATCAAGATCAGGTGAACAGATTAAACTGTCTAATAACCCTAAGAAAATAGAAACAGTCATTAAAAGTCTCCCAAACAAAAAAAGCCAATGGTTAGATGGTTTCAGCATAGAATTCTACCAGACTTTCAATGAAGACCTAATACCAATACTCTTCAAACTCTTCCACACAATAGAAACAGAAGGAACACTGCTAAACTCATTCTAGGAAGCCAGTCACCCTGATACCTAAACCATACAAAGACCCAACAAAGAAAGAGTACATCAGACCAAATTGTACTTTCCCTCATGAATACAGACACAAAAATATACTTAATGAAATACTGGCAAACTGATTCCAAGAACACATCAAAAGTATCATACACCAGGATCAAGTAGGCTTTATCCCAGGAATGCAGTGATGTTTCAACATACAAAAATCCATCAATGTAATTCACCATATAAAGAAGCTGAAAGAAAAAAACCACATGATCATCTGGCTAGATGCTGAAAAAGCATTTGACAAAATCCAACACCCCTTCATGCTGAAAGTCCTGGAGAGAGCTGGCCTACAAGGACCATACCTAGAAATCATAAAGGTGATATACAGCAAGCCAGTAACCAACATCAAATTAAATGGAGAGAAACTTAAAGCATTTCCTCTAAACTCAGGGACAAGGCAAAGATGCCCACTTTTGCCATATCTCTTCAACATAGTACTTGAAATTCTTGCTAGAGCAATCAGTAAACTAAAGGAGATCAAGATGATACAAATTGGAAAGAAAGAAGTGAAATTATCCCTATTTGGAGGTGATATGATAGTATTCATAAGTGACCCCAAAACTCCTCCAGAGAACTCACACAACTGATAAGCACCTTCAGCAAGGTGGCTAGATACAAAATTAATTCAAAAAAATTGAAAGCCCCTTTTTATACAAAAGACAAGTGGGTTGATAAAGAAATTAGGGAACCAACACCCTTCATATTAGCCACAAACAATATAAAATTCCTGAGGGTAACTCTAACCAAGCAAGTGAAAGACCTATATGATAAGAACTTCAAGTATTTGAGGAAGGAAGTTGAAGAAGACATCAGAAGATAGAAAGATCTTTCATGCTCATGGACAGGTAAAATCAACATAATAAAAATGGCCATCCTGCCAAAATTAATATACTGATTCAATGCAATTTCCATCAAAATACCAATACAATTGTTTACAGACTTGGAAAAATAATTCTTAATTTCATATAGAATAACAAATAACCCAGAATAAGTAAATCAATCCTGTATAATAAAAAAACATCTGGAGGTATCAAATCTCAGATTTCAAGCTATACTGCAGAGCAATAGTAATAAAAACAACATGGTACTGGTATAGAAACAGACCAGTGGATCAATGGAATTCAATTGAAGACCCAGAAATGAACCCACACACCTATGGTCACTTAATCTTTGACAAAGAAGCCAAAATCATACAATGGAAAAAGGACTTCACCTTCAACAAACTGTGCTGGTCTAACTGGATGTCAACATGTAAAAGAATGAATTTAGACCCATACTTATCACCTTGTACAAAACTTAAATCCAAGTGGATCAAAGACCTTAACATAAAAGTAGACACACTAAGTCTAATAGAAGAGAAAGTGGGGAAAAGTCTCAACTCATTGGCACAGGTGACAACTTCCTGAACAGAACACCAACAGCTCAGGCTCTAAGACCAACAATCAACAAATGGGACCTCATGAAACTGAAAATCTTCTGTAAGGCAAAGGACACTGTGATTAGAATAAAATGGCAACCTACAGATTGGGAAAAGATCTTTACTAACCCCACATCAGACAGAGGGCTAATATCCAAAATTTATTAAGAACTCAAGAAATTAAACACCAAGAAACCAAATAATCCAATCAAAAAATGGGAAAAAGAGCTAAACAGAGAATTCACAAAAGAGGAATCTCTAATGGCCAAGAAACACTTGAAGAAATGCTCAACATCCTTAATCATCAGAGAAATGCAACTTCAGATGACTCTGAGATTCCATCTCACACCTGTCAGAATGGCTAAGATCAAAAATTCTAATGACAGCACATGCTTGCTAGGTTTTGAAGAAAGGGAAACACTCCTGTATTGCTGGTGGGAGTGCAAACTTGTACAACCACTATGGAAATCTGTTGCGATATCTTAGAAAACTTGGAATAGCTCTACCTCAAGACCCAGCCATACCACTTCTGGGTATACATCCAAATGATTCCTCACCGAACCACAAGGACATTTCCTCATCTATGTTAACAGTGGCCTTATTTGTAATAGGTAGAAACTGGAAACAACCCAGATGTCCTTTAACGGATGAATGGATAAAAAATCTGTGGTATATCTTCACAATGGAATACTACTCAACTATCAGAAACAATGAAATAATGCAATTGGCAGCCAAGTGGATGTAACTAGAAAAGCTCATCCTGAGTGAAGTAACCTGACTCAGAAAGAAGTACATGGCATCTATTCACTTATAATTGGATTTTAGCCATATAGTACAGGATAACGATTGTACAACCAACACACCAAAAGAAACTGGAACATAGACTTAGTTGATGAGACACTTTGCTCTAGTGGTGCTGCCATGTAGGCCCCCAGTATATGAGGAGGCTCTTGGCCCTCATGTGACTGCTGAACTGGGGTGGAGGACTGATGTGTGGGGACACCCCACTCTGGAGGATTAGGATGGGAGAGTGGGAGGGTGGGGTTGGGATGGTGGAGCGTGTGCACTGTGATGGAGATGTGGCTTGAAGTAGTGAATAAACACTGAAAAATATTGTGGCACCTGAGAGGGTGCTTAAACTCACATAAGTATCATTACACTTATATAAATAGTCACAGTGGTGAGTGGGCTAAAACAAAAGAAAAAAAAAGAAAAGATGAATGTTTGAAGTGATAGTGAAAGAAAGTTGGGGGAGGGACTGTAGGGAAAGCAATCACGGATGAAATGATCAAAATACACTGTATGTATTTATAAAAAATTCAAACAAGAAAAACAAAACAAAATTGTATAGATTCAATAAACTAATGTCATCACTATTGAACTTGTCTCTAAGAACTATAGCAATGAAGTCTGTTCTCTGGGGGAAAATAACTGGGAAACAGAAACCTTTCAATTTTTAATGAAGTCCCTAAGATTACAAAGTCATAAAACCCTCTTGGGTCCCAACCAGCTGTCTCTTGAGATATCAATAGATGTTATTTAACAACCTCTGGGCTAGAGAAGACATTCTGGCAAAAGCTACCACCAAAAATCATAACCCACAATCATGGTTTTTGTTAATCTGGAGGAATGAGGGCTTTGACTTTACCAGTCCAAAATTAATTTCCCTCATCACCTGAAGAAAAATGTAGTAATAACAGAAGAAAATATGTTTTTTTTTCTGGGATATTCACCTGTCCAGCTTTTCAAGGACCTGAGTCCTTGCCCATGTGAGAGTACAGGAGGAGAGCCAGTGAATTCACTTGTGAGGTCCCCATTTACAAAGGTAAATGTTGAATAGATGCTTGCCTGTTTTTCTTTTTCCAAACCATCTGTGAGGGAGCCCTGAGTCTCCAATGTGCCTGTGTCTTCTCTTTTGAGAGTAAACTATCCTGAACTGAGAGGTGAGCTGTCAAGGTAGAAGTCTAACAAGGATAATGCAGGACCAAGAATTGGTGCTCTCAATAATATTCCTGAAGCAATGGCCTTTCATATGTTTATGTTTGTACATTATGCCCCCTTAGACATCGAAAACAGGTACAGAGAACGACGGGCTTAATTTTAATCTTCCATGCTGGTTCTTAGTCTCATTTTAAGGGGGTAGATGGTGGGATTCCATTCTAATATGACTTTTTTTTTTTTTTTTTTTGCTATTCTCACAGATATGACCTAGGGAAGAATGGCTTTAGGCAATGACTCATCTGTGAAGGAGTTCATCCTGCTGGGCTTGACACAGCAGCCAGAGCTCCAGTTGCCCCTCTTCTTCCTCTTCTTGGGAATCTATGTGGTCTCCATGGTGGGGAACCTGGGCTTGATTGTTCTGATTGTTTTGAATCCTCACCTGCACACCCCCATGTACTACTTTCTCTTCAATCTTTCCTTTATTGATTTTTGCTACTCCTCTGTCATAACCCCCAAAATGCTGGTGAGTTTTGTGAAACAGAATATAATCTCACATGCTGAGTGCATGACTCAGCTCTTTTTCTTCTGTTTCTTTGTTATTGATGAAATCTACATTTTGACAGCAATGGCCTATGACAGATATGCTGCCATCTGTAAACCCCTGCTTTACCAGGTCACCATGTCCAATCAGGTCTGCTGCTTGTTGACAGTGGGTGTTTATGTGATGGGGTTTGTTGGTGCCATGGCGCATACTGGTAGCATGCTAAGCCTGACCTTCTGTGATGGCAACATCATCAATCACTACATGTGTGACATACCCCCTCTCCAGAAGCTCTCCTGCACAAGCACCTCCATCAATGAGCTGGTGGTTTTCATTGTTGTGGGTGTCAATGTAATAGTGCCCAGCCTGACTATCTTTATTTCCTACACCCTGATCCTTTCCAACATCCTCAGCATCCATTCTGCAGAGGGTAGGTCAAAAGCCTTCAGTACCTGTGGCTCCCATGTAATAGCTGTTTCTCTTTTCTTTGGTGCCTCAGCATTCATGTATCTTAAGCCTTCTAGTGCTTCTGTGGAGGATGATAAAATATCTACCATCTTTTATACTGTTGTGGGCCCAATGCTGAATCCTTTTATCTATAGTATAAGGAATAAAGATGTCCACATAGCACTGAGAAAAACTTTAAAGAAAATTATGTTTACCTAAGTGGAATCTGTATTTCTTATGAGAATGAAATCTTAGGACATGTGAGGTTTACAATTCGGGAGGGAACCAGAGGAATAGCTCATTGACAGAGCATTTGCTAATAAGCATAAGACCTTGGATTTGAGCCACAGTCTTGAAACACTTCATTGGCAGCAACAATTAAAATAATACCAAATCCAAATAAATATGGAAAGAATCTTATGGAATCAAAATCATTTAACATTATGCAAAATTAGTTTAATAAATGAAAAATTTCAGAAGTAAAGACAGTAAAAATGACTAGCCTATCATCTTTTTTTAGGATTGAGAGAAGGGGTTATTGTATAATTTTCTAAAATATTATGTATCTGTTTTCAGTATTGAAAACTGAACTAACATATTTGTGCAGCCATATACCACTACAGTCAGTACACTCTAGTCTTAGAAGTCAGAAGGATTTAAATAGAAAGCATTGAATGATAGTGTGCTAAGAAATTGTAAAGTCATGAGATTCTAAAAAATGTATCCCTTTTAAAATATCCTTGCAGTCTGAATGTGTATGTGTGTGTACAGTGTGTTGTGTATGTGTTAATTATATTCAGGTTCTCTTGATTGCTAGGCAAGTACTCTTCCATTGAGCTACATCTTAAGCACAACTGTTGTTTGTAAGGGAACATTGATTAGATTACATCCAGAAGTCTTATGTTGCAGTGCCATGAAGATACTGACATCAGTAGTCTTAGAGACAGTGTCTCATTTATTCAGTTAATAACCCTCCAGTATCATTTGTGTATTTCATTTTGAAAGGGTCCTTTGTTTTCCAAAAAGTGAGTGACAGAGGGGAAATGACCTTTTCACTCTGGTCTTTTCTTTACAGTCTAAAAGCAACTTCATAAGGAGGAGTTGATAAGTCTATTACATTTCTAGTGCTATCAGACTGAAAATGAAACAACAATTTAGGTTATTCAGTATACACAGAACCAATATTAGTTTTTTTCTTCATAGACCTGAAGGCAGGCATGTAAGTATAAGGTCCTGTTATGTCTTTTTTTTCTTTTTTTTTTATAAATACTTTATTTTTTTTTCTTCAAGTTACATCTCAGTCACAAACCCTTCCCTATTCCCCCTTCCTATCCCACCCTTCCACCCTCTTCCCCCCAGAAGTTTCCCCTTTCAGTCCAACAGATGGTTCCTTCTCTTACAACAGTAAGTATTATACAAAACAACAGATATAAATATGCCACATTTATGAGAGTTAAATGGCCCAGTATACCTTCCCAATGTCCAGTTTATACATATTTGGCCCCTGACTTCAACATTCTACTATCTAACCATCTCCATGAGTTTAAAGGTCTATATCTGACTCAACATTCGTATTAACTTGCAACACACTTTTAAGAGTATCTTATTAGATCTATAACACCCTCTTGATTCCTAAACAACTCAAAATTTAACTATGAGACTCTAGCTGTCTATTCTTCAACCACCTCAGAGACCTGAGAGGGATAAATATATCTGCTTATATAGGAAGTGCAGGGCCTGCAGCTTCCAAAACTAAGAAAGGACATACCAATGACTGCCTGGACAGTTCCCATTTTCTCTCCATACATTCCTGCATCAGTCTTCAGCCTTTGGGTCCTGTTTCTCTGACAGACATTTGTTGTAGAGCCGGGATTATGAAGGACTTACCTACCCTGTCTTGGCAGAGTTAGGCTGTCGACTTCCCTGCTACCAAGTTTTGTCCTTTTTGGACAGCAGTCTGTCTGCAGTTGGTGCAAGGGTTTTTTTCATGCCTGTTATGTCTTAACCGTAGAGAATTTGACTAAGCAAATTTACTAGTTATTGTTAAATGAATCTTGTGTTTTTCTTCAAATAAATTATATCACCACCATTTATTAGCAGCCAACACTTTCCCTTTAATAATTTTACTTTCATAATGTCTTAGAGTTTCTATATACAATGATAGAATTTGTTAAAAAGCAAATATAAATTGAAGATGTATCATATTTCAGACATCAAGATATATAGACTTTGGTTAAACATTAAAAATATAGCTTGGAGGAAGGCTGACGATGCTTGTGATCTCAGAAGGCTACAGACTGGTAAGATAGTGAAAAATTAATTTTTGTGTCTGTGAGTTTGTGTGGGAAAACGTTATACAAAATCTTGAAAGCATGAAATTGTACTGAGAATAGTTGTCTTATTTTCTTGTTCTAGCTGTTAGGAAAGGTTCTGTCTGAGGAGGTGGCAGGGACTTGACTTTAGACAGAGTTGCCTGCAGAACATCTAAGCAGAGGGAGGAGCCTAGCAGAGTTGAGAGGCAGCATCGATCTTGATTAGAAATAGAAATGTCTTTGGGAAACAGGTGGATGCTATGGTAGAAGGCTAAGCCACAGAATGTGCATACAAGTGTGAATAATAATTACCATGTGGTTGAACATGGCATTTCAAGGGAAAATAACAGACGTAAGAAAGCACAGTAAAAATCCTGGTGATACCAAGCAAACAACAGAAAGATTTTTCTTTCCATTACTCTGAAGATTAATTTTGTCACTTATAACTAATCTAGCTTTCATGAACAATTTGTAGTGAAATTCATAAAACAACAAAATTTTCCCCAACATTTATTTATTTCTTCAAGTTACATCTCAATCACATTCCCATTCCTCCTCCTCTCCAGGTCTCTCCCTCCTCCCCTCTTCCTTCTTACCCTCCTATCTGTTTTAAAAAAAAATTAAGGTATAACTTCCCCCTGCAACAGCTCCCCCATTTAGTCAAATAAAAGACTCTTTTCTTATAACAATACAATGTAATACAAAACAATAAGAAAAATTAGGCAAAAGTTATGAAAAATTTAAGCTAAAACATAAATTCTCAATGTCCAGCCCATGTGTATTTCACAACTGATAATAATATTCTATTATCTATCTTTTTTTGATGAGTTTAAAGTTTTATACCTATCTCAGTTTCCATTCTAACTTGCATTACCAACTTAAAAACATCTTCTTAGACCTAGAACATCCTTTTAATTCCTAAGCAACTTAAAACTTAACTGTGATACTGTAACTATATAGTCTTTCACATCAGTGCCTGAGGAGGATAAATATATCTGAAAAAACAGGAAGTGCAGAGCAAGCAGCTTCCAAAACTAAGAAATGACAGACACCTGGCTGCCTGGACAGTCTGGAAAACAACAAATTTCAAATAAAACAAACTTTCCATGATCTGTGGAAAGGATGATGCTTCTTGTCTAATGACAAACACAAGAAAAAAAATGGGTTAATGCTTGCTAGATGTCAGCAGCAGCAACAGGAGTTAGGTGAGCGTCCTTTGATCCTGTATCTTCATGCCCTCACTAAGCTATGTCAAATGGAAAGACAAATGGATCTCCTTTAATTCTGAGTCTGGATTCTGTAAGTTTTGACTCTTGGTTCTCTCGGTCTTTGATTTGAACAGCTAATAATAAAACCAAAGAATGATTTTTTTTAAAAACTGCGGTACGTTTACACAATTGAATACTACTCAGCCGTCAGGAACAAGGAAATCGTGCAATTTGCAACTAAATGGATGGAACTAGAAAAGCTTATCCTGAGTGAGCTAACCCAGACCCAGAAAGATACACATGGTATATGATCACTTATAAGTGGATATTAATCAGATAGCCAGGACAACCAACCTACAATCCATAGACTCTGACAGGAACCTAGCATAACTATCCTATAAAAACTCCATCCAACAGCAAGTCATGGACCCTGTTGCCTGCTAGTGGAACACATTACCCTACCTGGGCTACCATGTCAGGCCCCAGTACAAGAGGAAGCTCTTTGCCTTCATGGAACTGATGAACTGAGGGGGGCTAATATTTGGTGACTGCTCTCATCTGAGGAGAAGGAGAAGACAGAAATGGGGAAGAGAGAGGAGGGTGGGACATGAAGGGGAGGAGGGAGGAGACTTTGATAGAGATATTACTTGAAAAAATAAAGTAAATAAAATTTTTATATCTAAGGAAAATCAAGAAAAAAAACCCTGATGTATACATTAAATAAATATTGTGGTAAACATTAAATAAATGATACACATTTAAAATGTACTACATAGTGTTTTTAAGTATTATATTCTAGGTAAATAAACATGCAATTTTTTTCACATAAGTTCTCTCACTCAGTATTTCCTTGATACTCAATAGCTTTTCCCTGCTTATTTATGTCTTGCTTTGCCTTGAGAGAAACTGTGTTGTGTAGTCAGTCCAGAATGGCCATGAAATTAGGATCCTCTTGATTTTGTCTCTTGAGTACTGATATTATAGGCATGCACAACAACACCATGCTTTACAAGTTCTGTGTTGATGACCTGCTGGTAGTTCCAACATAGCTGCCATTGCTAATATTTGTGTAAACAACTGATCATAGCTATTGGAGTTGCTGTCACTGGAATTGACTCGGAGCAGATACACTTTGAGTTAATACATACTTGGAGTTAACTCAGGGCCATGTAAGATTCACATATATCCTTGAAAACATATTTAATGTTACAATTGTAAGATTAATTTAAACTGTAATACCAAATGCAAATATAACTTGTCACATATAACACATATGATTCAGCATATGGAGAAAAGAACTAATATTTAAAAGTAGTTAAGGAGACATACTTTTTGTATTACTCAGAATGAATATAGTATCATCCTATGCCAGACAAGAATGAATGTACATCCAGTTTGAAATGATTTTAGTGAAGAAACAGCACAATTCATATATATATTCATTTACTGCAATGCAATAATACCTAAGAAGTCAAAGTAACCACAAGTCATAGGAGCTAGGTCAGTATATCTGAGATCCATTCACAAGATGGTGTATATATTGAAAGATTTATTTCTGAAGTCAGAATAAATTGTTGAGTCATCCATCTATAAATAGGAATGTATATGTACAGATAATTGGATATTTTAAATAAAATTGTAAGCAGTGGGTGGTTTCATGCCAGTGTACTCTGACAGCCTCGTTTGTCTCTTCATGATAGGAAACACAACATCATGTCTTACAAATCTTGATATTTCTGTCTCAATGCAGTTCTACACTGTCTTCACTTTCTTTGTAGAGTAGTGGTTACTATACAGGAGCTTTTGTTGGTGTCCAATTTTGTAGGACAGTAGACTGACTGTAACAGTACTAGGCTCTTAATGATGTGATTAGTTTAAAACTCATTTAAGTAAATTTGTAATGGCAAGATGAGCCCTACACCAATATGACTAGTGTCCTTATAAGAGGTGGGGACACATATATGTAAAACATGGGCATACACATAAGAAAGACCAGGTGACAACACAGCTAAGAGCACAGACATCTGCAAATCAGAGAAGTCTCAGAAGAAACAAAACCCACTTTTGATGATGGATTTTTGCCTCCAGAGATGCAAGAAAATTATCTTTTCTTGATTAAGTCATCTGGTCTATTGCATTTAAAATTTTTTTAAATGATAGACATAAGCAAGTGACACAGTGGCAAAAATATAATTTTTAACTTTTGTGTGCCAGATATTAACATAGGACTTTACACATGCTATGAAGTGCTTTATCATTGTGCTATATATAGCCATTCCTCCTTTTACTTTTGTATTTGAAACAAGGTCTCACTGAGTTATACATGCTGATATTAATCCCTTTCTGGAGTCCAGGTAGGTTGTGAAGTCACTATCCAGAGTTGTTATTATTATAAGCGTGTATCACCAGGCCCTCCCACTTTATGTTCTTAAGAGTCTGTAGTGAGAAAAACAAAAACAAATAAGCAAGCAAACAAACAAACAAAAATAGTGGCAGTTGTAGTGGCACATACTGTAACCCTACACACAGGAGTCTGAGTTATGAAAATGACCAGTTCAAGGCCTTCCTGAACCACACAATTAGTTCCAAGCCAGCATGTGCTATATAAGGAGATGGTTTCTTCAAAACTAACCAACCAACCAACCAACCAACCAAACAACTAAACAAAAAACAAATCAAACAATAAACCAAACAATTAATTCCTAAAAAATCTAAAAAACAAACATTAAAAAAGATTAAAAGTGAAATAAAAACTCTCAAACTTCAGAAAGATGGAATTTTATGTAAAGAAATGTAGTTTTAAGTTATTGGGTAATAATTGCACATATTTAAGTGGCAATGTCTTCTAAAGTGACTTTATTGGTCACCTGAAAGACAACATGAGGGACTATGACTGTAAGAACAAGGAAGATAGCCATTTACATAGAGAACACAAATCTAGGCTCCCAAAGAAAGAAAAGATTGCTTCCAAAATGGCATCAGAACACTAAGTTGTATGAAGAAGAATGGAAGGAGAAGAAGGATAAGGAGGAGGGAGGTGGGAGGAGAAAAAGGACAAGGAGAAGAAGGTGGAAGAGAAGAAGAAGAGGGAGAAGGAGAAAAGCAGAAGCAGAAGTTGAAGCAGAAGCAGAAACAGCCAGCTTATAGCAAGAACACTGTTCATTACCACCCAACAGATAGCTGAAACAGCATTGGATGCTGACTTATCATTGGTCAACTATACTGTCTATATCAGGTATGAACATTGATGAGCAAGAACATGCCAGAAAGACTTTGGTGACTAAAGTCTCATGATCATGTTTTGCAGGTAAAGAATGACCACATCCTTGGGACATTCTAATTTTTTTTTCTCAATGTATTCAGTCTACTGATCAAATCTGAATACTTATTATTTTCTTATTCCTGCTCATCTATCATTTCTTGAATAGAGAACATTTGAATATATTTCTTCTAATAGAATTTGAAGAGAAAAGTCATCCTACACTATGAGGGTGAACCTATTAGAAATCCTTTAAACTCTTGAAAATAAAATATAAGCCTAAGGCATTTAATCTGACTTTGAATTTCAAACATACTTTTTGGAGATGTGAGGTACTAATAATTTATTTTTATGATTTTTGTAAAAATGACTAAAACATTAATGAAATGGTTAGTTAGAATCCATTTAATGGTTAGTTTTGGGAAAATCTTATTAAGTAGATATACATAAATATTCAGGCTTATAATTTAGAATTAAAAGGATAAAACCACAAACATGATACAAACATCTTATTTAATGTACTAAATATGATATATGGCACTCTGATTGTCAAAAGACACACATATCAAATTTACTTTTACTGATAACTGTAATCTCTTTTTTTCTGGTAAGCCATCATTGTTCACTGGATCACAGTTTATATATGTTGGCTATTGAAAAGGGAGTCCAGGGGATTAAGGGTAAGTTATTGAAATGAAAAACATGCATGCGTAGAGTCAACAAAGCAAGATGATATCTAGTGTCCAGAAATGAGCATCTTAACTCAGCACTAATTTATGCTCCTTTTGACTTTGGCAAGGGTTAAACAAGGGTTTATGTTAAGAAAGTGCTGTGACTACATCCTTGTATGCAGTGCTCTGAAGGTGTCAAACCTGGTAGTTGTCAATCTGTGTGTCACGGCGCCTCTGTAAATCTTGAAGATATGTTAGTTACACAATATATATTTACCCTTGAGAGTGGACTAGGGAGAGGAGGAAATTTTGGCATCTATCAATATCCTACTGCCATTCTCTGAATGTCTCCCATGTCTGTGTGAAAAAACTAACAGAAACAATCTGACCCAAAGTCAAGGTAACAGAAGATGTATACACAGTACAAAGGTTGAGATGTCAAGCTTCTGCCCTGTTTTGCCACCCTCTAATGATCCATAGGCCCAATTGAAGTGTCTGTGGTTTTGGCAAGTCTATGAAAAGTTATTCAGGCAAGCACTATCACCATAAAGCACAATTCAGTAAATTCAGTATGATAGAGATAAAGGGTTTACTAAGACTTAAGAAAATGTAAAAATTATATTCATTAAAACACCAGAACATCCTGCAATGTTCACATCTGTATTTTGGAGGGAATTCTGAGCTACTCAAAAATAAAACCAATATAGTTTATAGGACAAGTCCCAAAAGTTGGATGATGACTAATCTCAATGCAAATACTTGTGTGTCATTTCAAAGAGTTTGTCTATTCTGGATTGACTACAGCTAAGAGACATGGATTCAGATTATTAGACTTAAAGGGGAAGATGCTGTGGAAAGTCTAATAGCATTGCTTCTGATAGGCTGATTTCAATCCTGAGATCTGGTTACCACCCCATCTGAGGCATTCTCTTGATTGGATAATAAAAGTCGCTGATGACCAATTAGCTGGGCAGAAAGAGTATAAGAAGGCAGGACTTCCTGAGATTAGAACAGGAACCTTGCATTTTACGAAGACGATTAGATTAATTCATTGCAGCCAGGAGCAGGAAGAAGGACACACACCAAGGGTTAGAAAAAAGAACTTCATTCCACATGTCCAGGAACATCAGCATAGCATGGAGAATAGCAGTCCAAGGGGATGTATGTATATATGTGTAGGGAGTTAGATTAATATAAATAAGATCTAGGGGTTTCTGATACATTCTCTTAATTTGGTGCATGAAGATCAACTTGGCTGTGACCAATTAGCTTATCAGCTTGTGGAAAAACAAGGATGAAGTCAGGTGAAAACAGGAAACAAACAGGAGACTTAATGGACTGAAAAACAAGGTTGAAGCCAGGAAAAACAGGAAAGACTTAATGGACTAAGAAACAAAGTATTTGGCCTGGCATTGTTTTCAGCTGCTAAGTGGGTGGAGCACAAATTAAGCTGAAACAGGTGGAATAAGGAGAGATCCTATTTAAGGATGGAGCCAGAGGCCCCCATGCTAGAGAGCTCAGAGAGTCTTGCTGGAGGAAATGCTGGTGAACTGATGGCCGGATTTCCCTGAGGCAGAAAGAAGCTGGTGAGCAAAGAAAGCCTCAGCAAGACAGCAAAAGGCCAAGGACTAAACCCTGTGGCTCAGCTTTTGCCTAGAGGGGTTTGATCTGTCTGAACTGTGGTCAGCTTTAAGGACTGAGGCAGAGAGTCAGAGTTGCTGATACGAAGGAAATAAGTTGGCCTACAGACAGCTGAGGTCTCCCAGAGAGAAGAAAGCATCAAGCCTTATTTAAGGTGAGACTGCTACAGCCAATTTACCCTGATGAATCTGCATCTGAGATATTCCATAAAAAGGACTTCTAAGTGCGTTAAGGGTATACCTCAGAGACTTTGTTCCTGACAACTGAGGACCTGCCCCAGAGACTGTATCGTCCTAAAAGTTTAGGAAAATAGTTGTAATAATTATCAATAGGTTTAGTGGTTAGGTTAAAGAGGTTGTAGGAATTTATAAGGTTAAAGTTAAGAAATTTTTGGTATTTGTTATAAGTAAATAGTTATCAATAAATAAATACATAATAACTTTTAAAAGTTCAGTGACATATATGGGATCATATTTGGGTAATAGAATTATGAGAAAGCTTAGATGGGCTAATATTGCACAATTCAGGCCAAGGCTTGTTAAAATCCATGTGGTGTCTGTGTGCTCATTTATAATGGCGGATTAAGGATTAACACTGCCAATCAATTAACAATAATATAAATACTAAGCAAATAATTTAAATTTTTCTACATTATGCTGCAATGCTGTAACAGTATTATGAAGGCTTTTATAGTAACAGAACAAGATAAAGTCATGAATGAAAGTCCCTTTAAAATAGTAGCAGGTTTATCAGGTAAGAGACTAGAGCAGAATGGGCATGTCTTTGTTACAGTCCTCAGATGCTGTCAGCTGACATTTTTAGTCTTTGAATTGGTGGAAACTAGCAGTTAGTAGTTTCCAAAAGAATTTTGCCTGATGGTTGCGAGGATGCGAGGGTGGGGTGAAGGAGGGGTGAGTAAAGGAAAGCAAACTCTACGCTGTAAATGGGACATTTACATCACACTCCCTCACCCCATCACACACGCATTGAAAGATGGGGCAGAAGACTTTTAAGAGCCATAAGGAGTGGACAGTGTTAGGGAAATAGTATCATTTGATTGACAATGGAATATAGCAGGGCACTCTACCAATAACCTATATCCAAGTGCACGTTTGAATTTAATCAACCTGTCCTTCATTGATCTCTGCTACTATTCTGTCTTCATTCCCAAAATAATGCTGATGAACATTGTCTCTGAGAAGAATGACATTTCCTATGTGGTGTGCCTGACTTAGCCTGTTCCTCCCTCTCTCCCTCCTTCTCTCTCTCTCTCTCTCTCTCTCTCTCTCTCTCTCTGTCTGTCTGTCTGTCTGTCATATTTGAATGTTACATGTTGAAATGGCCTATGATTTCATGCAGGCATCTGCAGTCCAATATTGTATTAGGTCACCATGTCTCTTCTGGTTTGTTCTTTTCTCTCCTTTTTGGAAGGGGTTTGCTGAAGCCTCTGTCCACACAGGCTGCATGCACAGGCTGACCTTCTACAAGGACATTGTCATCAGCCATTTCTTATTTGACATTCTGCCCCTCCTCCAACTTTCTGGTTACAACATCCATGTTAAAGAGGTTGTAGATCTCATAGTTGTAAGTATTAGTATCAGGGTCCCCAGCTTTACTATCTCATTTTCAACATTTTCATCCTTGCCAAACTTCTAAACATAAAATTCATGCAAAGAAGATCAAAAGCCTTAATACCTGTAGCTCTTATTTTGTTGTAATTTATGTTTTTTTGAGTATGCAACATTTAAGTGTTTTAAATATTCATCTGGATTGATGGACCATGGATATTTTCTTCTACACTAATGTGGTGCCTATGCTCAACCATCTAATCTATAGTATACAGATCAAGGATGTAGAATGGCCATGATGGCTGCCCTGATGAAATTTCAGAGATGTATTCTATTTACAGGTAGAAACATGAAAGAAGTTGAGAAATTAAGTTTTCTATGGTGTTGTATATGAAGAACTGCTTTTTTACACATGTATGATTTACACTAGTTGCCATATCTTCACTTTAAGAAAATAGTCTTATGGTTATTCTTTCAGATAATCTGGTCTCAGTTTTGTTTTTGTATTTTTGTCACTTTTCATAAATTTCAAAATGAGTGAACGTGTGTCCCTCAGGCAATAATGCATTACTGCCTTTCATATTGGTCATTTGTAAAACATTTCAGTAGTTACCACATTAACCAATTTTCAAATGACAGATTTATCCTCTAAACACTGAATTTTTTAATCGAAGCATCCTTTCTACTGTCAACACTGTTAGTGGCTCTCTGCATGAGCATGGAGAATGTGTTGGTTATGAGCTATGCAAAGCTTACAACATAACCGGAGGTGCTGAATTATGTCCTTTTGTTCTATTATGACTTTCATGGCCATCCACAAATGACAAGATTTACAGTATATGTCACCTGCCTCTAAGATCTCCATAAGCCAAGAGTCTGCATCACTGAAGCGAGCATATGCAACTCCATGTTTTCTTGCCTAACCAGCAGTAACAAGATTGCACAGAAATACACACACACACACACACACACACACACACACACACACACACACACACCCCTACATATTTACTCATGTATTGTAATAAATATAGGAGGGCTATTCATATAATAGTTATATCAATTACCATATAAAAAGGGATGAAACACTGTGAAATACAGTATGTAGTTCTTAGTATGTTTACCAACAAAAACTTACTCTTATGTTATGAAATATGGTAAATTCTATGACTACTAATTACAAACAACTTTAGGATTTAGTTTATCATTTGGACTTTGGCCTTAGACAATCCTGCTTAGCTCCTTGTCAAAAGCAGCACCTGGAATGTATACCGTTGATGCCAGTCTGTGACTGGTACATCTTTGTGTGGACTGTATTGCTCAGGCAAAGGCAGTTTTACCCTGAGATGCTCCAGCCAATGACTGAGCATGGTGAGATTATGTACTAGAGTTGGTTGCTTACTGCCTCATACAGGTTGTTCATCTGTCCATTCAACATCTTTTAAAACTGACATATAGTTTGAGATCCCCTGCCCAAATCCTTCCATTCTACTCTTGTTTCTTAGCTGTCAGTCTTTTTTTTTTATTTTTTTCAGGTCTGAGTCTTTTATCACTGACTCCTGAATCCCCTCACTGTATCTTTCATAGGCATTTGACATAATAAGTATTTTCCAAGTCTTATTATTTCATTATATCCAGCTGTAGGGGAATCTTAAAGGACAGGGCAATAATACTAAGTGTTTTTCAGAATTGGCATAGAACAATGATAAATAAACGAATTCCTTGGTATTGAAACAGGTTGTTGGAAAAGAATAGAGTGTTAAAAAATAGATTCTTATCTGGGTTTTGGTGGTACTTACCTTAATACCGATTAACATTCTTAAAAATAAGTAAAACTACTTGGAGTAGAATAGGGGGTGCTGTCAGGAGCTGACATGTCTAGCATCGAAGAATCTCCAGTGGGAGATGGCTGAATTGGTGGTAAGCCATTCTCTTGGCAAGAAAAACCACTTGCTTCAACTGTAGACAGACTTCTGTCCAAAAAGGACAAAACTTGGAAGCAGATAAGTCAACAGCCTAGCTCTGCCAAGACAGGGAAGGTAAGTCCATCATAATTCATGCTCTACAACCAATGTCTGTCAGAGAAATGGGGCCAAATGGCTGAAGATTGATGCTGGAATGTATGGAGAGAAAATGGGAACTGTCCACGCAGCCACTGGTATGTCATTTCTTAGTTTTGGAAGCTGCAGGCCCTGCATTTCCTATATAATCAGATATATTTATCCCTCTCAGGTCTCTGAGGTGGTTGAAGAATAGATAGCTAGAGTCTCATAGTTAAATTTTGA
>CAJQZJ010003694.1:5751578-5782876 GCA_907164525.1 Lophiomys imhausi | reverse complement strand
AAGCAATTGGACTGCATGGGGGCCAGTAGGAGATGGGAGGGAAAACTAGAGTCGGAGTTTCAAGAGGGATAACTAACAATAAAGTCCTTTGAAAAAGCATGTGTAAATCTACTATCGTACAAGCTTCTCAAAATATATTCATATATAAAAAAGAGTTTAAATGGAGTTGCCCTGTAATGGAGATAGAGTTCTCCTCTTAAACACCAGATGCTAACAAATTCTAGAACCAGGAATAGGCTATCTCTTTTGGAATTGTTTGTCAGTAGCATCCCACAGAACCCCCAATATTATAGGCTTTTGCCACTGCTTTTGAATACCCCCAAAGGAATGATTAGATGTTGTTTCAGAAGGTACACATATTCAAGGCATGACATAGAGAAAAATGTTCTTTTACAAACCTAGAACTGGCTTCCCTATGGCCCAGCTCTTTAAAAAAAAGTTCTATGTATACTGCATTTTTGTACTCACTTTAAAAATATTTTGATAATTTCATAAATGAAAACAGTAGAGTTATATCTTATCTATCAACATATAATCTCAAACTCTGAACCACTAACTGTAACATGCAAACTTGAAAAGAAGTTCTGATAATTGTACTTGTATTAAATAAACTTATCATAATCACTTATTTCCTCAGCATGATTCAAAGGCTGTTGGGAAACTAATACTTACCTTATGGTTGTTTCTCAACCATTTTGAGTGATTTAAAGAGATAGCAATATGTGTCATTTTCTGAAAGATGTTCATGTCTTGCTTAAGATTGTGAGATGGATTTGGTAGTGTTCAGCTTTTCTGGTGCTAAAAGTCTATATGAGCTATCAAATGAGAAACTAAATGTCAGTTTTACCCAGGTGTGAATCATGAGAGCTACATTAACAGCTGACCTGGAAGGACATATGTGCCAGTGACATATTTGCATAAGTGTTGTGAGAGTAACCAAACAGTTTCTGATTGAATTTCATGTGTGCTTCACAAACAGTACTCATTCTTAACATGGTTCTTGGGGCCTGAGACTAGGTAGGTGATAGGTCCTAGCAAAGTGCCTGTGACTGTTTCTCTGCTGTAAATATAGCATTAAACTGACTCCTAATGTCTTTCCATTACACTGGTGGATTAGTGCATCTCTAAAACCTTCATCAGAGACACCTCTTTTATCAGTAAACAGGTAGAGACTAAGAGACTGTGGGTGCTCAGTCCTAAATGAGACCTCCACATCACAACTCTCAGGGATCATAAGAGAAGTAGGGCTGGAGAGACTGTAAGAGTCAGATGTGATAGATGGCTACATTAAAACAATGTTTTCAAGAGTCAACTGGTACTGGCCAAACAAATTCACAGTGGTTTTAATAGTATACATGAGAGCTGTATAAGATCAACCCTGCCAAAATCCAAGAAGGGAGGGAGGATATGGTTACAAAGTTCTACCTCTAGCTGAGGAACTATTTGTAGTGTATTGTTACTGGCATAAACATAGTAATTTTTCTTTAATGATGCACCACCTGAGAGGCTAGCTACACTAAGTAGATAGCCCTATACTCATATACATAATGGCAGTGCTGGGTGGGTTCAGTTGGTAGAGAGAGAGAGAGAGAGAGAGAGAGAGAGAGAGAGAGAGATGAAGTTGGGACAGAATACTGGCAGGATGATGGAGGAAGACTTTTACGAGAAGGAATAAGGGATGAACTTGATCAAAACACATTGTAAGTGTGTATAAAATTTTCAAACAAGAACAACAAGATAAAACAATACTGTATATTTCCAATAAACCAATGCTATTGCTTTTGAGCTAGCTTGTATGTATCATAGCTATAAAGCTTGATCTCTGGGGTAAGTAACTGGGAAACAAAAGCCTTTCACTTTTTACTCAGGTCACCAAGATTACAAACTCATAAAACCCTCTTGGGTCATTACCAGGTGGGTCTTGTGACATCAGAAGATGCTATTTATCAACTTCTGTGATAATGAAGGCATTGTAGGAAAAGTCACCACCAGAAATAGTGATCCAGAACTCATGGTTTCTAAGAACCTGTAGGAATGAGGGCTCTGGATTCCCTAGTCCAAAATTATTTTCCCTCACCACCAAAAAGACAAAACTAGTAACAACAGAAAAAACTACTTTTTTCTGGACTATCCACCTTTAAGCTCATCCATGCCATGTGTACTGACCCTCTGTAAGGGTAGAAAAGAGTCAGTCAGGTCACTTGTGAGGTCCCCATTAACAAAGGTAAGTGTTCAATTGGAAGCATGATTTTCTTTCCCCCAAACTATCTCTGAGCAACCTAGTAAGTCTTTGATGTACTTTCTCTCTTCTCTTTTGAGATTTCCACTGAACCCGAAGTAAGAGGTGGATTGTCAAGGCAGAAGTAGGACTGAGATGCTACAGAGAAAATAATAATCATTGGTTCTCTAAATATTATTCCCAAACAAATGGCCTTTCTTATGCTTATGGTTATTTCTGTGCCTTAACTCCCATAAAATGTAGAAAACAGAGGCACAGAGAAGTATGAGCTTAAATTTAGTATTCTATTCTGGTTCTTAATCTTATTAAGATTAAGAGGTTGAAAGGTTGAAGAGGGCTGGGATTTCTTTTTAATGTTACAATTTTTGCTGTTCTTGCAGATATGACCTAAGGAAGAATGGCCTTAGGCAATGACTCATCTGTGAAGGAGTTCATCCTGCTGGGCTTGACACAGCAGCCAGAGCTCCAGCTGCCTCTCTTCTTCCTCTTCTTGGGAATCTATGTAGTCTCCATGGTGGGGAACCTGGGATTGATTGTTCTGATTATCTTGAATCCTCACCTGCACACCCCCATGTACTACTTTCTCTACAACCTTTCCTTTATTGATTTCTGCTACTCCTCTGTCATAACCCCCAAAATGCTGGTGAGTTTTGTGAAGCAGAATATAATCTCACATGCTGAGTGCATGACTCAGCTCTTTTTCTTTTCCTTCTTTGTTATTGATGAAATCTACATTTTGACAGCAATGGCCTATGACAGGTATGCTGCCATCTGTAAGCCCCTGCTTTACCAGGTCACCATGTCCCACCAAGTCTGCCTCTTGATGACAGTGGGTGTGTATGTGATGGGGTTTGTGGAAGCCATGGCCCATACAATTTGCATGCTGAGACTTACCTTTTGTGATGGCAACAACATCAATCACTATATGTGTGACATACTTCCTCTCCTGAAGCTCTCTTGCACAAGCACCTCCATCAATGAGCTGGTAGTTTTTATTGTTGTGGGCTTTAATGTTACAGTGCCCAGCCTGACTATCTTTATTTCTTACTCCTTGATCCTTTCCAACATCCTCAGCATCCATTCTGCAAAGGGTAGGTCAAAAGCCTTCCGTACCTGTGGCTCCCATGTAATAGCTGTGTCTCTTTTCTTTGGAGCTGCAGCCTTTATGTATCTTAAGCCTTCTAGTGCTTCTGTGGATGAAGACAAAATATCTACCATTTTTTATACCATTGTGGGTCCAATGCTGAATCCTTTCATCTACAGTATAAGGAATAAGGATGTCTACATTGCACTGAGAAAAACTTTGAAGAAAAGGATGTTTACCTAAGTAGAATCTGTATTTCTTATGGAACAAAAATCTCAGGGCATGTGAGGTTTAGATTTAGGGAAAGAAATAACTGGAATAGTAACTTATTGGCAGAGCATTTGGTTACATTCATTAGGCCTTGGATTTGATCCACAGTTTTTTAAATCAACAATGACAGAAACTAAAATAACATAAATATTTAAAACTATAATCAAAATTATTTAACATTATAGAAATTTAAATTATAAAGGAAATGTCAGAAGTATTGACAGTGAAGGATGAATAACCCAACATTTTCTTTATAGTAGAGAAAAGAGCTTATCTGTAAATTTCAAAATAATACCTATCTTTTTCAGTATTGAAAAACTAAACAAACACATTTTTGTAGCCATCTATCAGTGAATACCCTCTAGCCTTAGAAATCACAAGAGTTTAAGTACAAAACACTGGATGGTATTAAACTCAGAAATGGAAGTCAAGGGATTTTTTAAAAAATGTACATATTTATTTTATTATTTTGTAGGGTGTGTTTGAGGAGGTCATATCCTGACCATCTTTCAAGCCAGACTGGTGTTCTACCACTGAGCTGCAACTTCGGCAACACTGTGTCTAGAACACATTTACATGCTTTATGTGGCTGTGGCACTGACATGCTGATTTCAGTAGTCTTACAGACCGTGTCTCACTCATTCAGTTAGTAAACCTCTGAGCTTATTTATAGAGATTTCATTTTAAAGATTCCTTTGTTTCTTAAAAGGCTGAAGTGAGGAGAGGAAATGCCCTTTTCACTCTGGTCTGTTCTCATAGTCTTAAAGCAGTTTGGTAAAGAGGATCTGTTGTTGTTCCAGTGCTCTGAAACAGCAATTTAGATCATTTAGTATAAAGGGGGTTTCCCCTCATGGACATGAGGGCAGGTATATGAATATAAGGACCTTCTTTGTTTTCATTGGAAAGAATTTGACTAAGCAATTTTTCTATGTGATGGCTAAAATTATCTTTTAAGTTTGGATTACTGTGATTATGAGATCTATGTAACAAAATTGCCTCTAGCCTGAAAATCTCTCTAGTCCAAGGACAGATGGAAAGTTCACGAATGTTAAGGACCATTCTTGTACAATTAGAAAAATCTGTTGTTTATCATTATAATGGTTACAATGTGAACCATTGCTTCTGCTTCTGTAAACAAAGCTTGGTGCTCAAGGCAATCAGGACACCCGTCAGACCGATGCTTTCTAAAATCTGTGATTGCACTTAGACATGGATGTGGTAAGGAAAAATTATATGTCTGTTCATAAACAGAATGTGGCCTCCTGATAGCAGGATGTATGTCTGCACATAAATGGAATGTATCCTTATGTTTTATTGTGTTTATAAACCCCTGTCTTATGTAGTTTGGTGATATGTCATGAGATTCTTTTTTAAACAGGATTTCTCTGGGTATCCTTGGCTGTCTAGCTTTTAACTCACAGTGATCCGACTGCCTCTGCCTCCCAAGTACTGGAATTAAAGGCTTGCACCACCATGAGTGGCACACATCATGGGACTCTTGAGAACCAGATATAACCATGGCCAACCAGTATCTGAATAAAAGGCGTTGGTTTGTTAAAATTTGTTCTTTGTCAGACTGGTGAACACCTCAGGCCCATAATATTTTGAGGTCCCAATGAGATCTGGATGTTCAGCTGAAGCTGCCAGTTTTTCTAACCTACCTTGGGACCCTGCAGGCTCCCATCCTGGGGTTTGAGATGTAAAATAAGATGCCCAGTGCTTGGGGAAACTACTTGCAGGTTCTCCATGACTAGAGAATGGAAAAGGGTATCTAAAATCCTTCAGTGGTGTAGCTAAGGATCTCGACTTTGTTGGAATTGAGGAAAAGTTGAACCTAGAGTTAATTTTCAAGTCAGAAGTTCAGCCCGGACACTGTTCCCTCTAATTGCTTGGTTCCTTGAGGGATCCTGGCCCAGGGGCATAGAAATTGGAGAGACCCCGTACTTTAGGGAGCCACAGAAAAGCTGCGATGAAACTTGGATGCTGGTTATATGAATGAAGGTGGCCACCGAACGCTTGGTTTTGGATTGTCTCTTCTGACTGCATGATCTTTCTGTAATCTAAGCTTTTGTTTGACTTCTGGTGTGCCCACAAGCTCGTGGCAGTGTTGAGTGGACTGATTGTTGTGTTGCTTATTGTTCTTGAGGAAATTTAAATGATGAGTCAAAATCTTCTACTCATAAAACCTGGACCATCTGTGTTCTGTGTTTGTTGATTTTGTCTTTACTGTTTCTATCTATTGTCTGTGTTTCTGTGCCCCCATTAATCTTTTCCAGTTACAGGAAAACATGGGAAACTGAACCTCCATGATGCTCTCTGGCAGAGCTTCCTGATCTCTCAGCTTTTGGCACCTCTGTCTGCTTGCACTATTGCAGCTGTCTCACCCAGAGTCTCTTATCATCTCTGAGCTTTCCTTTTTCTCTGCCATCTTTGACTCCTTCCTCTGGTCATTTGATTCAGTTTTGGAAGGTTTCAGGTGTCTTTTAAGTATAGATAGTATTAAACTGTTGGTTTATCCTGTTCTGCTTTATTGAAAAGGTGGCTATGGAGTTTGAATATAGCTTCTAGCCAGTCCCAAGTATACTGGTTTAAAAATTTCTTTCAAACTCTGTCCTATGACAGGTGGGCCACTTGAATTTGTGACAAGGAGAGAAAAACTAAACAGCATAGGGGAAGACAATGTTGCTTTAAAACAGCTAAATTGGGGATTATTGCTACTCATCACATATACATATTTATACATATATATTTATATGTTATAAATATATATGTATATTATATATATATATATATATATGGTTTCATTTAACTAAGATTTTTGCTAAAGCAAGAACTTTATCACAAGATTTGTAAAAGTATTGTGCAAAATTTCTGTACTTTAAGATTTATAAGTTCATTGGGTATGGTTAAAAATTTGTAAACTCTGTAACAAAAAGGGAACTTAAACTTATAACAAAAGGATTGATAATTGAAAATCTTCATTTATCACATCATACTATATATGTAACTTGGATTCAACGCCTGCTCTTTTTAAATAAAGGTTTTTAAATAGCAGTATGTAACTTCACCACCATCTTGATTAAGTTGATTTTGTGGTATAAATCAACTAAGGAAACAACAACAACAAGATATTTTGGAATATGATGGCCTTTGTATGCTATTTTTGTCCTAAAAATAAAAATAACACATGAGGACAAAATCATAAAAACAACATTTATGGAAGATAGGGTTTAAAAACAATGCATATTTCATAAGATATTAAAACAGCACCTATATGGATTTATATACAACGACTAAAACAAAAATGAAAAGTTTTACAGGTGGGGAATACAGGTAGCTCTCTCTTTTAACCTTGCAATATTTTTTAATACCTGAACAACCAGTGAAATTTGGGAAACAACATTAAAGAGGCTACGCTAATCAAAGATGTAAATAAAATCCTTTAAAATTTTATTCCTCAAACATGGCAATATAAATGAGGTTTTGTTTTACTATGTTCAATAGCTTTTTGCTCTCTTTAAAAAAGGTTAAATAAAGAGTAAAAAAGAAAAAAAAAGGTTAAATAACAGGTCATCTGGGTATTAGCTTTATCTCAGAATAGTGTCATGGATTAATCTAAAATATTTGTCCTTGAATATCCTTAAAATTCACTGGGTCTAAAAATTTTACTGATTTGTTATATGCAGAGGTTCTTCTAGTAATTTTACTAATTCTACTTCTCATTTTAAATAGAGGGCTATGGCCAGATACATCCCTGAGTTAATAGGATACCTAGAGGCCTCAGAACCCAGAGAACTAAACCTAAGAAATCCATTTAAAAGGGTCAGGAGAGTGTACTCAGTGTTTGGACTGGGCAGTACTGTGAAGCTGACTCTGGAGGTCTGAGTGCAGGTGAGCTGGCCTCAAGGGTATGAGAGCAGGAGAACTGACCCTGCTTCCTGCTATTTGTGGCAATGGGAGGGTTAGTGGGAACTGTGTTGCAGAGCTCCTCCTGGTGGTGCTGATATGGAAGAGGCAGCAGGCTGACCTCAGCTACCATTCAGGCTGAGACCCAGGACTAAAAATTGGCCCACCCCAAAATCTACATCATCTGTGAACTGTTGGAAACAAGAAAAAGCTAGTCTTGGTGATCCAAAGCTGCAGGTTCTCCATGATACGTTGTAACAACATGATAACCAACAACAATATTGATGGGGTGACAGAAGCCAGACTCATTGCAATGAACGTTTGCAAGTGAAGATGTGGGAAAGAAGGGTATACTGTGGAACACACTGTGATACACTACAGCTTCCATGATGAGATGTTTTCTATGCTTTGTTTTGGAGGTTACAGAGGCGGGGGCAGATATGAGGGAATGGGGAGATGAGTGGGACTGGGGTGAATAATGTGAAACTTACAAAGATTAAAAAAAGAAAAAAGTTGAAAGAAAAAAAGAAAAGAAGGGTTAGAAAAAAAGAACAGATGTTTAAAGTCATGAGATAAGATCTGGCTTGGGATTTGGATAGATTAAGATTGTAGAGATGTGTATCATTCTATATAAGGGATAACAGAGGTTTAAGAAACATATGGATGACATGGGAAGGTAAGGGATAAAAGAGAAATTAGGAATGTGGGGAAGGAGTTGAGAAACTAAAGAATCAGGGCCAAATCTATGAGCAGGAGAATGTGAGATGTTCCTGTCTTATGATGCAGTAAGACAATGCCCAAAGCAGTTCGGCAAAAGAATGTCTCTCCTTACTTAAGGTTTATCCAGACAAACAGAAACTGACTTAACAATGTATGTCTATATCTTTGTCGTTCCCAACTTTGTAAAACTTCAGTTATTTGGATAAACTGAGTCACACAAGGAACTGTGATGGTCTGTAATGATGCAGTATGAAAGGACCAATAAAAATAAGATTTCCAGTTTCTCTATGGGCTGCATTGTAGAAGAATTTTAATTCAGCAACATGGCTGCTTTGGTAAGGGATTACATCCAAAGACCTTCTAGGTTCATGTGATCTTGATCCAGCTGAAATGATACACCTTTAATCCCCCTGGGTGAAATACAGATATGCCCTTAGTACATACATTTAATCCAAAACAATGAAAGTAAAGTTAGTTTATGGAAAGAAGCAGCCATATTTGAAAGTGACATCTAATTGAGAGGTGGACAAAGTGATGAACCAGAGGAAGATTTGACAGAATGAGTCAGAAATAGGATATACCTAACTCACACAAGAACAGCATAGGAAAGAGGTGATGAGAAGAAAAGAGAAGAGAAGAAGAGAGGGAGGGAGAGAGAGAGAGAGAGAGAGAGAGAGAGAGAGAGAGAGAGAGAGGATGATGGGGGATTTACAGAGACAAGTTTCAGAGAAAACAAGTTAGATATAGCAAGACAGATTATCCAAAATATGAGAAGGAGCCAGAAGACTAGAGTATTGACAAAGTTAGCACGAGGCCAAGCAGAACAATTAAGGCAAAATCTGGGGGAAGATGGATTTAATCAGACATCTTGGTAGATTATACTGTCTGTAGACTAGAAGCTTCCAGGGCTAGGCCCAGAAATAGTTAGAACAGAGAAAGAAATGTTCTGGGCTCATGAGCCATGTATTAACACAGTTTGGGGACCAATCTCACCTCATACCTTTATCTGGTGAAATAAAAGATACTTTTACACAGCATTAATGATTTGAAGCTTTATTTTTGGTACTAAAAGATTTTCAATTAAGGAATTGTGATTTTTAAGCCTCAAATTTAAAATAAATAAGACTGTAAAATCCTATTCTACTAACTTGTAGACATGTTAAAGATAAGACATGCAAGTTAATAGTCATTCACCTTATAAATAATCAAATTTTTTAATGTGATCAAAGTGAGGCTTATGATTATGCTAAATAAAAATGCAATTTTTTTTCAGGGACATGCTTTATTTAGGCTTCTGCATATGTTTTCAAGGTTAAGCCTAAAGCAAGGAACTAAAAACAGGTAAAGTTTATTTAAAATCAGGCAAAATTAATAGATGGCTCTCAAAATTTTCAGAAATCTTCTGAATATGGCATATAAAACTGTTTAACAAAAAGGGCTTTCCATGATAGACAAAAATGCCATCTCCTAATGGCCTCCCTATGGTCTCCTCCAAAGATGATTCTGCCTGGATTGTGGTAATGTTATTTACTGGGCAAAATAGTCCCATGCCTCACCAATAGCCAGGACCCTGTCTGAATGGTGAAGAACCAGGACACTGGAGAATTGACTGTCCCTTTTTGCCTCACCAAGGAAGGACAGTTTCTTAAGTTCCTAATAGAAAGGTCTCTGGGATTTTTTGAGTCTGGCAGTAAAAGACCGATATTGCCCTGTGTGGCAGTCAAAGAGTTAATGTTGTCCTTGTGTGATCATTGAAGATTGAAGGCACTCTGCATCCATGGAGATTACAGAGATTGCCAAGGAAGAGCCTGGTTGATCATCCAGATAGCTGATAAATCTCTCCGTCATTTTAATTGATTCAGAGGCCATTTGGTTTATACTTCCTGTTCAAATGTATCCTAAGATCTATGATAGGGTTGATGACTGTAGCTTCATCAGTTTAGTAGCAGCTGTCTAATCAGTCCATTTCATATGTAAAAATTAGATCTTGGTTTTCCTAGAGCAATTCAGTCTCCTGGTGAGAGAATTAAACTCATCAAAACAAGTTTCAATGTAACTTTTTAGCATTCTTTTATTTATAGGAACTTGGTACTGCTCTCCATAATCAAATGCTGTGTCTCGGGATAAAAGATTGAATAAAAAAGAAAAGGTTCTGAGGAAGTACAAATTGTGAGGTTTGAGGATATGAAAGCTTAAGCAAGTTATGAGGGTCTAAGGAAATGACTTAAGGTAAGTTGTAAGAGTGGGGAAATATAAAACTTCAAAATGTCATATGTTGTTAAGACTTCCATAGTTCATAGTTTTAACATATTAATCAATGGAGTTTTTATAAGCTATTAATTTAATGTTGGTAAACAATGACTACTATTATCATAGTCATAAGCTCAAAATTTTAAATTTCCTCTGATTGTTTCCTAAGTGTAGACTTTACAGTGCTTCTCATTATGCTAAAACATCTCTGTTCAATCTATATGTGTCAATTCAAGCCTCTGGACAGAGAAAATAATGTTTATGTTTTTAACCTTAAATCATTTGTTTATGGATCCCTTAGTTTTTACTATGACCCAAAGGTGAGAGTATACTGCAGAAGTTTACTGATGTCTGTTTTAACTTAAAAGAATTCATTTAAGTTTCAGGGAATCACAACTTGCCTGCACCTGTAACAGTCAAACATAGTGCAGATAAGTACTCCTGTCATGTTAATCAACACCCTAAGCTCCCTTTCTATTGTCTATTCCATGGAAGGATTTCCAAATGTAATATTTTCCTTAAGTTCCTTAACTTTAACTTCTCTTCCTAGTCTATATCTATCCTGGCATCAGTTGTGGACTACAAACTGCTCCAAAGTTATCTGTACCACACCAATATTACAAAACTGGAGAGTCCTGGACTTGCTGAAAGCTGATGTAAACCAATACAATGATTGTTCCCTACCAGGTACTTCTGATGAATGCCCCATTGCCTGATTCTCTATCCTGCCTTTAACTAACATTCCAGCCTTTCTGTGTCCCATTTTCAGCTACAAAGCAGTAACAGAATAGAGTACATCACCTCTTATCCTTAACAAAAAGGCTGGAATGGCAGGTCCAAATGAAACTAGTTTCCCTCCACTAGAAGGAGTCACTTCCATTCTCTGAGGCAAAGGGGACATATGGATACCTATAGGGACTACTGCCATACTAGGACTTATGCTGTCCTTCAGACTCCTTCAATATCAAGAATTAAAACCACATATTAAAACCACATAGACTAAGATCTGTCAACAGGTTGAATCATTAACTGAAGTAGTTCCACAATATGGTAGGATGGTAGACCTGTTCTATGCAGAACAAGGAGGCTATTGTATGGCTTTAAGAAAAAAAATTGGTTTCTATGCAAACCAATCAGGAATCATTGGAGATGATTTGACTGTATTGAAAAACAAACAACAAACAAACAAAAACAATAACCAACCAACCAACCAAACAAACAAACAAAACAAAGCAAAACAACAACAACTAACCTCCCCCAAAACACTTAAAAACAAAACAAAACAAACAAAGCAAACCCAACAAACAAAAAATCAAAAACTAAACTAAGCAACCAAACAACAACAACAACAAAGCCCCATCATAGACAGAAAAAAAAAACCTTCAAAATGAAGCAAGCAATTGGTTCCCGTTCTCATTTTCAGATCCCTCCTGGCTAATAACTGTCTCTCTTTTGCAGGACCCCCTAACACATACTCCTGATGATTACTATTGACCATTGAATTATCAATGACTTAACCCAATATATAAATTCCCATATGGGTATCATTAAACTTCTGGCCATTAAATTCCAATATTAAGAGGTACCTAATGCAGAGTTAAGATTTTGACTGAGTATGTGATGGCTAATATATTTTAAGTTTAAATTACTGTGACTAAGAGATCTATGAAACAAAATTGCCTCTTGTCTGAAAGTCTCACTGGCTCAAAGACAGATGAAATGTTAAGGAATGTTAAGGGTAATTCTTGTCTTGTAAGAAACTGTTGTGTATCAAGATAATAGTCACAGTGTGAACCAGTTATTCTGCTTCTGTAACCAAATATTTCTTTCTCAAAACAACCATGACACCTGCAAGGTATATGTTTGCTAAAAGCTGTGGTTTTACTTAGGCAAAGATATGTGAATGTACGTAAGCAGAATGTAACCTCCTGATTTCAGGATGTATGTCTGCATACAGGTGGAATGTAACTTTATGCTTAACTGCCTTTATAAACCCTTTTCTTATGTGGCTTGGTGCTACATCATAGGAACACTGAGGCATAGGTATAGCCCTGGCCAACCAATATCTGAATAAAAGCCTCTTCTTTATTAAAAAATAAATGTATTTTTTGTTGGACTGATGAATCTCTGAGTGACCCCAGTCCCATATAAACTAGCAATCCATAAAGGAATCTTGTCTTTTCCTCAAATAAATTACATAATCTTAATTAATTAGCAGTCAGTTCCTTCCCTTTAATAATATCACTTTCATAATGTCTTAGAGTTCCACATACAATGACTGAGTTTACTGAAGCAGCAAAAAATAAACTGAGGCTGTTTTTTATTTTAGACACCAAGGTATATAGGCTTTGGTCAGTATTAAAAACATAGGTGTGAAGGGAGATGAATATAATTGTGATCTCAGAAAGCTACAAACTAGTAAGGTGTCAACAAATTCTGTCTGTGAGTTTGTGTCATATAAATGATACACAGTGTCCTGAATGGATGTAATTGTGCTGAGAATAAGTGTCTTATCATCTTCCATTGGCTGGGATGAATTGCTCTTCCTGAGGAGGTGACTGATGACATGCAGAACTGTTACTGAACTTTTTAAAAATTATTAAATATTTATTTATTAACTAACAATATTCACTTATAAGAAATACCAACAATTTCTTAACTATTAACCCTACAAATTCCTACAACCCCTTTAACCTAACCACGAACCTATTGATAATTATTTTCCTAACCTTTTAGAAGGATACAGTCTCTGGGGCAGGTCCTCAGTTGTCAGGAACACAGTCTTTGTTGTAGATTCTTTAACGCACTTAGCAGTCCTTTTTCTGGATCTCAAATGTAGATTCGTCAGGGTAAGTTGGCTATCACAGTATTACCTTAAATAAGGCTTGATGCTTTCTTCTCTCCCTTTGCATCAGCAACTCTGCCTCTCTGCCTCAGAGTCCTTAAAGCCAGTCACAGTTTCCTTTAGGCCACTGTTCAGACAGGTCAAACCCCTCGAGGCAAAAGTTGAGCAACGGGGTTTAAGTCCTTGGCCTTTTGGTGTCTTGCTGAGGCTTTCTTTGCTCATCAGCTTATTTCTGCCTCAGGGAGATCTGGCCATCAAATGATGGTCAGAACTTTTTTCAGCAGGACTCTTGGAGCTCTCTGGCATGTGGGGGGGGGGCCTCTTCTTTTTGATGGGCTCCATGCACTGTCCTTAAATAGGAGAAATTCTGTTTCAGCTTAATTTCGGCTCCACCCACTTAGCAGCTGAAAACAATGCCAGGCAGATACTTTGTTTCTTAAGTCTATTAAGTCTTTCCTGTTTTTCCTGACTTCAACCTTGTTTTTTCAGTTCATTAAGTCTTTCCTGTTTTTCCTGACTTCAACCTTGTTTTTTCAGTTCATTAAGTCTTTCCTGTTTTTCCTGACTTCAACCTTGTTTTTCCACAAGCTGATAAGCTAATTACTCACAGCCAAGTTGATCTTCATGCCCTGAATTGAGAGACTATCAGAAACCCCTATATATTTTCTAAATCCAATTTAATTATTCTAACTCCCTACATAGAACATCTAAGCAGATTGAACAGCTAAACACAGTAGTAGAGGCAGGAACAATCTTGATGAGGAGGGATGGCTGTGGGAAACAGGTGAATGCTATGAAGAGGGTAAGCAGAAGACCATTCATGTACATATTTTTAAATTGATGAGTAATAACTGAACATATTTAAAGGGAAAAGTCTTACCAAGTGACAAATATTGTTCATTTGAAAGACAAATTGAGGGACTATGACTGTGAGAACAAGAAATATAGCCATTCGGGGAGAGAACACAAATTCTAGGCTCCTAGAGAAAGAAGAGTTTTCAAAATGGCATCTGAAGACTGAGTTTTTACAGATTAAAATGAAAGAGGAAGAAAAGGTGCTTATCGCACACACTCATCACCATCTCACTGGTCAGTTAGGAGCACTTCAGGATGCTGATCTGTCATTGGTTATTTGCGCCCTCTAGGCCAGGTAAGAATTGTGATGAGCAACAGAAGGCCAGAATGACCTTTGTGACTGAAGTCTCATGCTTCATGTTTCCCTGGGTAAAGAGTTTTGTCTTCTCGTTCTTGTGACATTCTAAGTTTTCTTTCACAATGTATTCAGCCTACTGATCAAATCTGTTTACCTAGTATTCTCATAAACTTGCTTATTTATACTTTCTTTGGGTAGAGAACATTTGAACACTGCCAAGAGCCATTCAGTAAGTTACAGTAAGCAAATGAAGATTTCTGGAGATGGTCTACCATTTTGCAAAGCTATGATGGATTTTCCCCTGAAAGGCATGAATCCCAGGGGCTATGTCTCAAGCTTGCTTCTTGCTACTGATATGTTTTCCCATGCTTATCAGTTATGTTTGGCATAATGCAATTGAGCATGAATAGACCCCCACTGCTTATGGCATGGTGTTATTGTTTCATAGGTATTATTCACTCTGGTTGGGCAGATTTCCTGTAGAATCAATATGATGTACTTTTATGTAATAATGCTGTTTATATGAATTGATGATTTCATAATTCCTGATTTCATAGTATTCCTGATTATATAGCACTCCTACACTATAGCAAAAATTGATAGGAGCTCTGTGAACTTCCATGTCAAGCACATAAATTGCACCAGAAAGAGAGATAGGCTTGGGACAGATTCAGGACCTATGCAAACTTTCAACCTAGGTTAGGGCCAAGGATAGATTGCAGGTCTCTGTGTGCACCAGGATAACAAAAATTTACTGATTTGAACTTTTAATGAACTCAGATGGCTGGGGAATGTCTAATTAAGCATGAGTCTAGATGGAAGAACATGCAAACTGCTCTGCTGTAACCCCATAACTGTATCTACTTATGACATGAACTAATGTCTTATACTTATTATGAATTTATAGAATGTAGAGGTAGATAAGGAATGTTCAGTTAAGTACGAGAAACATGCAATCAGTAACTTGTTGTAAATCCCTCCTGTTGTAGTTATCTTATCTGTTTGCTTTTATGGAAGTAAGTCTTCTTCTTACATAGACAGCTTTGCTTAAGGAAGTATAAAAACCCAAAGTCAGAAATAAAAATTGTTGCAGCCCTTCTGCTTCATCCACTGACTGTGTGTGTGTGTGTGTGTGTGTGTGTGTGTGTGGTTTTTGTTTCTCTTAGTAGTTCACAAAGAGTTAATGAGCCTCTGAACTCCTACAGGCTAGTCATAGTCCCTAAGTAAAAACAGTCCCTTGGCTTGGGTGATTAACTTCCCTAGCTCCCAGCAACCCACAGATGAAGTAGGCTTCTAGGTTAAATGCACTGTAGGCTTCCAAAATTTTAACTTCCTGCTACTTTCCACATGAGGCATCTTTAGAAGCATTGGCTCTGACTCTAGAAGAGTGACAGGAAACTCAGAGTTTCTTCACCAGCTACAAGCACTGTTGGTCTGGAGCCACCAAGCTCAGCAGCCCCAGCTCCATCCCTTTTTTTTTCTTTTCTTTTTTTTTATCATGTTCTTTTTTTTTATTAAATACTTTATTTTTTTTCTTCAAGTTACATCTCAGTAACAAACCCCTCCCTATTCCCCCTTCCTAACCCGCCCTTCCACCCTCTTCCCCCCAGAAGTTTCCCCTTTCAGTCCAACAGATGGTTCCTTCTCTTATAACAGTAAGTATTATACAAAACAATAGATATAAATATGCCACATTTATGAGAGTAAATTGGCCCAGTATACCTTCCCAATGTCCAGTTTATACATATTTGGCCCCTGACTTTAACATTCTACTATCTAACCAATTCCATGAGTTTAAAGGTCTATATGTGACTCAACATTCATACTATCTTGCAATACACTTTTAAGAGTATCTTCTTAGATCTATAACACCCTCTTGATTCCTAAACAGTTCAAAATTTAACTATGAGACTCTAGCTGTCTATTCTTCAACCACCTCAGAGACCTGAGAGGGATAAATATATTTGCTTATATAGGAAGTGCAGGGCCTGCAGCTTCCAAAAGTAAGAAAGAACATACCAATGACTGCCTGGACAGTTCCCATTTTCTCTCCATACATTCCAGCATCAATCTTCAGCCTTTGGGTCCTGTTTCTCTGACAGACATTTGTTGTAGAGCAGGGATTATGAAGGACTTACCTACCCTGTCTTGGCAGAGTTAGGCTGTCGACTTCCCTGCTACCAAGTTTTGTCCTTTTTGGACAGCAGTCTATCTGCAGTTGGTGCAAGGGGTTTTTTCATGCCAAGAGAAAGGCTTGCCACTAATTCAACCATCTTACAGTGGAGGTTCTTCGAGACTACAAGCTGATAAATGGTCCTGTCTTAATGGGTTTTGGAGGTTAGCCCCAGGGAATTCCTACTTTTCCTTTTCTGTATCCTTCTTCCTCTCCTATGTAGGAGTGCATGGGCTTGAGAAAAATGAGATATAGACATAGCACAGGAAGGTCCAGGAAGAAGGGACAGATTATTGAATATGCCCTTATACCTTTGTATATTGATACAAAAATTAGTAGTTTATTTGGCTAAAGTGGTATTGACCATTGTTTATTGTGCAAAAATAAGATTGTATTGGATTACATCAGTATTGATCTTTGTATATTGATACAAAATTAAGATTATAGTTGGCCACAATGGTATTGACCCTTGCATATGGACGTAATATTAAGATTATATTGGGCTACATAGGCATTGATCTTGGTATATTTCTTTTCTTTTTTAAAAAATATTTATTTATTACTTCAGGTTACATCTCTATCACAGTGTCCTCTTTCCACCCCTCCCAGTCCTGCCCTCCCACCCTCTATCCCCTATCCCTTCCTTCCTACTACTCTGGAATGTAGTGTCCCTACATAACAGTACCCTGCCCCAGTTCAGCAGTCATATAAGGGCCAAGAGCCTCCTCATACACTGGGGGCCTACAAGGCAGCACCATTAGGGAAAAATGTCTCATTGACAGGAACAAAATGGCAGTCTAAAGACTGGGAAAAATCTTCACCAACCCTACATCTGACAGAGGGTTAATATCCAAAATGTACAAAGAACTCAAGAAATTAAATGCCAAAAAACCAAATGATTCAATCAAAAAATGGGAAACAGAGCTAAACAGAGAATTCACAAAGGAGGAATCCCTAATGGCTGAAAGACACTTGAAGAAATGCTCAACATCCTTAATCATCAGAGAAATGCAACTCAAGATGACTCTGAGACTCCATCTCACACCTGTCAGAATGGCTAAGATCAAAAGCTCAAATGACAGCACATGTTGGAGAGGTTGTGGAGAAAGGGGAATTCTCCTCATTGCTGGAGGGCAGGCTTGTGCAACCACTATGGAGGTCAGTCTGGCGATATCTTGGAAAACTTCAAATAGCTCTGCCTCAAGACCCAGCCATACCACTTCTGGGTATACATCCAAATGATCCCTCACCAAATCACAAGGAAGTTTCCTCATCTATGTTTATAGCAGCCTTATTTTTAATAACTAGAAACTGGAAATAACCCAGATGTCCCTCAACTGAGGAATGGATTAAAAAACTGTGGTACATCTACACAATGGAATTCTACTCAGCTGTCAGAAAGAATGAAATCATGCAATTTGAAGCCAAATGGATGGAACTGGAGAAGCTCATCCTGAGTGAGCTAACCCAGACTCAGAAGGATGCACATGGCATCTATTCACTTATAATCGTATTTTAGTTATATAGTACAGGATAACTATACTACAACCAATGCATCAAAGGGAACATTAACATAGACTTTTTTTTCCCTTTTCTTTCCATTCAATAGTCTTCTGTGGAGTTTCTCAGTGGTCAGTGAAGATAGATGGTAGAAGCTAACAACTTTTGATCCTCAAGAGTTTTTTTTTTGTTGTTGTTGTTGTTTTTTACTAGAAACAATCAGCTTCTAGTCCAAATACGGCAAGAAACCCCAACTTTTGGATCTTTTCTCTTTCAGACTCTGGTGTCCTGCCTCAGTTTCCCCTGGTGTCCAAACTGGTCTTTGGCAGGACATATCTCTTTTAATAAGATACATTTTGGTGTCCACTATGAATCCTCCCATCCTTATCCTCAGGAGTAAAGATGTCAAGCTATGAAAAGAACATGAAGAAACCCACCAACTGATCTATCCAGCAGTGCTCTCTCCAATCTGTTTTTACTTGTCTGATGTTGGCCCTTTCATTTCTTGTTTGTATTTTTTGTTTACCTTTTACTTTTCCTGCTTTCCAAGTTTCTATAGAGTGATCAAGTTTTCTACTACAGTTTATCTTTTCCTTTAACTATGCAATGTTAGTTGTATGTGACCATTCTTTCTTTGACAGTATCCACTGCTTCATTTGCATCCAACATGGTGTCTATTGCCTGTATCAGCCTAAGACTATGCTATGCTACCTTATTTTACTTAAAGACATTATTACCTACTGTTTTCTCTTGCATATATTTTCTTTCCAAGATAATCAATGGGTTTATATTTTTTACCTCAGATTGTTTTCTTTCTTGATCTTTTGTAATGGTTTTGTATATCCATTTCCTTATTTGATGGCTTTATTTTCTACATATTCATTAACATAGGTAAGAGTTAACATAATTGTCAAAATTTCAGTAAATTTTCAGGTGATTTTGCTAGCAATTTCTTTTTGAATGTTTGTGTCACCTTTATTTATTTTTCACCTCAATTATTGGCATATATCCAAAATCATATAGAAAATAATATATACAGTAAAACTTGGAACCATATTAATAAATAAAATAAATTTATATTTAACACTGTTATGCCAAGAGTAATGGCAGTTGCTAGCTATCAAGTTAATATATACTGCTTCTATTTTACAATAAGGAAACTGAGACATGGAGAGATTCATGTACTTGTTAAAAGGCATATATAGGTGCTCAGTGGCAGATATGACATTTGAAGAGGGAGATAATGAGTGCATATTGCTCTATAGCCCATCCACCTAACTACAATATATATTACTTAGAGGAAGTAGAAATTAACTAAGAAATCACTAAGAAATTGCTTGCATTTTTTTTAAGTATTTTAGCTCCAAGTTTGTAATAGAGTTGTAAGATTTGTTTAAATGAGGGTTTATTTTTTATGGTTATTTAAGCATTTATTGGATCTACTTCTCTGTCAAAGTTTCTCTATTATGTTTATGTCAAAGTTTCTTAAAACCCAACAATTATGACAACAGATTAGCAAACTGATATGTCATGTATAAAATTGAAATTGTTACTTTTGCCCCTGATATGTGAGTTGTATCTGAAATTTTTTAGTTCTACATTTATTCTTGGCTAGAGAACACTGTCATAGTAATGTCTAGTCCCTTTACTGTGTCACATGGATATTCTTATTTTTATAAATATGCTTAATTCTGGATAGTTGGATCACAGCTGGGCATAAGGCTTATTGATGCAGTGCATGCATGCTGTTGTTTATGAGTTCTATTCACAAGAGTAGAAATATCCACCTCTATCTCCTTCCCTCCCTCACTCCATCCCTATGTATCACTACCTAGTAATCTATGACATAAAGAAATGAAATAATTACATAATTCTAACATTACAAAATAATCTTAAATACTTAAAAAAATCTATGTGAACCTTAAAGGCCACACAAATAATAAGGTAGATGTTAATCTCATACTAATCATATGTCTGATGAGGAAATGGAGGGAAAGATAAAAAATGAATTGAAAAGTAATGATAAGTATTTCTGGAAAATTATTTCACAATGGTTCAATAACTAGGGAATGTATGAGAATATGAACCCAGTCCAAGATATGTGTAGCATATGGGGAATTTCTGCTGGTGGGGTTGAAGTCATTGAGTTCGAGGTTTCCCAGTATGAAAACATACTCTGAACTCAATGTCAAATGACAGACTCCCTTTTATCAGTGGAAGCCCTTCCTCCACCTGATATGAGGAAACTTCAGATCCTCTAAGGAGTCACATAGCCCCATACTTCTCTTATAGGAAACCTATCCAGTGAACACCCGGAGATTTCTGGAAGTAATTCTCCATGCTAATAAATCTATTAGTGCTTTGGCTTTCAACCAATGATATTTGTCTATGACTCTAACCTACCTAGAGTACTTTTTCCACCCCTACTTGGGATAATTAGTACTTAATCAATGAATCACTTCCAAAACCCCTCCCCACTACCCAAAAGTTTATAATGCCTCTGATTCATGAAATAAATTCTCTTTCTTCATTCTTCCACCATGACCATCTGAGTCTCAGCTGTTTATTTTGGGTTTGGGAAGGAAATGTTCTTCCTTTCATGAAGAATTCACTGCCAAGGCTGCCTGGATAGCCAGGCTTGCATGGAACACCAGCTTTTTTCTTGCTGCCACCACAGCTGCTCCGCTAGGCTCATGTTTTATTCACCACGACCAGTCATCTCAGTCACCTTCTCCAAAGCTCCAGTTTCCCCAGTGTACTCACCAGCTGCCATAGTGGTCATCTGTCTCTGAGGCAGCCTCTAAACCTGCCTGAACCAAGACAGAATCCTGAAGCCTCTTTTGCTAGCCCAGGAGCTCCAAGTTTCTTGATGCTGCCTGGACTGGCATGGTGCCCACAGTTCAGCTAAGAGAGCTGATAATCTTTCACTGCATGCATGAGTCTACCCTAACTCTCAACCTTTCTTATTAAAAGAGTTGTAACACTTGCATGTTGGAGAAAATTCTTTCTCTTGTCTCTCCAGCATATCCTGTGCACAGATCCTGGCCCATGTCTAACCATTTTCTACCCAGAAACTGACAGAAGTTGGAACTTCCAGTGAAGAGGCATGCATAAGGCCTGAGTTCCCTAAAATATGCAGAGCAGCAATAGCAGAGAACTTAACTACAAGACTTTGATGAACAAAGTAAAAAATATATACATATCCTTAAGGAAGTCTCCTATTAAAGTAATGCACATTATGGTGAGCTACAAAATGACATTTTTTTTTTCATTTTAACTAGTCATTGCTTTTCTGGCATATGCAGAATAGAAGTTTGACTAAGCCTTCATGGTGAGTCAGGTCACTATTATGGTAAAATATGCACTTTAAGAAGCCTGTTAGGTGCTACCTCTTTATTTGTAAAGAAAAATGATTTGTTTACCATATAAACAACAATTTGTGTTGTACAACACTGTCATTGGTAATACACAATTTTACTTGCTGATAAAGTCTAGGGCCCACAAAGAAGGGAAAATAAATGATATTTGTCTCACTTAGAGCTTCTTAATTTATTTAGTAAAATCACCATGAGTTGTATCTAGTTTCCTATAAATGATATAACTTTAATCTTCTAATGGTTGAAAAATCCATTGTGTATATACGCTTCATCTTTCCCCATTTTTTGGTTGTTTGACACCTAGGTTTCTTTCATCATTTACCTATTTTAAGTAATGTCTCTCAAAAATATTGACTTGGAGTTTTGGTTAAATACCAAAAAGTGGTAGAGGTGGGTCATATGGTAGATCTATTTCTAGTACCTTGAGAAATCTCTTTATTGATTGATTTTGATGGTATCTGGATAAGTTTACCTTCCCATCAACAGCATAAAAAAATTCCTTTTGATTCACATCTTTCTCAGCATTGGTGTTACCTATTTTCTTGGTGGCTGCCATTTTGAATGGTGTGAGATAGAATGTCATTGTAGTTTATATGTGCTTTTCTTTGATGATTAACAATGTGAACCTTTAAAAACATTTACTGGCTATTATTACTTTGTTATTTGTCAACTGTGCATACATTTTATTAGTCTTTTAATTGATTGTTTTGTTTAGTTTCAGGTGTTTAGTTTTTATTTTTTGTAAAATCTAGATATTGATCCTACACACAATATATAGACACTAAACATTTTTTTTCTATTCTGTTAGTCATCTTTTTACGCTAATTATATCTTCTTCCTTGTGAAGAAGCTTTTTAACAGCATGAAAATAATTATAACCTGAGATGCTGGAATCTTTCAAGAAACTTTGTCTATGTCTATCTCTTAAATGATTTTTTCCATGGTTTCCTGTAAGACTTTCAGGCCTTATATCATAATCTTCAATGCAGTTGTAATTGATTTTAATACTTGTGAAATATAAGCTTCCAGATTCATCCTTTACATGAGTGATATTCAGTTTGGTTAACATCATTTGCTGAACAGGCTATCTTTTCCACAATATATATTTTTGGCATAGTTGACTTTCTTAGTGTGGCCAGAAACCTGTGAGTAGATGGGTCTTAAGGGTGTGGAAATAATATACCACTATTATTCTGTTAAATGGACATATATTAAAATGAATCTTAATGAATTATTGTTATATACATAGGTATAACACTCTTTTCACTCTTTTTAACTTCAACCTAGGGCAATACTATGATATTGTCAGCCCTTAAAGTAGTGTCTTGGATGTTTTTTTTTTTTTTTGCTGTTGTTTCTTTGTATCCCTTTAATGAGAAATCTTTGTGAATATTTTCTTGCAATGTCCTCTTTCCTCTTTATATTTTTGTTTATCAGAACTTCTCACAGCATTACTCTTAATTCAGAGACCTTCCTCTGTTTTCCCTCTTTTTTCCCCCTTCAAACCTAATTTCATATCCATTCCTCTTCACTCCCTTTGTTGTACCTTGTTTTCTGTTCCCACTCATTGCCTGTTGTAATTGCCTCTGCAGTTCACTCTACTTCCCTCTCTCCAGGGCTAGTCAATTTTCTCAGTATTCTCTGGCTATATTAATCTTTCTAAGTACTGGAGTTGTTTCAATTTTCTGACACAAAAGAGTAACACATATAATGGCCCCCAATGGTATTCCAAGATGAACATAATCTTGATTTTGGCATTTCAGACATTATTGTAATTCACTGTTACAAATTTTCCTCTGATCTGAGTCTATGTTACAGGTATGTGAGAAAAGACATTGAGTACTCAGCATTTTCAGAAAATCAGCATGATATTCAGGGATCAAATCTATAGGGTTTTCTTTTCTTCATATTTCTGAGTTTAGTAGCTCTGATCTGGAGTTCATCTTGATGGCTCTGAAATTAACTATAGCTCTACAGGTAACATGGATATCATCTTTGTCCACATTCTTGTCTATAAATAAAAGTATTGACACTCTCTAAATCTTTGACTGTGAGGGAATATTCTGTGTTGTGTCCTGTATGTATTCTTAGAGGACTGGGAAAGGATATCCAATTATTCATCCATCTGTACATATTTATAGAGCACATATGTATATGTCAAGTTTAACTGCTTTAAGTGTTTCAAAAGTAACTCTGAAGAAAACAACCAATATCCCTTTGATGTTATAGACTTAGATTAATAAGTATGTGTGATATGTATGAAGGAAGATATTATAAAGAAGCACATAAGATTTCATCTAGTGATGGGAAGTATGGAAAATCCATAGGATATGAGACAGATTTTCATCTTTTTCTATTTGGAGAGTCCCAAAATGACAGCAATAAAATGTATGTAAAATTGGAGCATAGAAGATTGGTGAAGGGAGAATGGGAAATAACAGAGAAGGAAGAATTTGGTGAGACAATAGATGTAATGGCAGAGTAGGGGAGTGAGTTTGAGGAGGGATAATTAACACCAAAGACCTTTGAGAATATCACTTTTTAAAGCTTTTTAAAATACATTCACATATAAAAAGAGTTTAAATAAAGTTACCCTACAATTGGAGAGAGTGTTCCTCTTACACACCATAGGCTATCAAATAAAATAAAAAAAAACTAAAACCAGAAATGAACTACTTTTTTTTTTTTTTTTTGGAATTGTTTGCCAGTAATGTCTGTAAAACCCCCAATAGTATGGACTATTGCCAGTGTTCTTGGTTACCGAAAACTTGATAACTAGATCCTAGTGCAGAAGACACCATATATTTAAGGCATAACATTAAGAAATAATGCTTGTATCTACTGAGTGGCCTATTGCCTAGCATCTTATAGAAAAATCATTTCTATGTTTCCATATGTGTATTTTTGTACTTGCCTTTTTTTAGTCTTTGGTAATTTCATATATGAAAACAATGGACTTAGATCATATCCATCTACATACAAATCCAAATCCAAATCATCAATTTAAACACATAGAGCTGAAAAGAATGTATGGTAAATCTATTTGCATTATATAAACTCATCATAAGTACCCATTTCCCTCAGCACAGTTCAAATGTTGGTGAGAAACTAATCCTTCCCTGATAGCTGTTTCTCAGCCAATCTGAGTGAGGTTAAAATTCTATAATGCTTGTAGAGAGCTGCGATGTGCCGCGCCTTAAAGATAGCACCGGTTTCCGCCTTCCACCAGCCCGACGGTGAGCGCTCTCAGTGGTAAACAAGTCCGTATTTGGCAAAGACCGCTGATCTGGCTTGCTTCCGCATACGTGGGCCTCTAAGATAGCACCATGTGGCTTTACTTGATTGGCTGTTCATTTAGTATTTAGCCTGTGGGTTGGGTCTGCCCCATGATTCGGAAGACTGTTTTCAAGGGACCTGAATAAACTGCTGGAGAAGAGCTTTTGTGAGTTGCGTCATCCTTGCTGGTCGACGGGAACGCGACAAATGCTATCAAAGGAGAAAAGTAATAATATGTTTTACCCAGGGGTGAATCATGAGAGATACAGTAATGGTTGACTTGGCAGGACATACCCACTTTTGCAATATTGGTGTAAGTGTTATAAGAGTAACTAACCACTTTTGGATTGGAGTTTGGGCTTTCTCCACAGACAAAATGCATTCCTAGCATCATTTTTGGGGCCACCTCCTGAGTCTAGATAGGTCATAGATTATAGAAATGTACCTGCTATGGGTATAGTATTAAATTGATGCCTAATATCTTTCCATTATACTGATAGATTAGTGCGTCTCTCAATCTTTCTCAGAGATGCTTCCTTTAGCAGTAAATTGAGATTAACATAGATATCTACAGCTGGTCAACAGATAGAAATTAAGAGACAGTGAGTGCCCAGTCCTAAATGGGAACTCCACATCATACCTCTGGGATGGAAAGTTTGTAAGAGTCAGAGGTGATAATGACTATACTAAAACCACTGCTTTCAGGATGTTATCAGAAAATTCATAGTAATAACAATAGTATGCATAGACCCCAGTAAATCCAAGGTTGATAAAATTCAAGAATAGAGGGAAGATATGGTCATGAAGTTCCACCTCTAGCTGAGTAATTATTGGTAGTTGATGGATACTTTAAGAAACAAGATAAGTTTCAAAGATATCACTCGTGAGAGGCAGGCTACCAATGTCAAGTAGACAGCTCTCATATACACATACAGATACACACACACACACACACACACACACACACACACACACACACATATATATATGCAGGCAGTACTTAGTGGACTCAGTGGGTTAAAAAAATTGAAAACAACAAATGAATTTGGGAAGGAATAGTGTTAGGAAATAGGAGAGAAATTGAAGGGGAAGACATCAGGAATGAACTTCATCAGAACACATTGTAAAACTTATAAAACAGTGGGAGATGATTAAATTGGTGGTAAGCCATTCTCTTGGCAAGAAAAACCACTTGCTTCAACTGTAGACAGACTTCTGTCCAAAAAGGACAAAACTTGGAAGCAGGTAAGTCGACAGCCTAGCTCTGCCAAGACAGGGTAGGTAAGTCCTTCATAATTCCTGCTCTACAACCAATGTCTGTCAGAGAAATGGGGCCAAATGGCTGAAGATTGATGCTGTAATGTATGGAGAGAAAATGGGAACTGTCCAGGCAGCCACTGGTATGTCATTTTTTAGTTTTGGAAGCTGCAGGCCCTGCACTTCCTATATAATCAGATGTATTTATCCCTCTCAGGTCTCTGAGGTGGTTGAAGAATAGATACCTAGAGTCTCATAGTTAAATTTTGAGTTGTTTAGGAATCAAGAGGGCATTCTGGATCTAAGAAGATGTTTTTAAAATTATGAGGCAAGTTAGTATGAAAGCTGAGTTAGATATAGAACTTTAAACACATGGAGATGGTTAGATAGTAGAATGTTAAAGTCAGGTGCCAAATACATATGGACTGGACATTGGGAATGTATGCTAAGCCATATAACTCTTATAATTGTGGCCTATTTATTTCTGTTGTTTTGTATTGTATTTATAGTTATAAGAAAAAGAACCATTTTTTGGGCTGAAAAGGAGAGCTGTTGGGAGGAAAAATAAATACCTTAAACTAAAAAAAAAAAAAAAAAAGAAGGGAAGAGGATGGTGGGGCTGAGGGGGAGGAGGGTGGAAGGGTGGGACTGGAGGGGGGAGTAGGGAGGGGATTGTGATTGAGATGTAACTTGAAGAAATAAAAAATAAATTATTAAAAAAAACTTATAAAACTTTCAAACAGTAAAGCAAAACAAAATTATATACCTGTAATAAGCCAGTGCTACTAATATTAAACTAATTTGTAAGAACCACAGCAACATGCCTGATCTCTTGGGAAAATACCTGGGAAACATAATCCTTTCACTTTTTAATCAGGTCTTTAAGATTACAAACTCACAAAACCCTCTTGGGTCATTGCCAGGTGGCCCTTGTGACATCAATAGGTGCTATTTAACAACCTCAATGATAGAGAAGGCATTCTGGGAAAAGCCACAACCAGAAATCATGATTCAGAACTCAAGGCTTCTCAGAACCTAGAGAAATGGGGCTCTGGATTAACAACCCCCCAAATTAACAACCCCCACCACCAAAAGCCAAAATTAGTAACTACAGAAAATACTAATTGTTTTTGGGCTATCCACCTTTACAGCTCATCCATGCCATGTGTACTTGCCCCTCTGTGAGCATAGAAAAGAAGCAGTCAGGTCACTTTTGATGTTCCCATGTACAAAGGTAAGTATTGAATTGGATGCATGATTTTCCTTCACTCATACTACCTCTGAGCAACCCAGTTAGTTAGCCTTTGATGTGCCTTGTCTCTTACATTTTGAAATTTCCACTGAACATGAAGTAGGAGGTAGATATCAAACTAGACATAGAACAGAGATGCTATGGAGACAATAATGATCATTGATTCCATGAATATTATTCCAAAAAAATGCTTTCCATATAGTTATGGATATTTCTGTACCTTAACTCCCATAAAATGGAGAAAACAAAGGCACAGAGAAGTATGAGCTGGAATTTATCATTCTATTCTGGTTTTTAATTTCATTTAAATGTTGAAGGTTGAAAGCAACTGGAATTCCATTTTAATGTTACAATTTTTGCTGTTCTTTCAGATATGACTTATGGAAGAATGGCCTTAGGCAATGACTCATTTGTGAAGGAGTTCATCCTATTGGGCTTGACACAACAGCCAGAGCTCCAGCTGCCTCTCTTCTTCCTCTTCTTGGGAATCTATGTGGTCTCCATGGTGGGGAACCTGGGCTTGATTGTTCTGATTGTTTTGAATCCTCACCTGCATACCCCCATGTACTACTTTCTCTTCAACCTTTCCTTCACAGATCTCTGCTACACTTCTGCCATAACTCCCAAAATGCTCGTAAGTTTTGTGAAGCAGAATATAATCTCTCATGCTGAGTGCATGACTCAGCTCTTTTTCTTCTGCTTCTTTGTTATTGATGAATGCTACATTTTGACAGCAATGGCCTATGACAGATATGCTGTCATCTGTAAGCCCCTGCTTTACCAGGTTACCATGTCCCATCAGGTCTGCCTCTGGATGACAGTGGCTGTATACACGATGGGATTTGTGGAAGCCATGGCCCACATAGTTTGCATGCTGAGACTCACATTTTGTGATGCCAACATCATCAATCACTATGTGTGTGACATACTTCCTCTCCTGGGGCTCTCTTGTACAAGCACCTACATCAACGAGCTGGTGGTTTTCATTGTTGTGGGTGTCAATGTAATAGTGCCCAGCCTGACTATATTTATTTCTTATTCCTTGATCCTTTCCAACATCCTTACCATCCATTCTGCAAAGGGTAGATCAAAAGCTTTCAGTACCTGTGGCTCCCATGTAATAGCTGTTTCTCTTTTCTTTGGAGCTGCAGCCTTTATGTATCTTAAGCCTTCTAGTGTATCTGTGGATAAAGAAAAAGTATTTACAATTTTTTATACCATTGTGGGCCCAATGCTGAATCCTTTCATCTACAGTATAAGGAATAAGGATGTCCACATTGCACTACAAAAAACTTTGAAGAAAAAGATATTTACCTAAGTAGAATCTGTATTTCTTATGGAACTAAAATCTCAGGGCATGTGAGGTTTAGAATTAGGGGAAGAAATAATTGAAATGGTAATGTATTGGCAGAGCATTTGCTTACATTCATCAGGCCCTGGATTTAATCCACAGTTTTTTAAATCAACAATGACAAGTACTAAAATAACATTTACTTACAAACATTATGGTAAGAACAGCGTATAATCAAAATTATTTAATATTATCAAAAATTAAATTAGCAAAGAAATTTCAGAAGTAATGACAGTGAAGGATGAATGACCCTTCATCTTTTATAGTAGAGAAAATAGCTTATCTGTAATTTTCACAATCATACCTATCTTTTTCGGTATTGACCACTGAACAAACACATTTTTGTAGCCATCTATCAGCAAATACCTTCTAGCCTTTGAAAACATGAGAGTTTAAGTACAAATCACTGGATGGTATTATACTCAGAAATGGAAGTCAAGGGATTTTCTAAATGTACATATTTATTTTATTAGTTTACAGTATGTATTGGGGAGGTCATATCCTGACCGTCTTTCATGCTAGGCAGGTGTTCTACCACTTAAGCACTACTGTGTCTAGGGTACATTTTTATGCTTTATGTGGCTGTGGCACTGAGATACTGATTTCAGTAGTCTTAGATACTGTGTCCTACTAATTCAGTTAGTAAACCTCTGAGATAATTTATAGGAGATTTCATTTTAAAGGTTCCTTTGTTTCTCAAAAGGCTGAAGTAAGGAGGGGAAATGCCCTTTTCACTCTGGTCTGTTCTCATAGTCTTAAAGCAGTTTGGTAAAGAGGAGCTGATGAGTCTGTTTTTAGCCCATTGCTGTGAAACAGCAATTTAGGTCATTTAGTATAAAGGGAACCTATAGTAGGCTTTCCCATGGACTTGAGGGCAGGTGTATGAATATAAGGACCTGCTGTGTCTTTGTTAGAAAGAATTTGACTAAGCACTTTTGCTATGTGATAGCTAACATGGATTAAGTTTAAATTACTATGAGTAAGAGTTATATGAAAATGTCTCCTGCCTGAAAGCCCCAGTAGCACAAGGATAGATGTAAAATTCAAGAATGTTAAGGACCGTTCTTGTGCAATTTTAAGAAACTGTTGTACATCACAATAATAGTCACAAAGTGAACCACTGTTTCTGCTTCTGTAAGCAAAGCTTGCTTCCTCAAGATGACCAGGATAGCTGCCAGACACATTGTTGCTAAAAGCTGAGATTGTACATAGACATGGTCACACTTAGGTAAAGATACATGCATGTATATAAACAGAATGTAACCTCCTGGTTGCAGGATGTATGTCTGCACATAAACGGAATGTATCCTTAAACTTTACTGCCTTTATAAACCCCAGTCTTATGTAGCTTGACCTTACATCATGGGACTCCCAAGTCTCCAGCTATATCCCTGGCTCACCAGTATCTGAATAAAAAACTTTTCTTTGTTAAAGTTTATTCTTTATATCAGACTGGTGAACACCTCAAGGCATAACATTTTGAGATCCCAACAAGATCTGGGTGTTCAGCTGGAGATGCGAGTTTTTCTGACCCAATTTGGGGTACTAAAGATGTAAATCAGAGAGGCCTAGTGCTTGTTAAAACCACTGGCAGTTTCTCCATGCCTAGAATGTGGAAAACAGGTATTTAAAAGCCTTTATAGTGGTAGCTATGGATCCAGACCTTGTTGGAATTGAGAAAAAAACTGGACTCACAGTTAATTTTCAAGTCAGCCTTTCAGCCTGGACACTGCTCCTTCTCATTATTTGGTTCCCTGAGGGATCCTAGCCTGGGGGCCAAGGAATTGCAGTGATCCTGTACTTTAGGGAGCTGCTGAAAGTCTGAGATAAAACTTGGCTGCTGGGTGTATGACTGAACTTGGTAAGCAAATGTTTGTTTTGTATGGTTTCCTCTGACTGTATTTTCAAGCTTTTGTTTGATGGACATATGTTTTCTGGTGTGCCCATAAGCTTGTTTAAAGTATTGAGTGGATTGCTTGTTGTGTTGCATATTGTTCATGAGAAAATTAAAATGTTGGGTCAAAACTTTGATTCATAAAACCTGGACTATCTGTGTTCTGTGTTCATTGATTTTTTTTTTTTTTTACTGTCTCTGTTTCTTATATGTGTTTCTGTGCCTCCATTAGTGTTTTCCAGTTACAGAAAGACATGGGAAATGAACATCCATGATGCTCTCTCACAGAGCTTCCTGATCTCTCAGCTTTTGGCACCTCTGTCTGCTTGCACTATTGCAGCTGTCTCACCCAGAGTCTCTTATCTCTGAGCTTTCCTTTTTATCTGCTATCTCTGACTCCTGCCTCTATTCACTCAATTCAGTTTAGCAAGGAACTGGGTGTCTTTTAGGTATGGATAATATTAAAATATTGTTTTATGCTCTTCTGGTTTATTGAAAAGCTGGCTCTGAAGAATAGATATAGCTTCCCCCATCCCCAACACATACAAGCATACTTGTTTAAAGGTTTCCTCCCAAACTCTGTCCTCTGTCAGACATGTCACTTGACTTTGTGACAAGGAGAGAAAAACTAAACTGCACAGGGGAAGACATTGTTGCTTTAAAACATAGACTTAGACTATTCCTAATGGAGATTATTGCTACTTCACACACACACACACACACACACACACACACACACACACACACACAC
>CAJQZJ010003694.1:5735563-5751568 GCA_907164525.1 Lophiomys imhausi | reverse complement strand
CACACACACACACACACACACACACACACACACACACACACACACACACACAGGTTTCTTTTAATTATCTAAGACTTTTGCTAAAGTATGAACTTTATCTCAATATTTGTAAGACTATTGTGTAAACTTTCTGTACTTTGAGATATATAAGTTCATTGGGTATGGTTAAAATTTGTGAACTATGTAAGGAAAAGGTAACTTAAACTTGTAACAATAGGATTGATAGTTGACTTGCTATAACATACTAAATATGTAAACTGGATTAAACTTGTTTTTTTTGTTTGTTTTGAATAGATGTTTCAAATAACAACTATGTAACTTTACCACCATCTTAAGTTGATTTTATGGTATAAACCAACTAAGGTGGCCACAATAGGTCCCTAAGATAAGATATTTTGGATTAGGATGGATTTTTGTATGACAATTCTTGTCTTAAAAATATAAATAAGAGATGATAACAGTTGCTATCAAAAGGCCAAAATGTCACATTGCACTTTTAAGCATTACATAGGTACAATATCTTAAAAAGAGTTAACTTTAATTTTGCATCAATATACAAACATCTATACCAATGTAATAAAATATAAGCTTAATTTTGTATCAATATACAAAGATATAAGAGCATATTCAATATCTGCCCCTTTTTCTTTATCATTTCTATATCATGTCTATATCCCTCTTTTTTTTTTTCTTTTCAAGTCTCTCTCCCCCTCCCAGATAGGAGAGAACAAAGGACAGAGGAAAGAAAAAGAGAGAAATCCCTGGATCTAACCCCATAAACCTTGTTTAACAAGACAATTTAACAACTTGTGACCAATACCCCTAAGTAAGAACAAACATCTATAACCCATCAAATGACCAAAAAAAAAAAATGGGATGTCAATCTCTTAAAATTGCTTCCTGCTGATTTGGGATGTAGGAAACCTGTTTGGGGGCCCAAATAAGAATGGAAAAATGGTTAAGCAAGTTAATAGTATCATTTGTTGTCAGTCTTTTTGTGCTCAGCTATTTAAATGTGCTAAGAAGTTTGTAGTCAGAAGCTGAATTTTGGGAATGTTCGGGGCTTTACTGAAGTCCTAGCTGGAACAGTCTGTGGGGCTGAACCATCTTAGCTGTTTTGAAATTGTTCTGGTTGTAGAGTTTTAAGGAAACAGCTATTGAGGCAGTCTATGAGGCTGGGTCATCTGGGCTACTTGTCTTCTTTGGTGTCTGAACCCTTTTCTTCAAAAGTTTCAGTTGTCTATTTGTCCCTGGACTCCTTACTTAAATGGATGCTTCTAATCTCCTGGAAAGATAAGAACAGAACCTTACCCTAATCCTAATTCTGGGGTGCTACTTTTTTGGCAGGTAATCTTTCCTAGAGAAAATTGGTTTTTTTTTTTTGACAATATAAAAAGCATTATCCTTCAATTGAGATTTAAAAAATTCTTTTGCTATTTTGGAACTAAACATACCTTTAAGTATATATATTTTTAGATCACAAAAGATAATTCACTTTAAACTTCAACATGCCTTTTGCAAGCAGCTTTTAAACTTAAATCACTGTAAATCCTATGTGCCTGCCTCTGTCTCCCAAGTGTCACAAGCTGTTTAGGATAATTAAGAAATGCAAACTAATAGTCATTCAAACTTGTCATTTTGTTAGGTACTAGTGTAGTGTACCACAGATGTTTTCTAAGTTAATCAGAAATCAAGTTGCTAAGAGACAAACAACATTTGCTTATCCAAATATCCGAAGATAGATAGGTGATCTTCAAAAACCTCAAGAGATCTGTAGAATATGGCATTCAAAGATATTCTCTTAACTTAAATTTTTTTTTATATTGAGACATGTCAGTTCCTTAGAGCACACCCCCCCCCCCATTCTACTCCAAGTAGATGATGAATATCAAAGAAACTCCATTTGGAAATGGCTGCATTAGTGGCAAGCTTGTCACTGAGCAAGTGAAAGCCCTTGCTTTAACTGTGGACAGAATGCTGTCCAAAAAGGACAAAAATTAGAAGCAGGTAAGTCAACAGCCTAGCTCTGCCAAGTCAGGATGGACAAGTCCTTCAAAATACCTGCTTTGCAATTAATGTCAGAGATACTGGGACAAAAGGCTGAAGATAGATGATCCAATATTATAGAGAGATTGGGGACTGTTCAGGCAGTCAGTTCTTTGTCATTTCTTAGTTTTGGAAGCTGCTGGCTCTACACTTCCTGATTATTTTGATATATTTATCCTTCTCAGGTCTCTGATGTGGTTGAAGACTAGATAGTTATAGTCTCACAGTTAAGTTTTAAGTTGTTTAGGAACTAAAAGTATGTTCTATGTCTAAGAAGATGATTTTAAGTTGGTAATGCAAACTAGTAAGGAAACTGAGTTAGGTATAGAACTTTAAACTCATTGAGATAGATTGACAATAGAATATTATTATCAGTTGCTAAATATGTATGGACTAGACATTCAGAATGTATGTTATAGCTTATAATTTTCATAATTGTTGCTTAATTTTCTTATTGTTTTCTATTGTATTTATTGTTATAAGGAAAAGAGCTTTATATTGAATGAAAAGGGGAGGCTGTTGGGTGGGAAAGATACACCTTAAATTTAAAAAAGCAGATAGGAGGGTGAGGGAGAAGTGGGTAGGAGGGTGAGACCAGGATGGGGAGGAGGTAGGGGCTGTGATTGAGATGTAACTTGAAGAAATAAATGTTAAAAAAACATGGGGGTGGGAAGAGATGATGACAAAATCATAAAAACAGGTTAATGGAAGATAGGGTTTAAATTCATACATATTTACTAAGAAATTAATACTGGACCTATATGCATTTATATACAAGGATAAAAACAAAAATGGAAAGCTTTACAAGTGGGGGAATATAGGGAACCTTTTATTTTAAACTTGCAATGTTCTTTACTATAATACCTGAGCAACCAGTAAAATTTGGGAAACAATATTAAAGAGAGTATGATAATCAAAGCTGTAAATAAAAGCATTTAAACTTTTATTCTTCAAACATGGCAATATAAACGAGGTTCAATAACTTTCTTCTCTATTAAAAAAGGCTAAATAGCAGTTCTAGGTGTTAGCTTTATCTCAGAATAGTGTCATGGATTAATCTAAAATATTTATTCTTGAATATCCTCATAATTCACTGGGTCTGAAAACTTCATTGGTTTGATATATGCAGAGATTCTTCTAGTAATTTTACTGATTCTGTTTTTCACTTTAAATAGAGGACTATGGCCAGATAAAAACCATGAATTAATAGGATACCCAGAGGACTCACAACCCAGAGGACTAGAAATAAGAAATCCATTAAAAATGGTCCAGACAGAAAATACTGCTAAAAGAAAAATTAAGTAGGAAAGAAAATGAAAGAAGCTGTCCCATGGAAGAAATCAACCCAGGCCAACTCCTGGCTTAGGGCTGTTTGCCTTTGGTCAGTTTTTTTTCTTGCCAACCTGATAGCCATCAGAGACTGGCATCACTTGTTCGGTCATTTGATTGAAAATACAAGCTGGTCCCAGTGGCAGGGGTCCTGGTTAGCTGGCTCTGCCATTCTTCTGCAATGAGGTAGCTTGAACATGGCAGTGATGCCTTTTGACCCCCTGCCCCTCACCACCCGAGGCAGTTGGGAATGGTGGTTGCAAAGTCATAGGAGTGGGAGAGCTATTTCAGTCCCTTACTAGCTAGAGCGCTTGGGAGAACAGGCCCTGCAACCCACCTGCACAACAGAGAGAAGCTGAACCTGATAGTGAAGGCATGGATGAGGCAATCCTAAAGGTATGAGACGGGGAGAACTGGCTCAGCCCTTCACCAGCTATGGCACTTGGGCAATAGAGCCCCCTGCCTGGATTGAGCATCACAGTGGAGCTGAATCTGGAAGCCTGAGCGCAGGTAAGCTGGCCACAGGACATGAGAGCAGGAGAGACGACTTTGCTTCCTACTGGTGGAGGCATTAACAGGGTTAGCTGGAGCTGTGCTATAGAGCTCCTCTTGGTGGTAATGATGTGGAAGAAGCAGCAGGATGACCTCAGCTACCACCTAGGCCCAGATCGAGGACTTTCAGTTGGCCCATCCTAAATCTACATCATCTGTGAACTGTTGGAACATGTAAAAGGGATAGTCTTGCTGATCCAAAGCTGCAGGATCTCCATGATACAAGGCAACAACAGGATAAGTGGGAGGAGTCTCACCGAGGATCCATTACTGATGGTGTGACAGAAGCCAGACTCACTGCAATGAGCATTGGCAAGTGAAGATGTGTGGACAGAGGGGTATACTGTGGAGCACATGGTAACAAACTATGTTTTCCATGATGGGATATTTTCTATGCTTTGTTTATTTTGTTTATTTTTCATTTTCTTTTATGGGGGAGGTTACAAGGGCAGAGGGTAAAAATGAGGGATGGGGCTGGGGAGATGAGAGTGTGGGGTGCATAAAGTGAAATTCATAGAGAATCAATAAAAAGTTGAAAAAAAAAAAAAGAAAATATGGCATAGAAAAACCACCAGAAGTTTAATGTCATGAGATAGGATCTGGCCAGGGTTTTGGATAGACCAAGATTAGCAGAGGTGTGTATCATCCCATATAAAGAATAACAGAGGTTTGAGAAGTAGATGAATGACATAGGACACAAAGGGATAATGCAGAATTAGGGATATGGGGGGCGGGGGGAGATTGGAAGCTAAGGAATCAGGACCGTAACTATGAGCACCAGAAACTGAGATGTTCCTATCCTATGATGCAATAAGATAATGTCCAAAGCATTTTGACAAAAGGGCTATAGAATGTCTCTCCTTCTCTGAGTTCTATCCAGGGTAACAGAAATTGGCTTAAGAATGTATGTCTGTGTCCTCTTTGTCTTTTTTTTTAATAATTTATTTTTTATTCTTCAAGTTACATCTCAATCGCAATCCCCTCCCTACTCCCCCTTCCAGTCCCCCCCTTCCACCCTCTTCACCCTCAACCCCCCCATCCTCTACCCTTTTTATTTTTTAGTTTAAGGTATTTCTTTTTTGCCCCAATAGCTCTCCCTTTCAGTCCAACAAATGGTTCTTTCTCTTATAACTATAAATACAATACAAAACAACAGAAATAAATAGGAAACAATTATGAGAGTTATATGGCTTAGCATACATTCCCAATGTCCAGTCCATATGTATTTGGCACCTGACTTTAACATTCTACTATCTAACCATCTCCATGTGTTTAAAGTTCTATATCTAACTCAGCTTTCATACTAACTTGCCTCACAATTTTAAAAACATCTTCTTAGATCCAGAACACCCTCTTGATTCCTAAACAACTCAAAATTTAACAATGAGACTCTAGCTATCTATTCTTCAACCACCTCAGAGACCTGAGAGGGATAAATATATCTGATTATATAGGAAATGCAGGTCCCACAGCTTCCAAAACTAAGAAATGACATACCAGTGGCTGCCTGGACAATTCCCATTTTCTCTCCATACATCACAGCATCAATCTTCAGCAGTTTGGTCCCGTTTCTCTGACAGACATTGATTGTAGAGCAGGAATTATGAAGGACTTACCTACCCTGTCTTGGCAGAGCTAGGCTGTCGACTTACCTGCTTCCAAGTTTTGTCCTTTTTGGACAGAATTCTGTCTACAGTTGAAGCAAGGGGTTTTTCTTGCCAAGAGAAAGGCTTACCACCAATTCAATCATCTCCCACTGGAGATTCTTCGATGCTTATCTTCTGCTTGGAGTAGAACAGGGGGTGCTGTCAGGAGCTGACATGTCTCGATATAAAAAATCTTAGGTTAAGAAAACATATTTGAATGCCATATTCTGCAGATCTCTTGAGGTTTTTGAAGATGCCCTATCTATCTCTTATATTTAGATAAGCAAATGTTGCTTGTCTCTTAGCAACTTGATTTCTGAGTAGCTTAGAAAATAACTGTGATAGACTGTCATAGTAACTAACAAAATGACATGCTTGCATGACTATTAGTTTGCATTTCTTAATTATCCTAAACAGTTTATGAACATTGGTAGCAAGAGGCCAAAACTTCACATTTCATTTTTAAGCATTACTAGGTACAATACCTTTAAGAAGCGTTACCCTTAATTTTGTATCAATATACAAAGATCAATACCAGTGTGGCCAAATATAATCTTAATTTTGTATCAATATACAAAGATCAATACCTATGTAGCCCAATACAAACTTAATTTTGCATCAATATACAAGGGTCAATACCATTGTGGCCAACTATAATCTTAATTTTGTATCAATATACAAAGATCAATACCAATGTAGTTCAATACAATCTTAATTTTGCATTAATATACAATGATTAATGCCAATTTAGCCAAATATAATATTAATTTTGTATCAATATGCAAAGGTATAAGGGCATATTCAATAATTTCTCCTTTTTTTCTTGATCTTTCCTATACTATGTCTATGTCTCATTTTTTCTCATGTCTGTTCACTCCTACATAGGAGAGAAAGAAGGATACAGAAAAGAAAAAGAGAGACGTTCCAGGGTCTAGCCTCCAAAACCCATTTAACAAAACCATTTAACAGCTTGTAGTCTCTTCCCCTAAATAACAAAATTTTCTATTATCCATCAAATAACCAAAGGGGGGGACCCTCCCCACCTTCTGGGGATGGGACTTCGTCCTCTTAAAATGACTTCCTGCTGATATGGGACGTAGTAAACCTGTATGGGACCCAAATAAGAATGGAAAAATGGTTAAAAACATTAATAGAATCATTTGATGTTCAGTCCTTTTGTGGTCAGCTATTTAGATGCCCTAAGAAGTTCGTAGACAGAACCTGATCTTCAGGGCTTTACTGAAGTTTTGGCTGGAGCAGTCTGTGGAGCTGAACGATCTTAGCGATTTTGAGTTTTTGTGGTTGTAGACTTTTGAGGAAACAGCTATTGAGGAAGTCTGCAAGGCTCATCTTCTTTGGTGTCTGATCTGTTTTCTGCTGAGGTTTCCATTGTACAGTTGTCCCTGGATTCCTTGAATGGATGCTTTAAATATCCTGGAAAGATAAGAACAGAGCCCTGCCATAATCCTATCTCTGGGACAATTACCTTTTTTGGCGGAGGGGGGATCAGGTAATATTTTTCCTAGACCAAATGTGTTTTTTTGACAATATATAAAGTATTACCTTTCAATCTGGATTAAAGAAGAAATTATTTTGATATTTTGGAGCTAAACAAACCTTTAGTGTATATATTTTGAGATCTCAAAGAACAATTTGTTTGAATTGCAGCATGCCTTTTGTAAATATCTTTTAAACTTAAATCCTTCCAAATCCTATGTGCCTGTCTCTGCATTCTAAGTATTGGGATCAAAGACATGTGGTTCCCAACTGAAGGGATTAAAGATGTGCTCCTCCACCCCTGGATCGAAGCTTTTCTCTATTTAAAGCTTGTTTTGTATCAGGCTGACCTTGAGCTCTGAGATCTGCCTGTTTCTGTTTCTAGTGTGCTGGGATTAAGGGCGTATTCTTCTTTAATGATGGGATTAAGGGTGTGCACCATCACCACTCTGTTCCTTGCAACTCTAGAATTTATAAGACAACTAACTCTAAAGTGCTCCTCCTGTCTCTGCTGGAGTTAAAGGCATGGGCTAACACCACACATTTCATGTATTTAACCTTAGCTCTACGTTTTTTCAACTCTTGGAGGTTTATAAAACCAGGCTGAACAGCTGTAACCTTTAATTTATTTACAGTGTTTTAAACCTGTTAACTGCTTTTTAATGCCAAACCATGGAAATATCCTATACCTCTAAAAAAAACAAAAAAACAAAAAAACAAAACTTTTAAGCTGCTATCAAGTTTGTGTAATCTATGTGGCCACCTGCAGTCTAACATTCTAATCTGAAATTAAGGCCATTTTCCTTTCATGGCAGTAAGGCAAGTATATCTTTGGTAAATTATAGTTTGATTTTTTTAATACTTTATTTTTTTATTTCTTCAAGTTACATCTCAGTCACAATCTCTTCCTTATTCCCCCTTCCTGTCCCACCCTTCCACCCTCTTCCCCCCAGAGCTTCCCCTTTCAGTCCAAGGAATGGTTCCTTCTCTTATAACAGTAAATACTATACAAAACAGCAGAAATAAATATGCCACATTTATGAGAGTTAAATGGCCCAGTATACATTCCCAATCTCTAGTTCATACATATTTGGCCCCTGAGGGTTATATGGCTTAGCGTACATTCCCAATGTCCAGTCCATATGCATTTGGTACCTGACTTTAACATTCTACCATCTAACCATCTCCATGAGTTTAAAGTTCTATAACTGACTCAGCTTTCATACTAACTTGCATCACTATTAAAAACATCTTCTTAGATCTAGAACACCCTCTTGATTCCTAAACAACTCAAAATTTAACTATGAGACTCTAGCTGTCTATTCTTAACCACCTCAGAGACCTGAGAGGGATAAATATATCTGATTATATAGGAAGTGCAGGGCCTGCAGCTTCCAAAACTAAAAAATGACATACCAGTGACTGCCTGGACAGTTCCCATTTTCTCTCCATACATTCCAGCATCAGTATTCAGCCTTTTGGTCCTGTTTCTCTGACAGACATTTATTGTAGAGCAGGGATTATGAAGGACTTATATACCCTGTCTTGGCAGAGCTAGGCTGTCGACTTCCCTACTACCAAGTTTTGTCCTTTTTGGACAGCAGTCTGTCTGCAGTTGAAGAAAGGAGTTTTTTCATGCCAAGAGATAGGCTTGCCACTAATTCAAATATCACACACTGGAGATTCTTCGATGATTATCTTCTACTTGGACTAGAATAGGGGGTGCTGTCAGGAGCTGATACGTCTCTTTTTTTTTTTTTTTGGTTTTTGGAGACAGCGTTTCTCTGTGTATCTCTGGCTGTCCTGGACTCACTTTGTAGACCAGGCTGGCCTCAAACTCGCAAAGATCCACCTGCCTCTGCCTCCCAAGTGCTGGGATTAAAGGTGTGCACCACCACCGCCCGGCTATGATACGTCTTAATATCAAAAAAAAAATCTTAATTTAAGACAACATCTTTGAATGTCATGTTCTGTAGATCTCTTGGGGTTTTTGAAGATGCCCTATCTATCTTTTGTATTTAGATAAGCAAATGTTGCTTGTCTCTTAACAACTTGATTTCTGAGTAGCTTAGAGAATATCTGTGATAGACTGTCATAGTAGCTAACAAAGTGACATGCTTACATGACTAGGAGTTTGTTTATCTTAACTATCCTAAATGGTTTAAGATGGTTGGTATCAAGAGGCCAGAGCTTCACATTTCATTTTTAAGTATCTCTAGGTACAATACCATTAGGAAGCGTTACGTTTAATTTTGTATCAATATTCAAAGATCTATTCAAATGTGGCTAAATATACTCTTAATTTTGTATCAATATACAAAGATCAATGCCTATGTAGCCCAATACAATCTTATTTTTGCACAATAAACAATGGTCAATACCACTTTAGCCAAATATAGTACTAATTTTGTATCAATATACAAAGGTATAAGGGCATATTCAATAATCTGTCCCTTCTTCTTGCTCCTTCCTGTGCTATGTCTATGTCTCATTTTTCTCAAGTCCGTGTACTCCTACATAGGAAAGAAAGAAGGATACAGAAAAGGGAAAGAAGGAATACCCTGGATCTAACCTCCAAAACCCATTTAAGAAGACCATTTAACAGCTGGTAATCTCTTCCCCTAAATAACAGAGTTTTCAGTTATCCTTCAAATAACCAAAAGGGGTGCGGAGAAACACCCTCCCCACCATCTGGACATGGGACTTCGCTCTCTTAAAATGACTTCCTGCTGATTTGGGTCATAGTAAACCTGTTTGGGGTCCGAACCAGAATGGAAGAATGGTTAAAAATATTAGTACAATCCTTTTATGTTCAGTCCTTCTGTGCTCAGCTGTTTAGATGTCCTAAGGAGTTTGTAGGCAGAAGCTGATCTTCCAGGCTTTACTGAGGTTCTGGCTGGGGCAGTGTGTAGAGCTGAACGGTCTTAGTGATTTTGATTTGTTGTGGTTGTAGACTTTTGATGGAAACAGCTATTGAGGGAGTCTGTAAGGTTGGATCATCTGGGTCACTCGTCTTCTTTGGTGTCTGATTCTGTTTTCTGCTGAGGTTTCCATTGTCCAGTTGTCCCTGGGTTCCTTGAATTGATGCTTTGAATCTCCTGGAAAGATAAAAACAGAGACCTGCCCTAATCCTAACTCTGGGACAATTACTCTCTTTTTTTTTGGGGGGGGGGGGTTTAGGTAATATTTCTCCTGAAGCAAATCTGGTTTTTTGACAATATATAAGGTATTATCTTTCAATCTGGGTTAAAGAAGAATTTATTTTGTTATTTTGGAGCTAAACCAGCTTTAGTGTATATATTTTGGGATCTCAAAGGACAATTTGTTTGTATTGAGTAGGCCTTTTGTAAGTATCTTTTAAACTTATGTCCTTCCAAATCCTATGTGTGTGTCTCTGCATTTTAATTATTGGGATCAAAGACCTGTGGTTCCCATCTGAATGGATTAAAGATGTGTTCCACCACTCCTGGATCAAAGTTTTTCTTTATTTACAGTTTGTTTTGTATCAGGCTGACCTTGAGCTCTGAGATCTGCCTGTTTCTGTCTCTAGTGTGTTGGGATTAAGGGTGTACTCTTCTTGAATGATGGGATTAAGGGTGTGCACCCTCACCACCCTGTTCCGTGTAACTCTAGAATTTATAAGACCACTAACTCTATGGTGCTCCTCCCGTCTCTGCTGAAGTTAAAAGCATGGGTTAATGCCACATTTTTCATGTATTTTACCTTAGCTCTAAGTGTTTTCGACTCTTGGAGCTTTATAAAACCAGGTTGAATGGGTGTAACCTTTATTTTATTTACAGTGTTTTAACATTGTTACCTGCTTTTTTTTAATTAATAAATTTGTTTGTTGCTTCAGGTTACATCCCTATCATATTGTCCTCTTTTCCCGCTTCCCAGCCCCACCCTCCCGTCCTCTACCCCCTAACCCTTCCGTCTTGTTCCTCTGGGGTGGAGTGTCCCTGCTTAACAGTCCCTCACCACAGCTCAGGAGTCATATGAGGGCCAAGAGCCTCTTCATACACCGGGGGCCTACGAGGCAGTACCGCTAGTGAAAGGTGTCTCCTTGCTACGGGGGGGAAAACTAAAAAAAGACCAACAAACACACAAACCCACAAAAACAAAGAATAACAACAAAAAAGAGAGGAAAAAGAAAAAAAAGTCTATGTCCATGTTCCTTTTGGTGTGTTGGTTGTAGTACAGATATCCTGTACGATATAGCTAAAATCCTACTATAAGTGAATAGATGCCATGTGCATTCTTCTGAGTCTGGGTTAGCTCACTCAGGATGAGCTTCTCTAGTTCCATCCATTTGGTTGCAAATTGCATGATTTCATTGTTTCTGATAGCTGAGTAATATTCCATTGTATAGATGTACCACAGTTTTATAATCCATTCTTCAGTTGAGGGACATCTGGGTTGTTTCCAATTTCTAGCTATTACAAATAAGGCTTCTATGAACATAGATGAGGAGACTTCCCTATGACTCCGTGAGGAGTCCTTTGGGTGTTTACCCAGAAGTGGTATGGCTGGGTCCTGAGGCAAAGTTATTCCAAGATATCTAAGATATCACCAGACTGACCTCCATAGTGGTTGCACAAGCCTGCATTCCCACCAGCAATGGAGTAGGGTTCCCCTTTCTCCACACCCTCGCCAGCATGTGCTGTCATTTGAGCTCTTTATCTTAGCCATTCTGACAGGTGTGAGGTGGAATCTCAGAGTCATCTTGAGTTGCATTTCTCTGATGATTAAGATGTTGAGCATTTCTTCAGGTGTCTCTCAGCCATTAGGGATTCCTCCTTTGTGAATTCTCTATTTAGCTCCGTCTCCCATTTTTTGATTGGATTATTTGGTTTCTTGGCATTTAGTTTCTTGAGTTCTTTGTAGATTTTAGATAATAGCCCTCTATCAGATGTGGGGTTGGTGAAGATTTTCTCCCAGTCGGTTGGTTGCCGTTTTGTTCGAATGACAGTGTCTTTTGCCTTACAGAAGCTTTTCAGTTTCATGAGGTCCCATTTATTGATTGTTGATCTCAGGTCCTTAGCTGTTAGTGTTCTGTTCAGGAAGTTGTCACCTGTGCCAATGAGTTCGAGGGTTTCTCCTAATTTTTCTTCTAGTATATTTAGTGTGACCGGCCTTATGTTAAGGTCTTTGATCTACTTGGACTTAAGTTTTGTACAAGGTGATAGGTATGGGTCTAATTTCATTCTTTTGCAAGTGGACATCCAGTTGGACCAGCACCATTTGTTGAAGATGCTGTCCTTCTTCCACTGTGCGGTTTTGGCTTCTTTGTCAAAGATTAGTTGGCCATAGGTGTGTGGGTCCATGTTTGGGTCTTCAATTCGATTCCATTGATCCACTGGTCTGTTTCTATACCAGTACCATGCTGTTTTTATTACTATTGCTCTGTAGTACTGCTTGAAATCTGGGTTGTTGATACCTCCAGATGCTTTTTTATTGGACAGGATTGATTTAGCTCTTCTGGGCTTTCTGTTGTTCCATATGAAGTTGAGAATAGCTCTTTCCAGTTCTATAAAGAATTGTGTTAGTATTTTGATAGGAATTGCATTGAATCTATATATTGCTTTTGGTAGGATAGCCATTTTTATTATGTTGATCCTACCTATCCACAAGCATGGGAGATCTTTCCATCTTCTAAAGGCCTCTTCCATTTCTTTCCTAAGGGGCTTGAATTTCTTGTTGTATAGGTCCTTTACTTGCTTGGTTAGAGTTACCCCCAGGAATTTTATGTTGTTTGTGGCTATTGTGAAGGGGATTGTTTCCCTTATTTCTTTCTCGGTACATTTGTTTATTGTATAAAGAAGGGCTTCTGATTTTTTTGAATTAATTTTGTATCCAGCCACCTTGCTGAAGATGTTTATCAGCTGTAAGAGTTCTTTGGTGGAGTTTTTGGGGTCTCTTATGTATACTAACATATCATCTGCAAATAGGGATAATTTGACTTCTTTGTTTCCAATATTTTCCCCTTTGATCTCCTTTAGTTGTCTTATTGCTCAGGCAAGGACTTCAAGTACTATATTGAAGAGATGTGGTGAGAGTGGACATCCTTGTCTTGTCCCTGAGTTTAGAGGAAATGCTTCAAGTTTCTCTCCATTTAATTTGATGTTGGCCACTCGCTTGCTGTATATTGCCTTTATTATTTCTAGGTATGGTCCTTGTATGCCCATTCTCTCCAGAACTCTTAGCATGAAGGGGTGTTGGATTTTGTCAAATGGTTTTTCTTCATCTAGCGAGATTATCATGTTTTTTTTTCTTTCATCTTGTTTATATGGTGAATTACATCGATAGACTTTCGTATATTGAACCATCCCTGCATTCCTGGGATGAAGCCTACTTGATTATGATGTATGATACTTTTGATGTGTTATTGAATTCGGTTTGCTAGTATTTTATTAAGTATTTTTGCATCTATGTTCATGAGGGAGATTGGTCTGAAGTTCTCTTTCTTTGTTGGGTCTTTGTGTGGTTTAGGAATCAGAGTGACAGTGGCCTCATAGAATGAGTTTGGAAGTGTTCTTTCTGCTTCTATGTGGTGGAAGAGTTTGAAGAATAATGGTGTTAGTTCCTCTTTGAAGGTCCTGTAGAATTCCGTGTTAAAGCCATCTGGCCCTGGGCTTTTTTTGGTTGGGAGATTATTTATGACTGTTTCTATTTCCTTAGCTGTTATTGGGCTGTTTAAGCTGTTAATCTGATTTTGATTTAGTTTTGGTATGTGGAATCTATCGAGGAAGTTGTCCATTTTGCTTAGGTTTTCAAATTTGGTGGAATATAGATTTTTAAAGTAGAACCCAAATATTTTCTGGATATCCTCAATGTCTGTTGTTATTTCTCCATTTTCATTTCTGATTTTGTTGATTTGGATTCTTTCCCTTTGTCTTTTAGTTAATTTGGCTAGGGGTCTATCTATTTTGTTGATTTTCTCGAAGAACCAACTCTTGGTTTCATTGATTCTTTGTATAGTTCTTTTTGATTCTAAGTTGTTGTTTTGATGATTTCCTGCCTTCTGCTCCTCTTGGGAGTGTTTGCTTCTTTTTTTTCCAATTCACCCAGCTTAGCTGTTAATTCACTAATATGAGTTGTCACAATTTTCTTTTTGATAGCACTTAGTGCTATGAACTTTCCTCGTAGCACAGCTTTCATTGTATCCCATAGGTTTGGGTATGTCGTGCCTTCATTGTCGTTGGATTTTAAGAAGTCTTTGATTTCCTTCTTTATTTCTTCCCAGACACAGTCATCATCCAGTAAGGAGCTGTTCAATTTCCATGTGTGTGTAGGCTTTCTGTTGATTCTTTTGCTGTTGAAGACCAGCTTTATTCCATGGTGGTCTGGTAAGATACAAGGTGTTATTTAAATTTTCTTGTATCTGTTGGGACTATCTTTGTGTCCGACTATGTGGTCGATTTTGGAGAAGGTACCGTGAGGTGCTGAGAAAAAGGTGTATTCCTTTGTGTTTGGGTGACACATTCTGTAGATATCTGTTAGGTCCATTTGTTTCATGATCTCTGTTAGACTCAATATTTTTCTCTGTTTCGCCTCAGTCTTGTTGATCTGTCCATTGTTGTGAGTGGGGTGTTGAAGTCTCCCACTACTAATGTGTTGTGATCGACGTGCGATTTAAGTTTAGAAGTGTTTCTTCTACTGCCTTTGTATTTGGGGCATAGATGTTCAGTATTGAGATTTCCTCTTGATGAATATTCCCTTTAATGAGTATATAATGCCCTTCTTTGTCTTTTTTTATTAACTTCAGTTGGAAGTCTGTTTTGTTTGATATTAGGATGGCTACTCCAGCTTGCTTCCTGGGTCCATTTGCTTGGAAAACTTTTCCCCAGGCCTTTACTCTGAGGTAGTGTCTATCTTTGGTAGTGAGATGTGTTTCATGTATGCAGCAAAAGGACGGGTCTTGCTTGCGGATCCACTCTGTAAACCTGTGTCTTTTTATTGGGGAGTTGATTCCATTGATGTTGATGGATATTAGTGACCTGGGGTTGTTACTTCCCATTAGTTAGGTATAGGTGATGGTCCTGTGCCTCTTTTGGTTTAGTTGCTGAGGTGTTTTCTATTCCCTTTGTTTTTTTGGTTGAAGTTTTCTTCTCTGGGTTGGAATTTTCCTTCTAGGATTTTCTGTAGGGCTGGGTTTGTGGGTAGATATTGTTTAAATTTGATTTTGTCATGGAATATCTTGTTTTCTCCATCTATGTTGACAGAGAGTTTTGCTGGGTACAGTAGTCTGGCTGGGCACCTATGTTCTCTCAGGACTTATACGATGTCTGTCCAGGCCCTTCTAGCTTTTAAAGTTTCTGAGGAGAAGTCAGGTGTAATTCTGATGGGTCTGCCATTGTATGTGACTTGACCTTTTTCTCTTACAGCTTTTAATATTCTTTCTTTGTTCTGTACATTTGGTGTTTCAATTATTATGTGGCGAGAGGAGTTTCTTTTCTGATCTAATCTGTTCGGTGTTCTGTAAGACTCTTGGATTTTTATTGGCATCTCTTTTTTCAGTTTTGGGAAGTTTTCTTCTATGATTTTGTTGAAGATATTTCCTGGACTTGGAGTCGGGAGTCTTCTCTTTCCTCTATGCCTATAATTCTTAGGTTCCGTCTTTTCATTGAGTCCTTGATTTCTTGGATGTTGTGGGTGAGAGATTTTTTTTAGCCTTCTCATTTTCTTTTGATGTTGTACTGATTTCTTCCATTGAATCTTCCATGCCTGAGATCCTGTCTTCCATCTCTTACATCCTATTTTTGATACTCACATCCGTAGTTCCTGTTCTCTTCCCTTGATTCTCCACTAACTCATTTAAGTCTGATCTAGGGGCTGATAGGTTAATATAAGTTAGATTTAGTGAATACCTAAGTTTCTGATACAGTCTCTTAATTCGGGGCATGAAGATCAACTGCTGTGAGCAATTAGCTTATCA